>JAVLUX010000031.1:10645000-11845000 GCA_032164185.1 Moxostoma hubbsi | reverse complement strand
CAGAAATTACACTCACAAATAAATTTATTTGGTCACAAATGCGACCATTTTTAGTCGCAGTTTGGAGCCCTGCACAAGGATGATGATTTATCGACTTTATAGACATTACATTTTTATCGTCTGTTAATGCTGAACTTCTGTAAAGCTGCTTTGAAACGATGTGTGTTGTGAAAGGCGCTATACAAATAAAATTGACTTGACTTGACTTGACTTGACTCTACAAAGCAGTCTCAACTGACCTGCAGCTGCTTTCTCGAAGGGAAATCCCAGGATTGTCATATTTAGATAGCTTGTCTATATTTACTGCACAGGAATTTACATTTCAAAACATTTATGAAAAAAAAAAAAACCTGCTGTGCATATGTAATGACCAAAACAAAATGCATTATGCAATTATTTATTAATGTTGTTCCAACACATTATTGCTTTCCATGCACATAAAATGATGAAATTCAAGCTCCAAAAAGGACAAAAATAAATGCCAAAATAAATTAACACCATAAAAGTAGTTCATGCGACATGCACACTATATTGCAAGTTTTCTGAATGCATGTAATCGATTTTTGTGATCTCTAATGAAGCTCGGGTCCAGATTGCGTCCTTATCTATATGATTTAAAAAATGGTGCGTCAACGTTATTGACGTCACAATGCCTTTAAATTATTGTGTGTAACCGACCAAACCATTTTTAATTCTGTACATGGACTAGACATAATCTTCAGCAGGGGTGAAGATTCACACACATATTGCAAAATAGTATTCCTATAGCTGAACTGTTTACTGACGGTAGCATCATGTTAAATCATAGTTGTCAGTTTGTATTTGCAGTGTGCAATGAGCCCTAAAATAACACAATTTCTGCATCTGGATGTTAGTTGTAGTTTTAACTTCCTGTGGTTACATTACAAAGTAATATTTCCCCCTTTCAGAAGATCAAAGTTAGAAAACTTATCTGTTAATCAAAGCCACCATTTCAAAATAGAGCCTTTAACTCTCATTTGAAAAGGCAGACTAAGGGTACACAAATCCCTGTGCTTCAGGTCTCAGAATTATTCATATTTTATGAATAATTTTCCTCAGACTATTCACAGTGGGCTTGTTAAACAACCACTATAGGACTCCCATGACTTGAGCTAATTTTCTGTCTGTGGACACATTGATATTCACATTTGATCATTTGCATGAGGGTTTTTCTTCCCTTCTGCCTAATGATATCACATGTGGCACATGTGGAGAATGATCTAATCAAGAGAAACGAGCTGACACAAAACATAATTTAAAATGTTGATTTCCCTTTTTGCAAGTGCATTTATTGATTCTATACACATTGGACAACATCGTAACTGCCTGAACACTTTAATGCCAAAATTGACAAATGATGGGTACAGGCAGTTATTCCATACTTCAGGGGTTTTCAAATGGGTGTCTGCACACCCCTTGTGGTAGTGCGGGGGCGCTAGGGTGTCCTATATATATTTCTGTATACACTCACCTAAAGGATTATTAGGAACACCATACTAATACTGTGTTTGACCCCCTTTCGCCTTCAGAACTGCCTTAATTCTACGTGGCATTGATTCAACAAGGTGCTGAAAGCATTCTTTAGAAATGTTGGCCCATATTGATAGGATAGCATCTTGCAGTTGATGGAGATTTGTGGGATGCACATCCAGGGCACGAAGCTCCCGTTCCACCACATCCCAAAGATGCTCTATTGGGTTGAGATCTGGTGACTGTGGGGGCCATTTTAGTACAGTGAACTCATTGTCATGTTCAAGAAACCAATTTGAAATGATTCGAGCTTTGTGACATGGTGCATTATCCTGCTGGAAGTAGCCATCAGAGGATGGGTACATGGTGGCCATAAAGGGATGGACATGGTCAGAAACAATGCTCAGGTAGACCGTGGCATTTAAACGATGCCCAATTGGCACTAAGGGGCCTAAAGTGTGCCAAGAAAACATCCCCCACACCATTACACCACCACCACCAGCCTGCACAGTGGTAACAAGGCATGATGGATCCATGTTCTCATTCTGTTTACGCCAAATTCTGACTCTACCATCTGAATGTCTCAACAGAAATCGAGACTCATCAGACCAGGCAACATTTTTCCAGTCTTCAACTGTCCAATTTTGGTGAGCTCTTGCAAATTGTAGCCTCTTTTTCCTATTTGTAGTGGAGATGAGTGGTACCCGGTGGGGTCTTCTGCTATTGTAGCCCATCCGCCTCAAGGTTGTGCGTGTTGTGGCTTCACAAATGCTTTGCTGCATACCTTGGTTGCAACGAGTGGTTATTTCAGTCAAAGTTGCTCTTCTATCAGCTTGAATCAGTCGGCCCATTCTCCTCTGACCTCTAGCATCAACAAGGCATTTTCGCCCACAGGACTGCCGCATACTGGATGTTTTTCCCTTTTCACACCATTCTTTGTAAACCCTAGAAATGGTTGTGTGTGAAAATCCCAGTAACTGAGCAGATTGAGAAATACTCCGGCCCGTCTGGCACCAACAACCATGCCATGCTCAAAATTGCTTAAATCACCTTTCTTTCCCATTCTGACATTCAGTTTGGAGTTCAGGAGATTGTCTTGACCAGGACCACACCCCTAAGTGCATTGAAGCAACTGCCATGTGATTGGTTGATTAGATAATTGCATGAATGAGAAATTTAACAGGTGTTCCTAATAATCCTTTAGGTGAGTGTATATATATATATATATATATTTAATTTGACAAAAAATAACGCATTAAAAATATTAACGCAATTAATCGCATGCCTTCGGACCATAATAAGGAAGATTCCTGAGTAATGCAAGCTTGTAGTACCACCTATTTACTCCAGAGCGCAGTAAGTGAAATTACAAATACAGTGAAGAAAACACTTCAGTAGGTAGAACTACACAAACATGCGTTACGTTCTTGCATTCAAAACACTTGAAGGACCGTAAATGTGATCTAAGGGATCTCAAGATGTGTTTAAAGATTGAGTATTAAACTATATTTAACTTGACACAGTGACGTAAACATTTTACGTTTATGATGCAACACACCCGAGACGTCTGACGTAGGTGTAAATTGGTGGGCCCTTAAACAAGCCCTTATAATAAATCTCCAACTGATTGACAAATTCACTTGTGAAATGGATTGCTGTGAACTGTATGCCAATGATTGACTTATGGTCAATAATTTGATAGTAAACAATACATTGTATTCTAAAGCAGCTTTTTGTATGGCCTTATCAATGATTAACTCTTCAGCTTCAGGAATGTAAAGCATTTGAATTATCTGAATTTATATATATATATATATATATATATATATATATATATATATATATATATATATATATTATATTTAGAGATAACTATGTATAATTCTATATTGATATAAATATGTATAATCATTATATATTTAGTTATTGTTATATGAGGTGCTTTCTCAGCAAATATTTGTATATGTGATTAATCACGATTAATTATTCGGAACACCATGTTATTAATTTGATTAAAAAGTTTAATCGATTGACAGCCCTAATATATATATATCTCCGGGAACCAGCACCTTATCGTGGTGGAGAGGTTTGTGTGCCCTTATGATCCTGAGGGCTGTGTTGTCTGGAGCCAGGTGCTCCTGGTAGGGTCTCCCAAGGCAAAGTGGTCTCAGGTGAGGGGCCAGACTAAGAATGGTTCACAAAGATTCCATGGAAAAAATGGTAAGAGGAGGAGTTACCCTGCCCGGAGGAAGCCCGGGGCCCCCGTCTGGAGCCAGGCCCAGATGGAGGGCTCGTTGGCGAGCGCCTGGTGGCCGGGCTTGTCACGGAGCCCGGTCGGGCACAGCCCGAAGAAGCAACGTGACACCCCCCTCTACATCCCTTGGGCCCACCACCCATTGGAGAAACCGCAGGAGTCAGGTGCGCTGCCATATAGGTGGCAGTGAAGGCCGTGGGTCTCGACGGACCAGACCCGGGCAGCAAAGGCTAGTTCTAGGGACGTGGAATATCACCTCACTGGGGGGGAAGGAGACGGAACTGGTGAGAGAGGTGGAGCGTTACCAGGTGGATCTGGTGGGGCTTACTTCGACACACAGTTGTGGCTCTGGATCCGTACTCCTGGATAGGGGATGGACTCTATTCTTCTCTGGAGTTTCCCATGGTGTGAGGCGACGGGCGGGTGTGGGGATACTCACAAGTCCCCGGCTGAATGCCGCTATGTTGGAGTTTACCCCGGTGGACGAGAGGGTCGCCTCCCTTCGCCTACGGGTTGTGGGGGGGAAAACTCTGACTGTTGTCTGTGCATATGCACCGAACAGCAGTACAGAGTATTCTGCCTTCTTGGAGACCCTGAATGGAGTCCTGAATAGGGCCCCAGTAGGGGACTCCATAGTGATGCTGGGTGACTTCAACGCGCACGTGGGAGATGACAGGGACACCTGGAAAGGCGTGATTGGGAGGAACGGCCTCCCCGATCTGAACACGAGTGGATGTTTGTTATTGGACTTCTGTGCTAGTCATGGATTATCTATAACAAACACCATGTTCGTACATAAGGATGCTCATAAGTGTACGTGGTACCAGAGCACCCTAGGCCGAAGATCGATGATCGATTTTGTAATCGTGTCATCAGATCTGAGGCCATATGTTTTGGACACTCGGGTGAAGAGAGGGGCAGAGCTGTCAACTGATCACCATCTGGTGGTGAGTTGGATCAGGGGGTGGGGAAAGACTCTGGACAGACCTGGGAAGCCCAAGCGAGTAGTGCGGGTGAACTGGGAACGTTTGGAGGAGGTCCCTGTCCGTGAGATCTTCAACTCACACCTCCGGCGGAGTTTTTCAGGCATCCCTGCGGAGGTTGGGGACATTGAACCGGAGTGGGAAATGTTCAAAGCTTCCGTTGCCGAAGCCGCGGTGGAGAGCTGCGGCCTCAAGGTTTTAGGTGCCTCAAGGGGTGGTAACCCTCGAACACCGTGGTGGACACTGGTGGTCAGGGAAGCTGTCCGACTGAAGAAAGAGGCCTTCCGGGATTTGTTGTCCCGGAGGTCTCCGGAGGCAGTTGCAAGGTACCGACAGGCCCGAAGGGCTGCGGCCTCAGCCGTGAGGGAGGCAAAGCAGTGGGTGTGGGAAAAGTTCGGAGAAGCCATGGAGAAGGACTTTCGGTCCGCACCAAAGTGCTTCTGGAAAACCGTCCGCCACCTTAGGAGGGGAAAACGGGGAACCATCCAAGCTGTATACAGCAAAGATGGGACGCTGTTGACCTCAACCGAGGAGGTTATTGGGCGGTGGAAGGAACACTTTGAAGAACTCCTAAATCCCTACTCTATCCCTATGCTAGAGGCAGAGCCGGAGGCTGATGGGGGATCAGATTCTATTTCCCTGGGGGAGGTCACTGAGGTCGTCAAACAACTCCGCAGTGGCAAAGCCCCGGGGATTGATGAGATCCGACCAGAAATGCTGAAAGCTTTGGATGTGGAGGGGGTGTCATGGATGACACGCCTCTTCAACATCGCGTGGAAATCTGGGACAGTGCCTTAGGAGTGGCGGAATGGGGTGGTGGTTCCTCTCTTCAAAAAGGGGGACCAGAGAGTGTGTGCCAACTACAGGGGTATCACACTTCTCAGCCTCCCTGGTAAAGTTTACTCCAAGGTGCTGGAGAGGAGGGTGCGGCCGATTGTCGAACCTCAGATTGAAGAGGAACAATGCGGGTTCCATCCTGGCCGTGGAACGACGGACCAGATCTTTACTCTCGCAAGGATTCTGGAGGGGGCCTGGGAGTATGCCCATCCGGTCTACATGTGTTTTGTGGATCTGGAGAAGGCGTATGACCGGGTCCCCCGGGAGAGACTGTGGGAGGTGCTTCGGGAGTATGGGGTGGGGGGGTCCCTTCTTAGGGCGATCCAATCCCTGTACGTCCGAAGCGAGAGCTGTGTCCGGGTCCTCGGCACGAAGTCGAGCTCGTTCTATGTGGGGGTTGGTCTCCGCCAAGGCTGCGCTTTGTCACCAATCCTGTTTGTGGTATTCATGGACAGGATATCGAGACGTAGTCGGGGTGGGGAAGGTATGCGGTTCGGTGAGCTGGGGATCTCATCTCTACTTTTTGCAGATGATGTGGTCTTCATGTCATCATCGGTCCGTGACCTTCAGCTCTCACTGGACCGCTTGGCAGTCGAGTGTGAAGCGGCTGGGATGAGGATTAGCACCTCTAAATCTGAGGCCATGGTTCTCAGCAGGAAACCGATGGAGTGCGTACTCCGGGTGGGGAACGAGGTATTGCCCCAAGTGAAGGAGTTCAAGTACCTCGGGGTCTTGTTCACGAGTGAGGGGACAATGGAGCGGGAGGTTGGCCGGAGAATCGGGGCAGCCGGGGCGGTATTGCATTCGCTCTATCGCACCGTTGTCATGAAAAGAGAGCTGAGCCGGAAGGCAAAGCTCTCGATCTACCGGTCAATTTTTGTTCCTACCCTCACCTATGGTCATGAAGGTTGGGTCATGACCGAAAGAACTAGGTCGCGAGTACAAGCGGCCGAAATGGGCTTCCTCAGAAGGGTGGCGGGCTTCTCCCTTAGAGATAGGGTGAGGAGCTCAGTCATCTGCGAGGAGCTCGGAGTAGAGCCGCTGCTCCTTTGCGTGGAAAGGAGTCAGTTGAGGTGGTTTGGGCATCTGGTAAGGATGCCCCCTGGGCGCCTCCCTAGGGAGGTGTTTCAGGCACGTCCAGCTGGGAGGAGGCCTCGGGGAAGACCCAGGACTAGGTGGAGAGATTACATCTCCACACTGGCCTGGGAACGCCTCGGGGTCCCCCAGTCAGAGCTGGTTAATGTGGCTCGGGATAGGGAAGTTTGGGGCCCCCTGCTGGAGCTGCTGTCCCCGCGACCCGACTTCGGATAAGTGGTTGAAGATGGATGGATGGATGGATATATATATATATATATATATATATATATATATATATATATATATATATAAATAATGTTTGTAAGGCTGTCAAAGATAAAGTGTTAGCATAAAGTATCTATACAAAGTATATATGTTTAAAGCCACATTTTTAAACTAATTTCATTTGCTACTACAATTACTATTTAATTCTGCTGTCTAAAGACTGGTCAGAAACAGTTTTACTGTATTGACAGCCCTAGTGTTTAACAGTAAAAAATATAAACCAAATCTGCAAATAAAATTGAGATCCTGGAGTCCAGGGCAACACCATGAACTCTTCATCATGTTCTTCAAATCATTCCCGAAAAATGTGTGCAGTGTGGCAGGGCGCTTTATCCTTCTGAAAGAGGCCACTGCCATAAGGGAGCACCATGAAGGGTGCACCTGGTCTGCAACAATGTTTAGGTAGGTGACGCGTGTCAAATTGACATACAAATGAATGGCCTGACCCAGGGTTCCCCAGCAGAACATTGCCCAGATGTTACTTGCACTCCACGGGCTTGTCGTCTTCCCACAGTGCATCCTGGTGCCACACAGCCCTCCATGTGATGTAAAAGAAAACGGGACTCATCTTCCAGGTGACCTTCTTCCACTGCTCCAAGGTCCAGTTCCAATGTTCCAATGTCCATGGTAGGTGCACGAACAATGGACAGGAGTCATCATGGGCACTCTGACCGTTCTGCGGATATGCAGCCCCACATGCAGTGTCCTCCCGTAACCATCATTACAAATTTTCTATGACTTGTCAACAGTAGACCTTCTGTCGGTTCGGACCAGATGGGATAGCGCATCGATGAGCCTTTGGTGCTCAACACCCTGTTGCCGGTTTGTCCCTCCTGGGACCACTGTCGATAGGTACTCACCACTGCTGTCTGGGAGCACTTGCCGTTTCAGAGATACTCTGACCCAGTCATCTGGCCATAAAAATTTTGCTCTTGTCAAAGTAGCTTTTAGGTCTTTATTCCTGCCCATTTCTCCTGCATCCAACACGATGTCTACGCAAACTGATTGTTTGCTTACCATCTAATCTAACAAGACCTTAAAATGTGTAAACGTTGATTTGTTTCACCTGTGATGGTCAAAGTTTTGACTCATTGCTGTATGTATAGTACTATGTAAAAGTTTTAAGCAGTTGTGAAAAATGTTGTTTACTGAGAGTGTATTAAAATAATTCCATTTCTGATTTTTATCAACATATTTATAAACTCATACAAAGTGCAGTAAACATTAAAACAACAAAAGAAAATCAATATTTTGTGTGACCACAAACAAAGATTTTTAGAAGAATATTTCAGCTCTGTAGGTCCTCACATTGCAAGTGAACGGTGTGGTGTTTTCACCCTCTAACAGAACACACTACACTTGGTGTCCAGCTCAACTACTTATCCATCCTTTATTCTCTTTTCTTTTTCTCAGCATTGCTCAACACAATCTTTACTCAATAGTGCCCCTGGGGGTGCATTTCCACATTACATGCATTATAATAAGCAATTACTATGAATTGAACATCAAGTACTTTACACTTCTCAACACAACATCTCCCTTGTTACCCATACAGAATTACTTCTCTTATAAGATCATTATTCTCATATGCATTCAGCAACAGTCTATTTTAAAGGAGCATTATTAAATCTTCTAGAACATTTTGTCCTTTTACCATAACACAGAATAACATTTATCAAAGATTTCAGGATTCAGTGTACATTTGATTATTTATTTATTTTTTAAATATAGGGCAGCGATCCCCCTTTACATATCTTCCTGTCTGAATTATTTCTTTCTCTTCAGACACATTAATTCATCACATAGTCTTGAGTCCACACGGGTAGGTGTCTCTGTCTTAAGCCCTTATTCAGACTCAAAGCAGTGTTCTCCATTGTACAGCCTCTTTCAGTTATTTCATCCTGTGCAGAAATGTCCTCTCTTTCTGGGCATAGTGAAAGCCGTGCTGAATTCCAAATTTTTCCATCACTTAAAATGAAAGTACTCTGTCCTGTTTGTTGTACTGACAACGGATCAGTGAATCGAGCTGCTTTTTTCACGTGAAAAGGCTTCCTTTCTCTCACTTTATGTCCAACTGCAAGTTTAAGAAATTTAGATCCTCTCATACGATCTGTGTATTGTTTACTTTCGTTCTGTCTTTGTGTCACACAAGCTCTGACTTGAGTGAATTGATCAGGGTTATCCTCAGGCAGAAGAACATTCAACTTTGTTCACATTGGTCGGCCCCTCATGAACAGAAAAGGGGTCTCACTCATTGTATCATGAGGTGTTGCTCGATAGCTCTTTCAGCATGGTCAGGACTGCAGATTTCCACGGCTTGCGAACCATCCCAGCTGCCTGAAGACATTCTTTAAGCCCGCTGTTAAATAGCCCCATTAGCTTGAGGGTAATAAACTCTTGTCTTTATGTGCTTTATACAGTGTGTTGCCACAAAATCAGTAAATTCATACAAAGTGAACTGTGGTCCATTGTCTGTCATGATGGTGCCGGGGTTTCCTTCTCGAGCAAAGATAGTGGTCAGAAATTTCAGTCTCTGTTGTAACAGATTAAGCTAAACCAACTTCTGGCCATTTGCTGAAATAGTCAATCAGTGTTATAGTGAACTTACAGTCAGTAGCTCTCTTCTCGAAAGGTCCTACTATATCAATAGCGACATGTTCAAATGGGCCTTTTGGGAACTCCACCGGGTGGATTGGAGCTATGAACGTTTTGGCCGATTTATCACTGGCCTGTCAGGTCACACACATAGATAGGATTGTGTGCACAAGATTGTCCATTCATGGCCACCAATACAACTCTCTCAGATGCTGTTGTGTGCACCAGCCCCTGATGTCCTCATGTGCCAGGTGAATGAGGCGGTCCCGAAGTGCAGTTGGAACAATCAAACGATTCCCTCTGAAAATCAATGAAGATTCAACAGCCAGTTCATGTCTAATAGGGAAGTATGGACCAAAGTCACTGGAGACAGACTTTTGTAATTTAGGCCAGCCTGACTGAATAGTCTGGTGTAACTGTGACAGTTCTGGACAGTCCTCGCATTCAGCTAAATTCTCGTACGATCTGTGTATTGTTTACTTTTGTTCTGTATTTGTGTCAAATTCCACTGGCGGTAATGTAGTCAGAAATGTCTGAATTTCTGCGATATCAGAAATCAAATCCCGTTCGATAGATTCAGTGGTGTCTGTGTGGCACAGCGGCATACGTGATAGACAATCCGCCACACAGTTTTGACTACCTGGACGGTACTGTACATCATACTGGAAGTAAAGGAGACTAGCAGACTAACAAGCTACCCTCATGCCTGATCTATTCATGCCCTTTGTGGAGAGAAGAGTGGTAAGGGCCTGATGATCAGTTCTTAAAGTTAAATGATGTCCCCACACATACGTCCTCCATTTTTCTACTGCTCAAACACATGCAAGTGCCTCCTTCTCCATGGTAGAGTATTTCCTCTCAGACATTGATAGCGTCCTGGATGCAAAAGCTATCACACGTTCGACACCATCAGCATGTAGCTGTGTAAGAAATGCACCAAGGCCATAATCTAAGGCATCTGTAGTAATGAATGTGGATAGGGAATGATCATAAATAGCGAGAACAGGACTCTCCAGCAGTATTCTCTTAAGTGTATCAAAGCTATCAACAGTCACTTTACTCCACTGTAGTGGTGTTTGTGCATTAGCTCTGAGCATCTGCCTCAGTGGCTCAACCACAGTAGTGTAGTTTGGAAGAAACTTGTTGAACCATGAAGTAAGTCCCAGGAAAGAACGTAAAGCTACCATATCTATAGGCCACAGTGCTTCCACAGTGGCAGACAGATGATCTGGGCTGGGACGTAGTCCTTCTTAAGAAATTACATGGCCCAGGAATGGAATGCTTGCTTGGTTGAAGGAGCTTTTGTCAAAGTTAATCTGCAAGCCAACCTCCTCTAGCCTTTGACAAACAGCTTGGAGGTGCTTATCGTGGACCTCCTGAGAATTTCATACACTATAATTTCATTCAAGTAATTCTTTACACCTTTCATCCCCCTTAGGACCGTGTGCATAATTTTTTGAAAGGCTGACAGTGCTGAAGCCAGTCCAAATGGAACTCGAGTGAAATGGAAAAGGTCATTGTGCGTTATGAAAGCAGTCAAATTACAATTACCTGGAAGGAGAGGCAGCTGGAGGTAAGCTAAGATCAATTTGATTGTAACATGTAGCACCTGCAAGTTCTGTAAACAAATCCTCCATGTGAGGTAATGGGTAGCAAATCCTTTCACACATCAAAGGTGAGTAGCAGATACAGGTGACACTGTGTACACAGGACTTGTGGACTGCTCAGTCATATGAGGAGGTGCAGGTGAGATTTCACATTTGTTGTGTATGTGTTTTACTTTTCCGCATACAATGTCCAGGTTCAGCAGTCTAATTAAATCTAACCCTAGCAAGCGAGATCCCACAGTCACTACATAAAAAGTAGTTTGAACTACGTTGTCATTCACTGATATGCCAACTAATGCTGATAAGCAGCCAATAACTGGAAGGTTCTCTTTTGCATAAGTGACAAGTTTGATTTTGGGCTTACTTAGTTTTCACTTGGAAAAGTGTTTCTTATACACAGCTTCAGGAAGTATGGAAACTGATGAGCCCATATCTACAATCAGTTGTAACTTAAGTTGTATTACCTCCTGGTTCTTCAATATTCACTTCACAGGTGATCATTAACTGTAGCAGATTGATTAGCGTTATCCACACAGAGCACAGTCAGGGGGCTGTGATGGGGACCCAGATGGGGAATACCAACTCGCTTACTTCACTCAATGCTGCTTTACACACTTTAGCAAAGTGACCCTTTTTCCCACATAGTCTGCATGTTACTTTAGCAGCAGGGCAGTTTTTATCATTTGCCAGATGTTTGTCTGATCCACATTTAAAGCATTGTCGAAATTGCTGACCAGTTGCTGTTTGTTTTCGATCCTCCGATCGTCTCTGAGCAGCCAGTGACATCTTAGTTGAGCGTATCCATACTAATGGCTTGTACAGACTTCATGGCAGTAGCAGTGGAATTATAGAGTAATGACAAACTTTTAACTACAGCTTCCACTTGACAAGCGATTGTAATCGCTTTCTCTAGAGTGAGGTCATCCTCCAACAGTAATTTGTCTTTTACTGCAGTCAAAGATGCATTTGCGATCAACTGATCACAGAGCATTTCACTCTCCATTTGCCTGAACGCACAAGGGGCTGCTAACGCTCTTAAAGCAGCAAAATAATGTGTAATAGTCTCATCCGCTCTTTGCACACATTGTCTGAATGTGTGTCGGCATGTTACTACGTTAATTTTAGGCACACATTTTTTTAAGTACAGCCATTGCTTCATCAAAAGTAGTACCTTGGTCTGGCAGAGTATAAAACGCTGGCCTTCAGTCCCCAAGCAATGAAGCAAGACCTCCATCCGGCCATGCATCTCCGGTTGCCTTGATGACTATTGTGTAATTATGAAAGTTCTTCTGACACGTTTCAAATGGAATTGGCGGCTCCCCACTAACAGAAAGAAATGGGGGCGGGCTCGGCACTGAAGTGCTCATCCTCGTCCCCAATTTGTGGTGTTTTCACCCTTTAACAGAACACACTACACTTGGTGTCCACTTATCCATTCTTTATTCTCTTTTCTTTTTGTCAGCATTGCTCAACACAATCTTTACTCACTAGAGCCCCTAGTGGTGCAGTTCCACATGACATGTTTTATAATAAGTAATTACTATAAATTGAATATCAAGTACTGTACACTTCTCAACACAACAAATGGGTACCACAATGAAGCTCCAAAATGCACATAAACACAGCATAAATGTGATCTATAACACTTCAAATAAGTATATATCTTCAGAAGTGATATAAGTGTGGCTGAGAAAAAATTTTACCATAAATGTATTATCTGCCCAGTAGGTGGCAGTATGCATGAAGAATGCAAATCACCAAAAACAAAAGAAGAATGTGAAAGTGGAGATTTATAGAAAAAAAATACTTAAATATTGATCTGTTTATCACCCACACCTATTATATCACTTTTGAAGACATGTATTTAACCACTGAGTCTTATGTATTACTTTTATGCTGCCTTTATGTCCTTTTGGAACTTAGAAAAGTTGCTACCCATTCACTTGAATTGTGAGGACCTACAGAGTTGAAATATTCTTCTAAAAATCTTAATTTGTGTTTAGCAGAAGAAAGAAAATCATGACCTTCTGGGATGTCATTAGGGTGAATAAATGATGAGAGAAGTTTCATTTTTGGGTGAACAATCCATATATGTATCTCCTCCCTTACAACATATACATTTAAGTATAGGATTTGGGGGTCCTTGGCATCAAAATGTTTGAAGAAAAAAAAGTATAGTCTGTACTGTCTATGCAAATAATAGTCATAATGCACATGATTGCTCACCATATGTTTCCACAAAGAAAGTGCTAACATCAATGGATCATATGATGCAATTGCCTTGGCAATAGGCCCTATGAAGGGACTAAAGCTGGCATGGTTAAAATTGAGAGCTTATAGGATGATATTGCATGAATATGTCTCATAAAATCTCACTCAGATCTTCAGGAAATAGCACTTTACATTAGTCACGTAAGCTATTGTTGTAAAGGAGCACCATGATTACTCAGGTTTTCCACTGTGTGACCTGAGGGGAACTTTATCAAAACAAGCAAGAAATGAATGCAGCTTTTGGGGACATAAACTTCAAAATGTGTAATATGTGCATGAAATGACATGTAATGACAATGTAATGACATTAACTAGCAGTGATCACATTAAATCATGTGATTAAGTGATAGCACAGCCTAGGTATTCTATTTGTTTAAGTTGCACTATAAAACAAGCTACAATATATTTAGACCTTTGCTCAGCAGGCAATTATCCAATGTTTTAATTTTTTTGGTGTAGAAAAAGTTGGAATCAAGATTTGACTGCAGGTGTAGCAGAGTGAAAGTAATATCATGAGTAATTATTAGAGGTTATGATTTAATATTCTAAAATGGCCTTGTTCCATGCCTGCAATCTATAACAAGCATACAATCTACTAAAATATTCCTGGTCTCTGAAGCATTGGATACATGAAATATTAGATGTAAGAACAATGAAACATTGCGTGCAGTTCTTAGACATTTGATCAGAGCAGGCCTTTGGAAAAAAAGAAAGAAAAAGCAGCTTTGGCGTGACTTTGGGTACCAATTGCCAGACAACCACAGGAAATATAGAAGTAAAAGGATAAAATGAATAGCATAATTGTATGACAAGATGCTTTAGTCTCCCCATAAATATTCATCAGCTCATATAGATGCTTTCCCTGGAGTTATAATCAAAATCTTGCAATTTTAAATGGAAAATCAGAATACCGGTATTCAGGTCTGTGCATTGGTTGACAGCAAAGCTGAATAAAGTGTATAATGAGTTTTACTCATTAATGTAACAAAAAAAAAAAAGATATATGAAAGTGATATTTTGATCAAGAACCTGCACACATGTGGTATGGTTTACTGTTCATGTAGTGACTCACAGAATAAGAATAGTGTATGATTTGTAACCTCTCCTTACTTTTGTGAACAAATGAAAACGAGAAAATGAGCGCACACACACACACACACACACACTTGGTCCTCACAAGTATAGCTAAAGCTGCCCACACACACACACACACACACACACACACACACTTGTTCCCTTTTAATCAGTTCAGCAAGCAATAAAACTAAACAAGCTTCAAGCCCACCTGTGGTGAATCTCTCACAAAGAATGTTGTGATTAAACAATTAAACAAAAGAAAAGATTAGTTTGCTGTTTGCTGAGCAGTACAGACCTCTCCAATATCTTGTCTGCAAAACACCCCATCTACAAGCTACTCACTAACAACTTGTATACCAGTTTACTGTAATAAATTGTAATAATTTATTGTATTATCAAATAATAAGTGTGCTAACTATATTAGTTATGTTATTCTCAATTTGTCCTTTAAAATGCATGGAATGTTTACAGTATAAGGAAGTTTCAAGGCACAGATGGGTTACATCTTGTTGGGAAAGAATGTCAATGGTGCTACTTCACTGAAAATTCTTTGTGCGAGTAGTACTGCACTCAAAAATAACCCCTGAATAACCAACCACATTACTGCGAATCTGAGTAGCTTACGCTATAACTGTGCATGTACTGCATATCTTATAAAATTAAAAAAATAAAAATGCATTAATAGAGTTTACAGATTGGTGTTCGCTATACCTTCAAAGTACACACATATTTGATCGAGTACATTTTTCATAGAAGCCAGCTGTATGTCAAACTGATGCATTTATGGCTAAATACAATGCAAACTGAGTTAACTTAAGACATACATATATGAGGCGCTAACTTAGCCAGAACTAATAAAACCATTGTAACTTCACATTTCATAAAACCATAATAACCTCAAGACTAGAGTCCCTCTGGTTTTCTATTATTGTAAATATTGGTTGCTAAATGCCACAAGCAATTCATGTTTTGCTTATGGTCTTGAATTGTCTGGGGGATGCTGTAGAGATTGCCTTATTCTTCTTCCAGGAAGCCTTAATTCTCTGGTAAGCCTGTTTCTTTGTACCAACACATCAGCCATAAACACAGTACATACAGTGACAATTCTCAATGATTCGTTTAGAATTGTCGCTTCTCAGTCATCTCTCCCTGCTGCTGCAACCAGTGCCGAGATCCTCGACATCCACAGTGACTGCTCATATTTATTGTAAATAAATACTTGGAACTGTTCCTCTGCATTTGGGTCTGTTTGTATCACTATTAATCGTTACAGAATCTAGCTAAGTATGGACCCAGCAGAGTAATCCACTCTTCACTCCATCCCCTCTTTCAGCAGGGAGCTTTGCTGGAGCGTCAGCAGGACCAAATCTCCACATCGAACTGGGCTCTGGAGATGAAGTCTTCGCAGCTCACCAAGCTCACCTCTGTCGTGCAGCAGCTCTGCCTATATCCCAATGCTGGCCCCTCATCAGAAGCTTCTTCACCAGCTCCGGCAGTTCTCCGTGTTTCTGGATGCTTAGCTGCCTGCAATACCCCTCCAGCCCTGTATTTAGGTGAGGCTGGATCCTGTAGTGCATTTCTTTCACAGTGTTCCCTGTTCTTCATGTTACAGCCCTATACTTTTGAGTCAGAAATGATAAAGATGTCTTGTGTAATCACACTTCTCACTGGAAGGGCTGGTATCTCACCGGAATTGGGCACTGACATGTGGGAGAAAAGACATCCCTGTTGCGTTTCCTATCACCCTGTTGCGCTTCCTTTCACACCTTTTTCACTGAGCTCCACCGAGTTTTTGATCGCTCTGCTCAAGGTCTGGAGGCGGCGAGGGTCTTACCAGGTCTGTCTCAAGGAGATTGACAAGTCTCAGATTATGCAATCTAGTTTCACTCCCTGGCTGGTTCTTGTGAGTGGAATGACCACGCCATGTCGGATAGATTTCGGCATGGGCTTTCCGATGACATCCTGGACAAGATTTACTCTTTGGATTTGCCTCCATGCTTCATTGATTTGGTGGATCTGCCTGTCCGAGTTGATCAACACCTGACCCTACCCTGTCAGCACCATCATTGCCACTTTCCATCTACCCGGGCAGCTGATCCTCCTACCCGGTCCATGTCTTTAGCCAACTCACCAGTATCACAGCCCGACACTGATCGATGCAAGTCGGAATAACTTAAGTCTCACGTAGGGAGAAACAGCAATGCCTCGTTAATGGACTGTTTTCATTGTGCTCATTCTGATCATCTCTCTGCTTCCTGTCTAGTAAGAGACACCACTCGTCTGCAGGAAAGTGGTTACTGGTGAGAGCAACACCATTGTACAAAATGAAAATTTAGACTTACGCAACACTTATCACCTTGTCTGGATTAGGAAGGGGGATGAGTGGAAGACGGCTTTTAACACCCATAGTGGGCACTTTTAATATTTGTTTATGCCTTTCGGATTGGTCAATGCTCCCGCCATCTTCCAGGGCTGAAGCATGCCCAAAAATGTGAAGCCCAACTCCTTATATTGATGTTTTGAGGTCGAGATCCAGGGGCGACTCGCACTCAGACACTCATCAGACTTCCAGAATGCACACACTCATTTTACGTATACACTCTTCACAGACTGTCTTTTGTGCAGCCACGGCACACGCACTCAGTGATCTTCTCCCCGCTGCTGCAGCCCGTGCCGGGATCCTCGACATCCACAGTTACTACTCATGTTTTTGGGAAATAAATCCTTGGAACTGTTCCACTGCATTTGGGTCTGTTTGTCTCGCTATCGCTCATTACAGTATGTTTTATATTTTATAGATAACATGTAAATACATACTCTTGTTGTACAGTTAGCATGCCATTTTAAAGTGAAACAGCATATCAGTTTTATTATATATCAGGTTTGACTACTGCATCATATATCAATTATAGTATAATAAATATTATATAATATAATTATATTTAAACACTAATACAAATCTTGTAGGAAAATGTTTACTTGCAAAACCTTTTACTTACTGCATGTTGTAACACCACCCGTTCCACAAATCAGTCTATCCATAATTATATATTCCGACCAGATTTACAATCAAGTGTTGCCACATTTTGTTAGCACACTTTGTTAATAAATATGGCTGCATTTCAACAAATATATTTGTTTTAATTGCATAATAATAGTATCAACTGTGAAGCAGGCTTGTTAACTGACTGGTATTTCTTTGAGATAAATAAAGAGCAAATTAATCTGAAATGTTTCACATTTCTAGAAGTATTTCTTCAGGCATGTTTAATCAGTTGTGTAAAAGTGCTTGCTTTCCATAAAAAATAAGAATATTAACTGATTCATTGGAAAGATCAGACTCAAAAGTACAATTTATTCCCAAATTGGACAGCACTATAGTAGAGTCAGAGTATTCTCTTGAGTCTCTAACTCATATCCTCTAGTACCACCAAATTGTTCAAAGTTTCACTTACGTGTTTGGCCTATAACTTTTCAACCATACGGCCTAGAATCAAAAATAGTTTTTTTTGTTATTCCTTGTGTCGAGATGAGTCGGGATGGTGTAATGTAAAATTTTAGCTCTGCCCCCAATATTTTCTGCAATTATGAATTAAACGAAAACCTACTTTTTCAAACTCGTCCTAGATTTGCTCAAATGTTGTTGTGTATTATCTAGGGACCCTGGTGACAAAAAGTTATCAAACGCTTTCGTGTATAATGCTTCAATGAATTTGCATGCAAAAATGGACATGATGCTATAACTACACAACGCTTTGGCGTATCGACACATAACTTACTGCGTGTCATCATAGGCAACCTGAGGCTACCTGAGTGTTTCACTACTGTGCCACCTAGTGGTCGGGAGATCTAAATAGTTTGGCCTAAAATTATGGGGCTGATCTCTTTAGATTGCTTGGGTCATGCCCAATTTGCTATGGTCCACGATACTTCCTGTCAGCCATTTAGAATTTTCATTATTCCTTTAATTTTTTAGTTTTTTTCCCTCTTCTTCTTGTTCTTCCAATCATGAGTCTGCAGCAGCCCATAGAACTGTACAGGGCCCTCACCGCTTCCTCTCTCCCCAGTGACAGACACACGACCACTTCCCACTCCACATACTCCCCTCCCCCATCCCCACCCACCCATTGATCTGTGGCCCCACAGCTGATGATTCACCATCAAATAGTAGGCCAAAACATACATAGTGGGCGTGGAAACTTTGAATAAAATAGTTATAACTCATAAACAAAATTAGATATTATCACCAAATTTGGTACACATAACTGCACGCCTCTGCCTCTTGGTGGCGCTAAAATAATTAAAAGATCTAAAAATGGCTCTAACTGTTTGTGCAATCAACGTACAATTTTGCATGCAGTGTCTTTGTCTAAGGTGCCATCAAAGTCTAGGACGAAAGTCTCATATCTTTAAACACATTGACCAATCACAGATCAATAGGTATTAAACAGGGCTAAAAAAGGCTGATCGGAACAAAACATGGTAGACCTATTTGTCTCTTGGCGAAAGAGGTCTCTGCAAAACTGGAAACAATTTGGCCAAATTCAGATCCAAACCAGTGAAGAGAGGTTCTCTGGAGTCCCAATATAAAAAAAAAAATTCTAAAAAAGTTAATACTTTAGATTCATAATCAAAGAGTATGGCAAAAAGTACGTAGTGGGAGTGGTGACTTTTGCTTAAATGGTTAGAACTCTTGAACGGAATGAGTCACTTCTGTAGGTAAATCTGAGGACACATGATAAAAATTGTGCACCTCTGCCTCTTGGTCAGGAATGTAAAAAAATGCCAGATCTCTGTGCTACCTAACCTGATGGTTCTGAAATTTTAGGCACTGTTTAGTGGTTTTAGGTGCATATGGGCAGTTTAATTAATACTTAATATTGGGTGCATATGCACCTAAAGTCCCTAAACAATTGAACCAAATAAATTGTTGCTTAAATCTATAAATATATATATATATAGATATTTTTTATTTTCAAGATTAAGTGCCCCAGTCCTCGCACTCATTAAAGAGTGGCCAGGATATTCTTCAAAATATTATGAAACTGAATGATTGATGTTGAACATATACTATAGGTATGAACTTTTAGGTCATATTGGCCTTGGCAGTGAAGGTCTTGTTTCTCAAGCAAGGTCCAAATAAATAATTAAATTATGTACACAGTGCATCTAAATGTGTGGCACAATGGCATAAAATAAATAAGATCATCATGGGCAGATGGCTTGTGGGAAGAAAACAGAAGCAGGTCAAGGGAATGATTAGATAATAATTTTCTGGAGTTTGTCATCTGGGAAGGACAGCGAGAGAACACAAATGTGTTGAATACACAATAGCACATGCACACAGGTAAACATTTATATCACAAAGCCTGCAGTATTAGTTTGCTTATTTTATCTTAAACTATGTTTTTCTGTTATTACTGTTCACCAAACTAGTCTGAATGATTTGTTAACAAATCAAACTGATCTGATTCACAAGTTCAACTCACTGACTCAAGGATCAGGCTGTAGTGGAAGATTATCTTAACTAAAATTTTTGTTGGTTCCTCACACAAAGCTATCAGATGTTTTCAGGAGACCTTGAATATGTCATATTGACCTTTTGTGTATGTATATATATATATATATATATATATATATATATATATATATATATATATATATATATATATATATACACACACGTATACACACACACGTATATATATATATATATATATTATATATACAGACACACACGTATACACACACACATATATATATATATATATATATGTGTGTGTATATATATATATATATATTTATTTATTTATTTTTACATTTTTGTATGGTGCTTGACAGCCCCTGTCTTAAATAGTGCCCAGTATATTTCAAAAATTAAATATATGTGTTCTTGGATAAAAGTAAGTCAAAAAGATTTGGAGCGACATTAGGGTGAGTAAATTATGGATTTTAGTGTGCACTATCCCTTTAAGTTTTTTATTCAAAGATTCCCTTAAGGGAGAGCAGCTGTTTTTGGAAAAAATGCTTTGGTTTCATTTCCTGATGTGGCATATTTCATCCTTGGATATGCCTGTTGAAAGCTTGCGTTCTGAAACCGTAGCTGCATTTAGAAAGGTCTACCATGGCTGACCACCAAACGCTTCATAATTTTGGCCTTAACTTTGATTAATGTCCAAATGCCCTGCAGGGTTAAACAACCACAAACACCCAGTATTTACCAGCCTTCTATGTGTTTACTGACAAGTTTCTCTGAGATGCACTTATCATTTCATTTTTTGGGTCGATGTTACATAGAAGCTTTAGAAAGGTCATAGGGTCAGCTTATTACATTACCATCTGTTAACAATGACTCTCCACTGATGGAGAGGGTTTATCTGAACAAGCAAAAATATAGAGATTGCCTGGGTCATATTAAGACATGTGACAGACAGAGGCCAATCGGAAGCCAGGAATACCAGAACCTAATCGGAAGCACATGTTGCGAGTGAAGCGATTTCAATCCGCCTTTGAATGTATATCTTGATGACTCAAACATGTGTAGCCAGACAGATGTTTATGGACAGACTGCTTGGTTTAAAAGTGATGTTTCATGGTGGAATGTGGACGTGGAAGGATTTGTTTATGTTTCGGTAAACTCTTTTTGATTATCTGATTGTGATACCTGAATGGAAAGCATCACGTCATTTGCATACATTTAATGATTTGTTCAGAATGGAAAGGTCTAAGAACTATGAACAATGTTTTTTATATATATATATATATATATATACAGTATATATATAATTTTACTGTATTTATCCAGCTAAAACCCACGGAAGTTAAGGTTCGACTTAGAGATGTAATATAGATTCTTGAATTATTGTCACTTTAAATCTCTGAATGATGATTTTTAAAACGGGATCTTAATGGGAGAGCATGGTCAAAATATGAATAAAACGCTACATTACATACATTATTTGGAGCAGGTTATTTTATGCATTTTGCCACAAACTGAAAATTAAACAAGCGCTGAACTGTACACAAGGTCCTTGCACGGGCCTAAATAGGGTCCACATGAAACCAGGATTAATTAGAGCTATATGGGTAAACTCAATCTATCACAATAAAAATTTAAATATATTCTAGACAGCATTTGGAGTTTCTCACATGACACACTGGCAAAACCCAATGGAGATATTTTAGACACCCTTTACAAGAGTCTCAAATACTGTAAACTATTTAGTCAAGGAACTTTAATATATACAGTACATTTCAAGTCCCTCAAAGCATTTTCATTAATGGGGTTGCTGAAAGAACCATTGAGAGTCTTTAGAGTTATGTTTTTTGCATGGACTAAAGGCCCCATCATACTTACAATAAAGTGCATCTTCATTCCTCACTCAGAGCCTAAAAAGAAGTTTGAAAAAGCTGAGCAACAGCATACTGTTTGCAAACATTCAGACAATGGCCAGGCTGCCGAGGGAGGCGTTTAGAGGAGCATTTAATTATGAGGATGCACAAGACTACATGTAAAACCTTAACTAACGTGACATTAAAATGTGACATGTAAATGACTTCATGCCTCTCTCTAAGAGAAGAATTCACATGAGATCAGTCAAAGAAGATATTTTAACCACTCAATGATTATTTAAAGATATATGCAGTAGATAATTTGTAATTTTTCATGTTTACGTTCTGCATTCATGCCACTAATGCACTAACTTTTTGCGTGGACATAATATGCACCAGTTACACTCTGTTATTGTAATTCATGATGACACAGATACTACTACAAATTTTTGGACAGATTTAGTTCGAAATGACACACATTCATTCTTTGATTTAGTATGAAGTATGCAGTGGCCTTAAGAGTGCATTTTCTCAGAGAATTGTAAGGGAGGATCTTAATTGGGTTCTGCAGTTTAGCATTTGAGGAACCCCAAATGGTGCCTCGAGTATCTTTTACAGTATAAACACCAGACAGCCTGCTGAATTACATCCAGATCAAGTCTGTGCCAATGGATCAGTAAAAATTATCTCAAATGTGCAATAAATGTAAGTGCAGCATAGTTCTAGCGGGAAGATTCACAGCTGTACATCATCATTCAATCAGTGTGCCAATACGGCAACCTCCACAACCCCACCGCCACCAGTTGAGTCCCATCCTGCACTGGGGTAGGCTTCTCGCCCCTGCCTCCTATCTCCGGCAGGATCTTATGAATCCGAGTACAACTTCTTCGGACCGCCAGATAGGCTTACACCAAAGAGAGAAATTACATTCCTGTCATATTCATCAAATAAATGTCATCTTAAACTTTACTCAGGTCTGTGAGGCTTCCTGATAGTATTATAATGAACTTATTAGCAAAAACATGATATTATACTAATCAGCTAGCAAACATAAAATAACAAAGAACCTAAGTAATGGTAATAACATTCAAAGACCCAAAGAATGCATTTTACTGAGCAACAATGTCTCGTGACAGAAACAGAATTATTTTATCTTGAAATCATTTCCATTTGGATATTTTCTTGTGTAAAGGACAGCCAAACATTGTTTGCATTTTACAAACACACAGAGGCTTGGTCTCTTAAACACAACCTCTCTGAAGTGTAATATTTTACTTACAGTGAAGGGAGAGGCTCCACCACTCTGTTATTATGAGCAGAAGAATTCTGTCCCATGGGGAACAACTGGTTTTTGGACAATCTGCTAGAAGTTATTATAAATCAATTAGTGAAGCTGACAGAAATATGACTCTGCTTCAAAGAGGCCCGTAGTTAAATCTCATAGTTTAATATTTCAACTGAAGTTGAGTAAATATGGTAATGATAAAAGTGGAATTTCAGGGTGGGAATCCAACAGTAAGCAAGCAGTAGTGTGTCTGGTATTGAAAACCATATTTACCAACAGATGTGATTCTTGAATTGTCATGTTCATTCAACAGCTTCCAACAGCATCCCAAATGCTGTTTGTACAAACAAATATCTAAAGTCAAGTCCCTTTTATATCCTTGTGAAAGCTGTGAATAAAGCCTGTAACCATAGTAATTACTATCAGCATCAGCTGGGCATAAGGGTGAGGCATTTAATTTAAAATGAATGGCCTTGTGACCTGCACTTTCACAGACTACAGGTGAAAAATGTAAGACTCCTGACATTTAGTGATGCTCAGGAAATTCAGATGGCCTCTGCTTTGCAATATCACCTACTCTGACATCTAATGGGGTGATTTTATTTTCATACAGTTACATCTCATTGGCTACATTTACAGAGCAGCAGAATATGTTGCAAGCCCTATTTTAAAGTGCTCAGTTTGGTTAAATACTTTGTAATTTCACACAGTTCAGTTATGAACAAAAGTGACAACCTAAATCCATAACAGAAGTGACTCCCTTATTTTATTTTTCAAGACACTGACATTTATTATTATTATTATTTTTTATATTATTGAGATATCTGAGTATCAATTATCAAAACATGTTTCAGAGAGTTAAAAAGTGGCAATGGATGTGTTTTCTGTGTGAAGAGTTTTAGTATGAATATTTTACTCTTTCATGTTGTTTAGTCATGCAAAAATTATTTTAAATAGCTGTAAATCGGAACTCTTTTAATCCTGAAGAAACATTGTGTCCCTGATATGTCTCATATGTACACATGAGTTTGCCATTCACTGTAAATTAAAATTCCTGTCAATCCAAGTTCAATCCAATCCAAGTTCAAAGAACAGAACTAAATCTGTTTTTGAATCAAGGCATCAAGCCCAAATGAAAGACTTTATTGTTCTAATACAAACGCATAAACATGTACAAAGAGGCACATTCACACTTATAGGTGAGTGAGCATTTGCGAAAAGTGTACACTGACAGAGTCACAGAAACACAATTATTGCTACACGGAACAGTGTAACGTAGCAGTAAGCAGCCCTCCTGGAGTGATTCAGAGTTGAAAGCCTTCATTAAAATCCTATTTCCAAGTTTTTACTGCCATAGAAAGCTAGATAAGCTCAGCTTTCTTACAACACTGCAAACAGTTATTTTCAAGTATTTTTATCTTGTTTTCCTGTAAAATTATGTAAACATTCTTAAAACATGATTTACTTAATTGTCAAGAAAAATGGGAAATGATATGAAGTCCTGTTTGAGATAATTCTGACAGAAATTTGTGAACTTTAGACTTCAAACAGGAAAAAATAAATATAAATCTGCCAATGGGGTAAGCAAAATAAATGTATTTTACCTTTGAATTAAGTTTATTTTTCTTACCCCATTACCAAAATGTTTTTTCTTGTTTTAAGCATAAATCTCACAAAATTGTATTAGATATTTCTCAAAACAAGACTTAAACTCTTATGCTACTTTGCTTGTCAATTAAATAAATCACTTTTTAAGAATATTTAGATATTTTTACTTGAAATCAAGACAAAAATTAGTCAAAAAACAATTTTTTGCAGTGAAAGAATGTCAAAGTTTTACTAAAATTAATTCACTCATTTTCTAAGGGGTGTTTTGTTCTGTATTTGCCCTGTTTGTGACCAGTCTAGTATATATAGGGCTTATTTAATTCACAATTAAATTGTAGCAATGTTTACATTAAGCCCATTGCTAAACTTAGGAGAGTGATATAAGCTGAATTCACACATACAGCCATAAAATTACCTAACATTTCCAGTTCCCCTTCTGTCACTCACTCGACGTTGTGTCGAATGAAGTGACACAAGGGGTCTTCCTGGGATGCCAAACGTACCTCTGAACCTGAGAAAAGGCCAATGTCAAGTTGGTAGACAGAATTTGCATGTCCCGCCCCGGGTCTACATACTAAGCTACATACTACCGAACTATACCAGACAGTTTGCTGTTGCACTGCACTGTTATGTTGCACTATTGTATGTGTTGTATGTCATAAGTTGTACATACTACGATCAAGAAACCAGCGTATTTGCTTAAATTTATCCTGTTTACCTGACATTTATTATAAAGTGAATATTCAAATATTTGAAAGTTATGAAGCAAGGTTGCTTGCAATTCGTCAGAGTTATCAGAAAAGATCAAGTTAGCTAATATTACACAGATTAATCCTTATGGCACTATATTTCACATGATTTGTGTTATGTAAGCTTATCTGTCCAATAAGAAAAATGCCAATTCAGGGTCGGATTTGATCCCCAAAAACGAACGAAGGTCCCTCCAGGAATCAAATGCCCTTCCGATGTTCACTCTAGTTTTCACTCGACCACGATCACATTCCCGCTTAGCCAGACGGGATTCAGTAGATACATTTTTTATTATTTATTTTTTTTGGCTCATTCAGAGTTTGTGTAGGAGTCGGTGTTGTGCTGGGAGCCAGACGTTTGCTGGATTCCATCTCTAAGATAACGTTACCTAGTGTTGCAGTTTGTTGTCGCTGTTGAATTGCAGAAGCACTGAGGCAAGGCTCTCAGGAGTGTGCATAAATGTCACATCCTTTGGATTTTCCCGGCAAAACCAACACGCTCTCATCACAGGAAAATCAGTCTACAGGCTTTAATAGGCAACCTAGGAAGTCAGGGAAGGGCTCATATTTTAAGTTGAGTTACAAGCCATTCACACATTGACAAAAACATAAATACATTTTACATACTTCACCTTTAAAGGAATAGTGTCATTATTCACTGTTGTTTGCCTTGTGTATCTCCCATCATCTGTTCCTCCCGGACTACACTTCCCATAATCTGTTCCTCCCGGACTACACTTCCCATAATTCCCTGCCCTCATCACTGCCAGCTGTCCTTGATTGTTTTCATCTGTCTTTCATTTACTCATTACCATTGTATATATAATGCCCTGTTGTTTGCTTAGTCCTTGTCAGTTGTTATGTTTTTTGACATCCTGTGTATGACCAGTGCCCATTGTGTATGTTTTCTCTGTTCCTGTTTTTTCCCCATCGTGGATGTTTGTTTTGTTCCTGTGTTTACCCCGTTATTCTGTTCTTTTTTATTTTATTAAATACTGTTTCGCCTCACCTAGATCCAGCTCTCATAACTTCCTTCCAGTCGTTACAAATAGTTCACTCAAAAAGGGAAATACTATAATTATTTACTCACCTAAATACACTCCAAACCCTTATAACCTCCTTCCATGGAGAGTATGTGGGTGGACATTGAACACATTTGAAACAGAAACATTCTTATTGTAAAACAGTTTCTTTTTAACCCATTCACATGTGTGATCACACATGTGGGATTCCACTAGGCTGGGCTCAGAGGCGTACAATAAAACCTGTGTAATCGGCATTCGTGCTGCTGTCTACCAGCAAAGAGGGACTGAAGTGATTTTCATAATAAATCAGCTGCTCAAATTGTCTTTTCAACAACAAAACTTTGTTTTATGCTACAAACATTCAAACAATCACTAAAAGTTTAAAACCATTACCGTTGGAGCTGGCTGTTTTGATTCAGCAATGTGGCCATGTTTTCTGGTGTCAAACTAAATATATATAAACTAGTCAGTACATTTGAGCCTTTTCCCATTCCTTCCATCACTTATTCTATTCAGGTGTTGGAAAAGCAGAAGGACTAGGTTTTTAGAACCTTCTATACTATCATGAAATCAGAATAAGCTTTGCGACAAATGTCAATTGTTGCCAGATGTTCACCACTACCGGCGAAAAAGCTGCCAATTTCTGGCAAACTGTTGCGGCAAACCAAAGCTCATTTGCATGTCAAAATAACAAGCACCAAATTTTCTGCTTTGATTTTATGTAAAGGCTGTCCTCCAGTGCATCTTCTGTGAAGTGTAAGGTAAGAATTTTTTTAAATTACAGCACACATTAAAGAACTCTCTGAGATCAGTTAGTACAGGAGATTCTTGCATGCAAAAATGTTAATGCTGCACTTTATACTCTTGGAGAGTGAAGAAAAAAAACTCACTGCTAAAATGATATCCTTGTATATTGTGAGTATTCAGTGTAGCTGTGTACAAAGCCCTACCCATACAGAGGTCACCGCCGAACCATTCGACCTGTTGGTCAACATGTGAATTCGCCTGTCTAAGTTCACCAAACTTAAATTCCACATGAAATCTGCGGGTGAAAATTATTCGCCACTGGTAGTCCATTGCACAAAATTCACGATTGCAGATTCCCATTGAAACGACTGTATTTCACCTCTGGAATTTCTGTAAATGTGACCATGCCTTTAAACCATACGATGAACTGAACAAAATTTAAGTTGTTTTTCACCATCAAATCATATTAATAAAGTAAAGCACTTAAATCAAATATGGTGGCCGCATCAATAACATCAAACCTCACTGGTTCTCATCGGGTCTGGACTCCTTGCGTGATCTTTTACAGACCTTATTTTCAACCAATGGCAGACGAAGAAACTTATTTAAAACAGTCATCATTTTTTATGTTTGTTTGGTGACGCAAGTGGTGCAGAAATTACACACTTCACCACACACACACCAACCACTACAAACCCCTCCCACCTCAGTAAGCCAACCTTTAACTTCTATCAAATCAAAATGAATACTGATTCTGTTAGATATTAAAATACTTTCTTTCTAACAGCTGTTTTTTACAGCTGTTGTGCCCATAGCACTGATGCCCATGACATTGATGTTTAGGTTAGTTTGACAAATACCAGCTCTAGTCAAATTTATGAAAAAATCCTCATGACCCTCTGTTGGTTGTTCTTGAGAGATTGATGTCAGTCTTTTACTTTCAAAGGAATATCACGGGGTTCTGATCCCTGCAGTGTAAGAGTGGATTTATTTTATAAAACTTTAAATCATGCCAACAATGTCTAGGAAACTAGTTAGTCTCCCTGCCCAGCACACAGAGTTCTTGTTCTTCGGGTCAGTGATGTATTTTTAATTGCTGTTCCATCTGTTGTCTGGTTCTTGGGCTGTTAGACTGCATCAGCGTGAGCAGGTTTCTTTGCAACCACTTCACATAACTATGAAGAATATGCACAGTTTGATTACATCCCAACACACAAATTATAATCAACCCAACAGCATCTGTAATACTATACATGAATTCAAGAAGCTGTAAATATGAGTATGCAAATTTGACTTCGCTGCTTGTGTTGTTCTTTGATTCTAATTCATTTTAATGCTTGACAGAAACTTGGCACTATCATGAATAGGTACATCTCCTGATACAATTATGGTGTAGTTTCCTGATAAATTCTTAAAACTATTGTTCAACTCTCATTATATCCATCAATGTCCAACATTATATTTGTGCACCATTCAGAATTAAATTGAGAATTACTTTTAAATTCCAATTCAATTCCTGTAGATTGTAATTTTAACTTGACCTATGTATGAATATCTAAGCTCCTTCCGTATTTTTATTTTTTTTGTATTTCACATGTCAGTTCTCACGTGAACTTGCCAACATGCTTATATCACGTGAGAGGCTGCGTGACCTCGACCTTCGTGAAAGTTTTAAATAATGAGCTATTCCTTACACATGTAGTGTTTCACTTCAGATGATATTCATTAGTCCACTGGAGTCATATGGATTACTTTTATGATGGCTATATGTGCTTTTTTTGTCACAGAATGTCAGAGGCAGGACCCAAAAGCAGAGTTAAAAAGGGGATTTATTATTAAAAAAAAAAAAAAAAAAGAAATATAAAACTCCCACAAGGGGGAAAAGAAACATAAACAACTATGTAGGGGAAAACTAACAAGCTGGAGCTGGGGCAGAGGGAGGAGGAGGCCTCAGGGTGGAGGGGACAGAATACTGGGCCACTGGGCAGGGTTCAAAGGACGGGGTGGCAGCCACAGGACTGGGAGGTGGCTGCTGGACAGGGTTCAGGAGGGAATGGCTCTGGGGGCGGAGCCAAGGAAGGCTCGGCAGTGTATCCGTGACTTCAGGGACTGGCTCTTTGACCGTAGACATGGCCGAATGGCTGGGCTTCCTTCTCCTACGTGAGGACCGGGATGTGCCCAGGAGGAACAGGGCACGGGCTGAGAGGGGTTGAGGGATCTGGTGTTCAATCTCTATATAAGGACCTCCACCTCTGCAAGACGGCAAACATGGTATACCAGATCCCAAAGGGCCAAAAATATCTCACCCAGCTCCTCGACACTGTGCAGGTTGTCCAAATCCGACAGGAAGATATGTTTGAGACAGGTCTCATCATATCACCACCTGTGGGGTTCCCA
This sequence comes from Moxostoma hubbsi, assembly GCA_032164185.1. Lineage (NCBI taxonomy): Eukaryota > Metazoa > Chordata > Actinopteri > Cypriniformes > Catostomidae > Moxostoma > Moxostoma hubbsi. The sequence goes on along the minus strand of JAVLUX010000031.1, from coordinate 11,815,380 downwards.
GACCAGCTATGGGCTGTGTCCATCCTGAGAAATCCTACCCAAGGTGGTACTATGAGAGATCTGCTCCTTCTGGCTGGGACCTGGGTGGAGAAAAATGCACATCTCTGCTGGGTCTGGCCACAGAATGTCAGTGGCAAGATCCAAAAGCAGAGTTAAAAAGGGGCATTATATGAGAAACTAAAACGTGCTGTCATAAGACAAAAACACCCAAATGGCATCAGCGCACATCGCCAAGACAATAAGGCAATATACACCCATGCCAACCAACAAACACATTCACTTGCATTTTAAAGGCCTACAGGGCTGAATTATTCTTCCAAAAATGTTCTTTGTGTTCTGATGAAGAAAGATTTATACGTTTGGGATTTATTCTTAATATAAAATAGTTTAGACAAACGCTACATAAAGAGTTTATTCATCAGCCAGAATTGTCTTTCATCTGCACCAGTACTGTACATCATGTAGAGCTTTTCAAGTGTGTCTGTGCTGTGGTCCACACCAGAATGAGAAAGAGTGGTCTCTGTCTCATGGGGAAACAACACTTCCCTGCTGATGTATCGCCTGCAGTCATTAATGTCAGTAAAACTAAGCTGTTTTCCTGTTGATTTGGCAAAGCCAAGCTTCACTGTTTATTTAATGAGAATAGCTTCTCAGGATAAACAGGCTAACAAGCAGTCCGCAATGTTAGCATATATGGTCCTAAAGGATAATACATTTCTGGCTGTAACATATGTCATACACATAATAGCTCCTGCTGGTTTCGTCTGCTCAGAATGCTCCACAAAAGAACTGAACATGTCATCACTGAACTTTAAAGCAGTCCGAGGATCTTTGAGATGATAATACAAATATATTGATACCCCTGGCGAAAATCTGTAAATCATCCAAAATCTCTGAAAGTACTGAGAAGGTGCAGAAAGCCTAGGTTTCGCAGCAGTAAATAATTATTAAAAAGTGTTCAGTTATGTGCGTATTAGGCTTTGCCTGTAAGACATTTTGGAAATACTTAAACTAAATAAATTGATTTATTATCCAACTGCAAAAATAGGCAACGAAAAGGCTCACTTATTGATTTAATAATTCCCATGACTGAAAAATAAACACTGTTTTGAGACAGGTCACTGATAATACAGAATATTGATTTGAGTAATGTATTCTGAGCCCTTGTTGGCTGATTTTCCTTCCCTATTCATTACAACTGATCTATTAAATAAATAAATGAATGAATGAATTAATAAAATAATTAAATTTTAGTTTGGAAATAAATTAATTCAAACATTTGACCCTTCTGTTTAGAAGAATATTCAAAACAATAAACATCACATAGAGCAGTGTTTCCCAAAATGTTTTGCTGTACGTATCCCCACAGCACCATCAATAAGGCTCAATAACCCTTTATCGACACAAAACCAAAAAATGTATAACAAGAATTAAATATTTAACATTATCATGAATATTGATTATTATTGATCAATCAGAATTAGTTTGATCTATTGACATCTCTTTATCAATGTCCATTAGGGCTGGGTATTGATAAAGATCCGATTTGATTCTGATTCAATTTGAAATCATTTTGATACATTCCATTTTGCTTGGTACTATACGAAATATAACATTTTCCAATTGTATTTTATATTAGTTTAGCTTTTTAAAAATGTACAATTACAATGGTACAAAGGTACATATTAAAATGCAAATATAATTTGTACCATTTACAAATATTTACTATGATATTTAGAACAGAATATAAGCTGTTTGGCCACTGAGCACATATTAACATATTATACGCATGTTTGCTTTGCGCATGTATGCTATGTGTGATTGATGTTTCTTTTTTGTTATTTTTATTAACAACTAACTGTAAAGAACAAAAAGGGACATTGACCAATGGATTGCGTGGATCTCATTGTTGGACATTACCCTACACGAAATGAGTCAAACTAAACTTTTACTCTTGTCATGCAGAGAAAAGATCTCTGTGCCTAACTTGGCATAAGAGTAAAATATCGACATCTGATTTTTCAAATGAACAAATCACGATTTATTGAAAAATAGAAAAATTGACCCATCCCTAATCCTTATTAATTTTTTAAACCATACATTTTGTTAGGTTTAACATGGCAAAATCTGGTTATTTTTGCATACCCCATGTAATCTGTTTATGTTGTCCCAGGGGTATGCATGCCTCCAGTTGGGAATAATTGTTGTAAAGTAGGTATAAAGCACCTGACCATTGATTATAAACATGATGATAATGGTAATATTCTTTTACAGTAGATATACAGTAAACAGCAAAGATCTATAAGATCATGAGAAATTAATTAAAGTTTGTCAACCTTTTGACTAGAAGTGCAATAACAGCTCAAGGCGATCTTTCAGCAATACTGTGAGACTGATGCCAATGATTCTTGGAGATAAGCTGTGGTGAAAAAGAATGGGAATGGAGATTTCTCAGACCTGTACATCTCCTGAGAGGGACGTTTCCCCTGTTTAATGAACCCCAGCACAAGAACCTGGCAAAGTTATTTCCCCCCTTCTCTCTCCCAATCACCCTTTCTTGCAATCTCTCAAACATGTACTTTCCCCAATTTTTCTGTCTCACTCTCTTTCATGCAATAAATGAAAGACAGATTCTATGATCTATTCTTCCTCTGTTTGATCCATTCCTCGCAATATGTTTTTTATCAGAGTGATGAAAATGTCTACCTCTCCCCAATGGATCCCAAAATCAACAAAGCATTAGGCTGATGGATGTTCCTGTCTCATTATTTTCCTATTCCAATGCTGTGATGTTGTGTTAAAATGCTTAACATAAATGACTGAGTGATGACAGTATGGCTTCTTGGTGTGTTTGTCTGCCTCGGTTGAAATCACACTCAAGCAGGGAGAACTGAAAGGTCAACCTTTGAGGCACACCACATCTCAGTTTTTCAAAGGGTTTGAAAGATGCCTTTACCAGTAACATTTCATAGTACATTTTACATTACCAAACATTATTATGTTATAAAAATGCTTAATAGAATTATTTAAATTAACTAAGTTAAAAATGTAATGAAACATTTGCTGCCTCCATGTGAGCTGCCTCCATTTTAATGCATCATAGGAGAGCCTTACAAAAATCGAGAGTTATGTTAGTTATGATAATGTTCACATGCTAACGAGCTTTGTGACTAATTGTTCATTGTTGCCAAAGTTTGCCGGAGGTTCACCACTACCGGCGAAGCACTGCAAACTTCTTATTAGAGTATCCCATAGTTAGCTTAGCAACATGCTTAACACTTGACATATGTTCTTATATATACAGTTAAATGCAGATAAAGTACTGATCTGAAATATGGATGGCATTATATTTTCATTAGCGACTTGTTAAATAGTTTTTAACCCTTACTCTGCTTCTTTAACGTAGTCTAGAGGACCTTGAAATCCAGTTATGCAATTTGCAAAAGTTCATTGGAAACATAAACTAAATAAATGATAATTATATAGTGAAGTTGTAAACACCACAATCACCCAGTTAGGCTTGTGATTAGATAATAGCTTCAGATACTGTAAATAATTCTGTTCAGGTGTCTAACTAAGAGCTGTGCAAGATGACACAAAATCTGTGGTATCTGAGAGAAAAATGGGAGCGTTTTCTTCTTTATTAGACAGATGCAGATTGTGAAGATTGACAGGAAAATATTGTAAGGAGAGTGGTTCAGGTCAAATTATAGGCTGGACTCAAACCTGGGACGTATTTAGCTGCACTTCAAGAAGTACAAGCTGAGATTTGCAATCAGAGCAGTAGTATCTGGCACAGAAATGATAAGAGTTAATCAGGGCTAATCAGACTAGAAAACCTATAACTAATGTATACCAAACCAAGAAAATCTTCAGTAGACAAAAGCATAATTTATACAACTAAGTTGAAAACATACACAGATGAGCCAAAACTTTGTGACCACTGACAGGTGAAGCGAATAACATTGATCATCTCCTATCAAGGCCACAAGTTAAGGTATGGGTAGATTAGATGGTAAGCAAACAATTAGTTGAATGCAATAGAAACCCTATGTCCGGCCATTCATGTGGACGTCAATTTGACATGTGCCACCTACCTAAACATCGTTGTAGACTAGGTGCACCCCTTCTTGGAAATGTTATTCCCTGATGGCAGTGGCCTCTTTCAGCAGGATAAGGTACTCTGCCACACTGCACACATTGTTTGTGAATGGTTTGAGGAACATTATGAAGAGTTCCATATTCCCTAGTTCTCAATCCGACTGACCATCTGTGGGATGTGCTGGACCAATGAGTACAATCCATGGCGGCTCCACCTCACAACTTACAGGACTTGATGGAGCTACTGCTACTGTCTTGGTTCCAGATACCACAGGACACCTTCAGAGGTCTTGTAGAGCCCAAGCCTCTGCAAGTCAGTGCTGTTTTGGCAGCAAGTGGAGGACCAACGGCATATTAGGCAGGTTATATATATTAATATATATATTAATACATAATGTTTTGGTTCATCTGTGTATAGTTGAACAGCAGCGATTAAATAGAAGGGTTAAGATATTGTATTATTTTTTATATCGGCACAAACATGATTTAAAATGTGCAGGGACTTTTATTTGAATGGTTAATTTAAAAGAACAATCCAAATGAAACAAATTCACTAAATGATTTCCAAATGATAGAGACATTTTAGGCAAGTATGATCATTTGCTCAGTTTGCACATCCGTAAAGCTGAGCATGTAATACAGTAGTACAAAAACAGCTATGTAGATTTTAAATAGCTTGTTACTGGAAAAGCTACTCTGTATTGACAACAGCTGAACTACTCTCGCACTACTGAAAAATGTAAAGTTAGTAGCATTACTACTTTTAGTGTGTTACTCACTAACACTGACCAGAATCTCACCTTTGGTCCATTTCTGACAAGATTCACAAGGGACTAAAATCTTACCTGGTCTATATAAACAAGCATTCCTTAGAAGATTGACTGGACCATTGCTGAGCAGTTTAATTCTCTCAGGACTCTTTGCCTCTTTTTATTTCTATTTCAAAGCCTGTTGCATTCTAGCACATTCACAATAATTCTGCAGGTTAGCACTTCCACCTCTACTGAGACAATAACAGTGTTGAAATTAAATATTAATGTGAGTAGCCTGCCTAGCCAATCCACAATCATTAATCTCAGATCTTTTCTGCTCACAGGCATGTGGCCTTGAACACTTCTATGTAGCTGTCAGAGACATTATATCTCAGCTCGCTTTAGAATCCTGAACACATCCAAATGTTTTCAGAAAAAATTCTAAACCTGCCTAAAGCGGTCCAGAAATGCCTTATAAAGAAGGTTTACCAGTAAATGGTTTCCACAACCTAGCATCCATCATTCTAGCATTTACCCTAGTCACTTTTTTTACCCCATGGCTTTGAAAATCAAAGTGTCAGCTCTTATGTCTGAATAACCTGCTAGACCTCAATAAGTGTTGGTTAAACCTCATAATTGAAGACACGAGTAGCTGCCCCAACACACACACAGAAACACCCTATAAACAAGCACTGCCATGTCTCCCCTGGGCTCATGCATGCACACATCTCTGCATAATGGCTAATGAGGATGTGCTGGACGTTTAGTGGAGAGTGCTGTGTCTTTGTCTCATGGGGTACACCAAGAGAGGCATTCTCTGCCTCTAAGTCCTATATTTCCCCCAGGAATAGCACAATCATCTGCCAAGGACACTCAAGCTTCCTGTGGTGGCAGTAAATACTGTTTAGACAAGCTGGCAAATACAGGACTCATACAAGACAATCAATGCATGGGGAGAATCTGCCTTTTTAATAAGCTGTTCTGAAATTAAATCTAATGAATACAAGTCATATAACATCATTTAAGACCATACATGACATCAAATGATGACTGGCTAAAAGTGTTTGGTGTCCAAGCAAGATCTATAACTACCCCTCAAGAGTGGTTATTGTAATTATCGAGTGTTTTAATTCATGTTGAAGAATGACAGGCCAAGTCTCAATGCTCACTACCGCAAAGCCATCCTGATTCATCTGAGACATGTATAGCCACCAATTCTTTGACTTTTCATGAAGCTCATTTAGTGGTTTGGGCAGCAGGGAGTTTATGGGAAAATGGGTCCTTGAACAACTTAATGAGACCCACGTAAAAAGACTATGCTACATGCTTAACCAATGGTTCACAATTGAGTTTGATGATACCACTAAAGGTTTGTATAATCACTTTTTATTTAATCTCTAGGCACATACTGTATGGCACAAAAAATATGCTTTTGACATAGACCATGTTCACACTGCAAGTTTTGGTAGTCACAACTCTGTTTAATATCAGGAGGAGTGTGGACAATGTAACGATGTGCTGGTGCTGACAATGATGAAGACGATGATGTGAGAACCCAAGTTCAATTTATGCACATAAGTGATATCCAAAACCCTAACATGATAAACCCTATAAACATGAACTAAAATAGACATAAACATGAACATGACTTGACTTAACCCTTGTGTGGTGTTCATATTTTTGTTATTCAGCCAGTGTTCATGGGTCTGGTGGACCCGCTGCATTTTGGGGTTTTTAATTCAACACAATCAAACAATTTTATGTTAAAATACTCAACAGATGTTTACTTCATCATAATTACAAGCAATATAAACAGCATATATGGTTAATATTTTCTCTTTACCTTTGTTAGATCACATTTAAGAATTAAAGTGCTACTCATTTTTTTGTTTATTTTTTACTAAAATGACATAAAAAAAGAAAATCAATTATAATCAAGATATGAGTGGAAAAATTCAACAAATTTTCAAATGAAGCAAGGTTTTTCATAACTATTGACTTTTATTTATTTGAACTTCATTAGAAATTTAACCCATTCAGGTCAGTTTACACAACACAAGCTGAACACATACAGTAGCCATGTCAGTCTAGATGACACATCAGCCCCATTGAACACATTGCCTTTACATACCAGTCTATACAACACATGAGGGGCAGAGTTTTACTGTGTGTGTTACATATGTACTTCTTGCACTTGATGCATGTATATTGTGTTTTTCTGTTCATCTTGGGTCCACACACTTCGCAGCGCTTCTTTTTGTTGCTGCTGGCCGCAACCTAGAATAATGAAAAGATCAGGAATTTTACTAACACCTCTCTCTCTCTCTCTCTCTCTCGCAAGGAGATACTATACTGCAACAGCATAACACACTTACTTCAGGCTCTGCAAATGGTAGTTCTGTAGGTCGGGTGGATGGGGCACCACCATTCTCCTCCTGAATCCTTCTCATGATGGCTGCAGACGCTGGGGTTCTTGGAACATGTTGTCTTCTCTGGATTTGAGGTTGTACCAGTGCTTTTCCCAGTTCCTCGAGAAAGAGGCGTCTCCTCTGGAGCTTCCCTCTGTTCCACTCTGGGTTCAGTCCCATCCAGATGACAAAGGCATTGTACGCTGAGATGTCCAATATGTCAAAGAATATAACAAGTAGCCAGCGTAGGGTCCTCCTTTTGCAGCTGTAGGAAGTCACCAGCTTGTCCATGTTATCCACCCCTCCTTTTGTGGCATTATAATCCATGATGATCTCTGGTTTTTGATGCTCCTGGCCACAGATTCTTCCATCCCTGTGCAGTGTACTCATGAGTACCACATTCTTCCCTTTCTTTGGCACATAGGATACCACGGTTGTGTCAGCTGTGTACACAAACTTGGAAGACCTGACAGGTCTGTTTTTTGTAGTCAGCAGTTGGGGTGGGAGCTCTGTCTTGTTTTTCCGTATCGTTCCCAGCATGGTCAGCTTCCTCTTTAGGAGCTCCTGTCCCAGCTTGTGTGAGGTAAAAAAATTGTCACATGTGATGTTGTGTCCACTGAGTCCCTGAGTCATGTCCAGGACAACTCTCATTCCTTGATTTTTCTCAGGGGCTCCTCCATCAGGTTTCCCTGTGTAGACTTGTAAGTTCCAAGCATATGAGGAAGTGGCATCACAGGCAGCCCAGATCTTTATACCATATTTGGCAGGTTTAGATGGTATATACTGCCTAAAGGGGCAGCGGCCCCTAAATGGCATCAGCTGCTCATCAATGGTGACATTAGGCCCAGGGTTGAAAAACAGGGGGAAGCGGTTCACCCACTTGTTCCACACTTTCCTGATGGCAGCTAGCTTGTCTCTCTGCCGTCGAGCTGGTCTGTCATCTCGGTTATCAAAGCGGATAATCCTGGAAATGATGTGGAATTTTTCCAGAGACATTGTTGCACGGAAAAGTTCTCTGCCAGTTTCTGCATCCCACAGGGATTCTGTGGATTCTCCTTTGGACCTGAAAACTCCAGCAAGGATAAGAACCCCAAAGTAGGCATGCAAATGGGTTTGATCCATCTCCTTCCACCTCTCTCCAAAAACAAGCATTCCTTCTAAATTAGTGCAATCCAGAACGATTTTCTGTATGGAATCTGGGATGAAAAGCTCAAAAGAAGACTTGATGTCCTGCACATGAGTAACTGCCATCCGTGTTGGCCCTGGTTGCATCCTTATCACATTGGCAGCCATGCGGGGTGGCTCATTTCTTGGGCAAGAAGACCATTCAATTTCCCCATTTTTTGACATCCATATTTCATCAGTTGTGAGCTGCTGAACGGCTGGTCCTGGAGCTGGCTGCTGACAGGCTGGTCCTGGAGCTGGCTGCTGACGGGCTGGTCCTGGAGCTGGATGCTGACGGGCTGGTCCTGGAGCTGGATGCTGACAGGCTGGTCCTGGAGCTGGATGCTGACGGGCTGGTCCTGGAGCTGGATGCTGACGGGCTGGTCCTGGAGCTGGATGCTGACAGGCTAGTCCTGTGGCTCGTCTTCGTTTTGGAACTAGGTGATGGCTCAATCTCATCCTCTTCTTCAAAGTCACTGTCAGACTCTGAATTGTCAGAAATGTGATCTTCACATTCTGAAACCTCTTCTTGTACATCATCAAAATCTTCTGTCTCTTCCAAAATCAATTGCAAGGCCCTCTGAGCAGCGAATCTTTTGGCCATCTTGATCAGTTGTGATAAGAAACCACACTGGCAAAGCTATATTTATTGTGTCCCGCCCCCAATTTAGAGAAAATAAATATTGGTCCCCACTAGTGTTAATTTTGTCACCTATTTTTAATTTAGTCTTAGTCTTAGTCTTATGCCAAATGTCCTTGTTAGTTTTAGTCATATTTAGTCATTCACATATCTTTTTTTGTTAGTCAAGTTTTAGTGGACTAAAAGTCTCGTCATTTTAGTCTAGTTTTAGTCAGAAGAGAATTTAAGGTATCTTAGTCAAGTTTTAGTCAACTAAAAGTCTCTTCATTTTAGTCTAGTTTTAGTCAAAAGAAAACTCAATATATCTTAGTCAAGTTTCAAAACATTTTAGTCTTTTTTTAAATAAATTATTTCTGAGATTAATTCTGAGATAACCATTTCAGTCAAATAATGTTTCACACATCTCAAATATTGGTTAAATGTCATAATTACCTGACAAAATACACTTGTTGAATGATATGTTGAATTCACTTTGTTAAACGTGTCTGGTTTTCTGATTTAAGAGACACATTCACAAATGATGAACTTGTTCTGAAGAGTATTTTATTAAGCAAATAAGTTACATAAAATATATATAACCTGCATAATGTATGTGCCACAACACCATAGCTAACTGGTTAATTTACAGCGTAGATGCCTAAAATCAGCATTAGCTTACGAGACGTATATTTAAGTTAACTTCCCTGAATGTGTGGGTGGTTAGCCTTTAGATGTCACTTAAGGTTGGTGGTGTTTTTCCCCGATATTTTTTGTCCGCAGTGCTTCCCGTCAGTTATAATGACACATTCTGACTTTTTGTCAATATCATTGTACCTAAAATGTGACCAAATATCGAGCCTCTTCCTTCTACCTAGCATGTCGTCTGCGCTCGTCGCGTGTTCGCCACTGTCTATGATTGTTGTGTTCTTGCTCCTTGTAGTTTCGTGTTGCAGCCACAGGAGTATGAGACCTGTTGTAACCGTTACTAGAGCAACAGCGCGAACTCATTCGGAATATTTTGAAGGCGTAACAGCAGAATATTCTATCTCATGATAAAATGTAGAGACGATTGTATACGAAAATGAAGAGAGATTTTATCTTAGTTTTTATTTTATGCAAAACATTTTAGTCTCGTCTTTTTTCGTCAACAATAATGCATGTTAATTTAGTCTTAGTCAGTGTTTTTGGACATTGGTGCAGTCTCGTTATCGTCTCGTCTTAGTCGTGGAAAAAAAGGTCGTTGACGAACATATTTAGTCTTGTCTCGTCTGACGAAATTAACACTAGTCCCCACAAGACAGAGGGTAAAATGCGCGGGAATGTGAGAGCAGACGGTGTTGGTGCTTAAATTTTGCAACAATGTTTCAACCTTGTTCGGGAACTCTTGCACTCACACTCTCTCACACTTACATACAATCTCTCTCACACGCACACACACGACACACACACATAACACACACACATAGATATGTGGTTTATGGTGACTCTTCATATGCGTAATGGTTTTTCTAATGTACAAACTGTATAATCTACCCCCTACACTAACCCCACCCTAAACCTACCAATCACAGAAAGCGTTGGCATTTTTTGAATTACAAAAAACACCATGTAGTATGTTTTTTTTTAAGCTGTTTGTTTTATGAGGACACAGATGTCCTCATAAAACATGTTTATGTTGTAATACCCATTATACACACTTGTGTCCTCATAAACTATATAAAAGAACACACACACACACACACACACACACACACCTACACACACACACACACACACACAATAACAGTAGGCCCGGACAGAGTGAAGGTACACAGAACCTACAATTTTCACCACACTGGCAAAGCTTATTATTTATTATTATTTATTGTGTCCCGTGCCCAATTCGCAGCTGGGATAGAGTATGAGAAAAGACAGATTGGTTCCCGCAAGACAGAGGGTAAAATGTGCGGGAATGTGAGAGCAGACGGTGGCCGTGCTTGAATTTTGCAACAATGTTACCTTGAGTGGGAACGGCAGGTGCAGAAACACAAAACTCACACTCCACACACACACACACACACACACACTGACAGGAGGAGGACAGAGTAAAGGTACACAGGATCTACAGTTTCCACACTTTTGTTAGCCTCGGGTCCAGTGGACCCGAACATCCTGTGTGTAATGTAAATGTGTAGGGGGGGTGTACAGTGTGTTTTCATTGAAAATGTGTTTTGACATATATTCTTCACAGAAAATGAGCCAAGGCCAATGAGTCTGAGTTTGAAAAAATAATTAATCGTATAATTTTTCTTTTGATAAAAAATGAAAATGGGTCCAACAGACCCGAACACCATACAAGGGTTAAACATGGCTTGACATAAATGTTGCTTGACAAATCATCTACACTCACATTCAACATTACAGACAATGTGAAAAGTGTGGAAAATAATTATAAAACTGTTTTGAGTTTACATGGTTTTGTACAATGATTATCGTATTAAAATAATGATTGTTAATACTTATGGGAAGGGAATATACTACATGGTTATGTCTAGGTTTGTGTTAGATTTTAAACTTCTTAAAACAAATAATAATAATATTGTTCCCCTTCTGTCACTCACTCGATGTTGTGTCGAATGAAGTGAAATTAGGGGTCTTTCTTGGATGCCGAATCGTACCTCTGAACCTGAGAAAAGGCCAATGTCAAGTTGGCAGACAGAATTTGCATGCCCTGCCCCGGACATACAGGTATAAAGGGAAGCGGGGCAGCGAGTGCCAGTCAGAATTTTTCTTCGGAGCCGAATGGTTGTGCAACAAGCAAGCAGAGCTTCACCACTGTTCCACTCACCTCTATCAGCGAGAAGCATTGCTGTTGGATCCCATGGCGCATTTCCAGCTGGCGCCTCTCTCTGCACGCTGTGTAGTTTACACCCCTGGACACTTCGACAGCGCTTTCTTTCTATTAAAAGAGTGTTTTCCTCCAAAAGAATTTTATTTTCTCTAAAAGAGTCTTGAGTTTTCCCACTCACAAAAAGAGCAATACACAGCGGCATTGAACGTCCTTTTCAGGATGCGTCTTTTTCAAGATGCCTTTCCGCCCGAATGTGGTCGATTTCTCTCCAAGAACGACGGTCACAGATGCTGCCTCGTGTGCCTGGGTATCGATCACACTGAGGCAGCATTTGTGGATGGTTCATGTACACACTGCGAGAACATGACCATGGCAGCGTTGCGATCGCAGCTCTCATTCCTGAAGGCGAATGCCACTTCAACCGCCCCCCGCATCGCTCCTTCTTCCCACGGGATTTAGGACGACCCGGCTGGTGATATGGGGATGATGATGATGGGCTCGGTTTCGCCATGAACCACCCGCCCCCCAACAAGCTTGCTTGCCCCAGTCACTGTGCCCGTAGAGTCCCCCCTCATTAGGCTGGACTTACCACCGCGCCGTGTCCCACGTCTGGCTTCACAACCCTCGTGGTGTATTTGCCGCACTTTACCTCCCCCTAGACTGGGCTGGGTGTGGCCTCCGCAGGGTCTTCCCCTCCTGAAAGAATAGGAAATTAGCGGACCTCCGGACGCAGTCCCCCCGCCTAAGCCCCAGCTCACCAGCGCCGACGAGGTCTGAAGACGCCTCCCTAGGCCTCTTCCTCAATCTCTAATTCGCCCCCTGCTGGGTGTGCAGAGCAAGGTAAGTGCTTCGAGACTTCCCTCTACCCCCCTGACGGGCGACCCTCTGCTCCCCCGGGGAAAGACCACCTTCCCCGACTTAAGATAGGTTTGTCCCCATGCTAGGCATGTAACACCTGTTTCCCCTTCAAGGGTATGGGAAACCTAAGGTCTGTATGTGAAAACTCTTTGGGGGCGTTGGTGAGAACTACGTGCAGCCGGAAATGGTGCCTCTGGCACGTATGAGCCTGCTTTGCACCTGTTTTGACAGTCATGTAACACGGTCAGTGCGTGGTGCTTTTATATGGGACACCTTGTGTCACTTCATTCGACACAACGTCGAGTGAGTGACAGAAGGGGAATGTCATGGTTACTGTTGTAACCTCCGTTCCCTGAGGGAGGGAACGAGACATTGTGTCCCTTCTGCCACAGCACTAGACCTGGCACAGTAAATGGCCGTGTCTCACTTTCGGCTCCTCAGTGCAAAATCCTGACTGGCATTCACTGCCCCGCTTCCATTTATACCCGTATGTCCGGGGCGGGGCATGCTAATTCTGTCTGCCAACTTGACATTGGCCTTTTCTCAGGTTCAGAGGTATGATTTGGCATCCAAGAAAGACCCCTTGTGTCACTTCATTCAACACAACGTCTCATTCCCTCCCTCAGGGAACGGAGGTTACAACAGTAACAATGATGTTTGTTGTTTCATTTATTTTTATTACGTATTTGTACGACCCATCTTGTATGATTTTTTAGGATTTCACCATCTCGATACCATCATTGGACATGTCTTTCACCCTGGCTAAATTATCTTTCTGAAACTGAGGTGGAATATTTTTGCATCTCACAGCTGTAAACAAAAAACTCAGAGCAACAGTTTAAAATTTGCTTTTACCTGTGTTTGATGACAGAAATATTAGTGGCCGGATACATTTCACAGCCAAGAGTCATCATCTTTTGTTTGCTCATCAAAATGTGTAGAGTTGGTGTCACTGCATTATCAACTTTATTCAGTTCTGTTGTGTACACACTACAGGGATAAAATTAAAATGCGGTCATTTTTTTTACCAGAATTTTTCGGGAGGAAATTTGGTTGCAGAATGCGGTTGCCACTCCTGTTAATAACGGAACTCTGTACAGAATTGGATTAAGAACAACCGTATTTAACTACAGTATTTACATGGCCATTGTTACATTTTGTCCACATAAACCTCACAATAAACAAAAGCACAGTAGAGGATATATGCGTGTTTTCTGACAATGACATCTAATCAGTTTAATCAATGTCAAATCACGTATCTGATTTATAATATGTAATATAATAATATAATAATAATAATAATATAATATAATATAATATAATATAATATCTGAATTATGCTGCTCTATCCTAATATGAAATGTGCCCGTTACATTTGAACTTTTTGTTTCTAAACACCAAACTACTGTTTCATGGCTTTCTAATTGAATCCTGTGCGCAATGAAACAAAAGCACAGTAGAAGATATATGCGTGTTTTCTGACAATGACATCTAATCACAGTTTAATCAATGTCTAATCACCTTGAATATGGCTCTCATCTCAATGCTACAAATGACTTTATTTGTATTCAAAATGTTCTCTTATTTTTCCTCTTCAGATTGTACAATTAAATAAACACAAAGGAACATTTATATGATTAAATAAAGGGAAGTAAAATAACACAACAGAACTGCAGCACATACCTTTGCTCTCCACCCTGACATGGGTCTTGGTGCAACAGTGTGACTGCTTGACTGATGGCTTTATGAAACATGAATGTGTTGTGTCAATAAATGCAGTTCCGCTTTGTCCATCAACCTGCCATGACAGGAATGTTAAAATTTTAGAGCCGGTGCCCTGCATTTAATTTACTCATTCACTAGTGCCAATGCTCTACTGCAGCATTCAATGTGGGAATCCCTCAATCTACAGTGAGAAAAAATTAAAGTGTTTTTAAATTAATAGATAATATAGTCCACTTTTAAGTACTCCAAGATATCACAACATTAGGGTTCTGCAAGTAAAAATTATATACATATATTTTTTCTCCAATGTGCAGTTCATAAATATAAATATACATAGTATATAAACCTTTCAAGACAGACCTACCATGTGTCTGAGATTGTTAAGGGCTTCTGTAGAAGCCACAAGCCAATGTATTTGTATTTATTTATTTTATTAATAATAATAAAAAAGTTTAATAGATGAATTCCCTGTGCAGATGTACACTACCCACAATCATAAAGAGAGAGATCCACCAATCAGAAAAGTCACTTTTACAAAAGAACTCAACAGTGACCACCTCATATAATTAAACATTGCAAATTATGTTATGGCAAACACTCAAATTGCTCAGTCAATTCTCAATCTGAATATATTGCATTTAATAACTAATTAGTGTATAAGTCAATTGTTTAAAATGTGCCATTAGTTTTGATTTGATTACATAATTTTCTTCATAGGAAAAGAGATAAAAAATATACATTTGTAATCTTTTGATTCAAATCAAATGTTTGTAATGTTCATCTCAAATGATTGTTTGGTTCATCAAGAAAGAAAAAGGCTTATTTTAAAGGTCTCAGCCAACTGAGATCATGTGATTTGCATCCACAATATTCCTTAGGAGTCGTTAAAGCAATTTCAAGTACTAACTACCATCAGAGGCAGGTTTGTTAATCTTTACAGAATTATACAACACACTTCTAACCAACTCCCTTAGGGACTACTGGCTTAGTATCTTTATAATGCTGCTTTAAAATTGGTTTGCCCAAATGTGCAAGACTGGAAGATTTACAGGGATGCCATGCATATAAAATGCACAGCAGGGATGGAGGAACAAATCCCATGCATTTCTAATAAAGGGCAAACACCATGATAGAACTGGATTTTAAATAGCATCCTTTCTAACCCACAGACAACATTACAGCATGGCTAAACAGTTCAGTGTTCCACTGTCAAGCATAAACAGATTTTATTATTTCCTTGATATTTTTTTTTTTTTTTTTTTTTTTTTTGCAGTGTTCCTATCTGATTTTAAATCCATTTGACATATTTTAATTTAGTGTGTGTTTTATCCTGTGTATTGTCCATAGAGCCATCTATCTACAGAAGATGGGATATCTGAATTATGCCGCTCTATCCTAATATGAAATGTGCCCGTTACATTTGAACTCTTTGTTACTAAACACCAAACTGCTGTTTCATGGCTTTCTAATTGAATCCTGTGTGCAGAGACTCTCAGCACACTTTGGCCTATATGAAGGCTGTTTATCTACCATAAATCATGCTGGCAGGTTCAGCAGTATGTACATTAGGTCTAGACCCATAATTATGAGACTTCATTAGGGGACTAAATGCTTAAGTTCAGTGTACCAGGAGTTGCATAGACTAGTCAACTGTACTAATGTAGTCAACACTCAGACTATAGTTGACAATTCGCTTTCCACGTAATTGACAAAAACGCTTCTGGAGGAAATACATTTGGTGGTGGATATCCAAAATACAGGATGGCAAGGGAAGACTTCCATCCATCCATCCATCCATCCATCGACAACCGCTTATCCTGTGTACAGGGTCGCGGGGGGGCTGGAGCCTATCCCAGCTAACATTGGGCGAAAGGCGGGGTACACCCTGGACAGGTCGCCAGTCCATCGCAGGGCAAGGGAAGACTTATTCATATTAATTAAGAAAGATCTACCTGATCTGTTGGTGTTAGGTTTAGGGGTTGGTTTATAGCTTCTCTGACCAATCAGGCAGTGGTTGTCCAATCAGCTGAATCATCCAATCAGTAATTTTACTTGTGAAAACCAATTAATCTAACCCTGTGGTCCTATATCCTACCAGTTGGTATGGCGGCCGATGGCTTTGCACTGAAAGACCAAAGTTGCTCAAATGTACTTTAAGATGACACAGATGCTACAGTAACCTCCACTATATTAAAGTGGACTTCAACTATAACAGTAATACTAGCGCTATGCAAAATCATTAAAAAATGCACCTGCTGGCACTAGTTAGTGATTTTCAAAATGATCAACACTAAATTGTATGTTTGGACATCTGAACTGGTTCTTGTTAACTCTTTCAAGAACATGATTTAGTGGAAGTGCAAGAGGAGGAAGTCCCGGCTACACAAAAATTTGTTCAGACACTTATGTTAACTTTTAGCTAAGTTACAGCTCAATGTATTGTCTCGATTATTCGACTATTAGAAATCAGTAGTCCGGCAACCCCTAGTACCTATATTGTACAGGGTATGGGAGGCACAAGTTAGAACACGTCACAAGCACAATGTGCACATGGCCATGCACACACTGCAGGTAATACAGTTGTCACTCCTCTTTTGAGTGCTTAATCTTGTTCTGTACACATAATTCACTGTATTCCGTACACACATGCAACAATAAATTCAAATTCAAGTCACTACAGCATTTAAATGCGGTTGTCTCTCCCAAAACATTCCAGTGCACACATTACTTCTTTGTCCATATTAGATACTATAAAACAAAACATTTTGAAAGGAGTGCTGTCTTTTTTATGATGTATCGTTAAGGAAAAGAGTTGGAGGTAGGATGACATGGAGGCAAGACAATTTGTTTTAATTGAAATGTACATAAGATAGAATAAGTGTTTTGCACTGATCGCTGTGTTTGGGATTTTGAGGATGTAACAGCAGCTTTAAATTTTTGTTGTGCACTAATTTTGAGATTTTTTTATTCATTTGCAATTAAATTTAGCAGAGGCATATGTTGGTTGTATATTATTTTATATAGATTTATATGAATATGTATAATTTAGAAATTTTTGTCAAAGTTTAATCAAATTAAGGGATCTATTACAGTGTGGAGGGATTTTCTTAAATCTGTTAAAGTCATTATATTAGCCTTCAGCATAACACTAATAAGAGCTTATTATTTCATACCATGCATTTAGTTTATTAGTCCTGTTGGACTTTAAGTGAACCAGGCAGCAAAACATTCCAAAGGACACACAAAGCAATAAGCTGAACCTTCTGGAGGAATAAGTTTAGGGCTCCAGGTCATAAAACTGTGAATCTGTATATTTGGTGCTGAAAAGTCTGAATGGGAGTTCCCCTTGGGAAACAAGTCCCAAATAGTTGATCAGGAGACTATCTATACAAAAAAACTGACAGATTTAAAACAAAAGAGCTGTAACTGTTCGAGATGGGGATGAGGCAAGGAGTAAGCAGGAGTCGGCGAGTTCCAACACAAAGTTATTTAATACGATTTAATAACAAATAATTTGTACAGCTTGTGTAGTGAACATGACATGAAACTAGTGTCTTGATCAATGAGGATTTCTTTTAGAAGAGTGCCTCCGCAACACTGCATGCTGAGATGTTGTGCAGAGGCACTGCTTCTGGATATCGTGTCGTATAGTCCACCAGAACCAACACAAATTGATGTGTGTATGCCATCTGCTCTAATGGCCTGATGAGGTCCATGCCAATTCTTTCGAAGGGGACCTCGATCAAAGGAAGTGGGTACAACAGAGCTTTTGGGGTGGCCAGTGGATCCACCTGCTGACATTAACGGCATGCCACACACCACCTGTGAACATCTCCATGAATGCCCGGCCAATAGAAACAGCCATTAGACAGTTTGTTGTTTTTTCTCATCCTAGGTGACCCGCCATCGGGTTATGATGAGCCATCTGGAATAGCATTTCCCAACAGATCTTCGGGATCAGCAATTGGATTGTGTATTTTGTCTGAGCATCCTGCATCACTTGATACATCTGATCATTTAAAACCGAAAAGTACAGATATGAAAGTGCAATGTCTGGCTCAAGACGTTGACCATCTATTACTTTCACTTGGTTAAAGGAGTGTCTTAGGGCTTCGTCTCACATCTGCTCCAGAGGGAAATCCTCTAAGGGCTGGGGAGGCCAAGACTTCCCCTTCCCTTACATTATCCTGCCACGGAGCTGATGTAGTCGGCATTGGAGCCGCCTCCCCAGCCAGCACATCGCGAACCACACACCGAGGCCCTTTGTTACAGGACACATCCACACAAATTTCCCTCAATAAAGTAGCAAATGGCTGCCAAGTTGTACTCAAGATTAGCGGATGGGTGAGGTCTAACCACCGCCTCGACACTATGCTTTTGTCCCTGGAATTGAATAGTTAGGTTCACTACAGGATAACTATGGATATCACCCTGCACACACCTCACTTTCACCCTGTGACTAGCACCCATAGCCTCATCTTGAACCAGGCAACAACAAACGATTGCAGTAAGTCATGGCATCTGCTCATGTTATTTCTTCCTGCATTACACACCACATGTTTACTATAGCTTCTTCATTCTACAGTGAGGGATTCACATGTGATAAATGTAAGGAATGAGTCAGGCTGATGGAGAAGGTTAATGAGCTAGAGAAATGCATCCAGACACTACTTGAGGTCAGTGAGAAAGAGAAGCCGGTAGATACTGTTTCGGATGTGGGTAGAACAGTGAGCAACACACACACTTTGGTTCCGGCTCTAGAGCCCAAGGAGCAGGGCTATTGGGTGATGTCTCAACAGCATACTCGCACAGCAAAGCGGCACCACTCTCCCATTCCTGTTAGTGTTTCCAAACGATTCTCCCCACTCAGTGATGCAACCACTGAGAATCATGTTGAAAGAGCCCTAATAATTGGTGATTCTGTTGTAAGGAATGTGGAAACAGAGACTCCAGCTTACTTTGTTAAATGCATTTCGTGGGCTCACGCATCTGACATCAAATCAAATTTACAAGTGCTGACTAATGCTAAACGGAGATTTCCTAAAATTGTTATTCATGTCAGCACTAATGATGGCTGGCTTCGCCATCTCAGAGATCATTAGAGATAATGTTAAAGTGGTGCGTGAACTTACAAAAACTATGTCAAACTATGACATAGTTTTACATACTTGAAAACAAACTTGAAAAAAAGAAAACACTACATCTCTTTTTCCCAAAGCACTAATTGTAAATTGAATTATTACAGATCATAGTTTGGATTTGCTCTGTTTGACTGAAACGTTTTTGGTGCTACTCAGAGGACAGGATACAAGTTTAAGTGTTTTGAACTAATAATGCTTAATATGACACCATCAGAAATAAATTAAAAAATATCTGTCATCTCTTGGAGTCAGGACTAACAGGACTGACTCATCACCATAAACAAACGCTAGATTTAATTCTGTCATATGGAGTTGATACTTTAGACGTACAGCAGAGCAATTACATATCAGAAAATAACTCAGGAATAAAGCATTGACTGAATAATCAGAAATAAAATTGGAACTATGCAATCAACTGTCACAGGACCTCAGAAAACAGTGTCTCATAATTTTGCTGATCAGCAACTTCAATCATTCGCTGTCATAGGTCATGAAGAGCTTATAAAACTTGTCAAAACATCAAAAGCCACAACATACATGTTAGATCCAATACCAATTAAGCTCTTAAGAGGTATTCCCAGTAATCTCAGAACCTCTTTTAAATATTATTATCTCCTCACTGTCCTTAAGACATGTCCCAAGAAACTTTAAAATGGCAGTTATAAAACTGCTTATTAAGAAGCCACAGCTTGATCCTAGAGAATTGGCTAATTAAAGATCAATTTCAAATCTACCATTAATGTCAAAAATATTAGAAAAGGTAGGGTCCAGATATTTTTATTTCTACAAAGAAATTGAATATATGAACAATTTCAGTCAGAATTTAGGCCCCATCACAGTACAGAGACTGCATTTATTAGAGTTACAAATGACTTGCGCTTATCATTGCAATGGAAACAATATTCTCTGCATTAGTTACAAGAATCGGGGATGTCGAGAGATGGATCGATTATCTGGAGTCATCGGAGATGGAATTAGCTGCAAATCTGCTAGCGACCAAGATAGATTTGGAATGCATTTTGGAAAAACTGGAAGACCTCCAAAATTGTAGCCGGTGAAACAATCTCTGCATTATTGGTGAAATTCCTAGATGAGCTCTTCCCGAGTCTGGTAGACATAACAGGCCACAAGCTGGAAATCGAGTGAGCTCACAGAGTCCTGGTTCGCAGATCCACTGAGGGAGACAGGACCTGATCAATTCTGGCCAAAGTTCTGAGATCATCTACGTAATAAAGATCTTGTGTCACGTGAGGCAAGGAACAAAGGAAAGCTTTCTTGGAAGAATCACAACATTTTCTCCTTCCCAAATTTGTCAAGAGAGAAACATGATCGATTCAAGGACTGCAAAAAACTCTTACATCAACTGAAGATCACTTTTGCTCTGATGTTCCTGGCCAAGTTGAGAATAGATACAAAGGATGGCCGCAAAGTATTTACATGCCCACAACAATCATTGTCTTTCATGGAGGCAATGGGATGAGTAAGCCATTTGACATTTCTCATGTGGCCCCCGATTGAGCTTGTCTCACTGTACATACACTTGGTTGTCCGAGGAAACGGAGCACTGCCTTTGTTTCTTTTTGTGCCTGTTCTGCCTAGCAATTGGAGTTTGTTTTGTGGAGTAGCACTCCTTTGGGACAGTTGTGGAAGAATCTGCTCATTATTTGTACTTATGCCTCCTATTGGCTGGAGTGTGTTTTGTGGAATATTTTCTTGCAGGACATTGGAAGGATTACATCATCTGCTGCACTCATGAACAGCCGGCTCACTGAACAGCTTTTTTTATGGTGTGCTGTTTCCGTGGTTATAGCATGTTTTGTGGTGGAACACACCTTCGAGACATGTGTTGAATCTACACTTTTTTTTGTTTATTCTGCATAGTGGCTGGAGTTTGTTTTACATTTTATTTTCTGTTATGTCATTTTGTCTCACAAATTTTATATAGAAGCACTGAACTTGAGCAATCCAACAGAAAAGTTGTGGCGGGGACTCTCGTAGGTGTACATGGACTTTTTGAGTTTAGAGGGATGAACGCCGGTTTGTGCTGTCATGCACAGGGTTAAGGCGCATGTTTTAATTTTTTCTGTTTGTTTGGTTCTGGGGGAATGTCGGGGTTTGATTGTTGCACAAATGGGGAATGTGGTTTTGTATGGATGTGTACAATCTTGTTTATGACACACAATCTATGTTTTCTAATATGTCAAAATGTCAAATGTTAATATGAGTGGATTATCTTTCTCCACGTGGAATCTGAATGGGTTGGGGCACCCCATAAAAAAGGAAGATTATTTCTCTTCTTATGCATAATAAGTATTTTATAGTGTTTCTTCAGGAAACGCATCTTTCCCTGCAGAGAGCTGAAAAATTTGGGAAGGTATGGGGTGGACATGTTTTCTTTAGTGCTGGCTCAAGAGCAGGGGAGTCATTAAATTGATAAGTAAACATCTACAATTCAAATTTCTCAAACAGATTAAAGGTAGAGGAAAGGAAGAGTCATTATTGTTTTATCTGAAAATCAGGGGCAAAGGTTGATATTGGCTAATATTTACGCACCTAACACTGATGATCAAGGCTTTTTTATAGATCTTGACGGGATGTTGCAAGCCGTTGGCACACCTCATGATATAATATTGGGAGGAGATATTAATCTATTGATGGACTCAGTTCTTGATCATCGTGAAGCAAAAGTGTGTAAGCCCCCTAGAGCAACATTGAAGCTTCCCAGGATGTGTAAAAATATTGGTCTTGATGATATTTGGCAACTTTTGAACCCATCTGTTAGGGACTATACATTTTTTTTCATTAGTCGATAAGATTTATTCTACAATAGATTTATATATATATATATATATATATATATATATATATATATATATATACTGTATCTAAGTCCCTCATTTCATCTGTTGATTGCTCAATTGTAAACATTCATGCCTTGGTGAGTTAATAGGTGTTGCCACTTATTGAGTAAAATAAATCATATAGTTGGTGCTTTAATGTATCCCTTTTGCAAAATCCTGATTTCCAACAGATGTCAAAGGCTGAAATCAATGTTTATATGGAGGCCAACTGGTCCACAGTATCTTCTGTGGGCGTGACTTGGGAGGCGCTTAAGGCAGTTGGGTCGGATCATACATCAAAAAATCCAAAGCACAAGATCTCGTGGAGTTGAAAGAGAATATTAAAAGTGCCAAGGCAAAGATGAAGCACCAAATTTAGTCTGATCGCCTCAGACAATTCCCCCAATTGAAATACAGATATAATACTATTTTGTCATGGAAAGTGGAGTTTTGGCTATACAGGGCAAGTCATATTTTAAGTCGGGGAACAAATCAGGAAAACATTTGGCTAGGTATATAAAGCAGAGAGTATCTTTTTCTTCTATTCCCTCAGTGAAACCCACTGGTGGTGAAATATTTACCTATAAAGAGTTCTATCTTGATCTTTATAGTTCCACATCTTCATCTACTGATGAAGATATTAGAAACTTTGTGGAACCTTTAGAACTCCCAAGATTGACGACTGAGCAAGCAAAAAAATTATCTTGAATCTGAGATAACATTGGAGGAGCTTGCCTTATTAATTAAGGCGCCGCCTACAGGCAAGTCTCTGGGGCCAGTGGGCTTTGCCGCTGAGTTTTTTAGATCTTATGCTACAGAACTGGCTCCACATTTGTTAGTTTACCCAGAATCATTAAAGAATGGAAAGCTTCCACCAACCATGATGCAAGCCTGGATCAGTCTGATTCTTAAAAGGACAAAGGTCCAAGCGAGTGTAAGTGTTACTGTCCAATTTCACTGATCAAGCTAGACATTAAAATACTGTCAAAAATTTGGGAAAATTAATTAAGTAAAGATATGACATCTCTTATATAAACAGATCTTCTGATAACATTAGGTGTTTCATCAATATCATGTGTTCAGCGGCAAATGATCAGACTCCGGTCGCTGCCATCTCACTTGATGCTGAAAAGACATTTGATATGATAGAATAGGCATATCTTTTTAAGATTTTGGAAATGTATGGGTTTGGAAGTATGTTTATTGGATGGATTAAGTTACTTTATAGACACCCTGTATGGCGGTACAAACAAATTGATTAATTTCAGTATATTTCACTCTGGATAAGGGCACCCGGCAGGGTTGTCCTCTTTCCCCATTATTGTTCTGTCTTGCCCTGGAACCATCTGCAGCCACGATAAGAAAGGAGGTTGATTTTCTAGGGGTGATGTCGGGAGGTATGGCACATAAGCTTCTGCTTTAAGAAGATTATATTTTATTATTCATCTCTGACCCTACTAGACCTATGCCTTGTCTCCACATAATTTATTATTCAGCGTACTGCCCAGTAACGGGTTTCCAGTGGCCCAAACAGGGCATTAAGTATTTTATTCCCAGCAAATTTGTCTGATTTAGTTAATTTTGACCCTTTAATAAAAAGGTTTTTGAGCGATGTGGTCAGATGGGCTCCATTACATTTATGGATGAATGGGAAGGTTAATGTTATTAAAATGTTCTTTATTTCAAAATTCATCTTCCTGCTGCAGTCACTCCCTTCTCTTATTTCAACCAATTTGAGAGCATAGCAAATTCTTTAATTTGGAATTGTAGGTGTCCCAGATAACATTTTAATAAGTTTCATAGGCTGATTGACAAAGGTGGGCTAGGCCTACCCAAGATTTTATTTTATTATTATACGTTCAGTCACAGACATTTGGCTCATTGGTAACTTCCACCTGAAAGAGCCCATCCCTGATTTTGTATTGATCAGGAAGCTCTTGCCCCTTTTTTGCCATTTCAAAGTCTTTCTATAAATCTAACCGGAGAAGCTAAATTATACCCCGTTATCTTGCATTTGCACTCAGTATGGACAAAAGTGTCCAGAGTGTTTAATTCTGATATATTTTTCTAAATTTTGCCTCAAGCTTATGGCTGAACCCTAAACTAGTATTAATGTATTAATAAGTCCCCTTTCTGCTGAACAGAGTGGCTTGTGAGGGGGGGGGGGGGGGTTACTACTGTCGGTGACATATATGAGAGTAGTGTGTGAGGTCCTTTGAAAATTTGGTTCAACATTTTGGGATCCCCAGATCTTAGTTTTTTAGTTATCTACAGCTGCACCACTTGCTCTGTACTATTTTTGGGAATATAATTTACCCCCTAAAGCAGCAGATACTATGAGAGTGGTGATTACTGCTTTTGGAAAAGGTCATGAGGCATCAGTGTATTACTCCCAGTTAATTCAGAGTCTTTGGAATGGAACCTCGACCACTTTCAACCACTTTCAAGAGATTATGAGAGAAAGATTTAAACCTGGAATTGGAGGAAGGAGAGTGGGCTGGGATTCTACAAAAACGTCAAGACTGCAAGATCTTAAGGTGTGCCTTGTGCAATTCAAGATTTTACATCAGTTCTATTGGACTCCCACTTGATTGTATAGGCTTGGTATTAAAAACACACCCACCTGCTGGAGATGCCAATCAGATGATGGATACATAATCCATGTCGTTTGGTGGTTTGTTGAGATCCAGGAGTTTTGGTTTATGGAGTCTGGTGTGCAATGTATTAGGCACTTGGGTATCATTTTACCCCAGACTCTGTATTTTGGGTGATGGGGCGGTCATTGACACTGAAAATAGACACATAAAGAGTTGGGTCTTATCTAGTGTCATAATCGTCAGACAGATACGTTTAAGGGGCTGGAGGTCAGCTGGAGCACCCTCCTTTCAGGAGTGGTGCTCGGAGATGGGAAAGGTGGCAACTTTTGAGGAGTGGACGTTTAGTAGAATAGGGAAGTACAATGGGTTCGTGGAGGAATGGGGCAGGTGTATATCCTTTATGGATGGGTGATTTTTAATTTTTTGTTTGTGTCTTTATCATTTGCGACCACTGGGATGTTGTTGGGGCCAGGGTGGGGTTGGGGATTGGGATGGGGAGGGGTAATAGTGGGGGTTAAGATTGATTCTGTGTATATATGTTTTGTTTTTCTGTGTTTATTTATGAGAATCAATAAAAATTGTTACTCTGAAAAGATTCTTATTCAATAAGCAGTTCTACCCTCTAGAGTTAGACGATATATTGTTTTACTGATTAATCGGTGCAGATAGTTTCTTTTTAGAACTATCGGTTATTGCCAAAAAAATTTAAATTATTAAAAAAAAGTTGGTCTATGGCTATGGTTGCCAAAAGTTTTTTCAAGAGTCACCGATGTGTTTTGGGATTGTTTATACTTAAATCTCCTGCATTATTGTGATTTGGGTTGAACAATATACTGCATCTGGCATTTAAAAAAAAAAAATTGGATGGCCAGATATTTCTTTCTACTCAGTTCTGACAAAACAGAGGTACTAATGATTGGATTAAATACCTCTAAAATTAAGGCAATAAAATAAAATTTGACTCTCAGTGGATGTACTGTTATGTTCTCTTCTTCTGCAAAGAACTTAGGTGTTATATTTGATACCAATCTGGCCTTTGAAAAACAAATTTCCAATGTTTGTAGAACAGCATTTTTCCACCTGAGAAATATTGCTAAATTACAAAACATGCTCTCTGTTGCTGATGCCGAAAAATGTATTAATGCGTTCATAACCTCAAGACTAGATTATTGTAATGCATTACTGGGAGGATGTCCAACAAGTTCAATAAATAAACTTCAATTGGTTCAAAATGCAGCTACCAGAATGCTGACTAGAACCAAGAAATATGATTGTATTAGCCCAATTTTATCGTTGTTACATTGGCTACATTTTAAATTTCATATTCATTTTAAATTAAGTGGGGCTGATTTGATTGCTTAGGAGACTTGGCTGGAGTAACTCAGCACACCCTGTATTTGAACTCGCGACTTCAGGGGTGGTAGTCAGTGTCAATACTCGCTGTGCTACCCAGGCCCATCCCCCCTCCTTCTTGAAGTTACAATCAAGAGAGCTAGATATGAAGCCTTGAAATTTCAAGACTGTGTTTATTAATATTTTACCTTTTAAATCCAAGGAACAAACATTGTTCTTGTCTTTCTCATATGTATACCTACCATTGAGATTGTCAAGCTACATCATGTAATGTTATCCGTGCTTTAACCATATGATTTATTCTTATTACTCTTTTAATTGCTTATCATGCATGTTATTACCATTGTAATTATTACTATTATTACCCTCATGTTTGCTATCTATGTGGCCCATAGTTAATTTCCAGAAGTATATTTGAAGTATATTTGGGTTATTTGTAGTTATATATTTTCTTATGAAATTCATGATTAAACTGTTCACTTTTTCGAGCTGGAATTTTGAGAGGCCTCTACACAAAGGATTGTAAATCAACTTTGAAAAGGAGGGAAAGAGGTGACTATATGACCCAGCAGAAGACACTTCTGATTGACTCAAGGCACCTTTGGGGTGCGGCCAACCTCAACAGTACAAAGACTCCCTGCCTAGGACGTATGCCCTCTTCTTCCTCTTCGGCTCTCTTCTGCTCTTCTTCATCTCTTCTGCCTGTAATCTCTTGGTTCTGTGCTCTAAGCCCTTCATCTGCTGGCTTTGCACAATGTAGAGTCCAGGAAAGTTCTAACATAAAATTCAGAGGAAGCACTTCTCTTCTCTTCTCCCTTGTTGGAGGGCCTCACTTCAAAGACCTGCCTCATCACACCATACCTTGATTGTCTGAAAGGAGGGAATTATATGCTGTGATCTAATGGCACATGATGCACACATCATCACATGCACATAAACCAGAGGACAACACCATTTCATCAGGATTTTTTGACTGAAGGGAAGAGAGCGTATCTCTCTGTCCCTTAACAGTGATAAATCAGTAGTGTGTCACTTTGAGTCTGCACCAGTAGCTGATATTATGGGAACCAGATACCACAGCACTATGCTACTGATTAACAGGTACAATGTAGCGCAAACTACCCAATAGGATAGTTGAAATTCATCAACATAGTGTCCCCTTCATATCGAAAATTAGGAAGGAAAAGAGAGAACCTCAATAACCATGTATGCCAAGGAAATATAACAATGACACTCTATGCAGGGTAGTAAAACATTTTACAGAAATACTCAAACACACACTAGGGTGGGGCAAGAGTTCAGAATGGTCAGTGGCTGACAGAATAATGTAATGACACTAACCAACAGCGTAGATCACATTAAAAACATTACACTTCATATGTAGAAGAGTCAAAAAACAGCAGGATATGAGTCCAACGGACAATACACAATAACACCAGCCCTCTGGGCAGTAAACACAGAAGAAACACAACTTGATTGCAGCAAGACCCAGGGAAGAGAGAGAAGCATCATCTAAGTTATACAACTTGGCAAAGGTGTTATGGGAAGACCAGTCTACAGCCAGACATATGTCCTCCAAAGACACATCCTTCACCCAAGCTCAAGAGGAAGCCATGCTTCTGGTCAAATGGGCCTAAACCCCCCTCAGGACCTGAATTGACTCATACAGTCAATGTGCAAGTACAACTTCACAGGACATAACATGTGTAGTCTCTGTGCCTTTTCTGCTTCAAATGGAGGAGGAGAGAGAACATGGATGGACTGAGTCCTGCATACAAAAGCTCTTGCAAAAAGTAAATCATCAAAAGCACAGGGAAATGCGCTGGGTCCTCATCTTGGTAGGAACAATAGTCAGCAAAAACTGAACACTTTATGGAATATAGCCCCCATAATTGAGGGGCTCTGGCCTCTAATATACTGTCAAGCACAGGAAGCAACAACCCAACTCTGTCAGAAAAGCCCCGTTCAGAGACCAGACATGAAGTTTCCACAGCTCCAGCAGAGGAGGCCAGATCATGCCTTGTGCTTACGGGTGGATCTCTCCTCAATTAAATTTTCAATGGGGGGGATCTAACAGCTCTTCCAGCTCCAGAGCAACAAACAGCACAGTTTCCCTGTCTTCACAAATTTTACACAACACTTAGTGTAGTAAACCAACAGGAGGGAAAGCATACTTGCATTTCGCTGGCCATTTGTGAGCTAGGGCATCCATGCTCAGCAGAGCCGGGGACATGGAGGAACAGAGGGCAACAGTGTATGGTCTATGTGGCCACAATTGCAGTGATAAGTGTGCAGATCAGACTGTGAACATACATGTCTGTCCAAAAAGCTCTCAGAGCCATGCGAACTGCAAGCATTTCTAGAAAAATGTAAGTGCCATTTTCCAGATGCCAAAGATCAGATGACTATCAGTCACACACCAAAATGGCCACCGAGTCGAGTTTAATTCCAAGAAAAAACCTTGTCAACTAGCTCCAACACACATTTCTCCCAGTTGACCTTGAGGCCCAAAAGCTTCAAATGTACAATCACCAGATCCCTGTGCTTGCACACTTGCTCCTCTGTTTGTGCTAACAGCCACCAATCATTGAGGTAGTTTAATACTCCGTCACCTCTCAGTCTCAGTGGAGCACATACAGGATAAACACATTTTATACATTTGCAGAGAGTTGGGGACAAATTAAAGGACAGGATTTTGAACCAATATACATTCCCTTTGAAGGCAAATCTCCAGAATGGCCTGTAACAAGGAGTCATCTGTACATGAAAGAATGCGTCTTTTAGATTGGTTGACATTAACTGGTACAGAGGTACCTATCATATTGTCTTGAGTAATTTTGTACCTTGTGCAACTGCAACAGGGTTTTGAAAACTTTGTTGGAACATGACCATCATGGCATGGAGCCAACAGCAACACAAACACTGTGACCATTTTCTCAGTGCCTCACAGAGGATATGTAAAACCAGCGTTAGTCAAGCTTGCAAACAGCTGATGTTATGCTGATCATGCCATCTTCCAATAAAATTCAGGTGCACAAGAGTGGTTCTATTTAAGTGCTATATTTATTAATTGCTTAAGCTGCCTTTTCATTGCCTGGATCCAAGCTGCATTTAATGCCCTCCTCAATCCCCAGCTCCACCATGCTGTATGCATGGCAGCTTTGGATTTAGTTTTCTCCACATCTGTCTTGTTTTTTTGTGTTCTTAGAATACCATTACTTGCCACTTTGGAATTCCTGTCTTTAATGTGTTATTGGGCCTTGTTCTTCATTCACCAGCTTAATAGAATTTCAAATACTACACTGCATATTAAATGGGCATTTAATCTATTATGCAAATGAACAGTTCAATAAGTGAATATAAGTTTGAATTTGATGGAAGTGGTCCTGAATTAATCCCAAGTAATTAATTACATGTATTAAAAGAGATACAGTGGCTGAAATTAGTTTTTCTTAAACATATGGGATGGACACTTTTATTTTGCTTTATTCACAATTTTTATCCCCACATAAATTCCGCTTGGCAGTAAATCATACGGGATTAAAACAACATGATTGTAAGTAAATTACAAAATAGATTTTTTTTTATTCAAACTAAACATTTAAGCCAAGGGTCTTTTTAGTGCTTATGTAGCTCAAATGTCAGTGCATGGTACCAGCAACACCATTGTTGTGGGTTTGAATCCCAGGGAACATAACAATAAAATACTGGAAAATGTAAACCACAATGTAAACCAAATAATTTGCCAAACTCATACATTTAAAGTTGTTAAAACCTAACATTGTTATAAACAATGAGGGTATCAGATAGCTCAGAGAACAGGATGATTATGATGAACTGAGTGGGCTTGAGTGATCATGGCCTGAAAATGCCTGGCGTGATGACAAACCTCCATAGCATTCAGGTGACTTCCGTACAGCCAAAGGGGAGAGACGGGAAACTTGGCTCACTGTTCCCTTTCATCACTCTTTACTGAAGTCTCTGTATTGCTCTCTGTCTCTCTCTCTATCTATCTACCTCTCCCTCTATCCATCTTTCTCCATGCTGAGACAAATCCCCTGGACCCATAATTCATCCTTTTCTCCTAGGGCATGACAACAGGGCCGCTGGGGAGACAGGCTCACAGCACAATGAAGTTTCTGTTCCGGACAAATATATCACAGCTTCACGAGCAGTAGACATGTCAGGGCAGGTGTGAAGGGCTAGTGTAACGGCTTTG
Source organism: Moxostoma hubbsi (assembly GCA_032164185.1). Taxonomy (NCBI): domain Eukaryota; kingdom Metazoa; phylum Chordata; class Actinopteri; order Cypriniformes; family Catostomidae; genus Moxostoma; species Moxostoma hubbsi. The sequence continues at coordinate 11,784,773 of JAVLUX010000031.1, read as the reverse complement.
GAAAGCAGCTAATATAAACATGGAGGAATTTGATATGTGTGCGGTCCAACATGCCTTTCAGCCCCCCAACATTAAAAAATGGAAACTTTATCACCATAAGGACTGATCCTACTGTTCCCACTCCATCATTATTTGGCCACTGACTGTCTGAAGGCACAGACTCCATTTACAGAAAGGTAGCAAGGTTTTGAATGAGGCTGGTGGGTTCTGATTCATGGGGTCAGATTCATCTGTTTGGTAGACAAGTCAAATCAAAGGCCAAAAGGATTAACATTCTTGTTAACCAGCAAAGACTGCAATGTCACAGGTGTTGCGGGGGCCAGGCAGTGTCCCCAATTTGTTATTCTCTAGAATCACAGACATACAGCAGTCAGCATTAAAAGAACAGAACTTTTTTTGCACTCTGTCAGTGTGTTTCCTTAGGGCCTTTTACACAGAATACTGTACTAATTTAGAAACTGTCAAATTTCCTACTTTTTGGGAACATCTCTGATCTTGTGTCTCCTTGCTGTATTTCATCAGTCAGAGAAATCAGAGGAAGTTATCCAGTTTTCCATGTTCTGTAAGATTTAAAAAGTCTGTATGTGCGTCCCAAATGCACACTCTTACACTATTTTACGTCATTTTGAGGTGTAAGTAGTGCAAGTAGTATGTTTACACTAAAAATGCAACAAAACAAGTGTACTACGAGTACCCGGATGATGCAGTCTGGAATGTTGGACACTTCATGCATTCAGCGCACGTGGCTTACCGTACATAGCGGAAGGTGCGAAGTTACCAGCAGTGATGCTCCTCTGGCAAATCAATAGACTGATGCGTTTCCACCTTATTTATGTTTTCCCGCAATTTTTTTTATATTATAATTTTTTTAAATATTGAGTGTAACTTTATAACCTTATGCTTAAAGTTATGTTACCCTTGAATTAGTTTTAAAATCAGAATTACTACAGCAGCGAGTGGTTTCGATTACAGATCCTGAGAGAGTGACAGTAAATTTGTCTCTTCTGGAATGTCATTCAAATGTAATGGTGGATTTTTTCTTTTGGCATTGGAGCAAATAGATAACTACAAATAATACTACATCTACATTGTTGCAAATTAGCAAGCAAATGTTAAATATAAATTCACACAGTACTTGCTTAGATGAATTCCAATGATACTGTAATTACAGTAAGAAACCCACTTGGTTAATAAAGATAATATTGTGCACAGTGTACATTCTTGTTTGAAATGAGAATTTGTTAGTATATTTATGCAATCAGATTAAAAGTCATTTTAAATGTCTTTTACATTACAGTAATTAATATCTTTGTTTTTTCAACCTCTCCATGCTGATCAATCCTTAAAATCAACCACTAAGAAAGTACACCTTGATGCCTTAAGAATAAGATATATTTAATATAATTGAGAACTTATATGTAAATGCATGATGGCAATGACTTTCTTTAATCATGATTATTAGAGATGACTATTGTCATGTGCACTTATGACAATATTCATACTGACATCTAAAAAGGGAAATAATCAAATACAAAAAAAAAAAAATAAATAAAAAAAAAAATGCACATTTATATATCTTTAAGGAGCAGCAGGAAAATAGATTAATTATAACTTACACTGAATTCTATAGTAGATAGCTATCAAGTAATACTATGATCTGTTTTGATGGTCTGGCATGAGTCCTTCCAGTTATTGTGATTGGTCATGACTTCATTAGCCTCACCCCACCTGGCACTGGTGGTCAGTTCTCTCACATCTTGATTTACAAGTGCACAAGTGAATTTTGCTATTTAGGTTTATTTCAAAAATGGTTTCAAAAGTCATGGTGTGAAGATCTGAAGTTGCGGTGGGAAGATCTGAATTTGCAGTGGCAGAACTGAGAGGTTGTAAGGGCCGATTTGTGGATGTACTGCGAAAGTGACTAAGTAAAAAAGTAAATATGTAATACAAGTTTGTGTCTGTCATTGTAATTATATGATTTTACACATTTGAGACTACTTGTCTATAACTTTGAATTCAAAACACAGGTTTTGGATTATTGTCATTGAGTGCAGATTGCAGCATTCAACTTCAGATTTTTATTTTACAAGTTTTCACATCGGGGCTGTGAGTGTTCAATTCAACTTACAAGTACAAAAATTTATTGTACAAATACTAAAATTAAAATCTACAAGCTCTTGAGTTTTGCAACAGATTTACAATATATATTTCATTTATAAGGGTCAGTTCAGACCAAACATGTTCCTGTATAAAACAAAAAGCTAGGTGCAGCACAACGAATGGAAAAGAATGCAAGTGTCTCGAGGTGTGCTTTTAAAATTCCAAGTTCTTTTAACTTGACACATCGTCTTAAAATAGTGGCAATACTGCACACAAAGCTAAAAGGAATAGTCAGATGTGGAACAATGGTTTTAGATGTCCATCTAGCACATGTGCATAGAAAAACTATTTAAAAAACAGAGTAGAAAGGCGCAAAAACATGTTAACAATGTGGCTCATAGATGCTATACAAACATTACTCTGGAGCATCCTGACCAGCCTGACCAAAGCAACCTTGACTCAGCCAATGGCATGAGATTAGGGCAGCATTGTTTGTTTTGGTGACCAATGGTAGACTGTGTTAATGTTGGTTAATGTGACAAATATATTTGTATTTTTTTCTTCTTCTTTGTTTACTGGGAAACTAAAGCAAAAATAAGGTTAAAAATGACTTCTAATGAAAATAAAGTGTTTATTAGGCACCACATCTAGTTTGGCAAATACAGTTCAAGGTCTCTCAGTTTGCTGACAGCTAGATGTAGCACCTTGTTGATGGCTGCTCTCATTTTGTATCATATCTCAGATGTAAGAGATATCACTGTTTTGCAGATTTGGGATTAGGACAAGGTTGAACATGTCTCTCCTAAACGTGTCTAGTTTTTGTTTGGGAAACTTGAAATCGTGTAATCTTGTTTTGTTCTTTGGACTAAATCTATGGTTCAGTTGTGATGCATTGACGTTTCAAAAAAATTGTCATATTGGACAGAGTGGGCAGTCGTTCCTTTGTCAAGGCCTGAATTTCATTATTAATGTAAAAATACCTCTTTTAAAGAGCACTATCTTTTACAGGAACTGTAATAAGTTTCAACCTCATAAAAGAACAAGCAGATGTTTTCTCATAAATCTGTGTTCTGGCTGGAAATGTTTGATATATCCTTTTAAAATGTGACTGTTATGCCAGTCTTTCATGGCCCAGAGGCATGTATAGAGAAACACCATAAAGCTGCTTGCCATCGTTTGACACTCATTTTACTTCCTCATATTCCACACGATACTCTAAGAGTGTTACCGTTACTCATCAGAACTCCTCGATCATTTATCAAACCTGCTGCCCTAAAGTAGTTCAATCTCTAAACTTGTTAATTTTAAAAGCTTGTCTGGCGGTCTGTGGAATAAATGATTGTGTAAAACTTTATAGGTTATTCAGCCTTTCTAAGTCTGAAAAAAGGGAGTGGTGAGGAAATTTCACACTTCAAGTTTCAGCACGATTCATAAAAAATTTGCCCTTTGTAACTATGTGCATGCTGATACCTATAGACTGTGTATGTAGGAGGCTGTTTTTTCTGAACATCAGATCGTATAATGATTTGAAAGGTCAAACGGACAAACGTAAATTAAAGAATGTTTTGAATCCCCCCCCCCCCCCCCACCCATAGATAAATGGTGTCATTGTGAACTGGGTTGTTGATAACAATCTCTCTCTCTCTCTCTCTCTCTCGCTCTCTCTCTCTCTCTCTCTCTCTCTCTCTCTCTCTCTCTTACACACTTTCACTCTGTTGTGGATTGATGCAGTTTATTTCTTTTGAAACCTCAATGTTTTAGGATTTTGAAAAAATGTAAACAATGAAAAGTTATTTTTTAAACATTTTCAAATCATGCCTGTCTAACTTGTACATGCATATCGAGTGCATGCTGCCATGAAAGCAAAAAGGGGAAATACCATATACTAGTGTTTGCCATACAATACTGAGCCATCTAACCTTATATGTTATACATACTTAATAACTCTTATTAAAAAGTATTGATCAATGAAAATGTACCTTAATTTAATGTGGACACATATAAATCATTTATAAATTAGTTACCAACATTTGAAACCTATGTGCATAAAGTTCAGTATGGTTTAATGGTCATAATGGTCATGATATGAATGAGCATGAAGAAATGAAAAGAGTTTGCAGAGGATAATAGACAAAGGCAGGCCTTCACACAGTCATAAAGCCTGACTGTGGCCTATATGAACACTGAAAGCCAGTGTGGAGTGGGACGTGGTCCAAGTCCAAGTCTCTCTCTCTCTCTCTCTCTCTCTCTCTCTCTCTCTCTCACTCTATCTTCTACTCTCCCTTCTGCCCCTCCCTCTCCACTCTTTTGACCTGTCCCCACCCCCTGTTTAAAATGGCACCCGACTTCCCACTTCCAAACCCCTCCCCTACCCCTCTCCGTCATCCTTCCCAGGGTGATGTCTCTGCTACCACGGGTGCAGCCGGCGAGCCTGGTCCAGTTTGTTGGAGTTGCGGGGAGCAGGGACACGTCCAGGACAGGAAGTCGGGATGTGGATCTGGGTCCCCAACATGCCACAGGCTGCCCCTGATTGAGCTGGGACGTAACACATACCGGTAAGGATTAAGGGGTGTACATACCAAGCCCTGGTTGATTCGGGTTACAATCAAACCCTCAATCACCAAAGCTTGGTTCATGACGAGGCTTTGGCTACAAATCACAAGGTGGTGAGGAGTGTGCATGGGGATGTTTATGAATACAGAGTAGTGACCACCATTATTCAATTTCGGGGAGTAAAACAATGAGTGGAGGCTGCAGTTAATTCCCGACTCACCCATCCTCTGATTTTGGACCAAATTGGCTGGGGTTTAAAAGATAATTGAAAGCATGATCTGCGGATGAGTCCTGTAAATCAAAAACAAGGTGTGTGATGTGTGACGTGACAGCTGGAGAGGCAGAGCTGGGGTCGTCCGCATCTGCCCAGTGTCAGACTGACACAGGACGGGAATCCTCTGGTATTCCTGCCCTCAGGGAATTCCCGGAGGAGGACTTCCCTCTAAAGCAGTTGTGTGAGAAAACCCATAATCGTAATCGATGGCCAGCAGCTCCAGCTGGACGTTGCCCTCACATACCTCTATTTTTCAGTTATTAAAAAACCGTACCTCCCTAGGGAGTCGCCCAGGGGGCATCCTTACCAGAAGGGTGGCAGGCTTCTCCCTTAGAGATAGGGTGAGGAGCTCAGTCATCCGCGAGGAGCTCGGAGTAGAGCCGCTGCTCCTTTGCGTGGAAAGGAGTCAGTTGAGGTGGTTTGGGCATCTGGTAAGGATAAGGAGCCTGCCCACGTTCCAAGTTCAAAAAAGAGGTGAGAGAGTTCATGGGGCTGACTGGTTATTATAGAAGGTTTGTTTCAAATTTTTCTGATGTCACCAGCCCCTTGACTTATATCACTAAAAAGGATATAACAGAGGCGTGCCAACAGGCTTTCACGAGAGTAAATCTGCACTCAGAAACAGCGGCAATCTGCACTCTGCAAACAGCGGCATGTTTTACATGCTCCAAACTTCTCTCTCCCCTTTATTTTGCAGACGGATGCATCAGAGAGGGGGTTGGGACCGTGCTCTTGCAGGAGGTGGAGGCTGTGGAGCGCCCCGTGCTGTACTTTAGTCGTAAGCTCTCTTAGAGGGAGACTAAGTACAGCTTCAGTGGCTCCACCGCATAAAGGATACCAATGTGCGGATCACTCGTTGGTACTTGGCACTTCAGCCCTTCACAATTGAGATGGTTGCGGCTGATTTCCTTTACAGGAATGGGGGGAGGTGGCAGGCCTGACGTTGCCCGGGCCTGAGTCGGGCAGTGTGGGTATGTGGAGCAGGACGTGGTCTTGTTTCTATCACTGGGAGAGAGGAAGCGGTAAGGGCCATCACCTGGTGATTAATGATGCATAACACCTATTTCTCGTTACAGTGATGACAGAGATGGGCTTGAAGGCCGCCAAGAATGGCAGTGAGAGAGAAAGAATTGTGCAAAGCTGAAATGCCACGTCTCTATCTTCAAGCCTGTTTAGTGTTGCATGAAGCTGAAAAGCCTGCTCTTTGTTTATGAAGCTGAAAACCTGCACTTTGTTTATGAAGCTGTAAAGCCTATACTTAGTATCTTAGTATCAGTATTTTTATCTAAACCTTGGGAGATCTTTCTGGGCTTTGCTTCCAGCGACAGTATGTGCCTCGTCTAGATGGAGTCCTGCTGCTCCCAGGTGTAGCCTTGTTGCCCAAGGAAGTAATGTAAGTACCTAAAATTTGGCTATAATATCTCCATCTCACTGGACGAGTTGAGATTTCTCCAAGTTCAACTGAGCATGCTAATAGTTCGAAGAAGACCACCGAACAAACCGCGTTCACCGTACCGGCCGCCGACAGATCAAGTAAAACGGCCGTGACTCATGTAAGATGTTTACATCTGGGCAGAGATAGATTATTATAGTGTGTTATTCTTGTGTATCAAGGATATTGCTTGTACAGTTTAAGGACCACAGCGTCTGTTCATTGCTGCTAATAATACTCAAGGTATTATTGTAACTTACTGTTACGACGAATGAGATTTGCTGTGTTGTTGTCCATCCACATTGGACTTTTTGTGAATTTCCTCCATTGTGGGTGAGCCCATCACTTTGACTTACACCAATAAAGAACCAATGACCATGGTGGACAGATTATGAGCCATTCACTGCATCTCTGAATGATAAAATAACGATTGCCCTCTCACCTACGATCACTAAAACTGGTTTCAGTGCCACTACTCTCGTACTACCACACACACACACACACGTTGGGTTTCCATGTTTTATGGGGACTTTCCATAGACATAATTACCCCTAAACCTAACCCTAACAGAAAATTTATGCATTTTTACATTTTCAAAAGACATAATTAAGTATGATTAATAAGCCGTTTTCCTTATGGGAACCGACAAAATGTCCCCACAAAGTCAAACATTTCGTGTTTAACTATCCTTATATGGACATTTGGTCCCCACAAAGTGATAAATACATGCTCACACACATTCACACACATGCACACACACACACACACACACACACAGACATACCATCCTCTCATGTATTATAGGCTTATTTATTACCATATGTAATCATGTTACTGTTTAGATTGTAGTTGGAAGTTTATTGACTGCATTGTATTGATTTTTAATTGATATTGCTGCATCAATAAACTTGTTATACTTTAAAGAGAAGTGTTTTGGCATTGTTCTGCATGCACCTGTGTCAAGGGCGGGCAGGGGATGTTAGTGCTCAGATTCAAACCTTAGTTATTGTACTTTGAATATCGATGTTCTCCGGATATTGAATTTCCTAAGAGAACAATCTTGAGTGAGACTGCTATACTGTCTGGTTATTAGTCCCTGAATCCAGGGTGGTGCCCCGCGATCCTTATTAATATTCTATTGATTTTGATAATTGATAATTATTTTTGATGATTGTTGTTTTAAAGAGTTAAAAAGCTAATGTTGGTTAAAATCAATTTCCTATTGATTTTAATAATAATTAATTGTCTTTGATCATTATTAATTATTGCTAATAACCAAACCCGCTGCTGAATGAAGTGCCCAACAGGGGCATTTTAAATTTTTGATTAATATAAGAATGAATAAATAAAGCATTTCTAACATGTAAGTTAAAATATTCACTATATGGCAAGAATTGAATGAAAGTCTCCCTTTTTATTCATTTTGTTACAACAGCAATTCAATGATTTTTAATGTAAATGTAAAGGACTTAATCATCAACAAACCCCTTTAAAAACCATTAACAAAGGGAAAATTCATGTAAAGTGTTACCAAAAAAATAAATAAAATAAAAAGTATCACTTATCAGAAAAGTATCAGAAAAGGATGCAGAACAGAAGCATTTTCACCAGTGGTCTCAGACTTTTTGGACACTGTATATGTGCATGCAGGGCAAAAGGAAACATATTCGATGATGCTTCAAAAAGATTCAGCATTTGAAACAAGCAGAAATAGGCTAAAAAGGCTACTCTGCAATCCTTAAGAAGTTTCCTAGAATATAGTGTGCATGTTGAGTTTGTCTGCCTGCTGACTGTGAACAATGCTGATCCCGGCTGTTCCCCCAAAGAACAAAACATTATTTGCTCATTTAGATTTGTGGATATTCTATTTTTAGGGGAGACTTACAGATGTTTTTTTCTGGAGGCTTTGAGCTCTTGGTTGTTTAAGTAAGCCACAGGGGCCTGGCGTAACAATTCTCAATCTTCCACTGTCCTTCCCATCCCCCTCTCCTCCACTAGCAATAACACAAGAGATGGAAGTGTGAACAACTGTTGCAACTCGTGCCGTGAACATAACACATTATTATTCATGTGGGCTTCAGATATATTTTACTCGTTTTTTGGAGAAAAATAAAATAATTCGTTTACTTCAATTAAAGGTTAGATTTAGTAAATATTTGGAATAAAAGAGCCAAAGGAAAAACAATAAAGACATATTTTTCACAGCCTATTTACCAAGGGTTCCAATATTTTTGGCCACAACTGTAGAGTATTTTTTTGTCAGGATTGATTAAGTTATTTAAATTACATTAAAATTGCAATTCATATGGGGCCTGGTAGCTCAGCGAGTATTGACGCTGACTACCACTCCTGGAGTCGTGAGTTTGAATCCAGGGTGTGCTGAGTGACTCCAGCCAGGTCTCCTAAGCAACCAAATTGGCCCGGTTGCTTGGGAGGGTAGAGTCACATGGGGTAACCTCCTTGTGGTCGCTGTAATGTGTGGTTCTCGATCTCGGTGTGGCGTGTGATGAGTTGTGCGTGGATTCTGTGGAGAATAGCTTGAAGCCTCCACACATGCCTCGTCTTCACGGTAACGCGCTCAACAAGCCACGTGATAAGATGTGCGGATTGACGGTCTCAGACGCGGAGGCAACTGAGATTTATCCTCTGCCACCCGAATTGAGGTGAGTTACTATGCTACCACGAGGACTTGGAGAGCACGTTGGAAATTGGCCATTCCAATCTGGGGAGAATAGGGGAGAAAAGAAAAAAAAAGAAATACAAATTGCATTTCATATAATAAAGATTGAATACACCACCAGAATTAATATATATATATATAAATTCCTGGAAGGGCTCTTTCCGAGTCTGCTCAACATAACAGGCCATAAACTGGAAATCAAGTGAGCTCACAGGGTTCCAGCTCGGCAAGCCGCTTAGGGAGACAGGCCCCGGTCAATTCTGGCCAAATATCTTAGATCATCGATAAAGATCTTGTGTTACACGAGGCAATGAGTAAAGTAAGGCTTTCTTGGAAGAACCACATCATTTTCTTGTTCCCAGACTTTGCGAAGTCGACAAGAGAGAAACGTGATCAATTCATGGAATGCAAGACATGTCCTGTTTACTTTTATAACCTCTGTTCCCTGATGGAGGGAATGAGACGTTGTGTCAATGTAGTGACACTAGGGGTCACACTTGGGAGCCCGAGACACCTCCTGATCTTTGATAAAAGGCCAATGGGAATTGGCGAGTGGTATTTGCATGCCACTCCCCCGGTCATACGGGTATAAAGGAGCTGGCAGGCATACCGCTCATTCAGGTTTTGTGCTGAGGAGCCAAGAATAAGGTCCCGGCCCTTTCAGCGGGTAGTTCAGCACTGTGGCAAGAGGGACACAACGTCTCGAGGTTATGGAAGTAACCAGGACGTTCCCTATCTGTCACTCACACGATGTTGTGTCGATGTAGTAAATAGCAAACAGATTAAAGATAAATTAGAAAGAGTTATTATTGTTTAGCAGAAATTCAGGGACAAAGTCTTATTTTGGATAATATTTATGCACCTAATGTTGATGATGAGGGCTTTTTTATATATTTTGAAGGGATGATGCAAGCCACTGGCAAGTCAAGTCAAGTGGTTTTTATTGTCGTTTCAACCATATACAGTTAGTACAGTACACAGTGAAACGAGACAACGTTCCTCCATGGTGCTACATAAAACAACATAGGACAAACACAGAACCACATGAGACTACACAGACTAAATAAAAATACCTATATAAAATACCTATATAATACCTATATAAAGTGCACATGCAAAAGTACGGGACAGTACAATACATTTCTAACGATGAACATTACAATAGGCAGAGTGATAGACAGTGCAGCGCCGACCAGTATACAGTAGTGCAAAAAGATGACAGTTACTAAAAATGCCAAATGTAAACATAACATACTATGATATAGTGTTCTATGCACATAGCAGTTATTGAGGTAGCAGACAGTTATACAGTTATAAAGTGACAGTTATTAAAGTGCAACTCAGGACACATGTGTGTGTGTGTGTGTGTGTGTGTGTGTGTGTGTGTGTCAAACCAGTCTCTGAGTATTGAGGAGTCTGATGGCTTGGGGGAAGAAGCTGTTACACAGTCTGGTCGTGAGGGCCCGAATGCTTCGGTACCTCTTGCCAGACGGCAGGAGGGTAAAGAATTTGTGTGAGGGGTGTGCGGGGTCGTCCACAATGCTGGTTGCTTTGCGGATACAGTGTTTTATGTAAATGTCTTTGATGGAGCGAAGAGAGACCCTGATGATCTTCTCAGCTGTTCTCACTATCCTCTGCAGGGCTTTGCGGTCCGAAACAGTGCAAGTCCCAAACCAGGCAGTGATGCAGCTGCTCAGGATGTTCTCAATAGTCCCTCTATATAACGTAGTGAGGATGGGGGGTGGGAGATGTGCTTTCCTCAGCCTTCGAAGAAAGTAGAGACGCTGCTGGGCTTTCTTGGTGATAGAGCTGGTGTTGAGGGACCAGGTGAGGTTCTCCGCCAGGTGAACACCAAGAAATTTGGTGCTCTTGACGATCTCCACAGAGGAGCCGTCGATGTTCAGTGGAGAGCATTCACCTTGTGCTCTCCTAAAGTCAACAACCATCTCTTTTGTTTTGTGGACATTCAGGGACAGGTTGTTGGCTCTACATCAGTCCGTTAGCCGCTGCACCTCCTCTCTGTATGCTGACTCGTCGTTCTTGCTGATGAGACCCACCACGGTCGTGTCATCGGCGAACTTGATGATGTGATTCGAGCTGTGCATTGCTGCACAGTCGTGAGTCAGCAGAGTGAACAGCAGTGGACTGAGCACACAGCCCTGGTGCTCAGTGTGGTGGTGGTGGAGATGCTGTTCCCGATCCAGACTGACTGTGGTCTCCCAGTCAGGAAGTCCAGGATCCAGTTGCAGAGGGAGGTCTCCAGGCCCAGCAGGTTCAGCTTTCCAATCAGGTGCTGAGGAATTATTGTGTTGAATGCTGAGCTGAAGTCTATGAACAGCATTCGAACATATGAGTCCTTTTTGTCTAGGTGGGTGAGGGCCAGATGGAGGGTTGTGGCGATGGCATCGTCCGTTGAACAGTTTGGACGATATGCAAACTGCAGTGGGTCTAGTGAGGGGGGCAGCTGTGTCTTAATGTGCCTCATGACGAGCCTCTCGAAGCACTTCATGATGATTGGTGTGAGTGCAACGGGACGGTAGTCATTGAGGCAGGACACTGAAGACTTCTTGATGGGGAATGATGGTGGTGGCCTTGAAGCACGTTGGAGCGACGGCGCTGCTCAGAGAGATGTTGAAGATGTCGGTAAGAACATCTGCCAGCTGGTCTGCACATCCTCTGAGCACTCTGCCAGGAATGTTGTCTGGTCCAGCGGCCTTCTGTGGGTTGACTCTATGTAGAGTTTTCCTCACATCCGCTGTGGTGAGACAGAGCACCAGTTCGTTGGGAGGAGGGGTGGTCTTCCTCACCACCACGTCATTCTGCACTTCAAACCGAGCGTAGAAGTCGTTCAGCGCATCTGGAAGGGTGTAAACGTGTAAACAAGATCAAGCACGTTCGCCCCTCTCGTTGCAAAGTCCACATACTGATGGAATTTAGGGTGCTCTGTCTTGAGATTCATATGGTTGATATCTCCGTCGACAATAAACAGTCCGTCAGAGTGAGCGTTCTGCAGTTCGCTCATAGCCCCATACAGTTCAAAGAGCGCTTCCTTAATGTTAGTGCTGGGGGGAATGTAAACTCCGGTTATGCAAACAGTGGTGAATTCCCGTAGTAAATAAAAAGGTCTGCATCTAACAGTCACAAGCTCCAACAGTGATGAACAGTAGCTAGAGACTAGCACAGAGTTCTTGCACCATTCCGTGTTGATGTAAACACACAAGCCACCACCGCGAGTCTTAACGCAGAGAGCTGTATTTCTGTCAGCACGAAACGAAGCGAGCCCGTCTGGCTGAATGGCGGCATCCGGAACTCTGTCGCTGAGCCACGTCTCCATGAAAACAAAGACACAGCAGTCTCTAATCTCACGCTGTGTAGCCTGCTGGAGTCGGATATAGTCCAGTTTATTGTCCAGGGAGCAAACATTTGAGAGCAGGATAGACGGGAGAGCCGGCAGGCTACGGTTTGTTTTTAGCCTAGCATGGTCCCCCGCCCTCTTGCCGCGCTTCCGCTTTCTCGCACACCGCTTACGACGTCCTCTCTCCCAGCCCCCGGCATCAGGCGACGGAGAGGCCTCGAGGCCTGGTCTCCGTAGCAAGCCGAGTATGTGTAGCGCCTCCCGCAGCTCATCATGCAGCTTGGTTTTTGCATGAGTCTTATATCTTTGTAGTGTAGTCCATGTGCTGCAAAAGTCGGGCTTTTTTAACAAAAAAAAATGCTACCACGCCGCCATCTTGGATCAGCTCAAATGGCACCCTCATAATATAATATTGAGACTTTAATCATTTTATGGGCTCATTCCTTGATCATAGTGAAGCAAAAGTGTGTAAGCCCCCTAGGGCAACATTGACACTTCACAGAATGTGTAAAAATCTTGGTCTTACACATATTTGGAGACTTTTGAACCCATCTGGTAAGGACTATTTCATATGTTGTTGATTACTCAATTGGAAACATTATAGTCTCAGACCATGTCCTGGCGCGTTTAGAGGCCTTGCCACATAAGGAGAAAAGGAAATCATATAGTTGGCGCTTTAATGTATCTCTTTTGCAAAATCCTGAATTCCAACAAATGTTAAAGGCTGAAATCAATGTTTATATGGAGACCAACTGGTCCTCAGTATCATCTGTGGGCATGGCTTGGGAGGCACTTAAGGTGGTTCATAGGGGCCAGATAATACAGTATGCCTCATTCACCAAAAAATTCCAAAGCACGAGAACTCATGGTGTAATGGAGAAATATTAAAAGTGCCGAGGCAGAGATGAAGTGCCAAATGTCGTCTGATGGCTTCAGAGAACTGACCTCATTGAAATACAGATATAATACTATTTTGTCGTGGAAGTTAGAGTTTTGGCTATTCAGGGCAAAACAGTCATACTTTGAGTAGGGGGACAAGGCAGGAAAATTTCTGGCTAGATATATAAAACAGAGAGCCTTTTTCTACCATTCCCTCAGTGAAATCTGCTGGTGGTGAAATATTTACCTCAGCCATTGATATTAATAATGCTTTTAAAGAAATATTATGTTGATCTCTATAGTTCCACGTCTTCGTCTACTGATGAGAATATTAGAAACTTTGTGGAACCATTAGAACTTCCTAAGCTGTTGGCTGATCAAATAAATTATCTTGATTTTGAGATAACCTTGGAGGAGCTTGGTGAGGTAACAATTAGCTGCCGCGTTAAGAAAGGAGGATGATTTTCCAGGGGTGTTGGCGGGAGGTCTGGCGCATAAGATTTTACTTTACTTTTACGCAGATGATATTTTATTATTTGTCTCTGGCCCTATTAGTTAATAATTAATCTATACAAATAACTTTTGACACCCCTCTGTGAGCATTTCACACAGAAACTGTAGCTCACACGTTCAAAAACACTTCCTGCTTCGGCCACTGGGGAAAGTGCTTTGAATTTCTGAAAGCAGAGGTAGAAATTATATAACAGGGGTATGAAGTCATATAATTTACAGGTTTGTGGTTCTAAGGGGTGAAGAGAATAATTTGACCAAAAACTTTTTGAAAAAACTTGTTTTTATTTCTGTGGAGGCATCTACAGTATTTTTTCGTTTTACCATATATTTTGTGTCACTGATTTTTGTAACTTTAATAGGTTATCATTTACATCAAAGTCTGTTAGACTGTCAAAACCTGTACACACTCTAATGTGAGAGTATGGTGGGAAGGGGACTACATTAAATTAATTTAAATACATTGATTTACTGTTCCCTCAGAACTTTAATATACAAATATATTTAGTCTAACTCAAATCAAACACTGAAGCAGTATCGCATTGAACATCCGTGCCTGGTTTTGACGTTGACAAGATTAAACTCTCAAATACCAAACTGCAAAAATAATTTTGCCCATGTTGGCCAGCTGGCTCTGTCCACATTGACTAAAAGCTCACCATCCGTCTGTGAATGTCTTCACCAGCCAACAAAGACCATCGTTGTGCTCTGTCAGAGCTTTTCCTCACCATTCTCTTAAATAATGCATCAATGTAAAAAGACGCTAAGGCTTCTGTGTTGTTCTTTCAGAGAACTAAAGAAACTGGCCTATAGGAGATTACTCAAAAAACAGATATTTCGTGTCAGTACTGCATACTGTTTGATTACCTAATTAATTTATGGCAACCATTTTGACAGATATGGTCATGTTTTGCCATGGCACATAGCTTTCTAGAGCTCAACTGGTGAGCATTGTGCTAAGTTATGGGTGCAATTCTCAGTGAACAAATAAAACTGATCAATCGTAATCCTTGAATGCACTGGAAGTTTCTTTGGACAGAAGCGTCTGCCAAATTAATTTATTGTTATGCCAACAGGCATACTCAAACATTTGTACAACTATGTGATCTTAAATGTTACAAATATAGTTTGGTGGACTTAGCAAAGTCTATTGCATATTTCAATGTTTTTTTTCCCCTGCAAAGTTCAGGATAACTTGAATAACTCAGATACTTCATGGGGTCTGTTTGTTGATGTGTTCTGTTATCTTGATATCATTAGGAACTGAATTCTTGTTTAATTCTGTCTAATATCTATAAGAGTAAACAGAGAATCTTGCTTTAAAAGTATTTTAAGGACATGTAACTTTGAAGATGTAAGACTGAAGATGAAGCAAACTGAGAAGTGAAGCATTCTCAGAACGTATTTCTTTCATTTTTAGGTGACGCACAGAATATTTTCAGTATAGTCCTGAATGTTTTTATCATCTTGTAATTATGTCCTTGTAATGATTAAGTTGATGCTATAATATAAATATACAGTAGAATAAATATAAATAAATTAATGATACCGATACTTTATAGTGTCGATAAGACCAAACACCGACTCAGTTCAGTTTGGCTGCTTTCCAGCACTCATGCATATATACACGCATGTATGAGGCGTGCTTAAAACTTGAGATTGCTGCTGCATGTTAAGATGTTGGAAGTGTCATGGTGAGATATCCCCATGAACCTCTGAAACGTCAGCAAATCTTGCAACTTTTTTTCTCATAAGCACCTAATTTAGCCTGTTTAGAAAATATATGTTAGATTTACTTAAAAAGTGTGAAGCAAAAATGTGACATATTTAAGTATATTCAACTTATAGTCATTTTATGTCAGCATGACTAGAAACTCATTGTTAAATATACACAAGTAGATCAGTTTATTCAACTTTATTTACTTAAAAAGGTAAGTTCCTTTGGACCAAACAAACATCCTTAAATTATTTATTAGTTCTTATTATTTTTTATTTTTTTATTTATTGACCATAGGTGCTTTAGCATCTCTAGCCCCTAGACAAGAAATTGATTCTTGCCTTAATTTTAAAACTGAATGGAAACGGAAAGTGGTTTGTTGATCATTGTTACTCATTATCTATTGACTCATTACTTATTTCAAATCTTTCGGATTGTTAATTCCTTTTTATCCTTTAATCCTGAGATTAATTAATGCCAATTAACAATATACAATTTACAGCAGGCTATATGAGTTTTTTATGCTATTGTTTATCTATATGTTATGCATTGTGAAATATTACTGGGTTTGTAAAAAGGCACTATATACATAAAAATATATATTATTAACTGATTTATTAACTGATTAATCTGCAAAACTTTACAGGTTTTTTTCCCTTGGGTTCTAAATTGCCAGTACAATGAAGCTTTGTGCAAAGTAAAGTCATCTTTTCAGCTTTGACAGCTTGTAATCCTAGGCAGAGAGCAAATATCTGTCATGCATTAAGTCATTTCTGTTGATATACACAGTATATTACTATAAGACTAATGTCTGAAGGAGTAAAAAACCATTGCAATGCTGTAAACCACATGAGAGAATGAAATAAATATAACTGCCGTGGTATGTACACACAAGAATGGTCAATGTAAAGTCCACAAATATGCCAATTGTAAACAGTCATTAAAGCCAAACTTTATTCAATAAACACCACCAGCCTGGCAATGATAATATCCCTTCAAAAGTCTGAGGTATCACAGAGACTTTTGCTTTACCTGGAAATTGGGCAATTACAGAAATATGTTTGAGCAGAATATCTCGGCTGTGTTTAAATATTCTCTGTTATCTGAGGAAAAAAATACACTCTTTAAACACTTGAAATGGCAAAAGACCTTTCCAATTGACAAATCAGCTGTCAGGGGCTCAACTCCACACAGAGTTCCATTGTGATGTGTCCTCATCCTGTGACCTTTCAAGCTAAAACATATTATATGTCTATTCCTCCCCCTGAATACAGGATTGAGTGTTTAACTCTCTTCAAAGGAAACTGAGTCATTCATAAAAGGTGTGCAGAGGCATAAAGATACACATGAACTGACAAATCCATAGGGGAAATATGATACATCTTATCTTTACTGAGGAGGATGGAACAGAGATAGGGGCAGTTACTAAAATTAAAAGGAAATTGTTTTCTTCCCTCCTCTCTTGGTTTCTTTTTTCTCTTTTTTTTCCTGCTGTTTTTATTTGGGCTGTCAATATATTAGTTTCATGACATCAGTTACATGATATGCTGATTAGTTAATCAAATAAATCGCATAAATCAATATTTGCTGAAAAAAAAGGTGTCAAATAAAGATCAATTTCAAATACATTATTGTGACAGATGAAAGCATTGAACATACATTACAAGAAGTATGTATTGACTTTTAAAGAACTTGCATTCTATCTGCAACATATTTTAACTGTTGTTATATATACCCATGCAAACAGATATCTGGCCTTGCGCCATTTCCCTGTTTTTTAGTATCTTGCGCCATAAGCACCTTAATTTTAAAATACTGTGTCAAGTTAAAGAAAGTTTGACTTTCAAAACTGTGTCTTGAGATTCACTCCATTTTATTCTATTGGGCTCCATCCAATTTTTGTAGTCAATAACATATCCTATTTGATCAGCTCCATACTCATTCACTAAATCAACACGATTCATTGGCAAGGCAAGGCAAGGCAAGGCAAGTTTATTTATATAGCACATTTCATACACAATGGTAATTCAAAGTGCTTTACATAGTAGAAATTAAAAATAAAAAAACAAGAATAATATAATAAGAATAATTAAAACAGTTTAGAATAAAAAAAAAAATCTAATAAAACACAGTACAAACAGTCGGACACACAGTGGCACAGTGCTCATTCAGTAAATGCACAGCTAAACAGATGTGTTTTGAGTCTGGATTTGAATGTGACTACTGTAGGAGCACATCTGATATCTTCTGGAACCTGGTTCCAGCTGCGGCTGGCATAATAGCTAAAAGCAGACTCTCCTTTGTTTTACAAAAATAACTCTTGTAAATGTAATGACCATGGTCATTAAACCCTCCACTACAGTGTGCCCTCTTTCAAAATAATCACCTGTTGAGAGACATTACTTTATACAATTTTTAAACAGCCTTAATACAAAGGCTAATCATGATCCCATTGTCCTAGTATTATCATTGAGCCTATCATTACATCATCCCCTGTTGAGTGTATAATCAGTGCTCCTCATTCCCTTCGTGTGGCTAAAAGAGGTACACATTTCCCAGAAAATCTATGTGAAGATGTTTTATGTGCCCCATGTCATATTCCTGTAATGAGGATCTGCCAGGATGAACCAGAAATACGGGAAGTCCAGAGAGATGGAACAAATCATCCATGTCCAATGATAATGACTGCTGACGAGAGCGCCATGAAAACATAATGTCTACTTGTTCTGATGAAGCTAAATAGACCTGATTGAGATAATTAAACAAGCTTCATGATTATTTTCCCTCACGCTATGAACATTTCCATAGGCTTTGGAGATTAATGGTACATAATTTAAAACCATAACTCAGCATCACCACAAAATTCCAAGAAATGAGGTTGGAGTTCCTTTAATATATATATATATATATATATATATATATATATATATATATATATAGTAATAATAATAATCATAATAATAAATAATAGTTTTACAAGAATGAAATTAAATAAAATTATTCGTTCATCCCAGGATAAATGGTTGCTTTTAACTGAAAAATCCAAAAGGCTTCCCTTTGTAAAAGTTTTTGTAATCTATCACTCTTTCTACTAGAACCAGTCAATTCAATAATTCAAACCAATTTCCAAACCAATCATTTTTAAAGTAGATGGATTAGAATCATGTACGGATGCATGATGTACTGCCATCGGGTAATCTTTGTTTCTTGTCCAAATTGCATTTTTGTGATCCCATAATCTATTTAGCAGTCTATGCTTAGTCTGGGCCACATAGAAACAATTACAAGGACATTGAAGCCTGTAGATTACATACATGCTTTTACAATTAATAAAAAAATCTGATTGAATACATTTTTTTCATGCAAACATCTACAAATTATTTGGTTTTAATAACATACTCAAATTGATTGCAACGTTCACATGTAAACATTCCTCATATTTTTCTGTTCAACCGTGTAGTAAGTTTCGTACCAGGCAAGTAACTTCTCACAACTCACAATTGGAGGTTCATAAAGAACCTCACGAAGACTTGGATCACTTGCAATAATCCCCCAGTTCCCATTGATAATACGCTTGATTTCATTTGAGACAGTACTATATTCCATAACAAAATATGGTCGTGTGGAGATGTTATTCTTGCTTTTCTTTTTAAGTAGGTAGTTGTAGTTGTCACTTTATTCAAAGACTGATCTACCACTCTTTTTTGGTATCCTCTCTGTTTGAAACAATTAGTCATATCCATAGCCAGACAATTAAAATATGAGTCTTGATCTCATATCTGTGTCTTAATCTTAATCTTTGGAATTGACCCAGTGGAATGCTTTCTGTTAAATGTTTTGGATGAAAGCTCTTTGCATGCAGGATGGTGTTACGATCTGTGTTCTTTCTGAAGAGTGATGTATGAAGGCATCCATCTTGATCTTTATAAATAGTGATATCTATAAAGTGTATTTTATCCTGACTATATTCAAGACTCAACTTAATACATGTATTTATGTTGTTTAAAAATGCATGAAAACTTTGTAGTTCCATTTAATTTCCTTCAAAACTCATGCAGATATCTTCAATACATCTGGTCCAACATATTATTTTTGCACAAAAAGGATTAATAGTAGCATTGAAGACAAACTCCTTCTCCCAAAGTCCAAGAAAAGATTGCCGTAATTTGGTTCAAAACGTCTTAGTTACAAATGTAACCTCCATTCCCTGATGGAGGGAACGAGACGTTGTGTCGAAGAAGCGACACTAGGGGTCTCTCTTGAGCACCGAATATGCCTCTGATCTATGAAAAAAGGCCAATGAGAAGTTGGCAGACAGTATTTGCATACCCCGCCCCCGGACATACGGGTATAAAAGCAGGGAAATACGTGGAGTTCATTCAGGATTTTTCTGAGGAGCCGGAAATGATCCGGCTACAAAAGTGGCTCGGTTCAGCGACGTGGTCGGGAGGACACAACGTCTCCTAGACATACGTAACCTAGACGTTCCCCATCTGTTGCTCACTTTGATGTTGTGTCGAAGAAGCAACACTAGGGGTCCAATTTAAATCACGGCATGCGCTGAGCCGTGTACATGGTCTGCTGACACAGGAGCGGGCAGGTTTTTCACGTGCAAAGTCGACCAGCTGTGTCAGACTGCACATACCCTTCCCCAATGCCCCATAAAAGTCGTCGGAATCCTTCTGGTTACCATAAACAGGGAAAGGCGACACTTGCCAACCCGGGCACGGACCGAGCCTAGCCGGGCCACTTTTCTCTCTATGTTTCTCCGCATAGAGCAAGAAACGGCTGGGGCCCTTACACGCATCGAGGGAAGGGGGTCTTACCCAGTTTCCTATTCTTTCAGGGGGAAAAGACCCTGTGGAGACCACACCTGCCCAGGAAGGGGGAGGTAAGAGTGGTGAATAGATCACATGGGTTTTTAGGCGACATGTGGAAGGTGGCGCAGTGGTAGATCCAGCCTCAAGAAGGGGGTAGTAGTAGGGAGACGCGGGTCCACTCGCAAGGGGACTGTACCATGGAGAATACACACAGGGGGAGTCCAAGCAGGAGTCCTGGCCTGTGGAGTACCTATTCCAGTACAGGGTAGATTAAGTACCCATAGTGGATAGGGTCGGCGAGTTCCTCCACTGAACTGCGGACCCAAAGGACTAGGGAGGAGTCCTCCATGGATCCGAATGAGTGAGTTCTCCTGGGAGAGAAAGTGCACAGTTTTACCTTGGCCGAGGGAAACGGCGTTACGTGCAAGCGATCCACCTGGTCAGTCCGTCAGCGTGTACCGAGTTCTACCGACTCTGACCTGAGAGAACACAGGATGAAACTGACTCAACTCTGAGATTGTAAAATCTCGCAAAGGTATTAGGTGTTGCACAACCCGCTGATCTACATATGCCTGCCAGGGAGGTGACTCTGGCCAGTGCCCATGGGGATGCAACACTCCTTGTTGAGTGTGCTCAGACCCAGAAGGGGGGGGGGGAGGCCTGGGTGTGATAGGCCAATGAAATGACGTCCACCACCCAGTGGGATAGCCTCTGTTTGGAGACAGCATTCACTTTCAGCTGTCCACCAAAGCAGACAAAGAGCTGCTCAGAACGTCTAAAGCTCTGCGTTCAGTTCAAGTAGTTATGCAAAGCACATACCGGACACAGCCACGAAGGGGCTGGGTCTGCCTCCTCAGTTGATGTGCCAGTGCAGCGGGGCCCCTTTCCAACGGCCCGGGGCTGCATGCCCGTTGCACATGGCGCCCCAACCCAATCTGGAGGTGTTGGGATAAGGACGCGTCGGGACACCTGCTACATGGGTACTCCTGCCCGCAGAAATCAGAGGTCTTTCCAGGGTTTGAATATTTGGCGGCAGGCGGGTGTGACCATCACACGGTGCGTGCTGTGGCACCATGCTTGTCTCGGGACTCGAGTCTGAAGCCAGTGCTGAAGTGGTCTCATATGCATCAACCCCAGCAGCATGACCACCGTGGAGGATGCAATATGCCCCAGGAGCATGCCCCAGGAGAGAAAAGTTTCAAGGGGACCATTGTGCCCGGCCTGAAGGTGGCGAGGCATTCCAGCACCGACTGTGCACGCTCATTGGTGAGACGTGCTGACATTGAGACTGAGTCTAACTCCATGCCAAGAAAAGAGATGCTCTGAACCGGGGTGAGCTTGCTCTTTTCCCAGTTGACCTAAAGCCACAAACGGCTGAGGTGCTTGAGCACCTGGTCTCTGTGAGCGCATAGTAACTCTCAGGAGTGGGCCAGAATGAGCCAGTCATCGAGGTAACTGAGTATGCGAATGCCGGCTTCTCGGAGCGGGGCAAGGGCTGCCTCTGCGACTTTCGTATAGACGCGAGGGGACAGAGACATGCCAAAGGGGATGACTTGGTACTGATACCCCTGGCCATCGAACGCAAACCGTAGGAATGGCTGGTGTCAAGGCAGAATTGAGACATGGAAGTACGGGTCCTTCAGGTCTACTGCTGCGAACCAATCTAAGTTTTTGCATGAGCATTTTGAACGGGAGTTTCTGCAAAGCCTGGTTGAAAACTCGCAAGTCCAAGATCGGTCAAAAGCCGCCACCTTTCTTGGGTACGATGAAGTAAGGGCTGTAGAAACCCTTCTTCATCTCGGTTGGAGGGACAGGCTCTATCATGCAGGGATTTAGCATGCTCGCTGTGTACTGCGGTAAAGCAGATGCCCGCAAAGGGGGGGTGGAGGCCTGGCAAACTGAATTGCGTAACTGAGTCGGATGGTCCAGGCCAGCCAGCGTGATGGGTTTGGAAGTGAAAGCCACGCATCCAAGCTCCGTGCTAGGGGCACCAAGGGGACGATTAATTTTGACATACCCGGCGGGGCTTCGCAGCAGGGTGGAGCAGATAATACGGCGTCAGGAGGCGAGGACGCGTCGCGCCCGAGGCTCTGGTGCTGAGAAAAGACTCGAAGCACTTACCTTGCTCAGCACACCTGGCAGGGGGCAGGTTAGTGACTGAGTAGGCAAAGGAAAATAGCTCTTTTACTGAGAATGAGGGTGCGGCAAATTAAATAAATTCAACAAAAGATTCTCCTCCCAGCCCTCCACCAGGGGGACGGAGTGGTCTGCTTACCAGCTCCGGAGCTAACGTCTTGGTCCCTGGGTCAATCATCTCAGGAGCGCCTGGGAGCCTTCCGGGTCTTCGAGGGGGGTCTGTGAGACGGGGGGGCATCTGCTTCCTGCGGGGTGCTCAACGCACGGGCTGAGAGCTGGGCCCGGGTTCAGGTGGAGCAGGGCGTTTCTTCGCCGCAGGAGGACACCCTCGGCGAGCAGACAGGGCATGGCCCATGGCAGCAGGTTTGATGTTGTCCTACAGGACTTGGAGGGGAGCCAGGTGGTAGGGTTCCCGGGGCACAGGTGGAGCGCAACAGCCCTGTCCACCTGGGGAATCGCCATGGATGATGCCCTCCACGAAGATGTCAGCTCATCATGCACTTCTGGGAAAAACGGGACCGGGTGTTGGCGTGGCTGTGAACGGCGCGCATGCCCCAAGAACCAGTCATCCAATCGCTATGGCTGCTGGGAGGACGGAGGGTTCCAATACAGCCCCACGCTGGCGGTGGCCCGGCAAGCATGTCGGACTTCTGCACGTCAGCCTCAGCCTGGGCGTGTTGGCCCGAAGGCGGCAGCCCAGGGGATTCATCCGCGTCAGACGCCGCGCTCGCCGATGCAGCTGCAAACTCATCCACCTCGAGCTTCAGAGGATAGGCGGGCTGGCTGTGAGGTGAGCCGCTGTTGCGTCGAGCACGGACGGGAGTCAACGAGCATGCTGGGGGGCGGGGGGTGGTGATCGCTCCCCAGGCACACGAGACAACGCCTGTGGCCGTCTGAAGCGGAGAGCACTCTACCGCATCCAGGAACTACACAGGGGCGGAAAGGCATCTTTAAAAAGACGCGTCCTGAAAAGCTCTTTTAGAGGAAAATACTCTAACAAAAAACTCTTTTGAGTTTTCTGCGCTGTCAAAGCGCCCAGGGGCAAACTGCACTGCTGTGCAGAGAAGGAGAAAGCCACTGAAGTGTGCCATAGATCCAACAGCAGAGAAGCGTCAGAGGAACAGGAACAGGTGTGTGACTCGCAGCTGACCGCATACACGACCATCGGGGTATGCAAATACTGTCTGCCAACTTCTCATTGGTCTTTTTTCATAGATCAGAGGCATATTCGGCACTCAAGAGAGACCCCTAGTGTCGCTTCTTCGACACATCGTCGAATTGAGTGACAGACGGGGAACATGCTCCCATAGCAGTACCTTTAACCTGTTGAAAGAAGTTATCTTCAAACAAAAAAATGTTATGTTTCAAAGTCCATTCCGTTCGTTTCAGAATTATTCTGCTGGAGGAATCTCATTCACTAATCCAGATGTTAAATAATATCTTAGGGCTCAAAGACCTTCATCATGGTTGATGTTTGTGTATAAAGCCTCCACATCCATGACCACCAACAAAGAAACAGGATCAATGGACCCAGTTGCACTGATCTTTTTAATTATGTCTGTTGTGTCCTGAAGAAAAGATGAAAGGGTGGGTACCAAAGACTTAATTAAATAATCAATATACTGTGAAGATGGTTCTAAGAGACTAACATTTTTAGAAATGATAGGATGTCCAGGAGATTTATTCAGATTTGTATGAATTTTTGGCAGCATATAGAAACATGCAACACATGGATTTTTGACAAAGGAATTTAAATTAATTATCCGTAATCCACCTCCTTTCTCTTGCATCAGCTAATTCCTCTTTCATCATCTCTGTTGGATGATTCCATAAAGGTTGATAAAAATCCTAATTTTTAAGTTGTCGATAGGCCTCTTCTGTATACAAATTTCTACTCCACAATACTACAGCTCCACCTTTATCCACTGGTCTAATAACCGAGTCCTTGTTATTAGATAAAGAAATCAATTAGATAAAGAAATCAATGCATCTTGCTCATGTTTTGTTAAATTATTTTTTAATGGCTTGACATCTTTCTTAAACAGTAATTCTACATCACGGTTCACCTTTTTAACAAAGGTATAGAAAGGGTGATATATTACAAAATTTTTACAATGGGAAGCCTTTTGTATTTTTCATATATATATATATATATATATATATATATATATATATATTATTCTTTTTATGTATGCTATGTACTTTGTAATGGTTAACAATATTAGGTCCCCCTGCACTGGTTCTTTTGGTTTCTCCCATTTCTACTGAGCAACTAATTACATATACACCTGCAACTAAAATTTTTCTCGGCTTGTATAGCTAATGCATATGCGCATTCTCGAGTTGATTGACAGGCAATATCTGTATCGAAAATATGATTGGCTCTATTACCTGCAAAGCCAGACTTCCATTCTTCATCCGTGTCATGCCTATTCAGATTTTTAAGTCAAATGGACTATGATTGCAACTTCCAAAAAAAAAAAAAGATTTGTTCCTTCAATTATTACAGACTGCACTGTGAATTTGGTGATAGTAGGATAGAAAGTTCTGCTGCTGAAATCAGTCTGTGCTTACCGACATTTAAAGCACTGCCCTAGTGGCTGAAGGTGGAAACATTGTTGGATGTCCCTGATTGCACTCGTGCATCACCTAGACATATATTTTATGTCTGTGTTTACATCTGGAAGATGTATTTTTTTTAGGTTGTTTGCTCATCTGCAAAACGTATAAAGACCATTCCTCTCAGATGTCAATCAGACTTTCAGCAGATGTCTTTGAGACATATATGATTAAGAATGTTTGTAAATCTGATCTTTTTAAGATTTTTAGCAGATGTTATTTAGAATGTGATGCTTTCCAGATGAAAAGATCTAAAACAGACATCTCAGAGATGTATGTGTGATTTCTGAGTGTATAAGCCCATGTGAGATCCGGTTTCTGGGTGAAACGTCCACAGAGGGGTGCAGTCAACAGGAATGCATATTTTATGAACTCTACCCCTAAACCAAAACCCACACCTAACCTTCAGTGAAGTAAAAAATTATTATTTGAGCAAAAATACAACCTCTGAATCTCGTTCAACATTGTTAATGCCTTGATAGCACACATATATCACCTAGATGTCTATTTGATGTCTGTGTTTACATCTGGAAGACATATTTTTCAGGTTGTTTGTTCATCTTCAATACGTCTATAAGATGTTTCCTCTCGGGTGTCTTTGAGACGTGTATGATTTAGAATGTTGGTAAATCTGATATTTTTAAGGTGTTTGCTATATGGGTGTGAATGCAATTACTTCCTGGTTTGTATGGGAACCAGATCCTGTGTCTCAGAGGGGGAAAATATTTGGCTAAAATGTTGCGACAGAAATCACATATTCTTGTGTTACCTTCCACTACAGGCTGAGCACCCAAGTTAAAATGCAATGTTGTGTTAATAAAGGCAATTAACTGCATCAATTTATGCACAGTTAATGCTCGATCTATGTGAGACAGTCAATCAGTTTTTTCATAGTCTTATATACAGTGTATGTCTCTGTTTTTGTTTGATCCGTCATTGTTATTTTCCTCCGGTGCTGAAATGTATGTTTGACAGGATTTGCAGCATCATTCCATTCACTTCTATTCATTTTTATAATTCGCACATCACTGCAAAACACCCCTGAATGGATAGCTAGCTGCCTGACCATCCACCACAAATGGCATGCAGAAACAGAGCAGCGTAGCCATGGTAAGGACATTTTGATGTATTCAACAGCTGGTCATCTCCCCAAGAGACAGGGAGGGTGGTGGAGAGTCCCATCAATGGAAACAGGGTATTAAGTGTGTATCTAAATGCCTTGACAAATGTATTTAAAAAAAATTGACTGAGGAATATGGGTTGAACATGGTAATTATATGGGGATATATAATATTTCTGTTATAGAAACATAATTGACCAAAATAGGTCAGGCATGTTTCAGTGATTTCTTATTTCTGCAGCTTTTAATATGTGCACCACAATATAATATCTAGGCAAGGCAACTACAATTCTGAAAAGGGGTAAATAATAGCACTCAAATTCTACTTGTGAAAGATTATTTAGTTAGATTTCAGGTTTGCTTCTTGAGCTACAGTAGTCTCTTAAGGGACTCATCATTGATTTCCAACCTAGCCTTATTGTATTAATGTTAATGTAACTACATTTTTGCAAACTGAGTTTTACGTGCCACGTTTTGCTGCAGTTTACTGCATTTTAGTCTCTTTCACACAAATCTCAAGTACAATGGCTGATTATGAACATTATATTATAAACAATAATTTTCGCTCTATTGCTCACACTGCTATGTTTTGATATCAAAACACATTTACTCTAATGCATCTTTGTAAAACAAAACATTTTAGCACTTGTATTACAGACCCACCTACATTTACAAGCATATTCCAATTTGATTACCTTGAGCAGTAGCTCACTTGATACAGTGTTAGAGTTTGGACTCAGAGAACAGAGGCTTGAGCCTAGCAAATCATGTATGTTGACACATGAGACAAAAGTTTCATAGAAGCGACATGAAATGCATGGTTGCTTCAGCAAAATGTGCCTTTCATTTCTCATTGTTAGGTTAGGGAGGTATGTTTTACTCCATACACCTTAACCTCGTCTGATTATAACGGTGCCCTTCACTGGACATTTAACTGGGAAACTGCAAAAAAATGTGTAATGAAGAACATAATTTTGTTTGCCAAATTCTCATAATTTTCATTAAATTAGGTTGTTCATTTCTCTTCACTAAAGATTTACTCTTCAAAAATATTTATTTCATATTGAACATGCTCATTAGATTCAGTATGTTCATTGCTGTAAATATATATTGTTGTGCTGAATTTAAGAGGTTGGGGTTGACTCAGCACAGTAAATATAATGACCTGAATGGAAAATTATTAGTTGTTAAAATGTCAACAATTCTTAACAAAAACCTATTTTTCTATTTTGAAACAAATATTGCCATGCATTATATTTTGCCAACATTTCTTTCCTAATTTTCTGAACAACAATTTCTTACAGTGTAAGGGGAGAAAGAGTGTAAATGCTGGATACAAGAGTTTACTTCCAATCTCTCTGTGTTTACACAGGATTCACTCTGGAAGTAGTGGAAAACTCAAGTTAATAAACACGCAGGGGTTCGGTGGAGCCATTTCTTTGTGAACAGCCCTTTTGTTCAAAGAAAGAAACCTCTGACCCATTTCATCGCAATTAAGCTCGCCAGCATTCATTAGAAGCAGCAGGAGGCCCTGAGAGCTGCAACACTGCAGATATGACATGGAGCTGAAGGCAGACATGAAGTGCAGGCAATATAAGGTGTCTTATGTAATGGATGTTAAAACCACAGGTGGACAGTAGCAAGGGTGGATTGTGATTAAGTGTTCATATCAACCCATCTTATAAATCATCTATAGAGTTGGAGAAGTTACAGTAAAACAGACTCTTTCATGTGAAAATGGTTTTATAGTGAAACTTAAAAGTAAATTAATTATTAATTTGATTACTTCTTCAATTAAGTAATTAATATAGTAACCTGATTACAATGTTTATAGAAGTAATTAGTAATTTTCAGTGGATTACTTTTTTGAAGAACTTTCATTAGTTTTTCACCAAACCAAATGATTCAATCAAAATCAAACTTCCCAAATTTAAGGGGAGCACATATGATTAATATAGCTCATTGCAAAATTAAATATTACAATGTATTTTTTTTGTTTTGAAAATAGCTGAACTAATAAAACATGAAATTAAGTAAGTAGCTAATACTAATCATAAATTCATAAAGACAAATAATCATAAACTTCTATAGGGGTAGAGACACTACGGGGTAGATAATTCTGTAGATATACACTTTTGGCCAAAATTTGGAATAATGTACAGATTTTGCTGTTTCGGAAGGAAATTGGTACTTTAGTTCACCAAAGTGACATTCAAGTGATCACAAAGTATAGTTGGGACATTACTGATGTAAAAAACAGCATAATCACTATTTGGAAATAAGTAATTTCTGATCCAATCTAGACAGGCCCCATTTCCAGCAGCCATCACTCCACACTTTATCCTTGAGCAATCATGCTAATTTGCTAATTTGGTACTAGAAAATCACTTGCCATTTGTTACAGGATGGAGGGCGGGGCCGGGTCATGATTCTACACACCCGGCCCCTTATCAAGCTAATCAAGCCTAAGAGAGGGATAAAGGCCGACTGCGGATGGTGGTGCAACAGAGAGTGAGATTTACAAGCAACTGTCCGACACCTTTGTGTGTTTGTGTATTTTGGTTTCAGTTCTTCATTAAAATATTATTTATATTGTCAAGACGGTTCTCGCTTCCTCATTTCCATGAATACCTTTACACTGGTGCCAAATCCCGGGAAGGAGGAGGGATATACCATAGTGGAGTTCTCGCCACTACCATCCACACCAACGGAGCAGCCGCGGCCATTTGCCGGGGGACGGAGGATCCCAGCCGCCTGGAAGTGGAGGAACGGCAGCCGACCGCTAGGGGAGAAGGGGCTCCTAGATGACAACCTGGAGCAGTCAGGGGCAGGGGGAGACCCTACCAGCCACTAAATGCGTCGGGGTTAAGAGAGGACCGGCGACCAATAGCAGGGAGAGGCTCCCGGCCGACCACCTGGAGCCGGAGAACCGCTGCCAGGGGCGGGGGGGAGACCCCTTCTGTTCCCCGATAACGTGGCGGGGCGTTCCATCCGCCAGGGTCCAGAGGACTGCCTCCGATCCGCCCAGGGAGATGTGGCTGTAATCTGTTAGAGGATGGAGGAGTGGCCAAGGGGGCTCCCTGGCCTGAGAGAAAGATGGAAGAATGTGACAGGGCAGAGGGCAGGGCCGGGTCGTGATTCTACACACCCGGCACCTTATCAGGCTAATCAAGCCTCCGAGAGGGATAAAGGCCGACTGCGGACGGTGGTGCGACAGAGAGAGTGTTAACGAACAGCTGTCTGACACATTTGTGTGTTTGTGTCTTTTGGCTTCAGTTCTTCATTAAAATATTATTTATATTGTCAAACCGGTTCTCGCCTCCTCCTTTCCATTAATCCCTTTAAATCATTATATCAAACACAGTTGAAAGCAATTTGGTTCATTAAATGAAGCTTAATTTTGTTTTATTTTTTGTGTTTGTTTTTGTGTTGCCACAGTATGCAATAGGCTGGCATGTCTTAAGGTCTAAATTAAGTAAAAAATTGCAAAAAAATAAACTGTTTTCTCTTGAAACTCATCAGTCAATAATTGTTTTGAGGAATGAAGGCTATTTAATGCTTGAAATTGCTTAAAAATTTTTTAAATATATATCCAAAAGGTGTACACTACAGTCCTCAAAGACAAAGGACAACTGGCTCTAACAAGAGATGTGGAAGGCCAGATGTACAACTAGACAAGAGGATAAGTACATCAGAGCCTTTAGTTTCAGAAATAGACGCCTCATGTGTCCTCAGCTGACAGCTTCATTGAATTCTACCCGGTCAACAGTAAAAATAAGACTCAGGGGTGCAGGCCTTATGGGAAGAATTGCAAAGAAAAAGCCACTTTTGAAACAGAAAAAAAAGAATAGGTTAGAGTGGGCAAAGAAACACAGACATTGGACAACAGATAATTAGAAGAGTTTTATGGATCTTAAACCCATTGCGCTGATCATTGTGCTGAAAAGCTAGACTGTATGGTGTGTGAGAAGTGCCCAACAAGACAGCCACATCTATGTTAAGTGCTACAGGAAGTGTGGGGTGAAATGTCACCTGAGTATCTGGACAAACTGACAGCTAGAGGATCTACAAAGCTGTCATTGCCGCACATGGAGAATGTTTTGATGAGAACTATTTGAAGAAGTTTAAAAAGTTCTGAACATTTTATTTGAAATTGTAATAGTCATTTTTCATGTTATTAATGACTGACTATATATTGTGATCAGTTGAATGCCACTTTGGTGATAAAAGTACTAATTTCTTTCCATAAGAGCAAAATCTATACATTATTCCAAACTTTTGGCTGCCAGTGTAAGTATTGCTGAAGTAATGCCAGGCGAAATGCAGAGTGTCTGCAGGGCTCTCAAGTAGAGGAAGAGAAAGGGTGGGGAACTAGATCAGATTACACACCTGAGCCGGATCAGGTGACCTGAAACTCTAAAGTGACCAAAGACACTAACAGAAACGGGACTTTCCTGATCTGTCTTCTTCTTTGCACATATACACACACACATTAAAGCCAAAATCAGAAAAGATCTCAGAAATCAATTATTAGAAATTAAGCCGCCTGACCAGCATACAGCCTCTCATTCGTCTGTATATTTCCATTGTTTTTATTACATTAAAAAATATCAAATTATCTAAATAGATAGGGGCCATGTAAAGGTCAATCCTGTTATTAATTCACTATATGACTCGTTTGTGCCCACAGAGACAAAGCTGCAGTGTTACTATACCAGCTTTAGACACACAATCCACTCTCCCCGGGGCCATGAGCATCTATAAATATTTCAGTGACTCAAATGGATGCCATTTAGATCTGATGAAGCCTTGGCATCCACAGGTGGAGAGCAGACCTGCTAGCCTCCCCATATAGGCACTGTGGCTTATTTATGGAGACGGAAGGATTGAATCAATACTGCAAAATGGAGAGTTTTAAATCAAATAAAGATGATTTGTGGTGTTGTCCAGCATGAAGAGGTTTTGTAGGGGCTGTAGATTAAATTATAGTTTAACAAATGATCAGAGAGAGCAATATTTTGTAAAACTGAAACCAACAATTAACTTTTTATTTTCTTCCCAATATGGCTTGCCCAATTTCCAATGCGCTCTAGGTCCTCATGGTGTTGTATTGACTTGCCTCAATCCGGGTCGCGGAGGACGAATCTCAGTTTCCTCCGCATCAATCCATGCATTTTATCAAGTGGTTTGTTGAGCACGTTACTAGCACGTGTGGAGGCTCACACTATTCTCCGCGGCATCCTCGCACAACTCACTAAACGTGCCACCGAAAGCAAGAACCACAATATAGCGACGAGGAGGTTAGCCCAACGTGACCCAACCCACCCTAGCAACTGTGCCAATTGGTTGCTTAGGAAGCCTGATTGGAATCACTCAGCACACCTTGGATTCGAACTTGCGACTCCAGGTGTGGTAATCAGCATCTTTACTTGCTGAGATACCCAGCCCCCCCAACAATTAACTTTGTTAAACTTCCTTTAAAGTAGAATATATATATATAAAGCTGGTATATATATATATATATATATATATATATATATATATATATATATATACTGTATATATATATATATATATATATATATATATATACAGTATATAATTTTTTTATATTGTATTTTGAATATATCAACGAGAGGATGCAACAAATAATAGAACTGGATTTGTTAATACCACGCTGAAATTGTATGAGACACAACTGGCAGTCAATTACACATTGAGCTACACTTTATACACATATATATATTTTCTCAGGCACTTATTGAGTATAAATAGACATACAGCTTACATATTTTCAATAGAACACCTACAAACTGTTTATGTGTTTTACTTGCTATAGTTTCCTTCCATGCTGCTTCTTCATCAAATAGCAATGTCAAATATAAATTAAGTCAATCGCTGAAACAGCAGTGCCACCTTGAGTAACAAATAGCATTTATAAAAGGTATGTATACATGCAAATGGAAAACTGTTTATTCAATGTCGTTGTGCCATAAATTGACATTATACACCCGTCATTTGTATGGATATACTACAGATTTGTCCTGTAATAAACTAAGAAATATATATATTGGGCGATAGTACACTCATGTAGATATTAAATAAACATAAATATATTACTTATGGAATTGCAAATACATTTTGCAGCACTATTATATCTTGTGTCAGTAATGACCATATACACTTTTGTTAATTAAGCAATTATTATTTTTTTTTTTTTGGCAATTTAAAACATTGCATTGGTTTTACACTATTCATAAGGGAAAGGTTGAGAAATACTAAATAGGTGGGGTCATAACTCCAAAAAATAATTGAGGTAAAATGGGTGTAATGAGGTCCTGGGTCACTAATGACTCAAGGTACGCATTTAAGGGTATATCAGACCACCTTGCAATGCAGTGAATGTGAAGAAATTATAACAGAAATGTATTACTATAATGTTATTATATTCTAATATTCAATTTAGCAATAATAATAATTAAAAAACTACAACTAACACGAAGAATAAATATTAATCTAATATTCTATTTGTCTGTGTTACAAAAAACAAGTGTCAATGGAAAGTGGACTGAGAAACAACCAGTTTAAGGGCACTTTCACACAAGAGTTTGGTTCGTTTGTTTAGAATACAAATTTCTGTCTCTAAATAAATAGTCTTTAGAGAGCAGCTCACATTCTTTGCATCTCTTGCAATGCATCTGCAGCAGATAAACACAAGAGCCACTCTGTGCGTTTAAAGATTTAATCGTACATCCAAAGCGAAAATAAAAAAAAAAAACTTAAATAACAATTAAAAATGTAAAATGTGTCTTCTTGTCAAGTCTTTACCAGGCTGCATTGTTAAGCTGCTGATGCTAGTACTCAGAGTGATACGTTGATAATGCAACATACTGCAGTTTGGGCCAAAAAGAACAATATTAATTGAATTTGAATTCTGACCAAGCAAACAATCGTAATGTGTAAATAGCCTCAGGGTCAAGAACGGTGTGAATGCAAAGAGAACTGGATTCCCAGATTTCTGTTTTTAGAACTTTTCAGCTGGAAAGCATCACAATCTAATTAACATCTGCTAAACATCTTAACAATATCAGATTTTCAAACATTCTAAATCATAAACGTCTCAAAGTCATCTGCTGAATGTCTTACCGACATCCGAGAGAAAACGTGTATTTTGCAGATGCAAACATCCTAAAAAAAATATAGCTTGAAGATGTAAACAAACACACGTAAAATATAAGTTTGGGTGATGTACGTGGACTATCAGGGTTTCTTTCCACTCAAGTTTATTTAAAACAACATGATCACACAAGAAATTGGTGTGTTAGTTCCAAATTAGTTTTTCACCTATATTTGGACCCGTTATGCTGAATTGAATTGCCCTGAAAATTGCCCAATCTGCCCTTTTGACGTCACATCCTTTTTGATCTCCCAGCTAGTAAGTGAAAGAGAACTGTTTTGGCCTACGGTTAAGGTTATGTTTAGGGTTTGCGTTAGGAGTATATTAATGTAATTACTACTAAAATGTTTCCGAAAATCAGACTCACTGTGCTTTCGTGTCACATCCACTCAAAGAAGTTCTTGCACTTGTGGACTGTTGCAACTGTAGTTCCAGCTTCGGCCACCAGGAGTGCAGTTCGGACATTTAGAAAGCGTACGCCGATTTTAGAAGACAAAATATGTAACATCCAGTTGCCAATAATTTGTGAGATCAGTAAGTTTAAGACATTTGTTTTTTTTGTTCTTTTGATAACTCAAGTTTGAAAATATCCTTAAAAACTGTACAAGTTTGTGGCTTTTAAATGTCTACATCCATAACAGCAGGATTTTATTAATACCAGTCCCTGTGCTGACCCTGCCTAATTAGCATGATAATCCCTGCTTTTCAGATGCTGTGTGGATCAGAACAGATATATGTGTGTGAACATACGTCAGCATGGCCATCTATGTTGTCATCGCAACACTGTGCTTTATTTCAAATCCCCTCTTGGTAGTTTATGGCCCTGTGAATGAATGCAGGCTTCTGTTTAATCAGATAAACATAATTATCGCTACACAAGGAAGCAGTAAGCTAAGCAACGATAAAACAAGAGAGAAGGCTTTAGGTGTGGACAGAAAAGGTAGAAAATGAGAGGGAAAGGGTTGTTTTACTTTCACCAGTGCACCCTGAACAAGTTTATATTCTACCCTGGCCATGTGTCCTCTGCAGGAAATGGGTTTTATTAATTCTGTTAGGTCCATGTCAGAAGGGTGACATATGGTCCACATGCACAAATGTGAGGCTGCATTGTTGGCGACATTAACAGAAGAAACTAGTATAAAAAAGAAACTGGAAAAACAAGCACCCATAATTTCTTTCAACATGAGAGCGTGCAGCTCTCCCTTGTTTAGAGGAAGCAGCCATTTTACTGCACCTCT
The DNA here is from genome assembly GCA_032164185.1 of Moxostoma hubbsi. Taxonomy (NCBI): domain Eukaryota; kingdom Metazoa; phylum Chordata; class Actinopteri; order Cypriniformes; family Catostomidae; genus Moxostoma; species Moxostoma hubbsi. The sequence continues at coordinate 11,750,163 of JAVLUX010000031.1, read as the reverse complement.
GTGGTCCAGGTGTTGTTTTTTAATTGCCCGTTCTGAAAGCAATAAAGCATTTCAGTTACATTGGCTTGTAAAGTGCTTTCACACCCCTTCGAAATGATGTAATTACCCGGCTATTCACGGCACAGGTCAGTGTTAACAGGGATAAGACCAGGCCTTGGGCTCTCAGCAAGTGGGTTTCTGAGGTTTCTCCAAATATGTTTTTAATTTAGGAGTCAAAACAGCATAAAAGGAAGCAGTAGTTTGCTCCAGAAGCGACTGCTTTCATTCGCTGTTTCCATCGCAGCCCAGCTTGTGCTTTCAAAGCCGAGTGATGAAGTGATAAAGTAAGCCAATTTATTTAGAGGTGTTTGCCATCAGCAGCACACCTCTGTATTTACACAATATTCCCATTTTGTCATCATCAGCTGTGCAGCTGTGTGATTTTTAACCAACTTTTTCTTTATGTATTTTATAGCTTTTTTGTAGCATTTTGAAGTACCTCATTTATCAGTACATTTATATAGTTATTATTATTATTATTATTGTTATTCAGAAAAAAATAAAAGGTATGTATATTGTAAATATGTATGTACACTGATGATGTGCCGCCAAAACATTGTCGACCCGCAGAGGCATGGACTCTACAAGACCCCTGAAGGTGTCCTGTTGTTTCTGGCACCAATACATTAGCAGCAGATCCTTCAAGTCCTGTAAATTGTAAGGTGGAGACACCATGGATTGGCCTTGTTGGTCCAGCACATACTATAGATGCTCAGTCGTATTGAGAACTGGGGAATTTGGAGGCCATGGTGCATTATCCTGCTGTAACAGCATAAAGACAGGCATGGAGGAGGCAGGAACCGGCTGAACAGTCAACACGTTTTACTGTTTTAAATGATTGTAAAACAACATAATACATAAATGAACAGACACACATGCAATGCGGCCGCGTGCATCACTCTCTCAAACCGGCATCTCTGGCTGCCCCTTATCTCGCTCTATGGGTGATTTAGCTCAGGCCGTGCTCCATCACGGACCAGCCACACCCTCCTCCTTGTCACCCTTGCATTATACACCATGAAGGTGTGTACCTTGTCTGCAACGATGAAATAGGTGGTGCGTGTCCAATTGATGTCCACATGAATGGCCGTATCAAGTGTTTCCCCGCAGAACATTGCCTGGTGCATCACACTCCCTCAACCGGCTTGTCGTCTTCTCAATGTGCATCCTGATGCCATCACTTCCCCTGGTAAATGCACACAAACGTACACCGTGTCCCCATGATGTAAAAGAAAATGGGACTCATCAGACCAGGTGACGTTCTTCCACTACTCTAAGGTCTAGTTCCGATGCTTGAAACTGCATTGTAAGCAGTTTCGAAGGTGGACAGAGGTCATCATGGGCACTCTGACCAGTCTCCGTCTATGCAGCCCCATACGCAGCAGGGATGCGATGCACTATGCGTTGTGACACATTCCTACCATCATTAACATTTTCTGTGACTTGTGCCACAGTAGACCTTCTGTCGGTTCGGACCAGATGGGTTAACCTTTGTTGACCCTGTCTCCGGTTAGTGGTTTTTCATTCCTCGGACCACTGTCGGTAGATAGATACTCACCACTGCTGACCCAGAGCACCCCACAAGCTTTGTCATTTCAGAGATGCTCAGACCCAGTCACCTGGCCATAACAATTTGGCCCTTGTCAAAGTTGCTCAGGTCTTTACTCCTGCCCATTTCTCCTGCATTCAACACGTTGACTATGAGAACTGACTGTTTGCTTACCATCTAATCTACCCAGACCTTTACATGTGGCCTTGTTATGAGATGATCAATGTTATTCGCTTCACCTGTGAGTGGTCATAATATTTTGGCACATCACCCAAAAAATGACAATTCTTTCATTATTTACTCACACTTATGTCATTCCAAACCAGTTTGCTGTTGTTTTCCCCTCTGGTGTCAATTTTTTAAGAACATTCATGCAACTTTTTCTATTCCACAACTGAAAATGCTCGGTCTAACCTGTGTTTGCGTTCAGATTACAAAATGACACATCAAAGGCATTGGTACTCTAGTATTTAGCAGAGTTAATCTCATCAATTAAATTACTAATGAACATTTTTGTTGATGAAGGGTGAGACGAAAAAGACATAATGATGATAATTAAACTGTTTTGATTAAAACATACTGTTGATAAAAATATGACAAGATAAAAATTATATTGTAAGATTTTAACAATGTACTAACACAGTTTTATTGTTTATTTTTTTCAAAGAAAAATTAAGTATTTTTTGTTTAATATAATCCAGTTTTAGTTACAAGTCATAGCTACACAGTCCTAGCTACACATTCATAGTTACACACAGTATCCTAAACTGTCTAAACGTGAGGAATTCACAACTAAATAACTTCTCAAAGTAGCAATACTTAAGTATATTAATTGTCACGTCAAGTCATTTTTATTTGGTCAATTTATTGGTCTTCATAAACTGCACATGGATCTTAACACCACTGCCCCGGTGTCTTCACTACAGAATGCCTCTTTTAAGAGTTTAGTTGATATTGGATCTAACATAAATGTTGTGGCTTTTGATTTTTGATACATTTTGTTATCTCTTCATGGACTATGACAGCGAAGGATTGAAGTTGCTCATGAGGAAAATTATGAGACATGGTTTTCTGAGGTGCAGTGACAGTTGATTGCATAGTTCCAATTCCAGTTCGCATAATTTTATTTCTGAATTCATGAAGTCATTACTATTGTGCTGTGACAGAATATTTGGTTCAATCAATGCTTTATTCCTAAACAATTTAGCTACAGTCCTGAATAAACACCTAGGATAGTTGTGGTTATTTTTCTATGAGTTTGCTAAATATGCTGACCTGGCAGCTTTTAGTGCCTGTCTGTGGCTACATACATCATCCTCCCATGCACCGCAAAATACCTCTAATTTTGTATTCTTCTACTTGCTCTCCATTTTCCGAGCTGCTCTCTTGAAAGCATGAGTGTGATCATTGTGCGGGGCTTTTTTCTTTCATTTTATTTAATCGAAGTGGGGCGATGCTATCAAGAGTGCTAGAGAAGACTGTATTTATATTTTCTGTTATTCTATCAAGTTATTCTACACTTTTTGGCTTTCTGACTATGTGAGATAATTCTGGAAGATTATTAGTGAAGCTATCTTTAGTGGTTGAATGAATTGTTATACCTGAACGATAGCGTGGTGTAGACTGCATGACATCTACCTGAATTACTAGATCTGTAAGATTATATGCTATTATTTCAGGAGCTCTGGTTTTCAAAATAGTTTTCTTGTTTAATCTTACATATATATTAAACAAATTAATTTAATATGCCTGATTCATGTTTAAATATTTGTAAGTAGTTTATACATTTTATTTAAAATATTTGAATATGTTGAAAGTTTGGTCTAACAATTTGATACTGAATATTTTATTTTTGTAGACAAAAATTATTTGGCATTTTTATACTGAGTAATATTGACTTTTTTTGTGCCTTCAGGAGTTTGATGGTCATGGTAAATATCAGCTGTTGATAAAAGCTGTAGAAACATTCTTCAAAAATGCCTACTTTTGTCTACCACAAAAAAAAAAAAAAAAAAGAAAAAACGAATGGCTACAGGTTTGGAACAAAATACAGTAAAGGGGTAGTAAATAATGATTTTTTCCCCCCCGCGGTTTGAACTATTCCTTAAATAACCATAGGCCAATGTATGAATAAATCCTGTAAATAGTTCTCGTATACATTTCAGGATTAATTTGGTGCACCGCACACACACAGCTGTGTAATAATTATAAGCAGTTTATTTTATTCTAAGAGGGACCGCCCAGTCTATTTGCTGCCTCTTACCATAGCAACAATTGATGTCTGTTCCAACTTTGTGAGCATCCAATCGGTGTGGTCAGATATATTGGATGAGGAAAAAATTATCAGTCGAATAGGCTTTATTGAATTTATTCAGCAGATAATGCAGTGCATTTAGTTGATTCTTTAGTTGGAGGTGTTGCTGTCTCAGAAGTAATAATTGGTTCAAATGTTTTAGATTTTTTATTTCCTAAAAGAAAATACTTATTTGCATCCATGCAAATTCAATATATATTTGAGGTGTGAAGATGCTGCAGGAAATATAATGAAACAAAGTAGTTCACCGCAACAGGGTTCCCATGGGAACCAGCCCCGGAGTGTGGTGTGTGTGTGTGTGTGTGTGTGTGTGCGTGTGTGTGTGTGCGTGTGTGTGTGTGTGTGTGTGTGTGTGTGTGTGTGTGTGTGTCATCATAGAACCCTCGTTCTGTTCAGTCAGTGACTCATTCCACATTCCTGGCCGGGAGAAAGAGCACTCCCTCAGATGAGAGTGTTATTGGTGTGAGAGATTATCCTATTGCACTTGTGAAACCGCCTTGAGGAAGGGGGGTGGATATCAAGATTCCTGATATCGTTGCCTCAAGTGCTCACTCAGATTTATCCTGTCACTGAAAAAGGCCACTTTTCCTGCAAGACATTTGAAGGCATGAGAGAAAAAAGGCAAAAACAGTCCACTTCAACCATCAACATACTTTGGCTACGTTCATACAGCAGCATTATTATCAACTGTCCAGAATGGGAGCACTAAATACAGTTATGTTCACACAGTTCAGTTATAAACGAGTGACAATTGCATTCAAAAACCAAAGTGACTCCTTTTTCAGGACTCAAGTTTGAGAGTGAGTTTAATTAGACTTAGATTTATGTACTGAACCATAGTTAATTGCATTAATTTTATTCATTAATTGAATAATCTTATTAAGCACTGCTTGTGAGGTTTGTTAAGGAGTGCTTTCTGCCCCCTGCTTACATAGCTTGTAATTGAATTGATCCGATGATTGAAAAGCCACTGTTAATAAATTAAGATTTGATAGATGAAGTCAATTGGTCTTGTTTATGAAATAACGTGTCAATTGTGTCTTATTGTCAATTGTGTCAAAAATACTTTCAAGTGTTATGGAAAACAGCATCTTTAAAATCTACTTCACTGTCACTTGAAAAATTCAAAAGGCCTTCAGTTATTCAGTCACATCTGTAAATACTGTTGTCAATCCCAAACCACTGACTGTGTGAATGTAGCCAATAAGATATCATACTTTTATAAATGGACTTGGCTTTTTTATTTCTGGTCAGGCCATGAAAATATAATCAACCCAAAGAACTATAATAACATTGTATATTGACTATTCTTTCCGCAGTCTTACGTCAAGCAGATACAGGAAGATACCCTGATGTGTGAAAAGCTTCTCCTCTCATAAGACCAGACCCTGTGTTATGACCCATCATGCCAATAGATCATGAAGCATCAAGAATGAAAGCATGTTGTGTTCATTCTCTCAGTTAGCAGCTTATTGGATTCCACCTCGCAGCTATAAATCAAATATCTCCAAAGCTCATAAAGGTTGAAAGGCCTTGGCTACTGTGAGTTATATTTTGCTCCTCACTCAGTAACGCACTTATGGATACAGGCAGCACACACACACACACACACACACACACACACACACACACACACACAGATCATATATCCAACGACACTGTTGGTTTTTAAAGGTTTAACTATAACAACATATAATGACATCTGATCTATGGTAATTTAGATCCAGTTCTTAAAAACAGCAGTATATTGGTAGTTGAAAAAAAATGTCAAGCAATTTCTGCTGTGTCCTTTAGTATGACATGTTATAATTGAAAACTAATTTAAATGTAACAGAAAAATCAAATTAGTCTATAATTGTTGTACATGCCATTTTTATGACCTCATATTAATTGAGAAACTATACTTAAGATTTTTACTTTTACAAATTCATTTAGAAAATGGATAGTTCTGACTCTGAATTCTGATTGAATTAGTCACTTCTGAAGCTGTTGTAAAATGACCATAAATGCACATTTCTGACCAGACATCCCATATTATTGCGTATTGCTGCAATGTTGTTTGGCAATTGCAAACAGTTGCAAACAGTTATACACTATTTTACTTTGTTACTTTTACTATGTTAACTATTTTACTTTGTGGAAGAATTGTTAAGTCATATTATTAATATTATTCATATATTTGACTGTTAATTGAACTTTGGTGTCTTTGTCATACTGAACTGCTATTGCCACCTTTTTATAAAAGCAATAAGCCACCTGATTTCATGTGTGATTTTACCTTATGTCAAAGCCAAGATCACCTCTTAACTGGGGTAAAATAACATTTAATGCAGACTCTAGTGGCATATTGCTTTATTGTAACACTGCAGACCTATTTAAATGAACTAATGATAGCAGAAAAGGTTATTAATATGGTAAAAAAATAATAATAATAATAATAATTATACCATTTCATGTCCCAGGGGTTGTTTTTCATCTAAAGGAACAGTTTTATTGTATTTACATTAAGGTCTGTTAAAACTGAATTTGAAACTTTTTTTTTTCTTTCATCATATATTTTTGTTACTTTTCAAAAGCCTTATATGTATAGGTTTATTGTTTTAATCATGTCCATGATCCTCATGACTGAGATTTTCAATATTAATGTATAAAAATACATTCTATTACACATTTAAAACTATGATGTTCTAAAAAAAAGAAAAAAAAGAAGTGAAATAAAGAAACCATTTAATTATTATTGTGTTATAATAAATCATTAAATAATTATAAATATAATAGATATAATTCAATAATAATATAGAAATATAATTAAATTACATTCCATTATTGTAGCTGACAAGTAAAGCATTGATTAGACAATAAAAGGCAAAATATTGTTTATTTCCATATCATTATACATCAACCTATCATTGGCCAACCCAATTGCATTTGAATTCCCAAATCTGTGTGAGGTGGTCATTAAGGGCTTTTCTAAAGATGTGTTTCATGCGTCAGGCAAACGCTTTTGGAGCGTATCACTTTATATTGCGTCATAAGTCACTGTGTTTTTAGGACCATGTATCAAGTTAAACGTAGTCTGTGTCCCAAATGAGGCACTATACACTTTGTACATACAATATACACTCTGCACTCAGCCATGCAGTGTATGAATTTTCAAAGTGTAATATTGTCCCAAATGGAACACTTAATATTTTTACACTACACAGAACCATTTGCCGTTAAACAACTGACAGAAGTTACATTTCAAATGCATGCGGTGGTGCCACTAGCACTTTAGTGCATTAGCAAACCTCATTTAGAAACTTGAATTACAAAAATCACAGATATTCATACATTTTGGGATGGCAATTATTTTACATTTGTTAGGTTCTGTCCTAACTAAAGTTTTACTATTTGCTACAGTCTCCATTATTTATAATTGCTTTGTCAGACCAGCATCACAGTCAGGTAACTCTGCCCCTTTCACTTCTACCTCAGGCCACAAGTGCTGAGTGCTTTAATTGTCCAACATTCCATGCTCCATTTTGACGGTTAAAGAAGTGCATCATCCAGGAACTAATAGTATACCTCTTTTGTTGCATTTTCAGTGTTTATATTACTATTCACACTACTTATGCTACAAAATAACAAGGGTTGGGAGGGTTACTTTTGAAATGCATTCCACTACAGATTACAGAATACATGCTGTAAAATGTAAAATATTCCGTTAGATTACCCAAGGTCAGTAACATATTCTAAATACTTTGGATTACTTCAGCACTGTTAGACTTTTTCACTTATGTTTACTATAAAACCTGTCAGTACAGTAAGACAAAATATGTCTCTGTTACTGTTGTAACCTCCATTCCCCGGTAGAGGTAACGAGATGTTGTGTCGATGTAGAGACACTAGGGCTCGCCCTTGGGAGTCCCACACACCTCTGATCTTTGAGAAAAGGCCAATAAGATTTGGTGAGTGGAATTTGCTTGCCACTCCCCTGGACAAACGGGTATAAAAGGAGCTGGAATGCAAGCACTCATTCAGGTTTCGTACTGAGGAGCTGAGACTAGGTCCCGGCCATTTCAGCGGGTAGTTCAGTGTTGTGTCAGGAGGTTCACAATGTCTCGTTCCCTCCATCAGGGAACGGAGGTTATGACAGTAACTGAGACATACCACTTCTGTCACTCACTCGACTAGGAGTCCCTATAAAAACACCATGACTATCTGAACTGTGTTATGTGGACTGGTGATGTGAGATGGGCAGCCCTCTGAGTGCCTCATGGCCAGTGTACCAAGCCATCACGTAACCTCCCTCAATGCTCTCACAGGCGTCAAACGGTCCCCTGCACCTCATGGACAAGTCAACTGCCAAAAAAATAAGGACCGGGTACCCAGCTGCGGCCTCATCTGTTTTGCCCAGCTGGCTGCTCTACAGATGTCTGCAAAAGAGGCACCATTGGTCAGAGCCCAGGAGGCTGCCACACTCCTGGTAGAGTGAGCACGTAGCCACGCAGGGGGCTCACTACAGTCTGGGCTCTTGAAAAACATGAAGATTGTACTTCAAGTGTAAATTGCTCCGTAGGAATATTTCATGTTACAGTCTGGAGCAATGATTATTTGCATTAATTGGCATTTATTATATATATATAATTATTCACACTGGATTACAACGTTAATTATTTCTTTTTTTACGTGTTTTTAACCATGTCAACAAAAGTGTTAGTGATCAGCATGCTGTCAGATGTGAGAAAAGTGATGTTTGGAGAAAACTTCAAGATAAATACAGTATTTTTATTAGGCGACTGTAAAAGTTAAAGGACGGGCAAGGAGGAGATGGGAACGGGCTGAACAATAAACGTAAGGTTTAATGTAAAACACAACTTAAACTTAAAACAACATAAAACAATAGACAACAGACACATATGCAACACAGCCACATGCATCTCTCTCACTCGAACCAGCATCTCCGGCTGCCCCTTATCTCGCTCTCCCACTGATCTGCTGCTTTACACTGGCCATGCTCCATCACAGCCTGACCACGCCCTCCTCCTCATCACACTCCTCCCCCACCTGAGTCAGGCTGGGGCACCACCGAACTGACAAACCCCCCCCATCTCTGGGGGGGAGACGCTGCCCTTCCAGCCATTCTGTCAGCCGGTGGCCCACCCTGCCAGCTATGAACATGAGGAGAGAGATGATGGGAGGAGTGGGGAGAGGGAAAGGGTAAGCGGAGACACAGAGAGAGAGAGAGAGAGAGAGAGAGAGAGAGAAGAACTTGCTTGCCGGTTCCAAGATGCACTGTCTCTCCTGCTGATCAGCTGATTCAGTGCCGGCAATGCTCCATCACGGCCCGGCCATGCCTGACTCCTCATCACAGTGTCATTTCCAATCAAGATGAAGTTTTGCCAAATTCCACAAAAAGAAAAATTATATTTTGGTTGTGTAATTAGGATACATAAAATGTTAGCTGTTAAATTAGCCCTAGCAAAACATAGGAGGTGGCCATCTTATCTCAAAAACAATAAAAAAAAATGTCCATCGCCATTGAAATTACACTGTGGTGGGAATTTTCATGATTTTTATAAAAATAAATTACAAAAATGGCATGAATCAAATGTGATGCATGTACAGACACCATTGGACATTGCTAGTTAACAAATGTAAAAATCATTGGGAATGTGAAAAAAATAATTACTCTAGAATTCCACTGTTCTAAAAGTTAAAGAAACACCAAGATATATTATATGATATATTCTAACCTAAAATATTGATGTTAAAGAAAAAAAGTTAATGAACATTGTGCTATGTCAACTAAATTACTTGTAGACTGATGCCCATCGTTACACAAGGGAATAGTGGTGCTAGCTGAATCCTCTCACACTCCCTAGCTTAAGGCCTGATTCCTTCGCCCTTAGCTCTGACATCCTGCAGCATGCCTGACTCCTAACCCCTATAACTCCCGCTTTGTTCTTCGGGATGCGACCCCATGACCTGCTGCTTCTCCTTACCTCCTCTCTCAGCCATACTTTCGGAATCTGCCTGCCCTCTGAATTCCTGTACGAGACTGAAACCTGAGCCTGACCCAGTGAGCTCATCGACAGGCGTGTACTTACAAAATAACTCTGAGAAAGAAAAAAAAAAACACAAGAAAGAGAGTGTGCAAGAGATGGAATGTAGAAATAAAAGACAGGTTGGAAAGTGGAAGAGTCAGCTCCTGAAGAAGTTAAGTTACATACAGTTAAATCTTCAGGAAACACAGAAGTATACACTTGTCAGTTGGACTCGCTGCCTCATTCTCAGGACTGACAGCATACATCTACTTGGTAGCCTCTTCTTTAGAGTTGAAGAGTTTTATTCCCTCCTGCTGGAATTGGTATCTAAAATATACGTAACTCCAGAAGGCTCCACTAGCCCCTCTGACATGCTCTGACAGAGACGCTCTGGTGGAAGTAAGTGGCTTTCGTTAAATGAACAACTGATAACATGGATAGAAAGAGAGGTAGAGGAAGAAAGAAAGAGGGATAATTCAAAAGTTTTTATGGTTTCTTTGATGCATTGAAAAGAATCTTCTCTGAATGTCTTGCCAATTACAGAGTATGTCATGAAGATGAAAAGTTTAAATGTAAACAGTAATGGCAGGACTGTGTAGTTAACAGCGAGCTGATGCTGTGAGTGTGGACAGGCTTTTTAAAATCTAATTCAAGGCAGTATAATTGGATTAACTTTAATGAATTATTTAGCCATCTTCATGTCTTCTTTTCCAGAACATTGACTGTTGTATACTGTACTGTTTTCTACCAGTTAGCACTTGTTTTCATACAAAATAAGTGTGAAGATGTGTGAACCTGCTTATGTATCAGCTACGTGATCTAGTTAGAATTTTGTATATGTACGTACAGTTCTAAAATATTTATATTTTCTTACATTTGTATAGACACTGAAACTTACAAAATGTAAGTATAGACAATCAAAAACACAAACTTTATGAATGAACAACTATGAGTTTTATAGAATATTTATGAAATTAATCCGTTGATTTTCCTCTATTTATAATAAATGAGATTTGTAATTTTAGATGTTTAACAGTATCACAGTAAACACATTTACCTAATTTTAATTTATCACAGTGTTCATTGTTTTCATATGTGTGATTTCTAAAGACTGTTTGGGATTATTTTGACAGCACACACTAGTAAATGAGTGAAACACGAATCTGTTACACTGTAACCAACAGAGTATCACTTTCTGTCTATTTCATACTTGTTGAGCTTTGATGATCATGAAATTCAACCATACAAAGAGTGCAAATGCCTTTACATTTATAAGACCCATCTGGATTTCATTAATAAATAAGTTTGCCGTTAAAACATTTTCTCCATTATTTACAGATAAATGAGAGTCTCTCTAGAGTATTTATCTCAGTCGACTGTGGCGTTCCCTCGCAATGGTTCTGCCACTTTCAGTTCTGATCAGTCATAAGAAGATTTGTAGAGATTTCTCTAAAGTTGTAAATAAGGAAATTTTCACCTTTTATATTCTGCCAATATGTAGATATTCCGTTTTGGTGTCTATCCAAACATAATAAAAGTGCATGTACACAAATGCCTATGAATACATGTGATGCAGTTTCAAAAAGGCTGAGATTATACACAATGATGTAATGAGAAGAAGAGAGGGAGTGAAGAAAGCAATGAATAGATTTCTTTAATTTTGCTAATTTGGAAAATTACTGGTGTAACTGCTTTAGTAGAGCACCCATTTGGTTCATCAGGAAAAATGCAAGTTATTTAGTCTGGGGAGTGCCATTCTCTCACATTTAGTGTTGCTGAGTTTGCATGTTTGTCCAGAGTTCCCAAGATATTAAGCAATGTATACATTATTTAAAACAATGACAAAAATATAAAAAATATGAAAATATGGTTTTATTGCCTGACACATGCTATTCATTAATTGCGTGTTCATTTGTTAAATATTTTGGCTGCTCTGTTTATGCTTTCAGCTACCAATGAGTGTAGTGTAGTTTACCATGTTTATATAAATTCTGCAGAAGACCACAGATTGTCCCCTAAAATCAGTGCAGAAAATTAAAGGAGAACAAAAAGCAGAGGCTATTTTCACTAAGTGTAAAAATAAAAAAAGCATCTTCTTTGCACTAGTGCAAATAGTGGCAGATACCCTTACACCCCTGTTTAAATACTAATATACAGTATAGTGGCATCACTGACACCCTACATCAACCCCTTGCCCAACCTTACAAAAATTAACAATGGTTTTACTACAGTAACCATAGTATCAACATGCCATTTTTTCTAGTAAAATCATATTAACAACTAAATTAAACATGGTTATTATTAACCACTATTAACAACATGTTACTGTAGTAACACCATGGTAAGTACATCAGAACTAAATAGTTTCCACCAAAACACATGGTTAAAACAATATTACTACAGTAAAACCAAGGTTAATTTTATATGGATCAAATCCTTCTCTCAACTCCCCGACATTCACTGTGACCAAATCCTTGCAAAGAATCTCTTTTATTTATTATTATAAGTAGTAAATAGTAAATATTAAGAGTAGAGACATGGGAAAAAGTATGTCAAGGGATGGGAATCAAACCTCGATCTCCAGCATGACAACACATACACATACCTATCATTACTCCCAGAGCTACTACAGCTGCAGATGAGGGCACAGTTTGACATATAATCCTGTGTTTCCAACTGACTATTGGAGCGCAAATAGTCACTTAGTTATCCAATCTCTTAATCCACTAAATGTCTAACCCATTAACCAGTTTAATGTCTCTGCCCTATCGCGAAAAATTCAAATATGCCCGCCTTCATTTGATCAGCAGTTGACCCCATTTAAATCTGTCATTGCTGTCTTGAGTTTGGTCAGAGCAGTGGTGGGTGTATTTACTGAAAATAGCCTCTGCAAACAAGATGGGCTATTTTCACTTAGTGTAAATAGACTCTACAAAAATAAATTAAAATCAGCAGATTTCATTTGGGCCACAAGTTTATCGTCAGTACTTTACATTAATGTTTCCTTTGTTAAGGGTTTATAGCACGGTTCATTACTGACTTATAAGTAATTTACAGATGCATTATAAACAACTGATAATTTGATTTGCAGTTATAACACAATACTTTCCAAATAGTGAAGCACTTTACCCCACATTATAAATGCTTAATAATACCTATTCAACACTATTAACTAACATTAAGCCGGTTCGCACATTGGACGAAAAGGGCCTTTAGATCAAGTCACAGGTATCGCACAAAGGATGCATCAGTGTGGTTCAGTGCAGTTGGCAGTCCAACGTTCAAAATTGAACAGTTAGAAATGGAGGTTTATTATCTAATTTCTCCATATTTAGCCTAGGATATCCTTCATTTAAGCTGTCAAACCACAAAAAGACGTGTGTTACTAAAAAACACTTTGTAGGCTATATGAAAGATACTTCTATACAATGTATCATTCAGTCATGGATAAAGGCAATAAATCAATGTCCTTTGATAATGATTTGGGTCTAATTTAATGGAAAAGTATGTGAGTGTTGCTCCGTGGGGATGCAGAATTTTGAGCAGCCTCCAGAGTTCTAGTTGGTCCGAACAGTGACGGTGGTATGCACACATGGTGGTACGCATACATGCTTGTTTGAATTTGAGAACGAGCTGTGTCGTCCAGTGTGCAACCCCCTTTAGTGTCTTATGTGCATGAAGTTTAGTATGGTTTAAAGACCTGAAAAGTGTTTTTAGGTTACTAGGTCTAGGCAAGTTGGGACAGCACTTGGAGTTGCTTCATTCTTTTGACATTAACGTGACAAAGAAAAGTAACAACACAAGTGAGTAGACATACAGTACCTAGTATAAAAACAAAGTTGATTGTAGCAAAGTGACAGTCTCTCCTTTAAATCTCTCTACTAAAGTCTATTTTTGCCACATTGTGACAAATCATGACTCAGAGCGTTTTATGTTTTTGATAAATATAAGTATGAATAAGTGTGTTTGTTTAATAAGCATTATAACATGTACAGTAAATTAAAATGCTCACAATTTGGCAAGTATTCCATGAAAGTTGCCTATATTATTTATATTGTTATAACCACATATTAATGATTTAAAATACATTTGTAGATGACTTATTAGTAATGAACAAACCCCTTTATAAACCCTTAACAAAGGGAATGTTAATGTGAAGTGTTACCAGTATACCATATGTATTGTGAAGAATAAATGCACAGCTTCATCAGAAAACCTGAATGAAAATGTCATCAGCAGCATTTATTAAGTGACAGTCTACAAGTCCAAGCTTTGTGCTTGACTAAAATGATTGTATATTAATAATTTTTTTTGGACCAATTAGAAATTTCGCAAATTCAGACTTTAATAGTATTCAGATCTTTAATGGTATTTTCAGTGCTTTGACGTGGCTGAAACAGGTCAACTTCTTTGTTATCATCTTAATACATATCTCAGCTATGGTGCTATCCACATCAGACTGCCGTTCAGCAGCTACTGCAGCCTGTGAGTCTCCTCGCATGTGTGGTCAGATCAGTGCGGAGAGAGCAGAACACAGTTCATGAATCAGATGTTTTGTGAAGCGGGACCTAGCCTGAAGGCACGGCTCACATATGTGGAGTGCAGAAGGCGATGTCACGTCACAAAATGCCAGTACAAGCGCAGGACTGTTCTAAAGCACCACCATAAATAGTCTTAGACTTCTAAGGGAGTCCCCCCCCCTCCTCAAATACACCATTTAGATGTTAAGATGACCGCCGATCCCTCCCGCTAAAAAAGAAAAAACAAACACGGTGGAAAGAGGGCTAATGTAATTAAGTTAAAGCGTGGGGTAGGGTATTCATTTAATTAAGTCAGCTAGGCTTGTTCCTCAACAACCATCAATCATTACAACTGACAGGTCTTGTGCCGCTTGACTTGTTATTCCTCCTAATGCTGAACTATCACAAAAATGAGCTTTGTTTTAGAATACACAGCAGTTTGGCTGTATTTCTCATGTAATGGGAAATGAGGACAGCTGCTGTGTTATTTTTTATTTTTCAAGAGAAGAGAGATTAGGATGATTACAAGTGGTACATTTGCATATTCCAAATGAATTTTGTAATGCCACATGAGGGAGATAACTAATTCAAACTATCAGAGAGTAATCATTACTCACATTAAAGTGAAAAGGGGAGGGTGGGGATTGGGCATTTTATTATATTACCAACTTCATCTGACTAAAAATGTGGAAAAGTTAACGTTTAGGAAGAAATTAAATGAAAAGCTATGGCTTCAGAGATCTTTAGAGAAGATTAATTCTGATGATATTAAAGGTACTTCAGATTATTTTGTAATAATAATAATAATACTAATATAAAAATAAATCATGTATTATCAGTATTGATGCTGTTTTGTGTTTTGTTTTATTTTTCTTGATTTCAATCAAAAACACTGGTGAGGCAGCGACAGAAATGTGGGAAAATAGATGGAACGTCAGTTTCAGCTCATCTCAAATATAATATAGCTGCTGATTCTTCCTCTCAGATATGAGCTCTCAGTTTTTTTTTTCATCTGCTTCTGGAATTGGTGAAGAGATAGATGATAGAATGTTTTTTTATTTATTTTTATTTTTTATGTGAAGTCTGGGTTTTTGTTGAGCAGGCAACAGAAAAATATTCTACTGTATAATGGTCTGCAAAGGCAAAACACATTAAATACACATTTAGTCAAAATTGACATTGTGACAGGTGAGTTTTGATCAGCTATGCTTATATACAGAGAAAAGGGCAAAAACATGAATGGAGCAATCTTTTTGTTGTAAAGAATGATTTGAGCTGCTAAGAGCGCCATTTAATTGCACGTGCTGTCTGCATTGTTTTAGCATCAAATTCATTAAAGTAATTATGCAAAGAAGATAACAGTGCAAACGCACCCACAAAATTAGTGCTGAGAGCAATTTTCTGCAATCTTGCAGGTCGGATCCTAATGCTTGGTTGTGGAGGATGCAGCAGACTGCAACTATCTGACATACTTTACTGTTACTGTATAGTATCGCTTCACCACTGTGATCCAGGCACCTTAATGGCCTCTTTAAAACACTGAAAGTGTGTTCAACTATACTGCTCACCTGGATATATATCAAGGTTATAATGCTTTGCATCACTTGGTCGTCAATTGATGATTTACTACTGCCATGTTCACTGTAGAAAATTTACAAAAGCATCTGTTTTTAATAAAATTCTGTTCACTGCCTGTTTTCGTGGGCTCTAATACTACAATGTTAATGTTATGATCTCTAAATATTTTATCATAATGCATCATTTGATCTTTGATTACAGACTCACCTATAAATACACACATAATCCAATGTGATTTGCTTCTGCGGTAGCTCACCTCATAGAAGTTGCTGGGGTCGCATTGCTGTAATAATTTATAAAGGGTCTAGAAGCTACTAGATTGGCACTATGCATAATCTGTATATTGTACACTTAATATTATGCAAGATTTAATTATAATTTGTGCTCTATGGTATGCTTGTTTAGGCCCTACATGTAAATAATGGATAGGGTATTTCACTCACAAAGAACACTTATAATGGAACAGTGTCTTATACAAAATATTATACTCACTTATTCACATTTCTATCTTTTTTGACATTCATTCAGTGGCAATGCAAAGCACATATAGAGCTGCTATAAGTGTTGGGTGTGACCCATCACAATGTTGTGATACAACAAATTACTTTTTATTTTAAAATTCTCTTAAAACTCTTTATAGCTATCAAATTATCACCTCTGTTCTGTTGTTACTTGTGTTACAAATCCGATTTTAATTTGATCAAAATTATAGTGCTTCATTTTATTTTGTAGATGTGCATGTGCAAGATTAGCACGTGCATCAGACACAGATGTGCGAGTGTTTTAAGCGTTCTCTTCTACAGTAAAGTGTGTCCTCACAAATGGCACTGGGAAGCCTGTGAATAATTTTTCTTGTTTTAATGAAATATCAGAGTGTAAGAATACCAGAGTGTAAGAATATTCACAGTGCTACAGAGGACGTTCTGGAAGAGTATGTTTGGTTTGCGCGTCTCTGTGCACACTCAAATCAACTCAATCAACTAAATGTACAGCTGCTCTCACAACAGCAGCTCTACACAGTTGTATGAGTTATTGGGACATTTTAACCTGAACAAGTACACAAGTAAAGTATCTAACCTGATGCAAATCCTTTAATAAATGCAACATTCTTTCTGTGTGGCACTTCATCATTGGAAATAAGGAGTATTCCAAACTCCTGTTGAACTCTGCCAGTGGATGAAGCTGGCGACAGGCAGCACAGAACCCACGTGTGGAGACGATGCACTTTGTATGTTGCTTTCACTTACAACCAATATTCAGTGTCCAGAATATGAATTTCATAAAATTCTCAATTCTCCATTTCTAAAATGTCTCGCGGGCCACATTAAAGTAGTTGGAGGGCCACAGATGGCTTGTGGGCCGGCCTTTGGACACTATCTCATTTGATTTTAGATCACTATTGGTTAGGTTTAGGTTAAAGTTTTAGGTTAAGGAGGTGCGTTTTACTCATTCAAACATCTAATATTAACCTGAAAAACTTCAACATCATTTCACTCGCTTTTATCGCCCCGCCCCCACTGGACATTTGACTGCATTGCAAAAAACTGCCGTGGTCACGTAATGTTCATGAGACCAGTCTGAAAAACAAAATCTTCATGTGAAAAGTAGTTTAAAAAGTAAAAAGTAAAAACTTTAAATTAAATGAATTAGTATGTGATTAATTTTCAATGAATTAATCACTTAAGTAATCTGATTACGATTTTATATAAGTGATTATTCATTTGTAGCTAAATAATATTTTTGAGTATTTTTAGATTATTGATTTACCCAACACTGATGTCCAAGCTATACTAAACCTAATTAAAGGTGCACTCAGTAATTTTTACCTCATTAAAAAAGATTTACTCCTAAAGAAATTATTGTAATTTTGAAACATAGATATAAAATCATGAGCAATAATCTGAAATGAAGACTCCAGTCATATCAGTAAGCATATAAAAGCTGTTTTATTGTGTAAATTTACATTTGTGAGCCTAAACAGAAAATTAATAGACTTCTGTTTTGTTTACCCATACATAAGTGGACCATGGTTTCACTAAAGTAACTATAGTTTAACAATGGAACCTAGTACAATATTACTGTAGTAAAATCATATTTTCTGCCCAACCCCCTCCCCCCCAAAAAAAACATGGCTACTACAAAGTAAAACCATGGTTAACAATTTTTTTATTGCTTAATAAAAAATACACACAAACTCATAAGAAATGTCACCTTTATATATATTGTTATTTTAGCATGAATTTACTCTAGAAGCTGTTTCTCTGATTTTCTCTCATTACCTCTACAAGGCACTGATCCCTCCTGTTTGAATGAGACTTGTGACAGAGCAAGCGCTTGTCTGCTTGTGTCATTCATCATGCATGTTAAGATGAGTTGAAGAAGAAATAGTTCCCATCTTGCACAATTCTTTGCTGATATGGCCTAAACCTTTTTATTTAACTTTGAAGCTTATGATTATTGTTCGTGTTTATGGTAACCAAATAATAATATCCCAACTTTAAAAAAAATTAATAATAATTTAATCAATATTTTTGTGTGAGGATTTTTGATACAACATCAGTTTCGGAAGTATCAATATTTTAGGATCCACTCATCCCTATTATACCGGATTGTGGGTGGTAAGTGAATAAAACCAAAGTGCAAACTCACCGCAAAGTGACTTTGATTCCTGTTATTATCTCTCTCTCTCTCTCTCTCTCTCTTTTAAATCATACCAAAGAGTCAATATATATTTTTTAGTGATTGTATGTGTATATTATGACAATCTGGATAAGTTCCAGCTGAAGTTGGGTCTGGCTTCTTCCACTTCTGTGGCTCTCACCTGTGCACTCTGGGTTTCATTTTAACAGACCAAATTACAATACCACACTCAGCTGTTGACCTGAACTTCGTAGGGTCCATAGGCAAGCTGATCCTCTCACCCCATTCTGTGCATTGGGTATAGTGTGCTTGGCCACTGCCTTGAATGGAGGGTGTGGATGTTGGCCACTGCTGTTCTTGGCAACCTCTGATCATGCTGATCAGTGGGAGTGCTGGTGAAAGCAGGCATATTTCTTCACAGACACAATGCACTCCACTGGTTCAGCTTGTATACTGTAGGTCTGCAGGTTTTGATGAGCCTTTAGAATTAAGTTGAAGGTGAAATCAGGGCATCTCTATCACCTAAGACCTTTTCTCTGCTAAAGAAGCTCTCTAATTAGGTGGTTCTCTGAATACGTATTCCTTTTGTTTCGCTTTTCTATTCCTTTCTTCCTCAGTCTTGAAGGGAGAACGTTTTTTATTCTCCACAACTGCTTCACAGGGAGGTTTTTTAGGGGCTAACTAAAAAAACACACATTTCTTCTGGAACAGAGCAGGCAGCTGTCGGAATAACAAATCTCATCAAAGGAAACAGCGTGTCAAAGGAGGGCTATTCATATATTTTTGTTGTTAGTCTAATCCAAGACAAATAAGCAAAGACAAGAGCTTGCATATTGAGGTAGATATTGTTTTGATCAAGGCTGAGAAAAAAGACAACCGCATACCCAAGATGTTGTTCTCACAAGGGCATATGGAGAATATTAAGGATTTTTTTGTCGATTTTTATTTTTTTTAAAATTGACACTGAAACCCTTGTGAAACATGAGTCAAGATGACAGCAGCTTAAGGCCAGAGTCTGTCTTCCCACACATTGTTTCTGATACACTTTATTTGTCTATCACCTAATAAAACACATGCGCACAGCTCTCAGTGACCACATGTTGACCAGAATCAGCTGTTCACATACAACTGACTAGGTTGGGAGGTACAGTTTGCATTTTTCAAGTTGACTGACGCAACCAGAGCACACGGCACAGTTCCAGTGGAGATGTAGGAGAAGAAAACCACATGGAGATCAGATTACTTAGAAAGGACCGTCGCGTCCACGTCGTGGAATAGTTTATTTGGTTCTGTCTGCTCATGGTCTTGGTTTGAAGTTGTAATAGATTTAGGCTTGGTTTCCACTTGTAGTGCAGACAGCCCTTTTTTAGGCTTTATCCAGTTATGTCTGGGTTAAGCTCAGCATGACAAGGGTTGTGGGGCTCTAATGCTCATCACTGATGCCACCTGCAGTTTGAATAGAACCAAGTGACTGGCCTGCTTTCAGGACTAACTCCTGGGCAGTGGGACACTAATTGAAAACAAATTCAAGTTTAAGCTCAGGCTGTTAACACAGATTTGGTGAAATGTTCACATTGTGCAAACAGTGAAAAGTGCTGGTTTGATCCTTTACTTTTTGACTTGCATGTGTTAGAAGAGAATTTCAAATGGTAAATTGGATAAATCAGTGTTTTTTCGACTTTTTTAGGACAAGTACGACCACTGATCAAAACAGGACATCCAAGTTGTTTCAGCATTGAGAAAATTGACCTCTCTTTGAGTACAAGTATAAGGACAGTCTGTGAGCGACAACATGCCATATTTTGATTCATACCCTAATATATTCTTGTATTTAAGATCAATCAAGGGGCTGCAAGACCCTCATAGGTATGTTGACTTGCCAGTAAATAATAAACACATTTTCTTTTAAATCCGATACCAAAAATTTTATTTTTTCTCAATTTCATGGGATAAAATGGGTAATTTAAAATATTATTTTTAGTCATAATTCAAGTCTATTTTTTTCTTTTTATTTACATTTGGGTCACATAAAAATTATTTTGTAAAACTGTTGGTATAGTAAAATCTTTGAGTTATGTTATACCATGCTCCAAATTGAGAGCTGAATTCAGTGCAGCTCTCTTTCTGGAAATCAAACATATAATAGATAGCACTCAGACATTTAGGGCAAGCAGAAGGAAATCTTCCTGATTCTTCATTCACCTCAGTTTGTTTTTGTTTTTTGCCTTTATCACTTTTTAGCACACATAATAAAATTGTGATGTACGGACTCTAATAAGTTCATCCATGCCAGCTTGCAGCTTAAGAATGGTTGGCATCTTACCTTTGCATACCCTGCAATGCAAAAGTAAGAATATAGGCTATGTATTAAAGTTTTAGATGTAGAAAGCAAGTTAAATTGTACATAAATAGAAATTAGAAATAAAACATACCACCAATTAAATATAAAATGCACATATTTTTATATTTTTAATATTGAATTTCCAGAGTTGTGCCACGTACCACCTGCGGGGTGGACTGCACCACACTTTGAGAACCTCAGGACTAAGATCTTAAGCCTATTTAGATGAAAATTTGCCAAGATCAGTATCCCTTATGGTGTGGTCTGTCATTTTTCCTTGGTTTGTTTGCTTGAGAGTGAGGCCTGCTGTGAAGAAGCGTTGTGGCAGCATTTGTTCAGCTGGGCAGTGGTAGGATTGCATAGCTTGGCTGTGATCCTCCTCGTGATGGCAGGCACTCCTTTCAGGGTGCAGGCTTCGATTTCATATCCTCAGCACATTGCCTTGCAATTGTTTCCTACTGCAATCTATTGTGGCAAATTGAGAGATTCCACGAGCAGAGAGTCAGTTTGTGTTGGCTCTGTGCAACGGCGGTGGGTTTCACTCGACGTGGCAACTGTCCAATCTCGTATTCCGTGTCATAGTGTCAGTCCCAAAAAGCTGTTACCACCTTTTTTTTTACCCAAACAATATTAGGATGACAACAGCATAGAGCCAGTCCAGTGTCTCTGGGGTGTATAGACTTACCAACACCATACTGCAACAACCAGCTTCAAAGAGTAGTACTACGTCTGGCGACCCAGGATAACATTGTTCTGTCAGGGAGATTGTCCTGCAGACAGCACGTGGAAACACTCGGATCAGAGTTACATTTTCCAAAATGTGTTCCTGCTGTGCCTGAATTTCAGAATGTGGTCTGTTCAAGCTTAATCTGATTTATAGGATGTGTTCTAAATTATAAACATTTTATAGGTAAACATGTTTAGCTGTATAAGGCAAAGCATTTTAAGGAAATTGAAATCTTCAAGCATTGGCTTTTTTGAAGAAGCATTACAAATATTCGATAGCTTCAACCTAGTCTCATTGAATAAAAGTTAGTATAACAAAATTTTTGCAAACTGAGTTTTACGTATTATTTTCTACATTTCGCAGCAGATTCCTTGTAACAATTAACACTAGAGGTGTTACAACAACTGTGTGTTCCCCGTCTGTCACTCACTTCGACGTTGTGTCGAAGAAGCGACACTAGGGGTCTCTCTTGAGCGCCGAATATGCCTCTGATCTATGAAAAAAGGCCAATGAGAAGTTGACAGACAGTATTTGCATACCCCGCCCCCGGACATGCGGGTATAAAAGCGGGGAAATACGTCGAGTTCAGTCAGAAATTTTCTTCGGAGCCGATGGTTGTACTGCATCAAGCTGCGATTCACACACCGTTCCTGTTCCTCTGACGCTCTCTGCTGTTGGATCTACAGCGCATTACAGCGGATTTCTCCTTCCCTGAACGGCAGTGCAGCTTGCCCCTGTGCGCTTCGACAGTGCAAGAGCAAATAAAAGATTGATATTCAATATAAAAGAGTATTTAGAGCAATACACAGCGGCGTTGAACGTCCTTTTCAGGACGCGTCTTTGTAAAGATGCCATTCCGCCCTGTGTAGTTCCTGGATGCGGTAGAGTGCTCTCCGCTTCAGGTGGCCACAGGCATTGTCTCGTGTGTCTGGACAGCGATCACACGAGGCAGCGTTTATGGATGGTTCATGCTCTCACTGCGAGGGTATGACCATGGCGATGTTGTGGTCGCGGCTTGCTTTCAATAGAAAGCACGCCACTCCAGCCCCCCCCACATTGCTCCTTCTTCCCACGGGATTGAGGACAATGCGGCTGGGGATGGAGGTGAACTGGGGATGGCAGAGGGTGCAGCTCCGCCGGGTCGCCCCCTCGGACCACCCGCCCCACCAGCACGCTCGTTGACTCCCATCCGTGCTCGAGGCAACAATGGCTCACCTCACAGCCACCCTGCTTATCCTCTAGATCTCGAAGTGGATGAGCTCGCTGCTGCATCGGAGAGCGCGGGGTCTGACACGGATGACTCCCCTTGGCTGCCGCCTTCGGGCCAGCACGCCCAGGCAGAGGCTGATGCTCAGATGGCCGACATGCTTTCCCGGGCCGCCGCCAGCGTGGGCTTGGACTGGAACCTCCGTCCTCACCACAGCCATCGTGGTTGGATGACTGGTTCCTGGGGTCTGGGCACTGCTCACAGCCTCCCCCCCCCGGTCCCGTTTTTCCCGGAGGTGCATGATGAGATGACATCATCGTGGAGAGTACCCCTCTCCACCCATCACGGAGCGGCCCACAGGTACATGGCGATTCCCCAGGTGGATAGGGCTGTTGTGCTCCACCTGTGTCCCGGAAACCCTACCACCTGGCGGGGTCACCCTGTGCTCCCCTCCAAGGCCTGTAGGACAACATCCTCGCTGACCGCGAAAGCCTACAGCGCTGCCGGACATGCCACTTCCACCCTGCACGCCATGGCCCTCCTGCAAGTCCACCAGGCCAAGGTGCTCAACACGCCCTTTAGAGACCAGGTAGTAAACCAACAAGCGCTGCCCCAGGAGGAGGCAGACCCAGCCACTTCGTAGCTGTGTCCGTTTCGTGCTTTCCGTACCTATTTGGACCGCACGCAGAGCTTTAATTGTTCTGAGCAGCTCTTTGTCTGCTTTGGCGGACAGCAGAAAGGGAACACTGTCTCCAAACAGAGGCTTTCCCACTGGGTCATGGACGCCATTTCATTGGCCTATCACACCCAGACCGTAACACCCCCCCTTGCGGGTCCGAGCAAACTCAACAAGGAGTGTTGCGTCCTCGTGGGCACTAGTCAGGGGCACCTCCCTGGCAGATATATGTAGAGCAGCGGGTTGAGCAACACCTAATACCTTTGCGAGATTCTACAATCTCTGGGTTTAGTCAGCATCGTCCCGTGTTTTCTCAGGTCCGAGCCGGTAGAACTTGGTAATACGCTGATGGTCTGGCCGGGTGGATCACTTGCACCTGGTGCCCTTTCCATCGGATGAGGTAAAACTGTGCACTTTCTCTCCCAGGAGATCCCACTCATGCGGATCCCTGGAAGATTCCTCCCTAGCCCTTTGGGTCTGCGGTTCAGCGGAGGAACTCTTCGACCCAATCCACTGCGGGTTCTTAATCTACCCTGTACTGGAATAGGTGCGCCACAGTGCAGGACTCCTACGTGGACTCCCTCTGTGTGTATTATCCACGGTACGGTCCCCTTACGAGTGGACCCGTGTCTCCCTTAGGCAGTTCCAGTTGCCCTCCGTTCGCTGTGTTGTAGCAACTCCCCCCTCTACCACTGCGCCATTTCCACATGCCACATGAAAAACCCATGGGATGTTTCACCACTCTTATCTCCCCTTCAGGCCAGGAGTGGTCTCCGCAGGGTCTTTTCCTCCTGAAAGAATAGGAAACTGGGTAAGACCCCCTTCCCTCAATGCGTGTAAGGGCCTGGCCGTTCTTGCTCTATGCAAGAAACATAGAGAGAAAAGAGGCCCAGCCAGGCTTGGCCCGTTCCCAGGTTGGCAAGCGTCGTCTTGTTCCCCTGACTAGGGTAACCAGAAGGATTCTGATTCATTTTTTTGGGCATTGGGGAAGGGTACGTGCAGTCTGACACAGCTGGTCCCCACTCCTGTGTCAGCAGTACACGTACACGGCTCAGCGCATAGCGTGATTTAAATTGGACCCCTAGTGTCGCTTCTTCGACACAACGTCTTGTTCCCTCCATCAGGGAATGGAGGTTACATACGTAACCTAGACGTTTTTTGAACTTTTACACAAATCATGGGTACTATGGCTGTTTTTTACTTTATAAACACTTGTGTTTTTTACTAACACCCTGCTATGTTATTATAGCAAAAGAGTTTTACTATTTCAGTTTCATAGAAACTATACATTTTAACACTTGTATTACAGATCAACCTATATGTATACATTTATTCCAATGTGATTTCCATTTTAAATTTCATGAAATCAGACTGAATAGTTTTGTTAAAATATTGAAATAATAGATATTTAATAATATATTATAATAATTCAAGATAGTTTTGATTTGTTTTGTTCAGTCTTTTCATAGTTTTGACAACTAATATTCTACAATGTTTGAAATAGTGATACGAGAATTAGTAGTAGTGTATCTAGACCTTTAACTTGTAGATTAGTCTGGTTCTCCTTCATTCTCCCAATGAGCAGTGGTTTTCCAATCAGTTTGATTAGCTGGAAAATCCAGAGCAGTAACATGATTGATTTTGGCTGATTTTGACTTGGACCTCTATACTAATTTCCAATAAAACGGACACTATAACACAAGCACATTAACTAAAAGAAAAAAAGAGAGTTCTGCTGCAGTAAAATAGTTTTATCACTGATCGCTCTCATGAAGACCAGTTAATTTTTTATGAACATTAATAAGATCACATGCTTCCGTTTTGAGTTTCCCTAACAACTTTGAGAGTGAAAAGTACTCAGAAGCATGCTTCTGATGCTTATTCATATTCCATATGTTGCAATGTCAAAAAGTCTTTGATGTTGTTTAAACTGCAGGGGGAAAATTGTCTTACAGAAAAAGAGAAAATTGAAAAGAACCCAGCCCACTCAAGTCTGTAAACAAACCGAGCAATCTGCCATGTGCGGATTAGACAAGCAGATACAGCTGAACATGCATCCTTAAAAATTGAGTAGATGCATTCAATCTAGATCTGCTGAAGTAAAAGATATGAATCTCTGTTATTGCTTGTTGAAATTGTGTGTAGATATGTTTTCTTGAAATATAGCAACTGTGGCACACAATGAAGGCTGCAAATTAAGTCGTAAATTTGCATTTTGGACCCAGAAAATCAAGGCGCTTGACATTTTCCTTGAAATGAAGCAAACATCAGCACAGTGCACATTCTGAATCCCATTATAAATATGAACACATTTATACATAAATTAATTGTACAATGGAAAGACTTTTATCTTTTGTGGAAACTTGTCAGTGACACAAACAACATATGCCACCTTTATTCTCTGTTTACAGAGTGTATACTGTTTTCTTTTTCTTCTTGAAAAGTATTATAATATAGTGTCTTATCTCTATAAAAAAAGTGGTAACCTGCAATTATTACTTTAAAGATCTATATGTCCACCGGATCTAACACTTAAAAATTGTTTTGTTTTGTAACGTAATAGTAGGTTGAGTCAGACATGTTAAATATTTTTTTTGTCTTGAATCAAACTAGTTCATTTCATTATTTTATTTTTTTAATTCTCAAACTAGAAGCTTAGTATACATACACGCCAAGTCCTGTGTCAGTGTGAATGGAGTTGTGTATCTATGCACAGAGAAGTCCATTGCAAATAAGAAGTGGTGTGGAGAGTTTAAAGCTTAAGAAATGTAAAAATGTCTACCCTTAACTCTACAGACACTACACAGGAGGCGTGTGTATATTGAGCCTCTTGGTTGAGATATAACCAAAAGCTAAAAGACATACTGTAAAAAAAAATAAAAAAAAATTGATGCCTTAACTGGCTTGTGGGGGAGGACGAGAAATAGTAAAGGAGAGCTTTTCAAGGGACATGCCAAAACGAGCCACTCTAAGGGAATATGTCAGCACTAATGTTTGTAGGGAACACAGTACCAGTGTTTTTGCGCACACAGTGAACTAGCCTTTTGTACCCTGCGCTTTTGTGCTGTCATCTCTGAATTATAAAATACAAGGAAAAGAAACTACAATGAAATAACACTGTTTCAAGCTTTTTTTTTTAAATAAATGCTGAAAACATAAAACAGAAAGATCCAAGAAGCAAGAAAGAGGAACGTTATTGCCTCAAGTACAAAATTTCATCCTCACAGTAAATGTTATGTATACAGTTCTTGTAAAATGTGATTACTCATAACAATCATATGTCAGTTACCCTTAACCAGGGATACAAACATTCTAAGAAAACTGTACTCTGACAACAAGTAATTTGTTCACCTTTCACCAAAGCACACACCACTTTTCCCCCTAAGGGATGGAATTAGTTAAATCTTGCTTTGCCATTCCAGAACATGCGATTTATGATGCCCTGTCACAGGCTTTTCAAATAAAAATCTCTCTGCCTTTTCAAGAGAAATATGCACTGCAACCCCTGAAACTGTGGGCGTTGCTGCTGCCAAGCCGCCCACCTCTGTATAAACGTAATCTCAATCATTTCATTTTTATACATCAATTGAGCATTATGCCCGAGCAACACAACAAAACCTAAATTGTTTCAAATTGTTATAAAATGTATAGCTTGGTTTTATGGGCCTTGTAAAATGCCAAATAGGTGATAGTGTACCTGATAACAGTAATTACCAATTTTTGTAAGGCAACAATAAAAACAATCAGGAATAACAATAAGATTTATATCATAGAGGTCTTCTGCAAAAGTCAAGAATTGATCCTGTAATTAAATTAACAAGCTAATACACACAACTTGAATGGTGTTCTTTAGAACAAAAGCGGAAACAAAATCCGAAGGTTAAACACCTGCTATTTATTGCAGCCTTAGCATGAATTAAGCATTCCTTTCAAATCTGTACATTAACATGCTGCTTCTGAAAATTCATGTACCCTGAAATGGACCCCATTCTGGCGAATTACTGACTACAGCCATCCACATCAGACATATTTGCATAAATTAAAACATGTTAATCTTTCACTGTGGCAATACTCTGTGGCACAAGTTCTCGTCCCATGTTGTGACATAGCCAGACATGTTTGGGTGGGTGGGCCAAGAGGAATGATCTGTAAACTTATTTAATTTAGAATCACATATCAATTCTATCTGGTTTTAAATAACAGGTGAGATGTTTTTTTTAAATACAGGTAGATATATTTAATACAGTTCATAGAAATCAATTCACATACGTGACATTTGTTACAAACATATTATTAGCCAGTGAAAATAAAGAGGTTGGGGCTGTTGCATGATACATAATGCTATCAGATGTATGCATGTCTCATTGCTGCAACAGGTTTTATAATTAGAGTGATCTAGTTTTTTTTTTTTTTGTAGTTTTTTGTTTTAGCTGTGCTGACATCATCCCACCCGACAGCCAGCCTCGGCCGCTGGTCGTGGTTTGAGGCCAGTAACATGATTCTGAGGATGCATTTCTGCTCAAAAATTTTATTTCCACTCCACTGACAGTTAGGTCTGAGGTTGGAGTTTGGGTTAAGGCATATGTTTAAAAATATGCATTCCTTTTGACTGAGTTTATCATTTACAACAAATTATACAACTCACTTTTGGCGTCACCCTGTGGACATTTCACCTCATCAACACTTTGGTAATCACAGACCAATTTCAGCAGCAGAACTTTTGGCCAACAGTCACCAAAAACACATTGAGATATGTTTTGTGTGTAATGATTAGGACATTAAAGTGATAAAAGTTCACCCAAAAAAATAATTATTTCATCATTTACTCACTATAATGTTGTTGCAAACCTCACTGCCAAACACGAAAGGAGACATTAGAATGACAGTCTCAGTCACTATTAACTTTCATTATATATTATATTTTTCCCTTTTTGACCAATGACGTTTGAGATTAGGTCCATGGACTTAACATCCAGCTGTGAAACTGTAAAGGAGTTCTGGGAAACTGAGTTCAATGTCTCACCTTTGATCATAGAACAAAGGGCCATGCGTCTCCACTGCCATTTTGATTGGTCAAGGATCTACATACATAATATATAAACTGTATATATATATATATATATATATATATATATATATATATATATATATATATATATATATATATATATATATACACAATTATGAAATAATAAGAATAATCACACACATTTAAATCTATAAGTTCCTCTCTGCCCATTTTTATCAATCAACTCCCGGTTGACTAGCTTCAGCCTACCCTCAAATGCCGCAACCCTGGATCTCTGATTTGAGGGTGCTCTAGCCGACTTCCATCCGCTAAGGATGATCTGTCTGTCAATCATAACACTGGCTAGGACCCAATTTGGTATTTATCCTCTATATTAATGACCACGCCATCACCTAAAATACAGAGTAATTAAATTTATGTAATCAAATTACATAAAACACTGAACCCCCAACCAAAATTCGTGGATCTTCACACACCACCAAAAAACATGGGATGTGTCCCCATCTTCTATGTAAAATCTTAAATTGTAGAAGGCGCACCCTTGCATCTCTAGATGTAGACGTTATGTTTTTCACAATCCTAGTCCACACTCCCTCCTCCAGTACCAAGTTTAAATCTTTCTCCCATAATCTCTTGATTAAAGTTGAAGCTCCGGCCCCCAGACTCTGAATTAGCAGGGAGTAATACACTACTGCTTTTGGAAAAGGTCATGAGGCATCAATCACCACTCCCAGAGTGTCTGCCACAAATTTGCTGGGAATAAAATACCCAAATACTTAATGTCCTGTTTCGGCCACTGGAAGGCACCCGGCTGAAAAGCCATTACGGGCAGTACACTGTCAGAGCGAAAGATTTGGATTTAGAACAATTAACTCTGTATTCTGAGAATGTAGAAAAACGAATGAATAATTCTGTGGAAGCAAGGTATAGATCTAGTAGGGTCAGAGACCAATAATAAAATATAATCTGCATAAAGAAAAAGCTTATTCACCACACCTCCTTCCACCACCCCTGGAACATCATCCTCCTTTCTTATCACAACTACTAATGGTTCCAGGGAAAGCAGAACAATAATGGAGAAATAAGATCTAAAAAATTCAGTGACATAACCATCTGGCCCCAGAGCATTGCCTGCAGGCTATTTCTTAATTACCTAAGTTTATCTCAGAATCAATAGAATTATTTTGCTCATTCATCAGCTTAGGAAGTTCTAATGATTCCACAAAGTTTCTGATATCTTCATCATTAGATGAAGATGTTGAACTATAGAGATCAAGATAGAATTATTTAAAAGCATTATTAATATCAATGAGTAAATATTTCACCACCAACAGATTTCACTGAGGGAATGGTAGAAAAAGTATCAGTTTTATATATCTAACCAGTAGTTTTCCTGCCTTGTCTTGCCCTGAACAGCCAAAACTCCACCTTCCATGACAAAATAGTATTTTATCTGTATTTCAATTGGGTCAATTCCCTGAGGCTATTAGACAACATTCGGCACTTCAGCTCTGCCTCTGCACTTTTAAAATTCACTTGCAATTCCACGAGTTCTTGAACTTTGGATTTTTGGTGAATGAGGCATACTGTGTGATCTGGCCCCTAAGAACCACCTCAAGTGTCTCCCAAGCCACACCAACAGAGGATACTGAGGACAAGTTGGTTTCCATATAGACAATGATTTCAGCCTTTAAGATTTGTTCGAATTTAGGATTTTGCAAAAGGGATACATTAAAGCGCCAACTATATGATTTAATTTTCACCGTATTTTGCAACACCTCTAAATGAACTAGGGCATGATCTGAGACTAAGATGTTTCCAATTGAGTAATCAAAAACCGATGAAATGAGAGACATAGTTATCTAAAAAAATATTCTAGAGTAAATCTTATGGACTGATGAAAAGATGTATAGTCCCTACCAGATGTGTTCAAAGTCTCCAACTATCTGTAAGACCAAGATTTTTACACATCCTGTGAAGTGTCAATGTTGCTCTAGAGGGCTGGCACACTTTTGCTTCACTGTGATCAAGTCATAGAAAAAGTCCATAAAAAGATTAAAGTTTCCTCCCATTATTATATCATGAGGGGTGTCAGCGGCTTCCAACGTCCCCTCAAGATCTATAAAAAAGCCCTGCACATCAATGTTAAGTGCATAAATATTAACCAAAATAAGACTTTGTCCTTGAATGTCAGCTAAAACAATAATGACTTGTGGCACGGTGGAGGCGAGAACCGGCTTGTCAATATAAATAATATTTTAATGAAGAACTTAAAACAAAAGCATAAACAAACACATAGGACAACGGACATGTCCGTGATTAAGCTCTCTCTCTCGAACCGTCGTCACCGGCCGCCTTTATCCCTCGCGCGCCCCATCAGGCCGATTGGGGACCGGGCGTGCAACATTCCAGCCCGGCCCCGCCCCCCTCCACTCCACATGACTCTTCATAATTTATCTTTACTCTGTTTGAGACATTTGAATTGTAGATGCTTACTTATCAGTGTAATGATTCCCCTGCTCTTACTCGAGCCAGCACTATAAAAAAAATGGCCACCCCATATCTTCCCAAATTTTTCAGCTTCCTGCAGAGAAAGGTGCATTTCTAGAATAAACACTATATCATATTTCTAATGCTTAAGAAGAGAAATAACCTTCCTTCTTTTTATGGGGTGCCCCAACCCATTCACATTCCACGTGGAGAGAGACAATCAACTCATATTAACAATTTGACATTTTGACATATGTGAAAACATAGATTGTGTCAAAAACAAAATTACCACATTCCAACATTAGTGCAACCATCAAAACCTTAACATCCCCCAGAACAAAACAAACAGAAAAAATAAAAATGTGCACTCTAACCCTGTGCACAACAGTGCCAATTGGCGTCTGACACACTAAACACAAGTAGTCCATGCACGCCTACGAAAAACCCCACGACAGCATTGCCATCAGATCGCTCATGTTGTTTCTATACAAATTGTGTGAGACAGAATTACACAGCAAAATATAATCTGGCATCACGTGCTCCACCACTGAGTGTTCTTAAACTCATTAATGAGTCTTGTTAAATTCACTGGAGAGTTTTGCTCTGTGCTCTAATGTAACATGCAGCACAGTGGTTTCATCAAAATCAATCAGAGGGCTGGATAAAAAAGATTCACAGGTCATCCAGTTAAGGAGTTGACTCACCTGTCGGGTAATTTGCTAGACACAGTCTATGAACTGCACAAGGAGAAGAGAGAGCTCAAGAGTTTGCATGATTCCCATTTTCATGTCACACACGCTAACATCAATTTTTTTTTTGTAATGAAATTGAAAGGTGACTGAAGCTAACATTCTGCATCTCATTTTGCACTCCAGGAAAGAAAAAGTCATAACAGTTTGGAATAACATGGGGGTGAGTATATGGTTATTTTGGTTGAATATCCCTTTAAGCCCCTCTGTCAAAGCTCCTCTGTATATTATATAATTTTAGTGTCCGAGCATTTGTTTTTGTGGAGAACCGCTAAGTAATTAGAGTGTGTGTAGAATGTGTGTGTGCTGTGGATAGGGTGCAAATACGGTGGTGAGGTGGGACTCTAGACAGTATTGTGCTATTAAAGCAATTATCTACCTAGTGTTGAACCAATCTCTGCATGGACCATCAGCCTGCATCCAAGTCAAGACAGGTCACCTCTGCAAAGGTCAGAGTGTGTTGGCCAGAGAGTAATTGTGCAATTGGCCTTTCTGCTGCATGAGTGGTACTGTTAGCTATGCTGTGCAGAAAAAAAATGGCTGCCTTGACAAGACCAAAAGGACATAATTGCTTGGAAGTGAAAGAGTGTGTATATGTGTGTGAAGGGACTAGGGAAAGAGTTACCTGACACTGTCCCATTTGTAATTAAATGCTGTCAAAAAGGCTTTTATTTTCGCCAGAATTTAGCAAAAGAGATTAGCCTGTTAATACGAGTGTGGGATTGTTTTCTCTAGCTGAAAGCTATGGCTAACCAGCAGCCAAGACAAACCAAGCTGAAAAGAGTGATGGCTTTTTCCCGCCTCCCTTCAGTCGCCCTGGCAATTGGGCCAGAGCTCGGCTTGACATGGAGGTTCTCATGTTCCACGCTAGAGGAATAATAACAATGACTTTCTGCCCGTGTCACTTAAAGCACCTTGATGAGAGCCGGGAAGAGCTGCGGCAGTGTCAGCTGTGCTAAAGTGTGAGAGATTGTGTGTCTGTGTACTGTACAGAAGGCATAAAGGGCCCCATTGATAAGAACAAGTTCTTCTTGTTAACCTATCAGTTCAGCTGGCCTGAAGCCAATGCAGGCAGTCTTGAGCCATGTTCTCACATTGAGAGCAGTTACACATTACTGCCCGTGCCTTGGTGGCCTAACTTCTCGAAAAGGTGTACAGTATGTCCACACACTTCTTGCTAAAATTCAGGTGTGGTCAATTTTGACACTTCAAGTAGAGGATACATGACTCTTTTCACTGACATTTGTTAAAGAATTCCTAATCTTTATGGGTTCAGTTTTCTCATGAGAAATACAATGACAGTTCTTGGTGAAACTAGATAAAAAAATACAAATAATAAAAAAAGATATACATGAGAGTTAAAAGTTGAACTTGTTACATTAACAAGTTTAAATAAGGAAGGACAACATTGTATTGTTTTTGTTATCTTTCCCATGGTAACATAGAATGAACGTGACTATAACAACATTTTTGCGAACTGACTTTAACATGCCACATTCTACATTTGGCCACAGTTACAATTAACACTACAAGCGCTACAACAACTGTGTGTTTATTCACTCTCGCACAAATTATGAGTACAATGGATGAGTATGACTTTATTAATATTATTTTAACTTATTCATAACTTATTTTTCCCTCTATTACTTACTCACTGCTATGTTATGATATTGAAACACTTTTACGCTAATGCATCATTTGAAAAATTATACATTTTAACATTTGTATGACAGACCCACCTAGAGTTACACACTCAATACAATGTGATTAGCTTGCAGGGTAGCTTACCTGGTAGAGTGCTGGATTTGCCCTAGGCTCTAGATTAACCGAGCATGTAAGCTGAATCATGAGCTGAAAGTGTCATAGAAGCAACACTAAATGACAGAAAATGTGCTTTTCATGTCAAATTTGCTTTTAGAACACCATTGGTTAGGTTTAGGTTTTAATTTTAGGTTAGGGAGGTATCTTTTACTAATTAAAAACAAAATGTATTGATTATGACACCATTTCACTCGCTTTTGTCACCCATCGCTGGACATTTCACTGAAAAATGGGGCAAAACATGTAATGAATCATGTAATTTAGTTCTGCAAAGAATTTTCCATGGTCACGTAATTTTTTCATGAGATCAGGAGGTTTATTTTTACCAACCTGGTCTCATATCATGTTACTTAAAAAACAGAATTTTTGCTGTACGTATTGCAGCATTTTCCTGGTGAAACAAACACTAGACGCACTAAAAAAGAAAAAAAATAATTTGATTTCCCTTTTACACAAATCATGAGTAAAATGGCAAATTATCAGTTCATAAAAACTTTTTTTTTTACTCTGTTCCACACAAAATGTTATTTATGACATCTAAATAGTAAGTACATTAACTCTAGCGCAAGACTTAATATTTGCATTACATTACCAACAACATTTACAAGCTTGTTTGTTGCTCAGTAACTCAACTAAAATAGTGTTGCAATTACAATGCAAGAAGAACATGCAAGTCAACACTTGAGCTGAATGTATCATAGAAGCACTTCAAAATGATATAGTTGCTTCAGCAAATGTGTGTGTTTTTTTTTTTTTAATGAGACACTTTGCTTTTTATGAAACTATCAGTTAGGCTTAGGTTTTAGATTTAGGTTAGAGAGGTCGGTTATGTTAATTTAAAGCAGAATATAGAATTAACCTTAAAAAATAAACCTCACTTTTAGCACCACACATATTTCACCGCATAACTGCATGATACACGTGAGGAACTAGGTTATATCATTTAGGCAAGGCAAGTTTATTTAGCACATTTCATACACAATGGCAATTCAAAGATTATAAAGAAAATAGAAGACAGATTAATCTAACTGAATAAATAAATAAATAAATACATGTATCTAATTAAAGCTGTCTGAAGAACAAACCACCTGACCTGATATTGTGTTCGTTTCCAGTATTAATTTTTACTGTGGGTGAACCTGAGAGTGACATCAATTTTGACAGCTCAGCACTGTTTAAATCTCTCTCTGAAACACCTAATTTACCAGACGATCTCTCTCTGCAATGACCTCACTTTAGAGAATGTTTCTGGCAGAGATCAAAAAGCGGAAATCTGATTTTGAACGTGTGTCACATCACACAATTCCCTTTATTAAATCCAAAGATTTTCATGCTACATATGTTTTAGTAGACTAACTTATTTATTCATGAAGGAAATGCTAAAGAGGATCACATAACATGAAAGCTGACGATAAGCCTGAATGTTTTAAGTATACATTTGGCATTCAAAGAGCTCAGATACAGCTTTCAAGCAGTATTCCATCTTACAACATTATAAAAGTTTGACATATCTTTGCATATTTTACATCAGGATATGCAGTTTTGTATGACATCTGAGATAAGTAAACCTTGTGTTGACATTTAAATATAAGTCACTCAAAAGTCATTGTTTACAGCATTTTTGTTTAAATTAACCCACATTACCGTTGCAAGTAAAAAATACACACAGAATGGTGTAATGTATTATAGTATTCATACAACATTTGGAGAAAATCTGACATGACATACCCATACATTTTGCATCACAGAAGTTCAAGAAAGTTACATGATAATGGTGTCCCTCTGGGCAAACCACAAGAGGGAAAAATCAAGCCCAAAACATCTACCACATGCATTCTTAAAACAAAGAAATCAGGGCTTTTGCCAATGGCATAAGTGTTTCAGATCTTAAAGCAGATATCGAAACCCAACTCCATTTTGAAGTTTGGTAGAATGCCACATTGTGAGCCAATGCCTTCAGTAATTACATAAAGTTATAAAGAAATAAAATATATCAAGTTGTGTTTTTTTTCTAAATAAATGACTTGCAAGCCATTCTTGGCATTGGTGCTCTGTCCTTAACTACCCAATGTAATCATCTCAATACAACATAATGCACTCATTCTGTCAATTGGTTATAAAGAGTCTACCGAGATAATACATATAAATGTAAATATAAGTTGTACAGTTTTGTCATTCTAGGAAATGTCTCAGAAAAGTCTGATTGCCAAAATGATATGTAGCGTTCAAATGCAAAAACATCAAGGCAAAGAGCTGTTGAGCCTCATCAAGTCATAATGTAGTGATATGAAATTATAGCGCAGTTGGAAAAAAAAATAGAAGAGGAAACTGATTTCATCAACAACAAGAAAAAAAAAATCAGGTTAAATTAAGAGTATTTGTTCAACTGGGCAAATTATGAATATGTCATCGGCCTCATGTTTGCTGCCTGGTATTTTGATTTTATTTGAACCGGATTTAATCTGATGCAAATAAATAAATAAATAAAACAATCTTTAGGGACATTCTCTATCTTAATAAATAAATAATAAAGTCTTGAATTATATATATATATATATATATATATATATATATATATATATATATATATATATATATACACACAGGTGCTGGTCATATAATTAGAATATCATCAAAAAGTTGATTTAGTTCAGTAATTTCATTCAAAATGTGAAACTTGGATATTATATTCATTCATTACACACAGACTGATATATTTTGAATGTTTATTTCATTTAATTTTGATGATTATAACTGACAACTAATGAAAACCCCAAATTCAGTATCTCAGAAAATTAGAATATTACTTAAGACCAATACAAAAAAAAAAGGATTTTTAGAAATGTTGGCCAACTGAAAAGTATGAACATGTACTGCACTCAATACTTAGTTGGGGCTCCTTTTGCCTGAATTACTGCAGCAATGCAGCGTGGCATGGAGTCGATCAGTCTGTGGCACTGCTCAGGTGTTATGAGAGCCCAGGTTGCTCTGATAGTGGCCTTCAGCTCTTCTGCATTGTTGGGTCTGGCGTATCGCATCTTCCTCTTCACAATACCCCATAGATTTTCTATAGGGTTAAGGTCAGGCGAGTTTGCTGGCCAATTAAGAACGGGGATACCATGGTCCTTAAACCAGGTACTGGTAGCTTTGGCACTGTGTGCAGGTGCCAAGTCCTGTTGGAAAATGAAATCTGCATCTCCATAAAATTGGTCAGCAGCAGGAAGCATGAAGTGCTCTAAAACTTCCTGGTAGATGGCTGCGTTGACATTGGACCTCAGAAAACACAGTGGACCAACACCAGCAGATGATATGGCACCCCAAACCATCACTGACTGTGGAAACTTTACACTGGACTTAAAGCAACGTGGATTCTGTGCCTCTCCTCTCTTCCTCCAGACTCTGGGACCTTGATTTCCAAAGGAAATGCAAAATTTACTTTCTTAACTTTGGACCACTCAGCAGCAGTCCAGTCCTTTTTGTCTTTAGCCCAGGCGAGACGCTTCTGACGCTGTGTCTTGTTCAAGAGTGGCTTGACACAAGGAATGCGACAGCTGAAACCCATGTCTTGCATACGTCTGTGCGTGGTGGTTCTTGAAGCACTGACTCCAGCTGCAGTCCACTCTTTGTGAATCTACCCCACATTTTTTAATGGGTTTTGTTTCACAATCCTCTCCAGGGTGCAGTTATCCCTATTGCTTGTACACTTTTTTCTACTACATCTTTTTCTTCCCTTCGCCTCTCTATTAATGTGCTTGGACACAGAGCTCTGTGAACAGCCAGCCTCTTTAGCAATGACCTTTTGTGTCTTGCCCTCCTTGTGCAAGATGTCAATGGTCGTCTTTTGGACAGCTGTCAAGTCAGCAGTCTTCCCCATGATTGTGTAGCCTACAGAACTAGACTGAGAGACCATTTAAAGGCCTTTGCAGGTGTTTTGAGTTAATTAGCTGATAAGAGTGTGGCACCAGGTGTCTTCAATATTGAACCTTTTCACAATATTCTAATTTTCTGAGATACTGATTTTGGGGTTTTCATTAGTTGTCAGTTATAATCATCAAAATTAAATGAAATAAACATTTGAAATATGTCAGTCTGTGTGTAATGAATGAATATAATATCCAAGTTTCACTTTTTTAATGGAATTACTGAAATAAATCAACTTTTTGATGATATTCTAATTATATGACCAGCACCTGTGTATATATATTTGGAACCACTTTATATTAGGTGTCTTTAAATAATATGTACTAAAAGTACATATTATTTACTATTTTAGCAGTTCTACTTCCACGAGACTGAGCCGCTAGATTAGCCACATGCTCTCTTTCCAAAACCCTGCACTCCAAAGATATCAAATGAGCTTTATTGAGACCCACATCATGCAGAAATGGTTGTTAAAAACAATAGCAGCAAAATAGCGCCCTCAAATGGTAACTGTTATGAACAACATGGCATAAAAATGACAGTAAATCTCAATAATTTGCTGTAACTACAACACTATGAGAACCAGCAAAAATGTCCACGGACACATTTTTGTTTGTTATTTACAGAGTTTAGAGCTGTCACAGAGACAGGTGAGATATCGTACAACACTTATTTCAGTAATATCTCTCAGGGAGTAGTACATTTTTTGTGTACCTTTCAATTAAAACAATGTTTACAGCACCTTTTAAGCATTTAATAAAATGTACTTAAGCACATTTGTGTCATTGCATTATATATACATTAAAAGTACCTACATTTGTAGTGACACTTTTTATCTTACCCCTAACCCTGAACCTAACCCTACCCTAACCCTTTACCTAATCTATAACCTTAGCCCTACTCCTAAACCTACCCATGCAGAACAACATATTTACACAACAAATACATTATGCATTATAACGTTAGAACATTGTAGGTAAAGACACCTAATATAACCTTGTGCGACCCTGTGTGCACATGCGTGGACATTGTATTTGTCTTCACTATACACAATGCATAATTTTAATTCATTTAAACCGTATGATCTCAGATCTGGAGACTCTGTGCTGTCAGTAAAGAGTTAATCTTTTAAATCATGTGACAAAACAACATGGCGCCGATCACAGGGGTCAAACGGTGATCAAAAAACAACTAATTAAGTTTTTACATTAAACCAGTTTAAGAAAAAAAGATTAGAGTATCTAGTTTCATCCGATATGCTATTATTAAATATTATGCAATTTATTGCAAAATACCATGCTGCCAAACACAGTTTACACTAATGCGTACTTAAGCACATTTTTTCCTTACAAATACTATATTTAATGTGCATTATCACATTGAGAATCAATGGGTTCATCAAAAAGCTGAAAATGTTGCTTTCAGGGGCTTTATATGGAGCTAGGATGAAAATGAGGTGCATTTAGGACTCCAGCACACTGGAGGTTAAGTCATTCACTAAACAGAGAGCAAGGTATCATCCTATAGTTTTCCTATGTAGCTAAGTGCATTCACTCATAAAATATGACCAAAAGTTCAGTTTCAGGCTGCAGATGGTGTTTGGACCATGTTTGGTAGACATGGGACAATGATAATCTGTTCATAGATTCAGAATTTATAATGTATAATTTTATTTTAACATGGTTGGCACTGATTGAATGATGCTGGCCGTGACTTTGAATCAGAATTATTTATGCTAATTTCTGATGTAATGTCTGTAACATGAAAAAAACAACACTTCTGGAAACATAATAAACAATTTGATTTAAAAAGAAATCTGACTTTCTATAGCTTGGTATTATTTAAAATTTTACAACTAAGTCCCGCTGTCCACATATGTTGCTATCGATTTTTAGAAAAACTATAGTCAATAATGTATTTATTAGGTGCTACTAGTTACAAATCAAAAGGGAAATGGAAATTTTGTGTCATTTCTTCTTTTCATATTCAATTAAGAATTAATAATCTGAAA
The DNA here is from genome assembly GCA_032164185.1 of Moxostoma hubbsi. NCBI lineage: Eukaryota > Metazoa > Chordata > Actinopteri > Cypriniformes > Catostomidae > Moxostoma > Moxostoma hubbsi. The sequence continues at coordinate 11,710,522 of JAVLUX010000031.1, read as the reverse complement.
AAGACGTATTTCAATAATAATTTACAAAAGCAATATTAAAACACAAATAACGATTTTATGCTCAAGTTAAAAATAGGAAATTGGAAAAATGGTCACAGGACACTGTGCATTTTGATAATTTGATTCCATCTAAAAAGTAAGGAAAAGAGGTGAAAAATTATTTGCATATGTGGGTAACCCTGAAAAGCCCATTTTTTTCTGATTGGTCAACCTGCAACATCATCTGTTCTTCCTCAAGTCCATGAAACAAAATAAGAGTTCACTTCTGTTAAATTGTTCATCTGAATTTTCCTCAGTTAATATTACCGAAATAATGAAAATAACCATAAATCAACAAGACTATTGAGGCATAAACCTACACTGTAAATAAATATACTTACTTTCAGGAGAGAGAGCGAGCACTTGGGTGTGAGTGCCTTGCTCATCATATAAAGTTCATGATGAATGCTCATCTCTCAAAAGCTCGACCAGTGCATTTAAAATCAGCATTTACACATTGCCTTCATATTTGTACATTAATAAAGCACACAATACTGCCGTTTAGTAGCCTCCTATTCAACACCCCAGTATAATAGGTTATCCATATTCCCATCCCATTTAAAAATAGGGGATGGTCGAAATGCTCTGAGCTGGCTCTTCAAATCATAGTCCTATCCACTGTTATGTAAATACTTATGGTTTTATATTAAATGTAGGCTATATATATATATATATATATATATATATATATATCTTCCAGTGATTCATTTGTCATTTACTGTTGTAGCAGTTATAATTCACTGCCATGAATGCAGCCCGTGACTTTCATCTGTCTACTTGGATGCAGCAGTTCCCCATTTCATTTTCTTCATCGCACTGCAATATGTAAAACGACTATAAACCCGACTGAAGCAGCTCAGTTAACAGGTAGGCTTATTCTACTAAATTAAGTGAGAAGTATCATAATGTTTTCGTTTAGTTTAAATGCAAGTACAGAACAGGGAAAACTGGCAGAAACGGTGACCCGACTTTTTTCACGCTTTCTATTTGTTCTATACTTTTTTTGCTTAATCATGCAGTAAACACAGAAGCATGTTAACATAAGATAACTTTTATTTATATTGCAATGCTCTATTTAGCATTAGATCCATTTCCTTCTCGATTTTGGCATCTATCAGGTAATGGAACAAGGAATGATAACTGTAAGAAAACATTTGGCATTTAGGCATACATTGTGAAGGACAAATTTTAAAACATTTAAAAAAAACATTATATATATATATATATATATATATATATATATATATATACACCTGTATATATACACACATATATGCCTATATAGAGCATAGATATTCATCCATCTCGCTATTATCACTTCCCTTGCCAATAATTGTCCCAATGCTGAATCGCATGCTTAAGGTCGCTAGCACGAAGGCTAAGCCCCTTCATCAGGGACTAAATTCAGTGAACATTTTACTGTTAGCTATGTAGTATAGGTATTGTTTTGAGAGAGACAGCACAGTTGCAATAAAAATTGTGTATTTTGGAGAATATATGATAAACAATTTAATATTAACAGCAGTGAACTTTTATTTTGTCTCACAGTTTTGAGGAAGAACAGATGATTGACCAGTCAGAAGAAAGGGGTGTTTCAGTGCCACCCATATGTGCAAATTAATTTTCACCTCTTTTAGTTTCTTTTAGATGGAAAATCAAGTGATTGAAACTAACAGTGTCCCGTGGCCATTTTCCTGTATCCTATTTTAACTTGAGCATATAATCGAAAGTACAAAAAACAAGTTGTTATTTGTTTTTTTAATATTGATTTTGTAAATGATTAATGAAATGACAAGTTGTTTTTTTCAGATTTTTTTGAATATGGAAAGAACGAATGATACACAGATTGAAAATGCAAACAGCAGTCATGCTTGGGTCTCAGGAGGACAAAGTGGGACTGTTTTTTTTTTTTTTCCAATTCTAAAATACAGAAATATTTCTTTTAGATTTAGGGTTACAATTTGGATAAGGTCTCTAAATGGAAATTACAATCTAATTTTGCAATTATAAACAGCATTAAATAAAAACAACAGTCTTTTTCTATCTCTAAAAGTCTGTCTTAATTTAACTAGTTAAGGAAAAGTGTGTGTCTGGGTGATACCTGGGGACATCCTCATATAAAAATTGATTTGTAAATACACTCAAATTATAGTAATAAGAACATTATAATAAATATATTTTTAGTCTATAATACTAGATTAATTATTAACTCTGTACATGTATGCCATTATTTAGATGTAAGGTAGGCATGTGTGTTAAGAGCTAATGGATTAATCCAGTTTTCCAGCAGAGTTACTGTATAATAATGGATACCCCCTGTACTCAGTTTAACCCTCTAGGTTCTCTCAGGTGTTGGTACCTGGCTCTCTCCAGCTTCTCTGAATAATGAACGCAGGGTTGCGAACTCTTCATCTTGAATCACGGTGGTGTGAGGATAGTCCAGCTCACTGGAACAGTGCAATTTATCTGAGGTGCCACAGTCTGAAGGAAGAGGGGAAAAAAATGAGTTAAATGGAGGACGCTAGTCATGAATTATACAAAGGGCCCAGACACACACTGACCTTGGCTCCCTTTAATTTTTCCTTGTTCATCTCCTCTCTATTTTTTCTTCCCATTTCTTCCCTTTTCTTCTTATTTTGATGCACAGTGTCTAAGTCACCTAAGTGAATAGAGGAGAGAATGGAGGTCATTTTAGTTTTTCTCTGAAGCAAAGTAGGATGATTAGAAATAGGTGATTTGCAGTGTCATGCCTCAGTAATGTTGTCTGGTGTGGTAGGCACCAGGGCTTGGACCTACTAAATAAAAATACTAAAACAAGATGAGGAAAGACAGAGTTTGTCAGAGAACTAACGTGCCTCTGAGGTGCAGCTGTACAGCATGAGGATCTAATCGATAGTGTAAATCAATAAACTTTACATCATCTCTCACTGCGCCTCCCTCGGTGCCGAGAAGATCATAACATAACACACTTCTCAGTCACACAGAGTGTGTTTTTAACACCAGCATTACCATATTCCGGCATTCCTAGCGAGCCTCCCCGGGAGATATCTAAGACTTCTCTTCAAAAGTCGTCTCTCTCAGCGAGAATCAAACTGTTTTGTGCTAAACCGCAGGGAGCAGATGGAGGTACAGATTGGGATGAAGGGGGTTTTTGCATGAGCAAAGCCATATGGGGGGAAAAATGTTATTTGCAGATCTTTCGTACATTTTGTAGATGATCGAGGCGATAGCAGCGGATCAAAAACAAACTATCCCAACAGCCAACAAGGAAGTACAGAAAAGCAGCCATCTCCCAAAAACCAGAGCTGCGTAATCTCAACCAAATCACATTTGTCTTGAGGCAAGGGAACTATTTGGGCAATTTGTAAAATGTAAATAACACAACTGAAGTAAGAGATCCGTACTGTCTGACTGGATCAAGCTGTATAAACAGTCTCACATTCACACCCTTGTTGAGACATTTACAGTCATTACTTGTAAACAATGGCAACAAAAACATGGCACAATTACTGTGAAAGTGAAACATATCTCCGTAGCACTATTAGTTTCAGCACATAAATCACTAAACTTGGATGATGGGAGTGTCTGAAGCATTAACCCCAAATCAGACATGGCTTTCAGGTGTGAAATAATTTTTTTTTTTTTAAAGATGTAATCGGAGATTAACAAAATTATTATCCTGCCAAAGAGAATTTTAGTGTGGATTGTTATCAGACCAGGCAAACGGCAGTTAGTCATCAGAGTTAAACCCATTCTTAAAAGCTTTAAAACAATTGGAAATTATTTAATCCTTATAGCCCACCATATGAAAGCGATTATCTTCTCCACACTCTGAGAAATAAACAAAAGTCAGCTAAACCATTTGGCTTAAAGCGGCTCACAAATGACACTCAAGTATTGCTATTTAATGAGCTGGATATGAGCTATAAGCATCCAGTGCTGATCAGCAGGCAATAGATTTTTAATTTAACTTAATAATTACAACCAGATGAACTTCACTGAAATTCTCAATCTGAGCAGATTTTAGGTGGTGGTTTCTAAACATTCTCTTTACCGGAGAAAGAGCTTTGTTTATAATTTCCTCTTTGCATTGATGGATTCATGGTTCCCAATTGAGCAAATGGTTATTTAAAAAAATAAAAACGCTGTCACTCTATGGATAGTCTGAAGCTCGGGCTGACATGTGTGGCAGACATTCTGACTCGGCCTGTCAGTCTGACTGAAACAGATTATGTCACAATGGCTTATGCTCTCGCTAGATGACTGCTGGCACATATTCTGTGAAGTGCAGAGTTTTTCATGATGCCCTCCAATATATAAATACATTCCCATTATGCACACCAACCTAACACCATTTTATGCACAAGTGTTGCCACATTGAGATACTGTTTTCTTTTTAGGTATCACAAAGGAATATGCTGACAAAGACTTAAGTGTTAATAGATAAAGTCACACTCTATTCCATTTTCTCTTAATCATGCTAGACTGAGCACAGGAGAGTGGTTTTGACAACAAGATCGACTGTGTGTGTGTGTGTGTGTGTGTGTGTTTGTCACTCAGCCTCATTTGCAACAAAGCTGATTCACTTATTGACTTGTATGCAGACCCTCATTTGCTCAATGCTCATTAACTAAAAGACTTGATTTTGCATTTATGAAATCTCAAAATAACTCTCCAGAGGTAATTTCTTAAGAGACAAGCAGATAAACGTATGTACTGAGAATTACCCATGGGGCTGACTCACAGATATTGGCTCTGGCGCACCAAATACCCTGAAGGCACCTGAGTCAGTGGCATATTACCACATATTTCCTCATAGTAACTTAAGTCAGCATATACAACATATGTCGGAAAAAACTAAAGTGCTGACCTAGGATCAGGTCAACCACTACAATCATCATAAATAATAAATACCAATATTATAAATATTCAATGATTAATAATCTTAAACACTTTACAGTATTCATGTTGTGTCAGTGTAATTATGAGAACTAAATAATACAACCAAATGGGATTTACATGGGTAGTTCAACTTTAAAGAAGTGGCATGATATAATACATCAAAAACTATTTAAAAAATAAAGAAATAAATATTCTATAATTATTATCTATATATTAATTAACAGACTTCATTGAGTATTTGCTCTTAAAACAATTATTTGAACCATTTAAAATGAGTGAAGTCCTAAAGATGATTAAAATAGAAATGGTAAAAAGTTTAAAAGAAATGGTGACCAGTTACAGGAAATAGACTTTTCCCTATACATACCCTACCCTACATTTTTGATGTTAAATGCCCCCCCCCCCCAAAAAATACATTAACAATGTAATTTACACAAAATAATTACTTGATACACCTCTTCTATGATTAATTATTGAGTCATTTTATCATTTTTTGGTTGTCATTTTCTCAAGCCATATTTATTTATGGGGTATAAACAAAAAAAAATTATGTAATCTAACCGTACAAGAGACACTAAAAATAATAAATAAATAAATCTCATCAAAAGCTGGAATTCCTGAAAATGAAAACTTTTTGTTCTTCTTGACTTAAAAATGCATGATATTTGGAAAAAAAAATAAAAAATACAATAAATGTATGGGTTTTTTTTTTTGTGTGTAAACTCTCATGTAAAAGTATTTTTTAATTTTACTTGATGGTTACACCACATCACATTTGTAAATTTATAGGCTATATTTAGAAAATATAAATAAAACAAAAATGATGCCAACATGGACACAAAGATAACTTTCTAATAGATTTTTTTAAAGATTTATCATTTTTATAATCTTGGACAACCTTCTTTGTCAATTACCCACATGTCGATTATTCAAACTTATAATGCAGCGCTGATTGTAAATATACTTTATTAGTATTATTACTATTGTAATTAGTCTTATTTATATGTAATATAAACGCTGTAATGTAAAATGACACCATACAGTATAATCATATCCAAAATGGTATGATAAATAACATCTGGTCCTAGATCAGCACTGTTCCTTTGAGTACATTGAACCACCCAGCCGTGTGAATACTGGTCCGGTGCCGATGACCCAGAATAAGGGTCAAGCAAGTCTGGAGATCTCAGCACCACCCGGGGAAACCCACCCCCCCACAGACTTAAGACTTCCTCCTGCCAGAGCTCGGCAGAGGAAAATCTACAGCAGATGTGACTTCAAACGGCAGAGCTCCCAGCAGGATTCGGCCGCTGGATAAGACCCATCCTCTGGCTGCCTCTCTGACCCCTGTCTCACTATCTTTCTCCGCCAAGTCGGCAGGAAAAAACAAGGCCTTGCTTGTTGAGAGCCCCTGTTTTTACAGCTTTCTGAAGCTGTCTCGCTCGGCCGAGTGAAACATTGCAAACTTTGACTGTCCTCTTGTGAAAAGGCTGGAGGCCCATTGAACACTTGCTCTCTCACCATCTTGTAAAGATGTGTTCGTAAGTGTAAAGTAAATGAGGAGCTGAGAAAGGGTTATCTTTTTACTTTTTCCTAATATGTGCAAGATCTAATGCCGTGGAGCACTGGCTTAAGCACAAATTAAAAAACGTTTTTATGTCCTTATGTTAAGCTGCTTGCAAATCTCTGGGATGAAAACACGCATACACACATGCATACACACGGTTTCTTAACATTTTCTGCACAAGTACTATAAAGTACTACTAAAAGTATCAGAGATGTTGTCTGACAAAATGAACATTATTTTACTATATGTTTGATAACATTTATCTCCCTAGATTTTTTTTTTTTCAGTTATATTAGTCATTAGCTGGTCTAAATGGAAAATGGAATTTGCAGAATTCTGAAAAACGTACTTAAATTTCTGTTCTGTTGAGTAGGTAGCCAAAAATTATATATATACAGTTCTGGAAAAAATTAAGAAACCACTGCAAAAGTATCTGTTTCTATGTATTTAATAGTTATAGGTATGTGTTTGAGTAAAATTATTTTTTTGTTTGTTTTATTCTAAAAATTACTAACAACATTTTTCCCAAATTCCATATAATAATATTGTCATTTAGAACATTTTATTTGCAGAAAATGCAAAAAGAAAAAAAAAGAAAATAAATTAAACAACAAAAAAGATGCAATGTTTTCAGAGCTTGAATGATGCAAAGAAAACAAGATCATATTCATTTTTAAACACAATAATACAATTTTAACTCGGGAAGAGTTCAGAAATCAGTATTTGGTATAATAACCCCGATTTCCAATCACAGCTTTCATGCGTCTTGGCATGCTCTCCTCCAGTGTTTCACATTGCTGTTGGGTGACTTTATGCCACTCCTGGCGTAAAAATTCAAGCAGTTTGGCGTTGTTTGATAGCTTGTGACCATCCATCTTACTCTTGATCACATTCTAGAGGTTTTCAGTGGGATTCAGGTCTGGAGATTGGGCTGGCCATGACAGGGTCTTGATCTGTTGGTCCTCCATCCACATCTTGATTGACCTGGCTGTGTGGCATGGAGCATTATCCTGCGGGCAAAACCAATCCACAGAGATGGGGAACATTGTCAAAGCAGAAGGAAGCAAGTTTTCTTCCAGGATAACTGTGATGAGGAGGAGGGCGTGGCTGGGCCGTGATGGAGCATGGCCGGTGCTGAATCAGCTGATCAGCAGGAGATCGAGATAAGGGGTGGACAGAGATGGCGGTTTGATGGAGAGAAACCCACGCGGCCACGTACCAGCAAGTCTGTGTTTGTTTATGTTTGTTTTAAGTTAAGTTTCTGATTAAACTTCACGTTGACCATTCAGCCAGTTCCCACCTCCTCCTTGCCCGACTTTTGAACTTAACTTAAAACAAACAAAAACACAGAAACACATGCAACGCGCCCACGTGCGTTTCTCTCTCTCAAACCGGCATCTCCGACCGCCCCTTACCTTGCTCTCAGTGTTGGCCATGCTACATCACGGCCTGGCCACGACCTCCTCCTCATCACAGTAACCTTATATGTGGCATGATTCATGCATCCTTCACAAAGACAAATCTGCCTGATTCCAGCTTTGCCAAATTTCACAGTGGGTGCGAGACACTGTAGCTAGTAGGCCTCTCCAGGTCTCTGCCTAACCATTAGATGACCAGGTGTTGGGCAAAGTTGAAATTGGACTCATCAGAGAAGATGGCCTTTCTCCAGTCCTCTACAGTACAATCCTTATGGTCTTTTGCAATTAAGGATGGAAGCAACCTGATGCTCACTGTATTCCTCTGCCAGTAAAGCAAGAATTGAACCCTTCTTTTCCTCACTGAAAACTTTTCTTTCAACTCTTTTGGCTTGGTCAATAGTTATTTTTTTGATTCCAATTACTTTTGAGGTACTACTAGCACAGTTTTTGCCATCTAGCTGGTCCTATTTTAAGAGGATAGTGATGACCACAGCAGAATTTTTATACTTTTCCTTGTTAAATAAGATTTGGTTCAGGTGATCAACTAATCAGTACCTCATAGAATGAGGAGTACTTGTGTTGGATTTCAACAGACACTGGAATGGAATGGCTGCCATACACATTGTGATGCAGATTTAAGAAAAATTTGGAGTGGTCTCTTTTTTCCAAAGCTGGGTGTATATATATATATATATATATATATATATATATATATATATATATATATATATCTATATATATATATATATGTGTGTGTGTGTGTGTATGTATGTATATATATATATATATATATATATATATATATATATATATATATATATATATAAATTATTTATAAGGCCTTGTAATTCAATTACAATATGTAAATGTAAACATGCATTTACTACTACTAATCGCATATAGAAGTGAAGTGCATGTTTATCAGGAGAGCGAGTGGGTATCTTTCTCTTTCTGTAGAGCTCTAATTGTGGATTGGGTCCATGAGGGGTCAGTGAGTGAGGGCTTTGATCCAGATTTTAAGCTCTGCCTCACGGACACCCACTGAGTGCTCATCCAGCAGAATAAATGTGACCTGAAGCCTATTTTCAGTCAAATTTATCAGCAGCAGAGCACTTTTTATCAAATGATTTGCTATGAGTGAATGTAATACTACAGAATGCTGCATTTAGAAATAAAGATGCTTGCAGCCACAGAGTATTTACTCTCAGCTATCATATATAGGTTATTATTTTACAGTAAGTATCTGTATTTAAAAATAAAAAAAGTATTTAATTAATGGATATTGACTGACATACTTCAGTGTTGTATACATAATTAACTGGCTCTGTACAGTTTTCACAATATCTTTGGGGAATATTTAATCACAGAAACTGAAAGGCATGACCTAATACTGTACTTTCTAAAACTTTCTGTTGTGTGAGCAAATGCTATCCATTCTGGTAATCTAGGATTTGAGAATTTTCCAGTAAATGTAATTTCATGTAAAAAAATATGATACCTTTTATTACCTTTTTACTCCTGCATATTTTTTGTGGTTCGGTACATAAATCTGTCTGCCATACAGACAATGAATTATGTCTAAATTAAATTTTGTGGACTGAGAAGGACGATGCAGTCAATCATTGACATTTAGAAGATAAAATGAAATCTAAAAGACATCTGGAAAGTAACTAAAAGGGCTCTTCACAACCTGATACGATGGAGACAATAACTCCAAACTGGGAACCTGCAAGTGATGTGATCTCCTCTTCACTCAATTTATTTTCAATAAGGCGGGAGACACTATTTCTCAGTGTTCACCGATTATAATTATCCGCCCTTTCTTGTCATTTAAAACTAACGATCGCAAATTGATTGCCATGGGCCCTAATAAGTGTGTGAGAGTTTTCCCTCCCAGTGGATTTAGACCCGTGTAAAGCTGTCCCTTCACTGTTAGTCGGCCTCTATTTAAATATCATGTCGCGTTTACAGTAATCTGGCCCTAATTAAAATGTATAGTCTGACAGAGTGCTTTATCGGCAAATTCTGTGCGTCGTGTGCGCTAGTGAGGGATTAATGAGCGTTCTGTATCGAGTTTGAGAGAGAGAGAGAGAGAGAGAGAGAGAGAGAGAGATTCCAATTATTTTAGACCAACAATGGCAGAGAGAAATGAATTAATCCAGGTGCGCAGGAAGCGCGTGACTGCGTCACAGTGCTTCATCAATTTAAAATCCTGTTTAATTGCTCTCATGAAATTAGCGGGTCATTCTCCTCATGTGTTTCAGCTCACAGCAATTACCTTATAAATGGCAATTGACCGAACCTCCAGAGGTTTCAGTCGTGTTTATATTTTAACGACTTTAAAATAAAACTCACAGGTAGTATCTCGATAACTCATCTCAGGGAAAAACATTTTCCAAAACAAGCAGTGTATCTTTCGACGTTTTTTAGGCAAAATAGAATTTTGAAAGCGCTATTTGAATGTTCATTCCAATTTAAGAAAATATAAAATATGCATGCTGCTAAATGCAGTGGTTAAGATATTAACACGAAATGCAAGCTCGTAATCTTAAATAGAGATGAGCGATTTAAAATGTAAGTGTCATTCCACCCCTGCCTGTAATCTTTTTACTCAGGACAGTGTGGGAGGACCGACTGAGAAACGGTGCAAACCAAAGGGAGAGAAAGAGCGAGAGAATGGGAGAGTGAGAGACACGGAGGTGTGCAGTAAACAGCTCATTACCAGCGCAATTTTCATCAGTAAACATCCCTTGGAGATAAATCGTTGAACTCTTGTTTTTCGCTTTCAAGAAGTATGATGATGTGAAACGTGATGACGTGGATGTATTTTTGGCTTTTTGGGCGAGTTTCCCATTTCGGCTAAAGACTCCTTGGAAAAGTGGATGTTGCACGTTTGAATTTGATTTAAATTGAAAGTTTAAACGAGGGCTCAGTTGTGGTAAGAGGAACAGAGCTGATTTGGCTAAAAAGTACTGAGCGCGGACATTGAGCTCCCCATACGGGAGTCAGTATGTTGTCCGGAGGCGCAGCGGGCGGAGAGGAGCTCGGAACCGATTCGTTAAAACAGTATATTACCGGAATAGCGCTGGATGCTTACGTCCTATCCATTCCACCGAGCGCATGAAGAACAAGAAGAGAGGGCTATTTGAAGTATTGGCTTTATCTCGGATACAATCATGTTTCATGAGGTAGGCTGATTTAATGGGACAATGCATTTATTCTCTACTGGATTAAGTCTATTTACCCATTCGAATCCATATACTGTATGTGACCTCTATATATCACGTTAAAAAGTTTGGAAATAAATGGCTACTCTTTAGCTGTAGTGTCATTTGTATATTTGATGGGCATTCGTCCGAAACTATTGTGCTCTTCAACCATGGGCTTTTACTTACCCGCACACTATTTCAACTCATATGAATATGATAATGCTTGCCCAGTAATATGAAATAACATTAAGGTAATACGTTTTACACTTGTAACTAAAGCGGGTTATCTGGTCAAACATCACTGCGTGTCATTCTTGTTTGGCCGAAGCACTCTCGTTGCGCGGCTCCCTATACCAATGATTATTCATTCGATGTGAACAGTCTTCACCGCGCGTCCGACTTCACATGATCCACCTCGAAATATTGTCTATGATACAAACTTTGAATTTAGTATTTTATTTTCCCCTTGCTCATTTTGTTTGTCTTCTTTGATCATTTTTGGATCTGCTTTAGACATTTATAGTATGGGGGGGGGGGGGGGGGGGGGGGGGGGGGGTGTGTATGTCTAGTTATGTAGGCCGTGTGGAACGGTTATGTCATTTATGCTTATGGTTAACTGTACACCCCTTAATATCTTTGAATAGCCTATGTGGGTTTTTTTCTCTCTTCTTATTTAAATCACACCGCTGCCACCATCTGTCAAACCTTGGTTCTTGGCAAGGATACTGTTCTCTTACCAGGCATCGATTATCTTAACTCTATTAACAAAGCAGATGGTATAGGCCACAATAGCACATCCATGGCAAATGTGTTTACTGAACATTCCAGATGACACGGAAATGTGTGTTAAAGCATTTTACAGTGCCAGAAGTGCATAAGAGATGGAGGAAAGTTTTTTTTTTTTTTTTTTTTTTTAATTACTCACTGATCCATGTACAGTTTGTCAAATTCTGTCATATTCCATGCTTTACTAGGTAGCATCTGTGCATTATAGTGTTTTTTGGATGGTCTGCTACAACATTTACATTTTTGTGAAATATGACAGCAGTATAAATGTCTGCCAAAAAGCCTGTTTTCTGTCTCCAGATACAAAATGAAAGTTTCTTCCATCCAGTCTTGATTAAAGGGCTGCAGCTGCCTTGCCCAATTATAAAAGTGTTTGTTTTGATAAAAAACAGTACACATGAAGCTTACTTTTAATTTTAATTTTAGCAGGTCACAGATTTAAATCACTTGGAAATGAAGCAGTAAAATCCAAACTGTAAATTCTGAGACCTTAGAGAATCTTTTCACTGAGAGAAAAGCCTGTATTGATCATACATTCCAGATATGTAAATTATACCCTAACACCATTTAATTTAACAGCTTTGAGAGGACATCCTGCACTCTCAACTCATTTGATTGTTTTTCACTTGAGCTATGCTCAACGAGGACGTGCATGTTCTGTGATGCACCATGAAGACGCCATATGCAGTATTTAAAATTCATATGAAAAAGCAATACCCAAAGACTTATAATGAACACAAACATACTGTCAGTGATTTCTTACAGCATGCAGCTTCCCTTATGTTAGGCTAGAGCAGGGTTGTTCAAAGTGTGTGGTGTGCCTCCCCGGGGGGCACTAGGGCATGTCAGAGGAGAGGCAGGGAGAGTGGTAAATTTTTGTATTAAATAATACAAATATATATATATATATATATATATATATATATATATATATATATATATATATATATATATATATATATATATATATAATCTTGAGTTTAAGTATTATATTTTATTTAAAACATTATTTAAACAGTTCTGAATATAATAGGCAATTCTTTTATTATTTTTTTCATCAAGAATCTTTGTGAGGATTCCCTGAAATTTATCAAGCTCGCAAGTAAAGCAGACATAACATATTAGCCTGTAATTACAATGGAGTGGTTTCTGAGACCACCAAATTCGAATACTTCAGTTTCAAGGGTCAAACCCAAAAGACGACGATACGATGAACAGTATTTAAGATTAAGATTTACATGGACAGGACCAGTTGATGCACCACAACCTTTAATTGTCGTTTGTCAGGAGATTTTGGCTAATGACAGCATGCGATTCCGCAGACAAGGAGTTTATCCATCGTGTGCGTTGTGTCACAAGGGTGGCTCCCTCTCTTTGACTTTGAAAACCCCTGGGCTAGAGTTCTTTTTTTTTCTTTTCTTTTTTTGTACATTGCTATTGGCACTTTCATTTGTTTTGTTTTTTCTGAAATGTGAACTTAATTCCACCCATTTATTCATGTTTACATCTTATTCATGCTCTTGAGAACTAATAGTTTTGGGGATGTTTAATTTAAGATTTTAAGATGTTTGAAATGATTTTAATTTGTGTGTCTCATGTAATCAAATGAATGATTGGAGGCTTAGACCTGGTACCCACATCTTTTTTGTATTCTAATTCCTCCATTTTTTTTTTAACAGGACACTGGACCCAAATGTCAGATCTTCCGGAAGCAACTAGGGCTGGGGCCCATCAGCACTTGACAGCAGGCTGGGAGGTGGCCAGTGTGGCTCAGTGCTTCAGCATACTCGCAGTCAAACCCTGCTTGGGGCCTGCACTGAGCGAGAGCAGTTCTGGTATGATCTGATATCTCAGCATGGATAGCTTAAGTGAGAGAGCCCACACACTCTGATGAGACCACCTCTCCAGAAACAGACTAGAAATTATCGAGGGTTTACTCCTCAAATTCCTGATTTATCTGTGAACTGCACATTTAGTCTTTTCTTGCCATTTCCCCTTCCTCCTTCTCTTTTTCATTATGGAGTTTCAAGCTGGATTTTTGAATAACGATTGGACTTCATTTCTTAGCTTTTGGTTGACAGTGTTGTTGAGCTTGCATGTGCAGTTCAGCCCTGTCTCCTCCTGTCCAGAGGAGTGCCGCTGTGATAAAACATTTGTTTACTGTAATGAGAGGAGCTTGACGTCTGTGCCTCTGGGGGTACAAGAGGGATATAAGACCCTCTTCCTCCACAACAACCAGATCAACAATGCCGGCTTTCCAGTGGAGCTACACAATGTTGCCTCAGTAGATACTGTTCACCTATATGGGAACCAGCTGGATGAGTTTCCCCTCAACCTTCCCAGGAACGTTCGTGTGTTGCACCTCCAAGAAAACAACATCCAGACTATCTCCAGTGCTGCGCTAGCCCAGCTACCCATGCTGGAGGAACTCCACCTGGATGACAACTCCATCTCTACTGTAGGAGTAGAGGAGGGGGCTTTCAGGGAGGCTGTCAGCCTCAAGCTTCTTTTCCTCACCAAAAACCACCTGAGCAGCATTCCTAACGGATTACCGGCTGATCTCAAGGAGCTGAGATTGGACGAGAATCGCATTGCAGACATTGATGAGGATGCCTTCCAGAATGTCACCACCCTGCAGCGACTGTTGCTGGATGGGAACCTTCTAGAGGATGAGGCCATCGCTCCTGGGACCTTCCACGATCTGGTGAACCTCAAAGAGCTGTCCCTGGCACGTAACTCACTCACCACTCCACCACCATTGCTCCCTGGTGTATCCCTGACCAAACTCAACCTGCAAGACAATCAGATTGATAACATTGAAGTGAGAGCCTTTTCTGGGCTCAATGAACTGGAGAGACTGGATATCTCTAGCAACCATCTTCAATATCTTCCACCAGGTGTCTTTGATGGCTTGAGAAACCTGAGGTCCCTAAATGTGAGGAACAACCTCTGGCGATGTGATTGCAACATTAAGTGGGTCATTGCATGGCTCAGGTCTCTGCCATCTGTGATAAATGTCCGCGGGTTCACATGCCATAGTCCAGAGCGGGTCCGTGGCATGGTAATTAGAGAACTTACCTTAGATGCCATTGACTGCCCTGCGGGCACAGTGTTGCATCCTTGGCCAACACATTCATATCCATCCACATTACCACCTCGCAAAACCAGCCCCACCCCCAGAACTACCCTTTTCACCACCATTTTATCCACTGCTTTTTACCCCCCCTCAGCCAACCCCACACCACCAGTACCACATTTCCCTCCCGGGCCCTTACCTCCCTACGAAGACCCCTTGAAAATCTCCTTTCATGTTGTTAATTCTACCTGCGTTGATGTGAGTTGGGAATCTTACTTCACTGTGACAGCTTACAAAGTGACATGGGTCAAGATGGGTCAGAGCTTAATGAGTGACATCACTAGAGAAAGAACCGTTCCAGGACACCAGCGAAGGCTCAGCTTGTTGAATTTGGAGCCCAGGTCTCTCTATCGCATCTGTGTGTATGTTCTGGATACTCTTAACACATACAGACCAGGGGAGGATACTATCTGTTCCGAGGCTAAGACCAAGTCCACATCCACATACTCTGAATCGGAGCAGGCTGCCCAGCAAGACAACACCTCTACACTCCTATTGGCTGGAGTGATAGGTGGGGCAGTGTTGGTGGTCTTAGTGACACTTCTGAGCTTGTTTTGCTGGCACATGCACAAGAAAAGCAGGTCAGCGTCGTCCAAATGGAAATATAATCGTGGCAGGAGAAAAGATGACTACTGTGAGGCTGGCACCAAAAAGGATAACTCCATCCTAGAAATGACTGAAACAAGCTTTCAGATAGTGTCGCTTAACAACGAGCAGCTTTTAAAAGGAGACTTCAGAATTCAGCCCATCTACACACCTAATGGAGGAATTGGCCTCAGAGACTGTCACTTAAGTGACAATAGCATAAGCTACTGCAAGAGCAGTAACGTTCCCAGTGTGGACTTCTGCCACACATGATGCTCTTCAATGGAAGCTACATTGAAGAAATATATTTGTTTAGAAGAAAAATGTAGTTCAATATACTGTACAACACACACACACACATATACATACATACATACATACATACATACATGCATACATACATGCATACATATATATATATATATATATATATATATATATCGATATATATATAATGTGTGTGTAATTGTTTTTTTTCCAGGTTCAATCAACATGGTAATTTATACTGAGGACATGTATGTGGAATTCTGCAATATTTTATATTCTTAGTAAACATGAAATGGTTTTGTAATTTGTGAGGCTCAAAGTGGTTTGGCTCAAGGACACAGCAGTTATTTTGTATATTCAGATAGCGCTGGCTACATGCTGCATATGCAGTCCACAAGTTTGCCTCTTGACCACTTTCAGATCCTGAAAACTTTGCTAACCACAGAAACAAAATATATCCTTTGTGCTGAAATACGGCTACCCTTTCACACAACACTAGTTAAGATAACAGAGTGGTCAGGGGACTGTGTAGATTTTGACCATTTCCTATTTGGAAAGGAATAACGAGAAAGGAAAAAATTGCTAATTTTCTCGTTTAGTTTAACAAACGGAAAATGAGAATTCGGCTCGATTTATCCTTTATTATTTAAAAACTGGTTTTGCACATCTGTGCGGCACTGAAACTCCCCTTTCATCTGATTGGTCAAAGTGCCCCGTCTTCTGCATGGCCTTAATTCTGTCAGGTAGAATAAGAGTCGCTACGGCGTTGCCAATGTGATTACACTTTAATAAATTAATGTTGCGAACCACCACTCACTATTAACTACGTAACTACGCCATTTGAAGCCGAAATGTGTCGCTGGGCACGTAATTAGTGCTGTTGCAACTAGGTCATGTGAGAGATTGCAAGCACAGACTATATGCTATGCTGACACAGAGATTGGTGTATTAGTTAATATTTTTAGATTTAATAACATTGTATGATTTTGTAGTAGGCCCAACCTGTGTTTCCATGTCACATTGATAAGAGCAATTAAGATAGTTCTGTCACTTTGGATAAAAGTGTAAACTAAATACTGTTTGGCCTACTGTAAGAGCAGCAAGTGGAGTGAATGTAAAAATCTAATAAACATTACCATGATAACATGTCTGTAAAATTTCCCACTCATCTTGAGTGAAAGTTTAATGAGCTCACTAGGTATTTGTTTTTGTGTTTGTTTGTTCTGGGCAGTAGGTGTGCTGTAGGGCCTATGGCAAAAAGCAAAACTTGTTACAACTGTTCTTTACAAGTTGAAACAAAAAAAGTTTAGCGGATTAAAACAAGACAAAATGTTTGTCTCTTTTTTGTGTTAAGTGTTTTTGTTTTGTTTTTGCCAATTCCTGCAGTCACAATTGTTTAGAAAGTAAGGTTCAAGCAGGGTATGTGCAATGGAGACAGTTGTTCAGTGAAGACCAAATCAAGCTATTTCAAGTTCAAAATCAAGTTCAGTTTTGGTTGCATACATTGTTGTAAGGATAAAATAAAGTTGTTGTACATTACATTTTCCATTATTTTGACTGAACTACACATAATGAGCAATCACTTTGCAGAAATAATGTTGCACCCAATCATAGAGAGCTAACAGTAGCATCTGCCCAATGGTATGTCACACACACACACACGTTGGTGTGTTGTGGCTATCCTAATGAGGACTACAGATTATTTTCCCTAACCCTCAAAAAAAAAAAAAAAAAAAACTTTCTGCATCTTTACATAAAAAAAAAATAAACTTTTAGTGTGTTTTTTATTTGATTTGAATTATGGGGACACTAGAAATGTCCTCATATACCACATTTATAGCACAATACACTTATAATTACCAATTTGTAACCTAATAATCATCCTCATAAACCACGAAAACCCTGTCCACACACAAACACCTTGTGAGCTCATTAAACGTTCACTCAAGACGAGTGGGAAATGTTACAGAAATGTTATCATGGTAATATTTATACTTTTATCCAATGTGACGGAACTATCTTCATTGCATTTATCAATTTGACATGGAAACACAGGTAGGTCCTACTACAAAATCATACAATATTATTAAATATAAAAATAATAAATAATATACCAAACTCCATGTCAGCATATAATCCGGGCTTGCAATCTCTCACACGTCATACATTACAGGCAAAGCTTCTCAAATTGCAACCGCACTAATTACAGTTGAAGTCAGAAGTTTACATTCACCTTACCCAAATACAATTAAACTCAGTTTTTCACAATTCCTGACATTTAATCATATAAAACATTCTCTGTCTTAGATCAGTTAGGATCACTACTTTATTTTAAGTGAGTGATATGTGAAATGTCATAATAATAGTAGAGAGCATGATTTATTTCAGCTTTTCTTTCTTTCATCACATTCCCAGTGTGTCAAAAGTGTACACACACTTTGTTAGTATTAGGTAGCATTGCCTTTAAATTGTATAACCTGGGTCAAATGTTTTGGGTAGCCTTCCACAAACTAGTAACAGTAAGTTGCTGAAATTTTGGGCCATTCCTCCAGACCTAACTGGTGTAACTGAGTTAGGTTTGTAGGCTTCCTTGCACGCACAAGCTTTTTCAGTTCTGCCCACAAATGTTCTATTGATTGATTGAAATACCTTGACTTTGTTGTCCTTAAGCTATTTTGCCACAAATTTGGAGGTATGCTTGGGGTCATTGTCCATTTTGAAGACCCATTTGCAACCAAGCTTTAACTTCCTGGCTGATGTCTTGAGATGTTGCTTCAATGTATCCACATCATTTTCCTTCCTCATGATGCCATCTATTATGTGAAGTGCACCAGTCCCTCCTGCAGCAAAGCACCCCCATGCTATACCCATGCTTCACGGTTAGGATGGTGTTCTTCAGCTTGCAATCCTCGCCCTTTATCTCTTCAAACATAACGATGATCATTATGGCCAACCAGTTAAATTTTTGCTTCATTAGACCAGAGGACATTTCTCCAAAAAGTAAGATCTTTGTCCCCATGTGCACTTGCCAACTGTAGTCTGGCTTTTTTATGGCAGTTTTTGGAGCAAAGACTTCTTCCTTGCAGAGCAGCCTTTCAGGTTATGTCAATATAGGATTTGTTTTACTGTGGATATATATACTTATATATATATATATATACACACTCTACCTGTCTACCTGTTTCTTCCAGCATCTTCACAAGGTCCTTTGTTGTTGTCCTGGATTTGCACTTTTCGCACCAAACTACATTAATCTCTAGGAGACAGAATGTGTCTCTGTCCTGAGCAGTATGATGGTTGCGTGGTCCCATGGTGTTTATACTTGCGTACTATTGTTTGTACAAATGAACGTGGTACCTTCAGGTGTTTGGAAATTGCTCCCAAGGATGAAATCCAATTTTTTATGAGGTCTTGATTTTCCCATGATGTCAAGCAAAGAGGCACTGAGTTTGAAGGTAGGCCTTAAAATACATCCACAGGTACACTTCAAATTCAGTATGCCTCCTCTCAGAAGCTAAATGGCTAACTGTCTAAAGGCTTGATATCAATTTCTGGAATTTTTCAAGCTACCTAAAGGCACAGTTAACTTAGTGTATGTAAACTTCTGACCCACTGGAATTGTGATATAGTCAAATAAAAGTTAAACAAACTGTCTGTAAACAATTGTTGGAAAAATTACTTATGTCATGCACAGAGAATATGTCCTAAACGGCTTGCCAAAACTATAGTTTGCTAATATTAAATCTGTGGAGTGGTTAAAAAATTACCTAAGTGTATGTAAACTTCTGACTTCAACTGTATGTGCCCAGCGACACATTTTGGCTTCAAATGGCATGCGTAGTTAACAGTAAGTGGTGGTTTGTGACATTTATTTATTAAAGTGTAAACACAATGGCAGAGCCGTACCGACTCTTATTCTGCCTGACAGAATTAAGGCAATACAGAAGACTGGGCAGTTTGACCAATAAGATGAAAGGGGCGTTTCTGTGCCGCCCACATGTGTGAATGAAATAGTCAAGCCATAAACCAATTTTTAAACAATAAAGGTGAAATCAAGCCGAATTCTAATTTTCCGTTTGTTAAACTAAACTAAAAAGCGAGATGTCTTTTCCATTCTTGTTATTCCTTTCCAAAAAGGAAATGAAATGGACAAAACGTACATGAACCTTCAGGAAATCCAAACACTGCTGATTAAGCTGCAGTAGAAAAAATGAGTGGAGTTTTCTTTCTTTTTTTCTTTTTTTTGAATTGAAGTGCACTTTTCAGCAGAGAGCATGAGCAGTCATTCAGAAAATGAGCTTTTATGGAAATCACATTTAAAGCGAAAAGGGACCACTCTTCAACAACCTGCAGTTTCTCACAGAGAGAGACCAACAGCAGTGAATGCGGTAGGGAGATTATCAGAAGGGTTCCTTTTCAAGCGTTTTCCAGGGCATGTATATTTTTGTTTTTGTCCACCAGGGGGCAGCTTGTTTCAGTTCATACAGCATATAACAGCTAAATAGACAACAAAAAACAACACAAAACAAAAACAAAAAAAACAAAAAAACTACCATATTACATATTCATTTTTTCCTTCTGCTAATTTACAACCCTTATATGATGTAATATAATGAGGTAAATCCCAAGGTAAACAAGTAATATCCTAAGGAACCTCTTTAAGCTTCATACAGTTTTTTGTTAACTTTAATTGTTAACTTTAATTATGAATCATTAAACATACAATGATGAAATACAGCAGATTTAACCCTTCTCTTTTGGAGATAAATCCAAACAACTGTTATGTTCAGTTAAAAAAAAAGACCCAGTAAAGAACGGTGCAATACATATACCACATATCTTTACACACACACACACACACACACACACACACACACACACATATACATACACTAACACATGAAAATTGCCATATGCTTGTTTAACACTAAAAACAAGCTTTTTAAAATAGCTTTTCATATAGTGCTACTTATATATCAGTGGTGGTACTTTTTTTTATTTTTACAGTAGATATACATAAATTCATTACTGTATATTTTGAGTAAAAATTATGAAAGAAAAATAGTACATACAAATTGTATTTGTTGAAATAAGTACAAAATC
This sequence comes from Moxostoma hubbsi, assembly GCA_032164185.1. NCBI lineage: Eukaryota > Metazoa > Chordata > Actinopteri > Cypriniformes > Catostomidae > Moxostoma > Moxostoma hubbsi. The sequence goes on along the minus strand of JAVLUX010000031.1, from coordinate 11,689,510 downwards.
ATGGTTTCATTTAAAAAAAAGATATACATATATTTTAGAATAGTTTGCCTGGCCGGAAAAAAAAGAGTGAATAATTCCATAGACTTCCATTGAAAAGATCAAAGGTCATCAGGATGCCATAGTGACTTGATGTTTTATTTTTTCTTACATGTAAAACCTAGTAACCTGCCTAATTATCCCTAACGCCCAAACATTACATAAATATAAACAAGCATTAATTAAATGATTTTGTGAAAAAATCTAAAGCCATTTTGCCCTAAAAATATAAAGGTAAAGAATAGTATTTCACTGTTTTTAACCTATAAACGGGTCAAATTGACCCAAACATTATAGGAGAGTAAAGTCTTCACTTTTATTTTAAATTTCTTTCAAATGCTCCTTTTAAATAATTTCTGCAATTCACAAATTAGGCCAGGACATTACACACAGCTCACTCTGACTATGCCCTCAAATCAATGTTTTCAGGAACATTCTACAGCAAAATTAAGTTCTGAACATCCACATTCAGCTCTTCCTTTACTGATCAAGAGCCTTTTTAATCATGCATCACATCAGGAGGGATGATGAATGGTTTGTCTTTGAAAGAGTTTCAGGTCCCTGCATGAGTGCAATTAGGACAATTTTTTTAATGGTGCACCAGTTTTCCAGGACAGAGAGCCAAGTTTGGAATGCAGGCTTGCTGTGGAGAAATATTTATCATGTGCTGTTACTCATAGACATTACTTGCTTTGACATTATTTTATTTTGTGGGTCGAGTTCAAACCCCCAATTCATAATCCCTGGTCCAAGAAAGGGAGAAAATATGCAGAGGCTATTTTCGCTTGGCAGGAGGATTCAGGGTTGGGAAGGGGGGCCCCTAATTGACAGAGTTGTTAACCCTTCATCGCTCTCTGGTTTGACATTAAAGTTAGACTAGATGGCTGGATACTTGTTTACATCCAAATAGCCATTACATGGGATGTAAACATGTCTGTATTTGAATAGTACATGGATGAGCTTGGAGCTTGCACAGGTTACAAAAGCATTGTTTTTGTGGCACAAACAAAATGGTCTCTTAAAGGGATAAAAAGGGCTACTGCAGTTCTGTGGGAATGAAAGTATTTCTCCTCAGCATTCAACATGCTATTCCGACCACCCCGTCCTGCTTTACTTGTAATCTGGGACATCCTCAAGATCCATTTCTCATCTGAAAGCTTTTAACTGATGTTATACTCCATTAACATTTCATTTCAAATCCTGTGGCCACCCGTAAGTCTTTATAACAGACTTCCTCCACACAGTCTGAAGTCCAGTGTGGTTGTCAAGCTCAGGTTCCCCTAGAGGAGGTGGTTGTGATAGTGGAGACCCGAATAAATAGCTGTGAAGTTAACCCATTAGTGTGATAAATCTTTACCGAGCCTCTCTCTGACATATTTTCATAGAGAGAAAAGTAATGGCAGGTGAATAAGCAGTGGAACTTATATGTGCCACAATACACTACATCATTCCCTCTACTGAAGTCCTCAGAGCTTGTGTGGAGGGTGTTTTTGCTGGGCCATCACCAAAACCAAAAATGTTTCATTCTACACATGAACAGTTTTATCTATTGCCTTACTGTAATTTAGCAGTATATCTTAATCTGGTTAATTTGAAGGATTTGACATCAAAAAATGTGATCTGCATATTACAGCAGTAGTCTGTAGTCAGTGTTGAATGCAACGCACACGTTTTGAAAGGCAATTGCAAACAACATCCTGACAGACATCAATAGATGACATTGCTAAGAAGCCAAGGTCTATCCTCCAGACAAGAATTGCATTTTGCGATTCAGAATGACTCATTGCCTGCTCGTGTGGTGAACATTGTTCTTTATTTACTATGAATGAGCTGAAAATCACAGTAGCGGCCCTGTAGTCAGATGGTTGTATTACACAAAAGGACTGTGAGCAATGGCTCATGTCCGTAATCCTACCCAACAGTCAATCCATCTCCTTGAAAAAGCACATTGATTTGGTTTGGAATAATTACTCTAAATGACTGTGAGGTCAGTCTGAACAAAGCACTACCACAAACGTGGCTGAATATGTCTTAGATCTTTGTGTGTCCCTTAAATTATTTCATTGTTTCAAAAGTTGTTGCCTGTGTGATTTGTTCATCTATAATTAAACCTTATTTAATACAGACCTCAACTTATTGGTTAACATAATGGTGTTACATTAGGTAAAAGCAAAATGTATCTGATATTTTAATGAACAGATTGTTCAATACCTTACCAGGTTGCTTAGGGAGTGAAAGTTCATTCTAATAAGATTTATGTATTTTAACATTCTGGTTGTGTTTTTCTTCAGAATGAGAATGGGCAGTGATTTTATACTCTCGTGCTACAGTTTGTTGGTCAGCAGACAGGGTTTTGCAGTAGAATCCATTGGGAACCAAAGTAACTTTTAATTGCTACATTTAATTTTCTTTTGTTTGTTTCCACTAACTGTTGTTGTTGTTGTTGTCCCATGTATGTGCCTTGAAACTTACAATGTAAAGTCCTTGAAACCTTTAAATGTTTTTGCACAAGTTGTAAATATGGAAACTGAGCTTTTTGAAAATAAAACAACCATCAGAATGGACCAGTGACTTTTTTTCTTCCCGTTATCCACATTTTTCATGACCTCTCAGTGAGCTGCGGCATTAATGGTGAGAGACTTCCTCTTGGATGCTCTGCACTTCTGCTTAGTTGTTGTTATCAGCTAGACCAACGTTGCTGGCGAGCAGCAGAGGCTCTGAATCAATCTGTTCTTTTAGAGGGTGTTTTTACAATTACAGGTGGCTTAAAAACTACTGGAAAATGAATGTTATGCCGATTATCCCCCCCCCCCCCCCCCCCCCCCCCCCCCAAATGCTCAAAACATTTTGTGTCGAACCACGTGTAATAATCAGAGGTTGCATTAACCTAATTCTGTCACTTGCCTATATTTAAAAAAAAAATATTCCCAAAAGATCAATCAGGCATATAACGAAGATGAAAAACATTTAAACCAAGCTCCAAACACACACACATAGGGCAAGTGCAGAGAGTGCTAGAGCCCTGTGGAGTAACTTTACCATTTAAATGTGTGTGATTGTGTACTTGTGTATTCAGGGGTTGCTATGGAAACTGTATGTCCATATGCAGGGATTTATATTAAGGTTACTCTACACTAGCTGATTTTTCCAATGATTTTCAGGAGTTAGCTTAGTTAACATAATCACTGGCCAGGCAGAGATATACAGAATACCCATTGGCACCTCTCAATAGGAGGTGTTAATCACTTGACCATGGTCCGGACTCCCTGCTGAGTTAATGGCTTCAAGCACTGAAAAGACACATATGTTTTGTTTGAAAAAATCTTTGTGTCACTGAAAAGAACTGACAAGATGACAAGCTGATTAGAACTTTTTTTTAATCACACTGAGCTGAATATCATCACAAACGCTGATTAAAATCCATAGTGAGTCTGTCATTCTGCATAAATAATAAAAAAAAGCAACTAATGATGGACTAATAACATTGACGAACATTTTACAGTTTTGGTGCATTTTAAAATACAACCTTGTGAAATCAACCTAACCATGAAGAAAATGCAACATTGCCCCTGTTTTGGAACAATCAAGCAAGCTACAGGCCTGTAAATGCCCCAAATCACTGTATTGCAATTTTGCTTATCTTGTTATTTTGTCAGCGAAAGTAGTTGCAGTGAGTCGTTATGTGTGTCACCCATCCACCATTTTTTAATCGGCAAGTGTGTCATACCTCTGAATGAAGAGAGTGAGATCTCAGCAAAACACCCTCGGGCCAAAACGAGTAGTTTCGAGTCTGCTAGTCTAGAGCCAGCTTTAAGTAAGCACAGAATGCTCTGCCGTGTGACTGTTGTTAGTAATATTATACTGCTTGGTAATGGGAATAAGCTGCACAGCATAAGTATGCAGTAAGCATAATGGGTCATTTCACTGCCTGTGAAAAAGATGGAAGCAGAATTGCACTTTCCTTTCAATGTATTTTTTTAAATGATGTTTGATCCATTCATTAGCATATTGTCCCTGTAGACATCCAACATTGTTATCTAGTGTGAAGATATGTTTGTTGATTAATGATGTTAATTATTATTAATTACCCACAATCTGGCTACTTCATGTGTTTGAAGCTTCATTCACACTTCAGAGTAAAGTAAAAAAAGGTGTAGATGTGCATTGTAAAAGACAGCTGCTTAAATGAAAATGAATAATGTAAACAAATTACTGTGAGAAAATATAAAATGACTTGTATTGTATAGTGTGATGAAAACATTTGTTTATCTGACCAACAGCCTGTTTAATAGTGGTCTTGTCATCCTGAATTCTGGGACCTCATGCTATATAAATGTATGTTTTGATAGATTGCATCAAGAGGCCTTTTTCACTTCGCTGAGTAGGTGTGCTTTCTGTAAGGGAAGATTTTGTCCCACACCTACACTTTGTTTCATTTTTTTTACATTTTGCTGTGGAGTTGTATACCAGCATTTTCAGCAGACAGCATGCTTCTGATTCACTCAAACGTTCTCTTAGTTTTTTCCTTGAAGCAAAGACAAGGAGAGTAATGTTTCTGTGAAACTATAGTCAGCTCTCTTACTTTCATACTGAGATGATGCCGAAATAGGTACACTATTTGAAAGGAAAAAAAATGCCATGAGTCTTTGCCTATTCACTGAGCACATCTGAGGGCTAAAATGAACCTTCCTACTTTCTGGGATGATTCTGCCAGGTCAGTGATCTTTTGTCTGTCTGACATTATTGAAAAGGGTCACAATTATTATTAGTATTGTTATTATTATTTTTATTATTTTCTCCCCAGTTTGGAATGTCCAATTCCCAATGCGCTCTAAGTCCTCGTGGTGGCGTAGTGACTTGCCTCAATCCGGGTGATGGAGGACGAATCTCAGTTGCCTCCGCATCTGAGACAGTCAATCCGCACATTTTAAAATGTGGCTTATTGAGCGCGTTACCATGGAGACACAGCATATATGGAGGCTCACGCTATTCTCCGTGGCATCCATGCACGACTCACCACACACCCCACCAAGAGCGAGAACCACATTATAGCGACCACGAGGAGGTTACCGATTGTGACTCTACCGTCCCTAGCAATCGGGCAATTTGGTTGTTTAGGAGACCTGGCTGGAGTCACTCAACATACCTGGGATTCGAACACACAACTCCAAATTTGGTAGTCAGCATCTTTTCTCACTGAGCAACCCAGGCCCCCGAACAGGGTCACAATTATTAAGCAAATCAAGAGCCACCATCGACCATGCATAATGTCCTGTTTTAGTAGAGAGCCCAACAAGAATGGTTTGAATGCAATTTTATCAGAACATGAAGAATGAATACATGTTTTTAAATCTATCCAGAGGACAAAATCTGCTAAACAACAAATTAACATAAGCTTAGCCCCAGGTTTGAAATAGGAAAAAGTAAAACAATCTCAGCACCAACCTAATCCTAAAAAAATTCTTATTCCATGGTGCTGCAAAGTCTGAATTAACAATTTCTTGTAATAATGGCAATGCAAGGTTGTGTGCACAAGTTGATGCTAATATGTAGTTTTATTCTATACAAGCTGATAAACAATCTTTACAAGTTTTCCCAAAATGAGTACATTTACAAAATGGATGAATGTTTCTCTCTCTCTCTCTCTCTCTCTCTCTCTCTCTCTCTCTCTCTCTCTCTCTCTCTCTCTCTCACTCACAAACAGGGAAATCTGCCATTAAAATGTTTTTGGGCATTGTTGTCTTTCCAGAATTCCACAGCAACAAACAAGTGCTTGTTTATTTGTCTCTCCCCACATCTCTTTAGATTCATCATCTCTCACAGTAGAGCTGGAAAATGTGAAAACATTGTGCAAAACATAGAGCTAGAGGTCAGTAAACATGAGATACATGAGATAACATTATATGAAAAAAGCGGGGATTTGTACAGTATATCAAGTAGTTGCCAAAACAAAACAAAAACACCTACATTTATGAACTATGGTTTAGGCATTATTGCCGTTATTGGCAAAAACATTCAATATATGCAAAGAGTCAATATTTAGAGTGTTGAACCTTGTTCTTCATAACCTCTACAATTTGCTCTGGCATGCTGGATATCAGCTTCTGGGCCAAAGCCTGACTGATGGCGATCCATTCTTGTTAGTGCTCGGAGTTGATCACAAATTGTGGGCTACTGCTTGGCCACTCGCCTTTTGAGGATTGACCACAGGTTCTCTATAGGATTAAGATCCGGGGAGTTGCCTGGCCATGGATCCAAAATTTCATTGTAATGATCTCCGAGCCACTTCATTATTACTCTTACCTTGTGACATGGTGCTCCATCATGCTGTAAAATGCATGGAACATCACCAAATTGCTCCTGGATAGTTGGGATAAGTTGCTCTTGCAAGACATTTTGATACCATTCTTTATTCATGGCAGTGTTTTTGAGCAGAATTGTGAGAGAGCCCACTCCCTTGCATGCAAAGCAACCCCACACATGGATGGTCTCAGGATGCTTCACTGTTGGTATGACACAGGACTCATGGTAGTGTTCACCTTTTCTTATCTGGACTATATATTGTCCAGATGTCCCAAACAGTCAGAAGGGAGCTTCATCAGAGAAAATATCTTTGCAAAAGTCTTCTGCTGTCCAATCCTTGTACTTCATGCCGAATTTCAGTCTGTCCTTGATGTTTTTCTTGGACAGAAGTAGCTTCTTGCTGCCCTTCTTGACACCAGGCAATTGTCCAAAATTCTTCACCTCACTGTGCATGCATATGCACTCACACCAACCTGCTGCCAATATTGAGCAAGCTCTGCACTGGTGGTGACATGATTCTGTAGCAGACTCCTCAGGAGGAGATTGTCCTGGTGCTTGCTGGACACTCTTGACATCCTGAAGCCTTCTTCACTACAGTTGAACTTCTCTCCTTGAAGTTCTTGACGATCCGGTAAATGGTTCTTTCAGGTGCAATATTCCTTGCATGTGAGGCCATTTTGATGCAAAGAGATGATGGCTGCACATCTTTCTTTAGAGGTAACCATTGCTAACAAGAACACATTGATTGGAAACAATTCTTCCCTAATTTTATAGCAATCAGTCTGCTCTTACAATACAATCAGAATGATAGAGTGATTTCACCTGACTAGTACCCATTCACACTTTCCCAGGTGCTGCTGATATGATTAGTGAAATGATGTTAGTTGGTGGAAATTATCATGAGTCGCAATAACAACTGTGTTTTCTTCCCTTTCACACAAATAATGACAACAGTTGATAATGACCATTATTCACACACTGCTATTTTATGATATCGAAACACAGCTATAACTCATCATTTGAAAAACTATAAATTTTAACGCTTGTATTGAAGACCCACTTACAATTACATACATATTCCAGTGTGATTAGCTTCTGCGGTAGCTAACCTCATTGAGTGTTGGACTTTTGACCTTAAGACAGAGGTTCAAGCAAACATGCAAGCAGACACGGACTAAAATGTCATAAAAAGCAACACAAAATTACGTGGTTGCTTATGAAAATGTGCCATATTGATTTTCTACACTATCGGTTAGGTTTAGATGTTGGTAAAGTGTAAGGATGTCTGATTTCTTCACCTCTCATTTGATTTTAACCCTTGTGCTTGCTTAAATATTTTTACCTGATTTAGTCTTCCCGGTCAAAAATGACCGGCCTATTAAAAATTGCTAATAATTCTCTCATTATGCTCAACAAATATTGGATTAGATCTTTTTGTCAACTTGTTTTTTTTTCAATAAGGGCAGGTTTTGCATTTCTTTTTGGAACTTATTGATCATAGGCCTCATTGACCTGAGGTTATGCACCTAATTTTTGAGTAAAAAAATAATTATTTGCGGATAATGTTGGCAATATTAAATCAAATATGAAACCACACTAGTGTGCTTTAATGTTTAACAGGGAAGTTTGTTTTGATTCACTTTTATTTTGTAAAACAAAAATGGCAAAAAATTAGTGGCCAATGAAAAGGAGTGGGGAAGATCCCAAAAAACAAGACTTTTATTTTGCAATGAACCAGGGCAAGTGTCTAGTGTTATGATCAAGGATTTGATCAAGTGCCTCATGCGCAGAGAACCGCTTGGCCATTGTACTACCACAAAGGGAATGATGAGCAAGGCCCTATGAGGATTTATATACCTTAGCTGTGGGAAAGCTTCCGTATATTAGTAAACATTAGCCACATTTCCACTATCCGGCCAAAAGAGGGCATGCTAGTGCGTGCCAGGACCAGTTGCATTCCCACAGTCACTTCCGGGGCTTCATCGTGCCTCGTCTGGGCTTTCTTGGGGCCAATGGCCTTTTGCCCACTAATTACCTTTGTGCCAAACAAGGCTGACTGGGGATTGAGGCAGGTACATTGTCAAAGGTGGAGTTTCTACGAACTTGTCAGTATATATATACACATTGCACATTGCTACAGGTTTGGGGGAAAAAAATTATAATAAAATGTGGGTACATAACAAAGCGGTGCCCAAAGATATTACTTTCTGTGGTTCGGTGAACTTTCAAGGTGGTGTGCTCGGACATCGTCACACTGTTATTGGAGAGACCACTCGGGACATCATGGCAGTTATGAGTCGATGAGTTGTTATTGCTAATTTATCTTGCTTGCTATCTAATGTCTACATTAGATATAAACTCAATATTCTAGATAACATTATACCTCAGCTTGAGCTCCCCTTTTGCTTGTGAAATGGGCAAGGTGTGTTGTTGACACCAGCTATTGGCCCCGGCTTTCCAGTTGATTGCCCAGGCTCGCGCACTGGCCCGATAGTGGAAAAACATCCATTGATCTGCTTCTTCGTGAAAGCATGATTTTGCAAAACATATTGTCATAATATTTTGGCTGAAAGTAAAGATCATGAAAGAAGAATTCTATTGGAGAGGAGTCACTGTGGGGCAAAGAAAGTTCAGGTGTGTGTGTGTGTGTGTGTGTGTGTCTGTGATAATGTTGGATGGATAATTGGATGTTGGATAAAGTTCAGGGTAGGATCAAAATCCTAAAAAGAAAGCATGCACTACTCAAATGTGTAAGTGTGCACACAGGTCCGAGGCCTTTATGTATCACACATGCACTCATCTTTATGGATGAACGTGCTCCTGAACACTCAGTTCTTCTCTTATGTGTGATCTCCCCCATTCATTTTCAATGGCTGGTCATTTCTGACTGGAAACACTAGTTTGACTTTGTGCCATTTTGTACAAAATACTGTAAAATTATTTTAAAACAAACTTCCTGGTTAAACATTAAATTACACTAGTGCGATGAAAAGTACAGAATGTTTTCATATTTTATTTAATATTGCCCTACTAATCAACAAATAATACTGAGCATAATCAGACCAGCGAGACTCTCTCACTCTCACTCTCTCTCTCGCTCCCTCTCTCTCCCTCCCAGGGTCCAAAGAGGTGAGAATGACCTGCCGGCAGAAGGATGGCTAGAAAGGCTACACCTCCCCTCAAGGGAGGGAGGAGAGTACATCACGCCGGAGGTTTCCCCAGCTTTATTCGGGTGGTGGAGGAGTGTGACGAGGAGGAGGGTGTGGTCGGGCCATGAGGACGTACGCCCTCATTTGCATGTTTTGCAAACAAAGTTTGTTCTGCTGGTTCCCGCTTCCTCCTTAGCCATTTTAAGAACCTCATTACACACTCCTAAATAATGTGGAAATGTTGTGAAAAGGGTCCATTGCAAATGTTAATAAAGCAGTGAATTTTTTTTTCCTAGTGCAATGTGGGAAATATTCCATAAGATGTTAAAAAGACAGTATTTGTCAAAATATAACACTCAAATAATGAACATATAAATTCAATATAAATTTGGCCTATATTAAAGATAGATTGCACAACTTCTACAAAGCAGTTTTATCTTTTTCTTGTTGTTGCTAATAGTAAATTAACCAAGGAAGGTTAATCCCCTGTGATGATTGTACTAATAGTACATACATACGGAGTTTAATCAGCAATCATCATGGACAATTAACACAGCATGGACCATTTCAAGTGGTTTTGTTTCACCCCATAGAATATTCATCTCAAATGAGCTGCTCATTCTAAACCTGCTAGTCGAATTTCTTCATTATATACTGATTAAACAGGAAATATCCGAAGACTCTCCACATGTTGTGGGTCTCCAGGTGTTTCAAATCAAATATACAACACTGGTTTAAACATTCAAATTTGAGACTATAAATATCTGATATTTCGATGTGCTTAAATCATATGATAATTAAATCAGATAGAGGTCTATGCAAACTTGACATACTAAGCCAAATTTAAAGAAAATACAAAGCTATTCTGACATTCCAGGGCATAATATGTATGTGAGAAGGAATTATGAAGTTAATAGAAAGGAATTTATCTTTAAAACAACTACACATTTATAGGTTTGTCGTCTCATTTCAGTTTGTTCTAATGAAAAAGCCATAGCCAGTTTACCATCATGTGACAAACCAGATAAATCATTAACACCAGCTGTCAGAGCCCATTGGCACACAGTGTCAAATTTAGCTTTTTTGCACAATAAAATCTGAAACTACAGACCTCCATATGTGTGAATAGGGTCAGGCTGTGGCCGCCCAAGTGTAACTTGCCAGATGTAACCTTGAACGAATCACTCAATGTGAGTGATCCATGATGCTCCACAGGGTATCTGGGGGTCCATAAAAAGTGTTGTCTTAAATATACTTTTTAAAATGTAAGGCCTTAAAAAGTCTTAAATATCTTAAATAATTCACAAGAAGTCTTACATTTCGTTTGCTGAGCTCTTACATTTTGGGGTCAAAATAATTTCTCTCTCTCTCTCTCTCTCTCTCTCTCTCATGCATCCGTCATTTAGCAGCTGACGCTTGAGTTTAGTGTGAGTGTGTGCAGGGAAGTGCATTTTTACTAAACCTTCATAAACCCTTTAATCAGAAATACAAATGCCATTTTTTGCGTCTCTAACATTGTCGCTCCTGCTTATAATTGACAAAGGGGTTAATATTACAATTTGCAAGCATGCAAGGTTGGAGCGATTATTATAATGCTTTTCAAATCATTGCGCTTCCTTATTTTACACTACCTTTGACAATAATTGTAGAGCTAACAGAACTACCCAGCGGCAGTGTTACACCTGTTATATCTCTCATCTCCATCTCACAAAGCAAAGAGGACACTGACAGTGCACGGACAGTCAAGACAGAGCAGACTGCATGATGCTGCGTGTTATTCAGACCAATCAGGGGAAAGAAGCAGCACAGGGTCTCACCCTCTCCTTTTCTTTCATAATTTAATCTGTTAAAATTTTCAGTACATCTTCTACATCTACAAGTCAACTTTAAACGGACAAGGTATCTGATGAGTTTTTATTGGAGAGATTTCACTCAAAAAATAAAATTGTCATCACTTACCTTGCAAACCTGTATTACTTTCTTATTTCAATGGATATCAAAAGGAGATATTAGGGAGTTTCAGACACCATTCACTTACATTGAATGAAAAACAAGATGCAGTGACCGCGACTGAGACTAAATGTTTTGCTTAACATCTCCTTTTTTGTTCCAGAGAAAAACTCATTCAGACTTAAGGGTGAGAATTGATGAAAGAAATTAAATTTTTAAATGAACTGCCCTTTAACTACCTGTTAAAGTATTTTTTTGAAGTTATCTGCCAAGACAAAAATATATAAATGTGTTCCCTTTATAAAATCTTCACTATGATGCTGCGCTTTGCTAAGCACTATGAGGAACAATCTTATTGTGAGCAGCTTTGAATATGTGTGTAACACGTCAATGAAAATTGACTGGAATTTATAGCCTTGGCTGGTGAGATCATTGAATGCACCTGTGACTAGGCTATAAATAGAGGCGTCACCAGAGTGTCGTCAGATGATTTTTGATGACCTACTTTCGGTCGGAATGCTTCACGCTCGCCTCGCTTACTTTCGCGAGCCAGCACCCACACTTCACTCGTGGGGCTCTCGCATGGATCTGGCTGAGGAGCGAGAGACGGGTTCGTCCCTTTCGCTCGCTCTCTCCCCAGACCCAGCCGCTCCGGCGTTTCTTCGGTTCACGGGGAGGACCTTATATCTCTTGGTTCGGAGTGTGAGTTACCCTCGTCAGAGCATTCTAAACGCGATTTTAAATCTTCTGAGGAGTTGCTCGATGTGATCACTCGTGCAGTGGCCAGGCTTCAATGAGACTGGCCACGCGACCAAGAAACCCCCAAACACTCCAAATTAGAGGACAGATTTCTGTCTGGTGGCCGAGGGAAGGCCTTATCAGTCCCTTCCCTTCTTTGATGATCTCCACGACGAGCTCGCTCGTTCATGGAGAAAACCTTATACCTCGCGCGTTCACGTGCCCTCGACGTCGTTATACTCGACTATCGTGGGCGCTGACGCAAAAGGTTATTCAATGTTGCCGCCGGTTGAAGAGACGCTTGCGGGCTATCTCTCGCCGGGTTCGGCGTCATCACTAAAAAGCCCCGCCCTCCCCTCTAAGCCATGCAGAACTACCTCCATGCTAGTGGGAAGGGCTTATCAAGCAGCAGGTCAGGCTGCAGTGCTGCACACCATGGCTGTGTTACAGGCTTACCAGGCTGATCTGCTAAAAGACCTGAGTGCGGGTGAAACGCTTGGAGACGCCATGAACTCGGTTATCTCCAGATTTCAGGAGGCAAAAAGCCACGAGGAAGCCTTTGGGCAGTTTTTTCCTCGCCGCAATCAGGGGGCGGGGCCGTCGGCCACCCGGTCTCGCCCCGAGGCTGTTAGGAGGGAAGCTCAAAAACAGAGCGTGGCGAGTCGTGCTCCCCCTCGCAGAGACAGGGGACAGGCTCGTCGTCCTCAGCAGCCCCCTAAGCAAGACCTCAGGGCTATAATTTCCAAAAAGGAAGAAACCCTGATGGTCTTGTACCCAACCTTTTGGGGGTAGTCCCCTTCGGGAAGAGGCGTGTGTTTTATTCACTTCGGCCCTCCAGATACCCTCAATAAAACCCTTCACTCCCGCCACCCTTGGTGTTTCGGGTGACAGAGTTTTCCGACAGAAGGTTGGGTGTACCGTTGCTTCCTGCCTTAGTCCAGGACACGGAACACTCAACACCCCCTCAACAGGAAGTGCTCACCGCCTTTCCGTGTTTCAACAGCGTGGTGTCACTACCGTAAACCAGATTTCTTTTTATGTCTGCTATGAATAGCAAAAAAAAAAAAAAAAAAAAAAAAATCAAATCTCCTGGTTAAAGGGGCCATGGTGTGTGTTCCCCTTCCAGAGAGAGAGTTGGGTTATCACACAAAATACTTCCTGTTTCCCATGGAGGGTGAGGGGTGGCGTCTGGCTTAGATCTTAAAGCTTGAACTGCCCATGGGTGTTCAAGTCCTAGATGATGCCTATCAAGACGGTCGTGTCTCAAGCCCTACAACTCGTTTGGCTGGTCACCATCGATCTTGTGACGCACTTCTATACTTCATTTAGAAGTTCTGCCACAACATGGAAAGTTCAGTCTTAGACTGGCGAAGTCTTCCAGTGTCAGGTTCTTTCATTCGGCCTAGCCCTTTTTACCCGCACATTCACAATGCATGATGTAGCGCTGGCTCCTTGTGACTCCGAGGCATCTGCATTCTGAATTGCCTAGACAACTGGCTGATCCTAGCGCAGTTCCAGGAACTGGCAGTTCAGCACAGGGACATCGTCTTAGCTTCAGTTTCGCTGGGGTTGAGGCTCAACGCCAAGAAAAGCATCCTCTCTCCCACCCAGAACACTGTCTATCGGGGCATCGTATGGAGTTCAATCACAATGCGGGCACAACTGTCTCCCGCTAGGATTGACTCCATTCAGATCACCCTGAGCAAAGTCAGGCTAGGCCAAGGTTGCACTGTTATCAGTATCAACGATTTCCAGGTCTCAGGGCGACCACGTCCTCGGTGATCCCTCTGGACCTTCTGCTCCTGAGACCGTTGTTGTTGTGGCTCAAAGCCAGGGGTTTTTCTTCCAAGGGCCAAAACCCCTAGGCTAATAAGGGTTACGCGCCTCAGGCTTCGTTCCCTTTCTACGTGGTTCAGACCCCGTTTTTCTGCCTTGGGTCCCACACTAGGCGCGTCTTGTTGTCGCAGGTTGCTAATGACAGACGCCTCCCTGACGGGCGGGGTAGCGGCCTTAAGTGGTCGTCCAGCTTAAGGGGATAGGAGGGTCGTCAGCTCGGTTGTCACAGTCACTGTCTTGGGTTGATGGCTGTATTTCTGGCCCTGAAATACCTCCTCCTGAGGCTGCCATGTCTTGGTGCGGGTGGACAATGCAGCAGTAGCCTCTTACATAAATCATAAGGGAGATCCACGTTCTTGTCAGCTGTACTTCTGACACGTCGGGTTCTCCTTTGGGCCCAGGGCAAGCTCCTGTTACTCAGGGCTATCTATGTCCCTGGACGCCTAAACGTGGGAGCAGATTTTCTGTCCAGACACAACCTGCCGATGAGCGAGTGGAAACTCCACCCCGAGGTAGTGGAATAAATTTGGGAGAAATTTTACAGTGCAGAAGTGGACCTCTTCGCCTCTCAAGAGACTGCGCAATGTCCCCTCTACTTCTCTCTGAGTCACCAAGCCCCCCTGGGTCTGGACGCAATGGCACATACATGGCCCAGAATGCGCCTGTATGCATTTCCCCCGGTTTCTCTGCTCCCGAGGGTCTTAGCCAGAGTTCGCCAACAAGGGTCTTGCCTCTTGCTGATAGCGCCTCATTGGCCGAACAGGACTTGGTTCTCAGAACTGATGCTCCTCCTCGACGGCTCGCCTTGGGCAATTCCGATCAGGAAGGATCTTCTGTCTCAGGCACAGGGGATGATACTTCGTCCCGAACTGTGGAATCTTCATGTTTGGCCCCTGAAGGGTACCAACTGAGGAACACAGGGCTGTTGCCTGAGGTTATCGAAACCATTCTTAGTGCAAGTCCCCTTCCACTAGAAGAATTTACGCCAATAAGTGGGGTGTCTTTGAAAAGTGGTGCAGTTCACATGATGCAGATCCAGTTAACTGCCACATTGTTTCAGTTCTGGGTTTTCTGCAAGGAAAACTGTCAGCAGGCATATGCCCCGCCACTCTCAGGGTCTATGTGGCCGCCATTTCGGCTTGCCACGCCCTGATCGATGGGGCGCCTGTAGGGAGACATCCTCTGCTCGCTCGCTTCATTCGTGGAGCCATGCGGTTGAGGCCCCCTGTCAGGACTAGAACTCCTTCCTGGGACTTGGCAATAGTCCTGGAAGGTCTAGTTGAGACCCCCTTTGAACCTCTAGAGTCAGCATCTGACAGACTTCTGACTCTAAAGATGGTCTTTCTTATGGCGATTACCTCTCTCAAGAGGGTTGGGAATCTACATGCTCTGTCTGTTTTGCCGGCCTGTTTAGAATTTGCCCCAGGTACAGCTAAAAGCTATTCTATATCCGCATCTAGTCTATCTCCCCAAGGTGCCTTTTTCGACAGTACATCCTGTCACTCTGGAAGCCTTCTGCTCCCCGCCGTTTTTAACGCCGGAGCAAGAAAGACTTCACCGACTCTGTCCTGTCTGTGCCCTTCAGACTTATGTCCACCGCACTAGCCAGTGGTGTAAGTCAGGGCAGTTGTTTGTCTGTTTTGGGGGCCGCAACAAAGGCCACTACCAAACCGACTATGTCACATTGGGTGAGGGATGCTATTGCCCTGTCCTACGAGGCGCACAGTCAAGCTTCGCCAGTAGGTATCAGGGCTCACTCCACCAGAGGTGTCGCTTCCTCTAAAGCCTTGGCTAGAGGTGTCCCTCTGCAGCAAGTTTGTGATGCGGCAGGCTGGTTCTTTCCGCACACATTCATCAAGTTCTATAGTTTAGATGTTCACGCTACTCCAGGCTCTTACGTCTTCGAGTCGACATCTCAACCCCATGCCTCTACAAGTTTGTGATGCAGCAGGCTGGCCCTCTCCGCACACATTCCTGTGTTCTCATGGTCTAGGTGTTCAAGCTACCCCGGGTCCTACCTTAGGGTAGGAGTTTTAGTTGGGTTTGTGTTGCGGCAGGCTAGTTCTTTTCCGCGCACAGTCTCAGACTTTATTGGCAAAACTCTTTTTATGCCTGAACAAGTTTGTGATGCGGCAGGCTGGTCCTTTCCGCACACATTCTTCAGGCCCTATGTCTGGGCTCTCATGCCCCTGAGTTCATTTCTGATCTCAAGTTTAAGATGGTCTGTGTACGGCAGGCTGGTCTTTTCCGTACACATTCCTAAAATCTTACGATTCATGCCTGAACAAGTTTGTGATGTGGCAGGCTGGTCCTTCCCGCACACATTCTTCAGGCCCCATATCTGGATTCCCTTGTGTTCATTTATGATCTCAAGTCTAAGAATGTTTTGTGTACGGCAGGCGGGTCCTTTTCGTACACATTCCTAAATCTTACGATTTAGATCCTTATGCCTGAACAAATTTGTGATGCGGCAGGCTGGTCCTTTCTGCACACGTTCATCTAATTTTTTTGGTGTAGATGTTTTAGCTACCCCGGGCTGTTTGCCCTTGGGTCGATGTCTCAAGCCCATGTCTGAACATGTTTGTGATGCGGCAGGCTGGTCCTTTCTGCACACATTCATCAAATTTTATGGTTTAGATGTTTTAGCTACTCCGGGCTCTTACGCTGTTGAGTCAACATCTCAAGCTCATGTCTTAGACCTCTCGTGTTTTTTGTGAGTACACTTCACAACCGTAGGGACAGCCCCAGTGCGGCGGTGTGGGTATTCCGTTCCCCATAGCGCTTAGCAAAGCGCAGCATCATAGTGAAGCTTTTTGTAAAGGGAACGTCTCGGTTACATGTGTAACCCTTGTTCCCTGAAAAAAAGCGGAACGAGATGCTGTGCTTCTTTGCCGCACTGGGATGTCCCAGGACTGCTCTTCAGAAAAATATCTGACGACACTCTGGTGACGCCTCTATTTATAGCCTAGTCACAGGTGCATTCAATGATCTCACCAGCCGAGGCTATAAATTCCAGTCAATTTTCATTGATGTGTTACACACATATTCAAAGCTGCTCACAATAAGATTGTTCCCCATAGCGCTTAGCAAATCGCAGCATCTCGTTCCGCTTTTTTCAGGGAACAAGGGTTACACATGTAACCCGAGACGACCTACAGATATCCTGCTCCAGTACTCTAATGAATAGAGGAGGTTAAAGCACTCTAGTGGGAGGAACTTAACTTACATTCACAGGCAAGCTGGTGTAGTACTACTTTTCTCTTCACTTGTGTAACCATGAAAAAAAAAAAAAAGATTTTCAAGGGAAAGGGATGCTATTACATTTATTGTGACAAATAATTTCCATTCAGAAAGAGCTAAAGAGGAAATATTTGTTAATGAAGAGCTTTGCCATTCTCTGCGTGTTTACTTGCTTTTTACAATCCTCACCATGATAATTTGTTTGTGCTATTCTCTCAAACAGGTCTTACGGCATAACAAAAGATCTCCTTTTGGCCATGAGTCCTTAGAAAATGGATTTAACATTTATGTTCTTGGTTGATGATTTCTTACCAAAGCAATTTAAAAGAAAATCAAAATAATAGGAGTGGCCATTACAAGAGCAGGTAGCGAAAAATGAATGCAAGTTACAGCAGAAAAAAAATATAAGGACTCTCATGAATAGCAATTTTTTTTTTTCTAGCATACTTTACAAGAAAAGCAGGAACAGATTAGGGGTGTTTAGGATGTTGACTTCTGAGGACACTAGAAAACTTGTCAACAATGCAAAAGAGTGAAACAAGAACCAGATCTGGCTCCAAACACAATCCAAAGATAAAGACAAGATAGTATGTTATTAGGGTTGCCACTTTTTAAGTTTTAAAATAAGGGACACTTAAATAAGGGTTGGGTTCCCCCCTGAACTCTCGCAGCATGATGATTGGTACTGTGGCTCGAGCGCCGCTCATGGCCGTGCCCTGCCCCCTTTACCTTTCTTCCCTGAAGTGCATGATGAGCTCACGAGATCGCGGTGGGCACCTTTTACTGCTTAGTGGCGGCTGTCCCCCTCCACCTTGAAAGTGTATGTTGCCGTTATATCGGCACATCATGATGCAGTAGCTGGTTAGTATTCAGGGAAGCATGACTTGATTGTCAGGTTCCTGAGAGGCGCAATGAGGTTAAACCCCCCCAGACCGTGTCTCATTCACTCGTGGGACCTCTCCGTGGTCCTTCTGTGCCTAAGGGGAGCTCCATTTGAGCCCCTAGAGTCAGTAAAATGCGTTATCCTAGAAGACTGCCCTCCTGATTGCGCTCAACTCCATCAAGAGGGTAGGGGAGCTGCATGTGTTCTCTATCAGTGAACTGTGTCTGGAGTTCGGTCCGGGTTACTCTCACGTCATCCTGAGACCCCGACCAGGCTATGTGCCCAAGGTTCCCACGACTCCATTCAGGGAGCAGGTAGTGAACCTGCAAGCACTGCCCCAAAAGGAGGCAGACCCAGCCTTGGCGTTGCTGTGTCCGGTGCATGGTTTGTGCATCTACTTGGATCGCACAAAGAAGAGGTCCGAGAAGCTCTTTGTCTATTTTGGTGAACAGAGGAATGGAAGCGCTGGGTCATTGATGCCATCGCTATGGCATATCATGCCGCAATACCAAACACATTGGCGAGGCTCTACAACCTCCGGGTTGAGCCGGTTTCATCCCGTGTATTGTCAGGTTCAAACAGGTAAGTCACGGGACAGCTGGCTGTGTGTACTGCTTGCATATAGCGCCTTTCCCCTCCCTTGAGGCGAAGACGTGCGATCCTTTCTCCCAGTCACATTCACAAAAGTGTGGACCCTGGATGTCCTTCATCCTTAGCCCTGTGGCTTTTGAGTTTTCTGTGAAACTCGTCACGGCCCAGTTACCAATATACAAATATTCAATATACAAATATTTAAAATTTGGCTATGCAAAAAAAAACAAAAATAAAATAAGTCACATACTGTATAGTGCTTGCGTTAAACTTTCTCATCGGGCAGGGACGTAAAAATTGTGTCATAATCTATTATAACCCGTCATTTTAGTTTTTATATTTTAATGATAAGACATTTAATAGCTTTTATTTTCATTAAAATGTAAATTTTTAATCATGAATTTAGAGGACGAGCATATAGCATATTATGCATTTATTTATTTATTTATTTATTTATGAGAACAGCAGAGACACCAAAGGAAGCAGATTCATGTTTTTTTCCCTCAGTGACAGCGGAGGCCAATAAAACACGACATGTGAACAACGCAATATTACAAAAAAACAAATACGATTAAAATATGAACAAAACAAGTAAAAAGAACCGAACAGATCTCAATCGAAACTCAAACCTTCCTCCTGGTCCGCATCGACTTAAACTGTGTGCTCGCCTGTGTGTAATCAAACACATCAAGGGAGACTGATGCTGTTGTAATTGTCATTAGATTTTGCATATTTGTCTCAGACAGAACTTCTCAGGGCAGTTTTAATTTGTTTCTGAAGGCTGAACCCAGCGTCAAGCGCCACATTGCCCTTCACATGACAAGAGTTGCAGAAAGCATCACAGAGGGGCGATTTTACGAGTTTGTCACGTAAAAAACGGGAGGTGTGCACAATAAACATTGAAAATGTGTATTTGGAAGAGAGAAAAAAGCATGCAGTTGCTTTGATAGCAGAAAATAATTTATGTTTAGGTCTAAGTGTTTTCTTGGTAAATTTTATATTCAAACAAACTTTATATTCTATTCCCTAACCCTAAACCTAACCCTCACAGAAAACATTTTAAAAAACATAATTTAGTATGATTTATAAGCTGTTTTCCTCATGGGGACGACATATTTTCCCCACAACATAAAACATTTCGGCCGAACGCAGCGTGGGGTTGGACTGGAACCCTCCGTTCTCCCTACAGCCGTCGCGGCTGGATGATTGGTTCCTTGGATCTGCACGCCGCTCACAGCCACGCCCAACCCCCCCCCCCCCCCCCCCACCGGTCCCTTTCTTTCAGGAGGTGCATGATGAGCTGACAACTGCATGGAGAGCACCACTCTCCACTCATCACAAAGCCCCTCGCTAATCCGCTCTCACTACCCTAGAAGGCTGTGCGGCCCGCGGGTACGCGGTCGCCCTGTGCTCCCCTCCAAGCCCTGTAGGACGAAGTCCTCACTGGCCGCCAAAGCCTACAGCGCCACCGGACAAGCCGCTTCCGCCCTGAATGCCATGGCCCTCCTGCAAGTCCACCAGGCCAATGCACTCAAAGATCTGCTCGTGGGTAGTCCTGATCCTGATGTGCTGCAGGAACTGCGCTCAGCGACCGACCTCACCCTCAGTGCCACAAAGGCCACAGAGCATTCACTTGGGCAGGCGATGGCCACATGTCTGCTCGCCCCCTGTCTCATGGACCCCCTCGATGACCCGGAAGGCTCCCAAGCGCTCCTGAGACGATCGACCCAGAGACCAAGATGTTCCCTCTGGAGCTGGTAAGCAGACCACTCTGTCCCTTGGTGGAGGGCCGGGAGGAGAATCCTTGTTTGAATTTATTTCATTTGCTGCACAACCCACATTCTCAAAAAAAGAGCTATTTCCTTTGTCTCTGGGTTAACTGGCCCGCAAATGCCGTTCTCACAGCACTATGCCACCGGACCTCCTCCTCACTAACTAACGCCCACAGCCAGGTGTGCGGAGCAAGGTAAGTGCTTCGAGTCTTTTCTCAGCACCAGAGCCTAGGGACGCACCTTTGCCTCCTAACGCTGTACTACCTGCTCCGTCCCGCTGCTCCGCCCTGCTAGGTACGTCAAAAATAATCATCCCATTAGTGCCCTTAGCATGGAGCTTGGATGCGTGGCTTTCACTTCCCAACTGTCATGCTGGCTGGCAGGACCATCCGACTCAATTACGCAATTCAGTTTGCTCCCCCCTCGGGGGCGTCCGCTTTACGGCAGTACACAACGAACATGCCAATTCCCTGTGCGCGGAAATCATGACTCTCTTACTCAAAGACGCGATAGAGCCTGTCCCTCCAACCGAGATGAAGAAGGGTTTCTACAGCCCTTAATTCATCGTACCCAATAAAGGCGGCGGCTTAAGACTTGCGAGTTTTCAACCGGACTTTGCACAAACTCCCGTTCAAAATGCTCACGCAAAAACACATCTTAACTTGAGTCCTACATCTAGATTGGTTCGCAGCTGTAGACCTGAAGGACGCGTACTTCCACGTCTCAATATTACATCGACCCTTTCTACGGTTCGCGTTCGACTGCCAGGCGTATCAGTACAAGGTCCTCCCCTTCGGCATGTCTCTGTCCCCTCGCGTCTTTACGAAATTCACAGAGGCAGCCCTTGCCCCACTCCGTGAATCCAGCATCCGCATTTACCTCAATGACTGGCTCATCCTGGCCCACTCCCGAGAGTTACTATTCGCCCACAGGGGCAAGGTGCTCAGGCACCCCAGCCGTTTAGGGCTTCAGGTCAACTGGGAAAAGAGCAAGCTCGCCCCGGTTCAGAGCATCTCTTTTCTCGGCATGGAGTTAGTCTCAATGTCAGTGCGCCTCACCAACGAGCATGCGCAGTCAGTGCTGGAATGCCTCGCCGCCTTCAGGCCAGGCACTGCGGTCCCTTTAAAACTTTTCCAGAGGCTCCTGGGGCATATGGCGTCCTGCGTGGCGGTTGCGCCACTGTGGTTTTGCATATGAGACCACTTCAGCACTAGCTCCAGACTCGAGTCCCGAGATGAGCATGGCGCCGCGGCACGCACCGTGTGATGGTCACCCCCGCCTGCCGCCAAACAATCAAACACTGGTTTCTGGATTCTGCGGGCAGGAGTCCCCGTGCAGCAGGTGTCCCGACGCATCCTGGTCACAACCGAAGCCTCCAAATTGAGTTGGGGTGCCGTGTGCAATAGGCATGCAGCCGCGGGCCGTTGGAAAGGGGCCCCTCTGCGCTGGCACATCAACTGCCTAGAGTTGTTGACTGTATTCTTTTCCCTGCAGAGGTTTTTCCCGCTAGTTCAGGGCAAATATGTCTTGATCAGATCAGACAGCACCATCGCGGTAGCGCACTTAAATCGCCAAGGTGGTGTATGCTCCCACCACATGTCACAACCCGCCCATCGTCTCCTCCTTTGGAGCCAGCAGCGACGTGCCACTCACATCCCCAGCAACCTCAATGTGGTGGCGGATTCACTATCACGACAATGATTGTCCAGTGGAGAGTGGAGGTCAAGAGACCTCCCTCTGCCCGCTCTGGTATGCACGAACAGAGGCTCCCCTCGGGGCAGACACACTGGCATACAACTGGCCCACGGGGCTGCACAAGTACGCATTTCCCCCAGTGAGCCTTCTTGCACAGGTGCTGTGCAAGGTCAGGGAGGATGAGGAACAAGTCACTCTTGTGGCTCCCTATTGGCCCACACAGGCTTGGTTCTCGGACCTCGTACTCCTCCCGACAGCCCCTCCCTGTAAAATTCCCTTGAGGAAAGACCTTCTTTCTCAGGGACGGGGCAAAATCTGGCATCCGCGCCCAGACCCTGGAACCTCCACATCTGGCCCCTGGAAGGGACGCGGAAGATCTATCTGATCTACCACCTGCCGTCGTAGACATGATCAACCAAGCCAGACCCCCTTCTAACAGGCAAATTTACGCCCTAAAGTGTCACTTGTTGGTGTTCTTCTCGGGCCGAAGAGCCACAAAGGTGCGCAGTCAGATCAGTGCTCTCATTTCTGCAGGAGAGGTTGTAGGGGAGGCTGTCCCCATCCACCTTATAGGTGTATGTAGCTGCTATCACAGCCCACCAGGACACAGTAGACGGCAAGTCTTTGGGTAAGCACGACTTGATTATCAGGTTCCTAATAAGCACCCAGAGGATCCCTCCCGGCCATGCCTGTTCCCCTCCTGGGATCTCTCAGTGGTCCTCTCCGCTAGAATCAGTTGGACTCAGGAACCTCTCCCTAAAGACGGCCCTGCTGATTGCCCTTGCCTCCATCAAGAGGGTTGGGGACCTGCAAGCATTCTCTGTCAGTGACACTTGCCTGGAGTTCGGTCCAGCAGACACACGTGTGATCCAAAGACCATGGCCGGGCTACATGCCCAAGGTTCCAACCACACCCTTTAGAGACCAGGTAGTGGACCTGCAAGCGCTGCCCCGGGAGGAGGCAGTCCCAGCCCCTTCGTTGCTTTGTCCGGCATGTGCTTTGCGTAACCATTGGACTTCCTGCTTCCGCGCTGTTCGGACGCTCTTGCTTGCTGATCCGTGCTTTTGCTCTATCGCTTTTATATTTTTATTTTTTATCTCGTTTTATCAACTAATTTTAATTTAAGCAAATCAGCACAGTGCTCAAAAGCTTGGACTACTACTACAAAAAAAAGGCAGAATTCTTTTATCCGACCAGCCTCCCACTGAAAGTTTTCATTCCAGGGAAGGGAAAACACAACTGCCTACATTCAAAAGGATAAGAGAAAATGCCTCTTCTGGAATCTACTTGCTGCACTAACTGCCACAGACTTTTACAAAGGATTGCAGTTCTTCAAACAAAGTTACTTGCGGGACCACCAAACCAGACGGAACACACAACAGAGCTTCGTCATGGACGCCCTCAGCATACAGCTGGTGAGTCCCATGAATCTATTGCTCCTCGACAGGCCATAATGAGTGTAGAGAAACAAGCCAATCGACTTACAAATCAATGGCACAAACAGGGAGCGAGAACAAAAAGCATTCGAGACATCAGATTGTCACGAGCATCACATATTGCCGCAGTTGCATCCTCTACCCCAGATATGGCTCTGACAAGGATTGCAAACACTGGTTTCCTACCACCGCAAATACATCTTGAGAACAGATTTGAAGCATTAATGAATGAGGAATCCCCTAATATAATAAATGTGATCAAACACAGACTGAATCAGCCAGTAGCTAACACTGATGCTAACTGGCGCTCAAGGTCGAGCAGACAGCGGCACTCAGCTCAGAGCACAGCTGGGCCCAGGACTCTGATAGTGGGTGACTCCATAATCAGAAACATTAGCAGCAGGGATACAACTATGTGCTGCCTTCCACAAGCAACAACTTCTGATGTAAACAGGGAACTTCAGAATATTCTGATGAAATATCAGACTGCAAATCGACTCATCATTCATGTGGGGAAGAATGATATTCATAAAGAGCAGTCAGAACTCCTTAAGAAGGATTTCAATGAACTTTTTGAAACACTTAAAAGACTGAAAGTTCAAACATTCATCAGTGGACCACTTCCAGCAAGAGGAACAAACAGGTTCTCACGGTTGCTTGGGCTTAATACATGGCTGCAAAAAACCTGTAATATAAAAGGAGTGAACTTCATTGACAACTTCAATCTTTTCTGGAGTCAGAGGCAACTGTTTCGACAGGATGGCCACCACCCAAACAAACTTGGTTCAAGAGTGCTAAAGGACAATATCTACTTCTCCCTCAATCATCCTTCTGCAGTGTGTGCCAATCCAATCAATCTGAATGGCACACACACACCTGGACACAGTATGAATGACCACAGGACTTCACTTCAGCACCTGAATGGACATTTGGTTGACAGTTCACACAAGGACAATGATAACACCACTCAGCCAAAACAATTTCTGCTCACGGACACAATCTCAGCTGAGCCCTGCCCACAAAGCTCACCACAGACAGACTGTGACATATTAGAACTGCTCCAAGATTCAGCACCCAAGGACGACTTTCTGGAAAACACCCAGGGAGACCAGGACAGCATATTACAGCCGATAACACCACAGCAACAGCCCCTCTCACCAGACACGTTATACCTCTCTCCAGCATCTCCACATCTGTGCTTCTCAGAGAAAATGGAAGAACTGGTGTATGCTGGAACCAAACTATCCCACTCATTTGCTGCAAGCCCCCAGATATCAAGCAAAAAATGGCAGGCCCCTAAACCACCAAAGCCTGTGGGCAAAGCTCGCCCTCCCCCTCGTCCTGTGAGAGCTCTTCGGCCTCTGCCACAACGCAAGGGCTCACACCCTCCTCCATCTGCTCGAGGTGAACCAAAAACAACTGATACCAGCTCTCAGTGATATGTGTCGGGTCCCCACTATGATAACAGTAACTTTCTCAAATGTTTACAAAACAAGTGGGAACCCAGTGTGCCTGTATCTTTCTCTATTGCTGTTCGATTTCATGATAGAAAGTCTAAGGCCTTCAAAAGCCATACAGCAAACCCATCTAATCTGGTGCCTATTACACGCCAAACTAAGATTGCTGTGGGGTCAAAAAGTAAGACTGTTAAGTTAGCACTTTTAAACATCCGCTCACTTAAAAATAAATCACTTCTAGTCAACGACTTAATAAGCACATACAACCTGGATTTTATGTTTTTAAATGAAACTTGGCTAGAAGACAGCTGTAGTGCAACAGTCCTTAATGAAACATCCCCTCCTAACATTACTTTTCTGAGTGTCTGCAGAGAAGGCAGGAGACGTGGGGGCTTAGCTGCTCTTTTTAAAGATGTCTATCAATGTAAGCAAATATCATTTGGGAATTACCCGTCTTTCGAATATCTGGGTATTGTGTTAAAAGGTGCTCCACGCGTTTTACTTATCATTATTTACAGGCCTCCAAAATACTCTCCAGCCTTTGCTGAGGACTTTACAGAACTGTTATCAACAATTACCTCAGAGTTTGACTGTTTTGCCATTGCTGGAGATTTTAACATTCACATAGATAATGCAGAAACCAATATGACAAAAGAAATCAAAACTGTTTTAAAAACGTTTGATCTGACTCAGCATGTACATGGACCCACACACAATCATGGACACACTCTAGATTTACTTATCAGTAAGGGTCTAAACATTTCATCAATTGTTATTAAGGATGTAGCACTGTCTGATCATTTCTGTATTTTCTTTGATATATTGATCTCTCCTGCCATTGAAGCTAGATCTGTGTCTGTCAAGAAGAGATGCTTAAATGAGAACACTAGTGTACTATTTATGAAGGCTATATCTTTAACACCAAGAATATCTGCTGACACTGTTGATTTTCTCCTTGATTATTTTAACTCAAAAGTTAAAAGTGTAATTGATGAAATTGCTCCTGTGAAAGTGAGGAAGAAGAGTGGCAGTCAAAAAGCACCCTGGAGAAACTCAACAGCAGTGCAAAATATGAAAAGACAATGCAGAAAAGCAGAGCGCATTTGGCGGAAGACAAAACTTGTAGTCCATTATAATATCTACAAAGACAGCATCCATGCTTTTAATATGGAACTAGGCAAAGCTAGACAGTCTTTCTTCTCGAATATTATAAACAGCAACTTAAACAACACACGCACTCTATTTGCGACTGTAGAGAGACTGACAAACCCCCCAAGCCAGATTCCCTGTGAACTGCTCTCAGACAGCAAGTGCAGTGAGTTTGCTTCTTTCTTCTCTGAGAAAATAAATAATATCAGAAAGGTGATCAGCACATCCTTGAGTTGTGCTGGGGTCAGACAAATCAAACCACAACCTGAGAAAGTGGTTACTTTGTCTGACTTCAAAGAAATTGATGGCAAAATTTTGGAAGAAACCGTACGGCACCTTAAAACATCAACCTGCGCCCTTGATGCACTTCCAACATCTTTTTTCAAAAGTGTGTTCAACTGTTTAGAAGCAGATCTCCTAGAAGTGATAAACTCCTCACTTCTCTCTGGGAGTTTTCCAAACTCCCTGAAAACTGTAGTTGTCAAGCCCCTCTTGAAAAAGAGCAATCTGGATAAGACCATATTAAGCAACTAGAGCCCTGCACGGGCCTCAAATCTAGGCCCGAGCCCGGCCCTGGCCCGAAACATTCAGGCCCTAGCCTGACCCGTGTCCGACAGCTCATCAGAATTATCAGCCCGAGTCCGACCCGAGCCCGTTTTTTTTTTTTTTTTTTTTTTTTACACAGCGGCAGCCTACCCTATTTGCAGGCATTAAAATAGTTCAGTTTTGTTCGTTTTGTTTCTTTTAATTTCTTTATTAAGTTAAGACAAATGTTTGGATCATTTTTTTTAAATGACGACCAAGCAGCCACGCCGACAGCGAGTAAAACATGATTAATTTAGCCTCTCAAATCAACGCTAATAGGCTACTTTACTTGGCTACAATAAAACCATAGATATACCTATAAAAAACTTCAAGCATATCACACAGACATTTAGTTTAATAAATGTGTATTTATTAAACCACAGTAGAGCACCTTTTTTAAATAGGCCTAGCCTATACTGGCTCGCTCGGCTCGCAACATCGCAAACGAAATGAGCATCGCCAATCTAAACAAATTAAATTAAATAAATTAAAAACAAACTAGCAGGTTATCTTACCTCAAAAATTCACCACAGAACATGGCCATTCTTTTTCCCAATAGTTTAACAGTTAAACGAAAATAAAGTCCAATCAAACGAAAAACATCAGTAGTTTCCAACAGTTAAACGAAAATAAAGTCCAATCAAACGAAAAGTTAGAACAGTCTCTTACAGAGCATCATGGAGAAAAAGAATAGCATCCACAGTGGAAGGTTTTAACCCAGTCCTCCTCTCTTCTATCACTCTTCCCGCGGCACTGAAGACACGTTCGCTGCTACTGCTGCTGGCGGGGACACTAAACACAGAGCGGGCCAGTCTGGACAGTTGTGGTAGCAGGGTCTCGTGCTGTTTCCACCAAAGGAGCACATCTCGTCCATCACCTTCCATGTTGTGATTGAGGCGCATGTATTGCTGTACTTCATCGTCATCCTCGTCCTGCTCCAGAATGTTTTCCCACTCTTCCTCAAACTCAGCCAGTGCTCTTTTCTTTGCGTGGCCCGCAACAACAGGTGCAGACACAGAAATGCTCGCCGCTGCATGAATCATCATAATTTTATAATTATTAATTGACCAAGTAGGCTATGATTAGTACAATTAATTTATTAATTTGAGGTCCCAGAAAAGCGCTATATAAATGTAACAAATTATTATTGTTATTAGGCTATTAATAATTTAGAGGCCTATAATAGCTACTACTATAATAAGTATGGTTGAGGGTGAAAATAAAGTTAAATAATAATAATAATAGGCCTGATAATAATAATAGGCTAGTAATACACACACACTTAAAATAAAACCTCACCGGCAGCTTGATCCGCCGTTCCCTCCTCTCTATAGCGGGCTATCTGACGTCTGGCCAGCTGAAAGATGTCATCCCTCTCAGCGTTGGTAAACATCCTTAACTGACTGAACTTTGGCCATAAGAATATGGCCAGTTTGTGAAGTGGCTGGATGTGGACTTTCTTTATTATCCACTCAAGGTGTCGTTGGCGGATAATTGCTTGGGAAGGAGTGTCCGACACATCTGGCTGGCAATGGTGTTTCAGCTTGTGAAGCCAGGGCACGACGAGGTTCAGTGTTGGGTATTTATCCCCCTCCAACTCCCTTTGTGCGTCGTAGAACGGGCGCAGAAATTGAATCAGGAAAGACAGCACATCAGGGAGCACATCGTGAAGTCTCTGGCTCTCACCACGGCTCTGAAGTATCTCCTGTAACTCTGCGTAGACTGACTCAATTGACTCCAGGGTGAGAAATACGGTGCTAAATCTGGTTTCTGCCATCTGTTTGACACTTTTTGACAACCGGCTTGTCAGACCTGACTGCTTTAAATATCGGACTAAAGCCTTGGCGGCCTGCAGGGTCTCTGCTACTTCTGGGACTATTTCTGAAAGCTCATCGCAGTCCAAGGCATGCCGGAGGACAGTGTTGTACAGGTGGTCAGGCGCCGGTATGGGCGAAGAGCGGCAACATAATTAGCGCCTTGATCGGTTACCCAGACAACAGAATTCATCACTGAAGCATCGAATCCAAGGACTGAGACTAATTGCTGCTGCAACTCTTTTCGAATATTGTCTGCTGTTTTGGCCTCGTTTGGGAAGCTTGTTGTGGTGAGAACCCTGCTCTTCATGTCATATTGTGGTGTGACATAGTGACATGTGATTGACATGTAGCTTATTTTACGGTGATCATCCGTCCACATGTCAGTTGTCATGCCCACATTTATCAACGACATGACCCCCTTGATTTCTTCAATCACGTCCCCTCTCTTAGCAGTCGCCAGTTCTTTGCACTTTCGGGAGATTGTGGTGGGGTCAGGGAGTAAACTTGTTGCTGACAGACGTCCATGGGTAGCGCCTACATTTATTAGCTCTTGCGCTAACTGGATGAAACCGTTCCCTGCTACCGTTTCAAATGACCGAATGTCCATACAACAGAAATTCACGCATTTATCTGTGATCAGTGATTTCACCTTAGAAGGAGTTGGTTTGGCAAGGAAATCACTCACACTCATTTGTTTGCTGCTGCTGGTTGGTTCGCTACCGTTACATCCACCACGCTCAAAATGTCTCTGTAAATGAGATGATCCCGTCTTCTTACTATCGTAGCTTAGCACAGCCTTGCAAATTGTACATTGTGCATAACCAGTTGGCTCGTCATTTAAGGTTGTCACGATTTGAAAAACAGCCCAGAAGTTTGCCTTTCCTCTGGTGTTTTTTACCGTTTTAAGTTGGCCATCTGCGATTTTTCTCTTAATACTTTCCATTTTCAAATGAGGTGAATCGCGGGTCGCGCCACTGACGGGAAACCTTTTGTGTGCATGCGTGAATGCGCGAGACTGTTAGTCATTCATTGTCAGTGCAATTATAAGATTATGAAAGTTATGAGGTTATGAATTGGCTTTTTTATGCTTGTTTTTCTATCGTCGACGTCAACTTCATATACATTTTTAAATTAATGTCTAAAAATATAAAAAGAAGGATAACCCAAAAAAGGCCCGAGGCCCGGCCCGCATGTGAACTATGACGTGAAAATTGGCCCGAAGCCCGGCCCTAGGGGCGTAAAAAAGTCGGGGCCCGTCGGGCTCGGGCTGAAATGCAGGGCTCTATAAGCAACTATAGACCGATCTCAAATCTTCCTTTCATAGGCAAGATCATTGAAAAAGTTGTCTTCAATCAACTGAACAAATTCTTGAACTCGAATGGATACTTTGACAATTTTCAATCTGGTTTCCGTTCACATCACAGCACAGAGACAGCACTCATAAAGATAATAAACGATATTCGCTTAAATACTGATACAGGCAAATTATCAGTACTGGTACTACTCGACCTCAGTGCTGCATTTGACACTGTCGATCACAACATACTTCTGGAAAGGCTGGAAAACTGGGTGGGGCTTTCTGGGATGGTCCTAAAATGGTTCAGGTCATACTTAGAAGGGAGAGATTATTATGTGTGTATAGGAGACCATAAGTCTGAGTGGACGCCCATGACATGCGGAGTCCCTCAAGGCTCAATTCTTGCTCCACTCCTGTTCAACCTGTATATGCTCCCAATTAGCCAAATAATGAGAAAGAACCAAATTGCTTACCACAGCTATGCAGATGACACACAGATCTACTTAGCCCTATCACCTAACGATTACAGCCCCATTGACTCCCTGTGCCAATGTATTGATGAAGTAAACAGTTGGATGTGCCAAAACTTTCTTCAGTTAAACAAAGACAAAACTGAAGTCATTGCGTTTGGAAACAAAGATGAAGTTCTCAAGGTGAATGCATACCTTGACACTAGGGGTCAAACAACTAAAAATCAAGTCAGGAATCTTGGTGTGTCTCTAGAGTCAGACCTTAGTTTCAGTAGTCATGTCAAAGCAATAACTAAATCAGCATATTATCATCTGAAAAATATTGCAAGAATTAGATGCTTTGTTTCCAGTCAAGACCTAGAGAAACTTGTGCATGCTTTCATCACCAGCAGGGTGGATTATTGTAATGGACTCCTCACGGGCCTTCCCAAGAAGACCATTAGACAGTTGCAGCTCATACAGAACGCTGCTGCCAGAATTCTGAGCAAAACCAGAAAATATGAACATATCACACCAGTCCTCAGATCTTTACACTGGCTCCCAGTTACATTTAGGATTGATTTTAAAGTATTATTACTGGTATATAAATCACTCAATGGGCTAGGACCTCAATATATTGCAGACATGCTCACTGAATATAAACCCAACAGATCACTCAGATCATTAGAATCACATCAGCTAGAAATACCAAGGGTTCACTCTAAGCAAAGAGAGTCTGCTTTTAGCTATTATGCCAGCCGCAGCTGGAACCAGGTTCCAGAAGAGATCAGATGTGCTCCTACAGTAGTCACATTCAAATCCAGACTCAAAACACATCTGTTTAGCTGTGCATTTACTGAATGAGAACTGTGCCACTGTGTGTCCGACTGTTTGTACTGTGTTTTATTAGATTTTTTTTTTTATTATTATAAACTGTTTTAATTATTCTTATTTTATTATTCTTGTTTTTTTCTTTTTAATTTCTACTATGTAAAGCACTTTGAATTACCATTGTGTATGAAATGTGCTATATAAATAAACTTGCCTTGCCTTAAAAAAAAAAACTTGCCTACATGCAGAGCTTTAGACGTTCTGAGCAGCTCTTTTTTTGCTTTGGTGGACAGCGGAAAGGGAACGCTGTCTCCAAACAGAGGCTCTCCCACTGTATGGTGGATACTATTTCATTGGCCTATCACACCCAGGCCATGCCCCTCCCCTTGCGTGTCCGAGCATACTCAACAAAGAGTGTTGCGTCCTCATGGGCACTGGCCAGAGGCACCTCACTTGCAGACATATGCAGAGCAGCGGGTTGGGCAACACCTAATACCTTTATGAGATTTTACATTCTCAGGTCCGAGCCAGTAGAACTTGGTAACGCACTGATGGACTGACTGGATGGATCGCTTGCACCTAGCGCCCTTTCCCTCGGTTGAGGTAAAACAGTGCATTTTTTCTCCCTCGGCTCCCTGGATGACTCCTCCGTAGTCCTCTAGGTCCGCAATTCAGCGGAGGAATTCGCCGACCCAATCTACTGCGGGTACTCAAATCTACCCTGTACTGGAATAGATGCTCCACAGGTCAGGGCTCCTACGTGGACTTCCCCCCATGTGTATTTTCCGCAGTACGGTCTCCTTACGAGTGGACCCGCGTCTCCCTTGGGCAGTGTCTGTAACAACTCCTCCCTCAAAAGACCTAAAAGCCCATGTGGTGTATGTCACCACTCTTACCTCCCCCTCTCTGGGCAGGTGTGGTCTCCGCAGGGTCTTTTCCCCCCTGAAAGAATAGGAAACTGGGTAAGACCTCCAGCCGTTGACTCTATGTGAGAAACAAAGGGAGAAAAGAGGCCCGGCTAGGTTCGGCCCGTTCCCAGACTTGGCAGCATCGCCTTGTTCCCCTGTCAAGGGTAAAGAACCAGAAGGCTTTCAACGACTTTATGGGGCATTGGGGAAAGGTACGTGCAGCCTGATACAGCTGGTGGCTTTGGCACGTTAAATACCTGCCCACTCCTGTGTCAGCAGTACACGTACATGGCTCAGCGCATGGTGTGATTTAAATTGGACCCCTAGTGTCGCTTCTTCAACACAATGTCGAAGTGAGCAACAGACAGGGAACGTCTAGGTTACAGATGTAACCTCTGTTCCCTGATGGAGGGAACAAGACATTGTGTCCTCCCGGCCACGTCGCTGAGCCGAGCCACTGTTGTGGCCGGACCATTGTCGGCTCCTCAGAAAAATCCTGAATGAAACAGACGTATTTCCCCGCCTTTATACCCATATGTCCGAGGTCGGGACATGCAAATTCTGTCTGCCAATTTCTGATTGGCCTTTTTTCATAGATCAGAGGTATATTCGGTGCTCAAGAGAGACCCCTAGTGTCGCTTCTTCGACACACGTCTCGTTTCCACCATCAGGGAACGGAGGTTACATCCGTAACCGAGACATTTCCATCAAAGTTGAAAATTTAATTTATGCTATAAACCATATTATCTCAATGTACGAATAAAGCTGATTTTCCATCCAAGGTTGTTCAAAAGGATGAAATTGTCACTTTCTGAGAAATTGTAGCCACTGTGAGTAAATAATGTTGATAGCATGTCACACACTTCTGAGCACTATAAATGTGTGTTCATTCATCCATATGACTATACTGTGCAGATCTATAAGATATTTTAAAAAAAGTCTCAATAAACCTTCTATTCAGTACAGTTTTTTTTTTTTTTTTTTACTTATTTGCTCTGCACTCTTTGTAGGCTTTTGGATTTAGTGTTATTTCAGGATGACCAGAGCAACATTTCTGATGTGATGATTGGCCCCCTGGTTAGTCCAGTAAAGAACAGGTTTTTCAGTCACATGACCTTTTTGATGTGCATCTTTTATTCCTGACAAATTCAATAGGAGTTTATTCAGTAAATGTGTTTCCACCATCGTTTATGTGCATTTCTTCTTATCAAATAAAAAATGTATCCACCTCAAGTGAGTGTATTGTTTATGCACATTTTGAAGATTTGTTTGCACCTTGGTGTTTCCATACAGCAGTTTTTTTTAAAACGCATAAAAAACATTGATAGCAACATAGCTACTGAAGGAACAAGAGCTGTGCCTCCTGCTACACCAACAAATCTGAAATTATCAAAACTTAAACCTCAAGTGACTGAATTGAGATGCTATTCAGTATTAGCAGCTTCTTGTAAATAGTGAATAATATTCTTACATAACCCACTCGAGAAATTCACCTAAAGGCCGGTTCATACATAGAATGAAACAAATAAGTAAAAAGAAACACAGACAATAGGTCTATTCACACCATGAGCCAAAGAAAAAAGCAGTCTGGTTTTAATGCATATACAACCATCTGAAAATACAGATGTCCCGAGCTTTTACTTGAAATACAAACCACCTGATAATACAAATAACATTTGATTAAATGCAAAAAAACAAAACAAAACAAAAAAATGAATCTGACAAAAACAGACTGCTCTTTTTCCATAGCAAATTGCAAGCAATCTGATCATTAAAATTTCACTCACTTTAATCCAGTAGACATGAGGAGTTGTACTGTTTGAAAAAAAAAAAAAAAATAGTACAGTTAATAACATGCAGTGTTAGGTAGGAATAGTATAAATATATTACATATATTTCCATTTTGACAGCAAGTTCTTTTCATTTACAGCAACATTTTTGCTAAACTTGTTTACTACACCTTCAGCGCAGTACTATGCGATATGTCCAACATGGTCAGCAAAGTCAGTTGTGCATGGCCATTATTTTTGTGCAAGTATATGCTAAATCTAGGTGGATTATTATTCCTTTCACATAGTAAAAAAGATACAGGAGGGTTAGGGACAGAAAAAAAGCCAAGTACTAAGTAACTCAGTGTGTCCATGTTAACCTTATAAAAATGACTAAGAGGTTGCATTAAAGTAATTTTTATGCCAAGGAAGTAATTGTTAGCACAACTGAGATGATACTGGTGAGAAACGAAAATATACGTGCCTCCATTGACAGATGTATGTTGCTTGCATTGTCATAACTGATGTAAAAACTGTCCATATAGTTTATTTTTTGGTTTTAGGGCATGCCACAAGAATTTTGGCTTGTACTGTTGTCACCAAAAATATCGGCACCCTTGGTAAATATGAGAAAAAAGGCTGTGAAAAATATATCCTTATTGTTTATCCTGTTGGTCTTTCATTCAAAATATTCACAAAAATCTATCCTCAAATAGATATCAAACAATTCCAAACACAACACAAGTTTTATCAATAAACAAATATTTTTTGGCAAATATATGTGTGAAACAATTATTGGCACCCTTGTATTCAATCCTTTGTGCAACCCACTTTGTCTTTTTTTAGCAGCTGATATTTGATAGAGTCCATGATGCCATGT
The DNA here is from genome assembly GCA_032164185.1 of Moxostoma hubbsi. Classification (NCBI taxonomy): domain Eukaryota; kingdom Metazoa; phylum Chordata; class Actinopteri; order Cypriniformes; family Catostomidae; genus Moxostoma; species Moxostoma hubbsi. The sequence continues at coordinate 11,654,739 of JAVLUX010000031.1, read as the reverse complement.
ATCCAAACAAGATGTCCAGGACCTCTGGCATAAAAACAGCATCACAATGTTAAAGATCCACCACCATATTTAACTGTGGGCATGAGGCACTTTTCCATATGGCTACCTCTCTGTGTGCAACCCGGTATCACGCCGAGGCGTGAAATAGACACGCCGGTCCACTCGCGGATGCGTGTCTATTTCACGCTTTGCCTCCTCTAGGCGTGTACATGACACGCGCGCGTCTACGTAGAATACCGGCAGGGGGCGATCGTTTCCTCAACGCCAACAACTGTCCGCGCACCAAAGAGGAAGCGATATATCGCGTTCTCCAGTTCCGGTTAGCAGGATATATATTTTTGTATATAAATACACTTTTTAAATAAATATATATATATATATATATATATATATATATATATTTATTTATTTATTTATTTACATCAGCACAAGATACTCGACAGCCCACACACACACACACACACACACACACATAACAACGTCTGGCTACAGCAACGTTAGGATTTCTTCATGAAAGCAGCACTGTAATGAACCTTTATTTGTCACATATGGTCACAAGTGAAAGTAACCGGCGAAATTGGCCGGCATCCTGCCTGCACGAACGTGCAACGCGACGACAACGGTATCGCTTCCTCTTTGGTGCGCGGAGAGTTGTTGGCGTTGAGGAAACGATCGGCCCCTGCCGGTATTCTACGTAGACGCGCGCGTGTCATGTACACGCCTGGAGGAGGCAAAGCGTGACACCGACACGCATCCGCGAGTGGACCGGCGTGTCTATTTCACGCCTCGGCGTGATATCGGGTTGCTGTGTGTGCCAAACTCATCTCTGGTGTTTGCTGCCAAAAAGTTCTGTTTTTGTTTCATCTGACCATAGAACATGGTCCCATTTGAAGTTCAAGTAGTGTATGGCAAACTGAAGATGCTTGAATTTAATGTTGGATGAGAGCAGAGGCTTTTTACTTGAAACCCTCCCAAAGAACTTGTGGTGATGTAGGTGATGTCTGATTGTAGATTTGAGTTTTGATTGTATTAGACTTTCTGACCCCAAGACCAAACTAATTTCTACAATTCTTCTGCTGTGATCCTTGGAGATTCTTTGCCCACTCTAACCATCCTTCTCACCTTACATGGAGACAATATAGACACACATCCTCCTTTAGGTTGATTCTTAACATCTCCAGTTGATTGGTACTTCTTAATTATTAATTATTGTTTTGCTGCACATTATAAATTTATTCTTTGGAGAATTTGGCTTGTGTGTTACCTCATATATATACCCACGTGAAACAAGAAGTCATGACTGAACAATTTCATGTTCCTTGCCCCCCCCCCCCCCCCCACACCTTCAATTAAAGGTTAGATTGTTGTGAATATTTTGAATTAAAGATCAAAAGGATAAACAATAAAGACGTATTTTTTCACAGCCTTTTTTGCTCAAATTTAACAAGGGTGCCAATATTTTTGGCATGAGAAAAAGAACACTTTAAGGGTGCTTTCACACTAGCACTTCGGTGTGCACCCGGGTTCGAATGATGTCAGATTTTGTTTTCCAAAATCGGGTGCAACGAACCGCACCCAAGTCTGCTGGAAAAGGTGGTCTGGTGTATGGTTAATGTGAACTCCAGTACGGTTTGCTCTTGATATGAATGCAATCATACCAGATCGCAGAAATTATCTGCTATTGATTATGTATTTTCCATGTCTTTGCAGGCTTCGCAATTATTGAGGTATAATCCGTTTCTCATACCTGTATGTCTCCAAATATATCGATTTCTGAGAGCAGAGGGGTGGAGGAAACAACTTGGGTTCGGTCAAAGCAATTTGAATCTGAAAGCCCCCCTAAATGTCTGCAGTCCGGTTCCCTCATACTTGCTTTGTAAATGAAAATCGCTCCATTTTCACTTTTGGAAAATGTACATTATACTTGCATGCAAATACACAGAACGCAGTTTGTAGTTTGGGGAATTATCCTCCTGCAATCACCATATGGAACAATTGCAACTAACTGACTAACCGAGTACTCAACTAGCAGGGTTATGGCGTAACGAAATACAAGTAACGGGAATACGTATTTAAAATACAAAATATAATTAACTGTATTCCACTACAGTTACAATTTAAATTGTAATTTAGATTACAGTTACTGTATTTAGAATACAGTAACATTAAAAAAGTATTTTCCTTACTGAAGAGATTACTTTGCATTGTATTGTCATTTGTTTCATTTAATATTTAGTCCTTTCAGATGGAAAACATTTATACATATAAATGATGCGATCCAAAGTGCATTTGAACAGCAGTGAAACAATTTCTTATGATGTGTTACATTCATATGAGCTGACAGAGAAGTAAGTCTGAAGTAAGTTTGGAGCAGAAGAAATAGATATAAACCTTGTGTAAATTGTCAGCTTTTCGCTAAGCTAAAATGCTATTTCTAGCCAATTTACATGCACATGTTACCAGGCACGATCATGTTTTTTTTATTAAGAAAATTCCCATTGGATCATAATTAATTTTACTAGTAAGACCCTCAATTTGATCTTGCTTTAGAAACAACACTGCATAAGATATTTAGGTACTTCAGAGAATGTATTTTAACATGTGTATTTTGTCTTTTATAGTCAAAACAACATAGCTTTATCTACAAAGTGTGTTGCCTAAAATTTCTGGCCAAAATGAGGTATCCTGAGAGGCAACATCTGCTGCCTACAATTTTACAATAGTGTGTATGATAAAAATGACTTAAAATGCTGCCTTGGTGGTCAGCACATTAAGGTTGACTGATGAAGCCAAAGATTAAATGCTACTCAAACCCATGGTCCTAATTTTCCTCACTCATATACAACACATACACACACATGCATTTAAACAAAATATTTATTCACTGTACAAAAATGTAAATCTCATCATAACGCACACAAAGATAGTTAATTTTATACAGAGACATTTGATTCAGCCTTGTTCTGAAGTTCGTTTTCCTTCTGATACAAACTTGATACTGACAACATAATTTTCAGTATTCCGTCAACAAGTGCAGCAGAGGTGGCCAAACCACACAAAGCGGAAGACAAGCGATCTTTCGCATGAGACAGAAGTTGGTGCCAGAAGCAATTTGCTCTGCATCCTCATGACCTTGGTGTGATTGCCTCATAACCACTTTAATTTAATCGGTTCTACCCTGCAGGAGCTTCTCATTGTCTGAACATGTGGTTACACACTCTCTCTCCTCTGTGCTCAAAGAAAGAAGTCAGCAATAGCGTTCCACTCCAGAGAGTACATCCACACCTAAACACAAAGGTTCAGGAGATAGTGGGAACACTTCAGCTCTGGTTTCTTTCTCAAACCAGGCTCCAATTCATCTCTGAATCATTCAAAATTAAATTGACTCTAAATTAATAGTTGACAGGAAGCCTCTTAGACAGTGTGTAGTCCAGAAGAGCTACACCAGATATTATGATTATAATCTAGATACTAGAGATGTTTTAGACAAAATTGTGTTAAATGGTGCATCAATGTTTCTATATTTAAACACATGTATTGGCATGTATTACTCAGAATAAGGATCAACATCTAAATTAAGATTAATCAAAACAATAAAAAAAGGAAAGAAAGAACAGGTAAGGAAAATGGAAAGAAGTGATATACCGCCTCAGTTATTTCACAAATGAATGAATTTCACTAATTTTCTCTCATTTTGGCTAAATATTAATTTGATTAAATGGGGTGTAATGGGGTGTCCATGCTCTCTTAATCCTGGCATCTTAGAAACTTCACAGACATACACTCTTGGTAAAATAAACCAGTACAATGAATAGAGAGACTTTCTCTTTTATACCCACAGAGACACTGCTGAAGATGTATATATACAATGCCCCCAATTATTCAGAATTACACGACTGATGAAGCAAGGCCACTGTAATATCTGCAACAGTCTACCGCTACCAGCCATGACCTTAACCCTGAAAATAATGATGATCCATGTTCAAATCTAATATTCAAGCTTATTTTATACCAATGAATAGAACAAAAAGAAAACAAGCTGATTTCTTCTTTTTCATTTCCTTAAACAAAATAAAAGAACTAACAAGCATATTGTTTGGTGACACTAGTAGATCAGAAATAATACACTTTAGCTCATTAAAGTGACTTACAAATGAGGAATACAAGAACATAGGTGATTCTGTCCAAATGAGGCAGTTTCATCCAAAGGAGACACTTATGTGCATAGTACAGTTTAAAATACCTCAGAAAAGGAGCTGCTGTCCGCCAGACTCAGAGAGAAGACAGCGGTAGATGGGGAGCGATAGACGCATGAAGTTGGATGTGTTGGTGTAACATGACTTGTCTTTTAAGTTGCAAAATAAATGTCTACATGTTAGTGAAGCCAGTCCCAACTTCTTCCTTGCCCATCTTGTGAACTCATTACAGTGAAATAATAGGTTAGAATGTTTTTTTTTTCTTTGGAAGTACCTTAATGGAAAAGTTGTGTCTTTAGATATGAAGCAAGTTAAAAAGAGTTGTAACATTGAGCTCATTGAAGACCAAATTTGCTGCAGCCATTGGATCATCTGCCAAAGGAAGGCCATCTAAAAGAGCAGTGCAGTAGTCCAGTGTAGAGATGACAAAAGCCTGGTTGAGGAGCTGTGCAGAATGCTCAGTTAGGAAAGTTGTTGGGTAGGTTACCCAAAAAAGTAAATCACTACAAATTAGTAATAACTTTTCTAAAAAGTTCAGATTACTGATTACTTTTAACTTTTCAAACACTTTTCCCTGAAAATATTTTGTATTCTGCTCAACAGAATTCAAATTCATGTCTATTTTCCTCGTTCATTGACTTGTTATATCATTATTATTTGCTAAATGCATACTTCAGTATGTGATTTGGGAAATAGTTTGGAATGAAAAGACAAGAATCTAATTTTTACTGTTTTGAAACATAAATTGAAATGTTAATTTGAAATTCCAAATTTGAACCTAAACAACTTTATTATTATTATTATTATTATGTATTTATAACAGGGTTTTATGTTTACAAATAATATAAATACTTTTTTTCTGGTTTACTTTGATGTCCTTGCAGTTTTAAATTTTATAGGCCCAGTCTGTTGATACATCATGCCCAACCACCTTGATTAACTTTATCTCCATGTACAGTTGTGTGAACTAGCTATGGCACAAAAAAATATGTACAAGCTCAACAATGCAGTACAGTCTTTTTCAAAGCAACTCAAATCAAGAACGTGTGAGCCTCTTTTGTGCTGTCTAAGCTGTTTGACTGAATGGATGACACCAAAATGGCATTCAAGGAAAGTGAAACATGAGACAGTTCACAGCATGAACTAAGACATTGCAGATTGTGCATTCAACAGCCTACGGATAAAGACTCCCTTGAGGCTGATGATAGAAAAGGCTCTTTTTCTCTCATGACACTGCGTTTCAGTGTCTTACAGTAATTTAGATGTAAATTTATAATTCTTTGACTTTTTGGAGCAAGTAAAAATGTCTTCTAATTTTTAGTTGAATTAATTTACTGTACAATAAACCAAACAATTAATTCAAACGTTACATACTTGTGCGCTGTTTTAGGGTCTGTATTGGTAGCAATACTGCAAAAAATATGAAGGTAAATGTCCACAAGAATGTAACAGTTGCTTTTAAAGTGGTGTAAATGTGGCCCCAGCACATGAAGAATACTATATTAAACATAATTTTGCTATGTCTTTTATAATTATTACTGTATGCATGCCATTTATAACCTCATAGAGGCTACAGTACATGGAATATTTTGTACTTTTGCACTGAAAATGTAAATTGTCACACCACAGGAACATTTAAAATGAACTAGTAAAGGTAATTTTTTTATAAAAATTGTGAAAAAAACGATTATTTATAAATTCAAATATATGTTTGCCAAATATTAATGCTTATTTAAAAGTCCATTGACACACTGATCTTTACATTACTTTACATGTTCTGTATTAATCACACTTATTATTAGAAAAAAATGGACAAGTAAACATTCACAGTATTACTGAAGAGAGGAACTGCAAAAGCAGTTTTTGCCCCTAACCACAATCACGAACAGTCCATCCTTTCCCACAATGCCTATTCACCTGTAGCGTGATCAGGCTTCAAGTCAGTTCTTCTCCTTCACTCATTCATTTTTCATCAATCCATTCTCTCCGTTTCTGGCCCAGCGAGCCCTTTCAGAACACACTTCGACTTAATCTGGACAATCCACCTGTGCCAGAACTACATGCCTTGAACTCATTTAAGGTCAGGCCGTTCTACATTCCCAGCTTCCTGCTGTCATCCAGCGTGCCGGAGATTTCAAAAGGGGCTGTCGATATCTGAACTTTCTGCTTAGTTGCTGCACTTCCTCCACAAAAAGTTGTGATTTATATGAATGGCTGATATTGATTTGAACCGTGGACACTCAGAGCAGCACAGCGGGTGTTTTTGAGGGCCAGAGCGAGAGGAAAGAGCCCAGACGTGGACGCCCGTTGAGGGGGTAATGACGACTGATTAGATGTCAAGAAAGGGGGGCCTGAATAGGGACAGCGATAGTAAATGCACTCTATAAAATGAGCTAACATTGTCTAGGTCCTGCTGTGAGAGCAGTCCATAGGTGAACAGGACTGAGCTGGCTCTTAGAGGAGTTATGTCAGATCCACATTGATGGCTGTTGGAATCATGCCCATTTGCTCTGGTTTGTAGACTACTGTCCCTGAGTTAAACAATCTTATTAGGCTGAATTTGTCCAGAGTTCCTTTAGATGCACATGTTATGTTAAGCCCATCAACTGAGGTAACGGCTGAAGAAAATAGATTATATAAAAAACAGGAGCTTTGAGACTCACATTAAGAGATTTATTGAGGAATTCGACATTGTTCTGAGGCCTCAATAATAAATCTCAATAATACATAAATAAAAATAAAAAGTAAAATTCAATAAAAACCTGAATAAAATCCAATATGGACAAAAACTTAAAAATAATGCTGAGGATAGAATGAAAGATATCTTCTTAAATTACCAGAACATCTCCTTTTGCATTTCACAGGAGAAAGAAATTCATACAGTTTGTAATAACATGAAGGTGAGTTAATGATCAAATAATTTAAATTTCTCGGTGAACTCTCCTCTTAAAGCTAAAATATGTAATTATTTATTCCGCCTTAATTAGCAGTGTAAATCTCACAATTTATTTTATATTATAATTTTTTTAAATATCGAGTGTAAATTTATAACATTATTCTTATTTTTATATTACCCTGGAATTAATTTTTAAAAAACGAATTACCGCAGCTACAAGGGGGTTTCAATTACAGCTGCTGAGGGAGTGACAGTAAATTTGGCATCTTCTCCCATCCAGCTTGCTTAATCCACTACACTCTATTTTTTCCTCTTCTGGAAAGTCTTTCAAATGTAATAGTGGGTTTTTTCTTTTGGTCTTAGAGCAAATGGGTAAGTTTATATAATATTTCCTGTGATCTCCCATTCACTCCCATTCACCTCTGTCGACGTTTACCCTACAAATGTTTACATCCGCCTTCCAAAACTCGGAGCGTGACAATGGTCTATAATGAGCTTGAATGCAAAGATAACAATTATAAAATATTAACATTAATTCCACCCACCCACATAATTTATCTGTGAACAATGTATACTGATAAAAAATACCTTTTAGTGTGTGTGACTGGCAGGAAGAGACTCCAGATAAAGGTAGTTTTTCAAAATGAAATCATTAAAGATCAGAATTATTACAAATACTGCAACATATGATTTGTTCTACAATACTTGGGCTGATCGCATTGTTTTCAGGGTTTTGTTTGACATTTGTGAAAAAAATTGATATGGTGGAACTCAAATACAGTTGCTAAGAGTTGCAAAGAACACATTGTAAGCAATTATGTCAGAGGAAGCCTCTTCTCTGCTTTACTTTCATACTGTATCTCACAACACAACAACTTGACACTTTAGCTAACCAATCCTAACATCCTGATTTCCACTGCAAGAGCTGATGAGGTACTGCAGAATAAGACTGGATAGAAGGCAAACCTTCAGTCTCCACACTCTGTCTGAGAAGACATTATTCAGGATAGAGTCCCTAAGAGTGAGCTGCTAACACTAATCAATAAACCTCTCCTCCTGAAGCATGCTTCATCATCGCCTTTGAAAAGACACCTACTGACAGATATATATATATATATATATATATATATATATATATATATATATATATATATATATATATATATACGCGTGTACATGTTTGAAGCTTGCTCTAGCCTTTAACAAAACCATACACTATTCTTGGCTTGCTATCTTCAATAGATAACCCCTGTGTTGGCCCTGCATGCCGTTTCATTTGTTTTGAGAGCAACAGAGGGTTATTTCCTGCTGGGCATCTAAGAGAATCATGCCCTTGACATTTGAGGCTGAAATAATCTCAGTGCACGGTTGGAAAAAGGAGAAATTGGGCTTCAGGGTGAAAAAGACAGCTCCATATTGCAAGCATATCATTTCACCTGCTGTAATCATGTGGATTGACGCTTACCTTTCAAAGTCCCCAAGAATCATCTTCATTTTCCAACACATCTCCCCATCCTCTTGGTACTTCCGCAAAAATACATTGGAGCTAAGGTGACCTATCTTTTAGCTCCTCCTGAATTATCAGCTAGTCTGAAACAGAAATATATCAAAGGAATTTGCTGTTTGGATGCCTTCTGACAAGCCCTCTGGTGTCTTGACAACAAAGAGGCAGATAAAAATATGGTTGTGTAATCAATCCAATCAGATTAAGTCTGGCCTTCCTGTGGCTGGATCACAGTGACAGCAGAGCTGAAGTGTAAAATAATGAATCCACCGCCATCTCGCTGATAAAATATGCCATCTCCTATCTGACTTTGTATTTCTCTTCCAGCGATATATAAACCTTCCATGTTAAAATTATTAAATGTTTGATGGATTAGATCTTGATGTATTAATATATGTCCAATATCAGTCAACACAAAAAGACTTGAACTTGGAGAGGTACTGTAAGAAAGAACAAAGTGTGTCATTAATTTTTGTATATTTCCATGAGAGTACCTCGAGAAGGATAAAGCCACAGGAAATAACGATGCTGAGAGTGCAAAACATATAGTAAACTGCATTGTCATAAAGGAGACTGGCTAGTCACACTTTTACAAAATATTTATAGAAAAATTCTGTATAGACACCTGATATATAGATGCCTTAAAGCCTTGTGCAAGTACAAATAAGCTTTTGAACTATTTGGGCTATTTCGACTACTGGCCAGGAAAACCATGTTAACATGCTCTAAGTTGTCATAATGGGAAGCTTTCATTATAAAGGTAATATATTGTTTGTGTATATATATATACTGTTTATATTTATACCACCTGGCTATTTAATGCTTGATTCTGATTGGTTGACAGACGTGTGCATTTATTTTTCAGTAAATGCATGGCTATGAAGTAGTTCCAGGTCTTGACCGCATAATAGTTTCATATTACTCCGCCAAATTATTTCAGTTATTTCAAAGAGCCATACTGTAACGATCCACACCGTCTTTGGTTTGTTTACCTTTTTACTTTTAGTTTTTGGCACTTTTTATGTTCCACATTGTTCTTTGTTTATGCACTCTTTGAGTTTTGGCACCTTTTATGTTCCGTATTGCTTTCTGTTTTAAGCACTCTTATTTTGAAGTTTTGTCATGTCCTGTCCTCCCTCCTCGTCCATGTGTCCGCTCCCCATTGGTTTATTGTTTAACTACTTTACTCTCTGTTCTAGTCTTGTCATTGGTTTTAGTTTATTACCTCTTCACCTTGTTATTAGTTCTGATTGTCCATTGGTTTATGTTTTCCCTTGTTTTGTATTTTAGGTCCTGATGTTCACCTTGTCCTTTGTCGGTCGTTGTTTGATGTTTGATGTTTGATGTTTGATGTTCCATGTCTGAAGCTCTGTCCCGTATCCAGCCTTGTTCCGTGTTCCTGCCTAAGCCCTCTTTGCAAAACCCCCCGTGTTGTTTTCTTGTTTTCATTTCTTTAGTTTTCCCCTCGTGGAGGTTTCTTTTGTTCCTGCCTTTGTGTTTTCTGATTATTTAATAAAACTGCATTTGGATCCTTACTCCCTCGTCTGACCTCCTCATTACAGAACGACCGACCAACAATGGATCCAGCAGCCCTCACCGCCCAACAGGCGAATTTCCTCCTCCTCGGCCTCAAACAGGAGGACCGCCCGATAGAGGTCCATGTCTCTGAGTTCCTCGAGCTGGCAAACTCGTCGGATTTCCCAGATTACAGCTTGGTGGTTTTCTTCAGGGCAAATCTTGACACCTCATTGAAGGAGCGGTTACCACCAGCAACCCCTGGCTGGACGCTCTCTGATTTCCTTGAAGTGACCCTGAGGATCTGTGGCTCTCCTCTGACTGTGGGCATCGCAGAGGAGGCCGCTATCTCTCCCCCCACAGAGGTCACCTCCCAGCTTTCCATGACTCGTTCCTCCACGCCAGCTACGGCCAACGTGCCCCCAGCCTTGTCTGTCCCAGGGCCAGTGTTGACAACCCCGTCCGCCAGGAGAAGGAGGAGAAGGGGAAGGCCTTCTGCTTCCCGGTCTCCGCCTGTCACGGCCAACGAGCCAACGTCCACGCCTGCCACGGCCAACGAGCCAACGCCCACGCCTGCCACGGCCAACGAGCCAACGTCCACGCCTGCCACGGCCAACGAGCCAACGCCCACGCCTGCCACGGCCAACGAGCCAACGCCCACGCCTGCCACGGCCAACGAGCCAACGCCCACGCCTGCCACGGCCAACGAGCCGACGCCCACGCCTGCCACGGCCAACGAGCCAACGCCCACGCCTGCCACGGCCAACGAGCCAACGCCCACGCCTGCCACGGCCAACGAGCTGTAGCCTCGACCGTCCAAGAGCCAGAGCCAGAGCCAGCGCCTGTAGCCTCGACCGTCCAAGAGCCAGAGCCAGAGCCAGCGCCTGTAGCCTCGACCGTCCAAGAGCCAGAGCCAGCGCCTGTAGCCTCGATCGTCCAAGAGCCAGAGCCAGCGCCTGTAGCCTCGACCGTCCAAGAGCCAGAGCCAGCGCCTGTAGCCTCGACCGTCCAAGAGCCAGAGCCAGCGCCAGTAGCCTCGACCGTCCAAGAGCCAGAGCCAGCGCCAGTAGCCTCGACCGTCCAAGAGCCAGAGCCCGCGCCTGTAGCCTCGACCGTCCAAGAGCCAGAGCCCGCGCCTGTAGCCTCGACCGTCCAAGAGCCAGAGCCCGCGCCTGTAGCCTCGACCGTCCAAGAGCCAGAGCCCGCGCCTGTAGCCTCGACCGTCCATGAGCCAGAACCCGCGCCTGTAGCCTCGACCGCCCAAGAGCCAGAGCCAGAGCTTTCCACAGCTCCGCCTCCAGAGCTTTCCACAGCTCCGCCTCCAGAGCTTTCCACAGCTCCGCCTCCACAGCCACTCACAGCTCCGCCTCCACAGCCACTCACAGCTCCGCCTCCACAGCCACTCACAGCTCCGCCTCCAGAGCCACTCACAGCTCCGCCTCCAGAGCCACTCACAGCTCCGCCTCCAGAGCTTTCCACAGCTCCGCCTCCAGAGCTTTCCACAGCTCCGCCTCCAGAGCCACTCGCAGCTCCGCCTCCTGAGCCACTCACAGCTGCTCCGCCTTCCACGGCTCTGTCTGCTCCGCCTTCCACGGCTCTGTCTGCTCCACCTCCCACGGCTCTGCCTTCGCCTACTAAGACCCCAGGACTTTCCAAGCCTCCTTGGTTACTGCCTACTATGGCACCGTCCCTGGGGGTTTTCTCAACTCCTCTCAGGCCTTCTGACCCTGACTTGTGGCCTCCTCCTAGGCCTTCTGACCTTGTCCTGTGGCCTCCTCCCAGGCCTTCTGGCCTTGTCCTGTGGCCTCCTCCCAGGCCTTCTGACCCTGCCCTGTGGCCTCCTAGGCCTTCTGACCCTGCCTTGTGGCCTCCTCTCAGGCCTCCTGACCCTGCCTTGTGGCCTCCTCTCGGGCCTTCTGACCCTGCCTTGTGGCCTCCTCTCGGGCCTTCTGACCCTGCCTTGTGGCCTCCTCTCGGGCCTTCTGACTCTGCCTTGTGGCCTCCTCTCGGGCCTTCTGACCCTGCCTTGTGGCCTCCTCTCGGGCCTTCTGACCCTGCCTTGTGGCCTCCTCTCGGGCCTTCTGACCCTGCCTTGTGGCCTCCTCTCGGGCCTACTGACCCTGCCTTGTGGCCTCCTCCCTGGCCTTCTGACCCTACCTTGTGGCCTCCTCCCTGGCCTTCTGACCCTGTCTTGTGGCCCCCTCCCAGGCCTTCTGATCCTGTCTCATGGTCTCCTGACCCTATCCCGTGGCCTCCTCCTGACCCTGTCCCAGTCCTGAGGCCGTCTCCAAAGCCTCCTGACCCTGCCCTAGCCTTATGGCCATCCCCTAGACCCCCTGACCTGATCCCTACCCTACGGCCCCTTCCCCGGCCTCCTGACCCAGTCCCTGCCCGATGGATGCCCCCCGACCCGGTCCCCTCCTTCAAGTTGTCCCCTTGGCACCTACCCGGCCTCCTTGTTCTCCTGACCACCCATCTGTTCTGTCACTGTCTTCCTGTCCACGTCTTGTCCCTCTGTCCCCCTCGTGTTCCCTAGATCTGCCTGTTCGTTTTCGTTGTCGTTTTGCCCCTCCTTTGATTAGGAGCGTCTGGGATCCGCTCCTTAAAGGGGGGGCTCTGTAACGATCCACACCGTCTTTGGTTTGTTTACCTTTTTACTTTTAGTTTTTGGCACTTTTTATGTTCCACATTGTTCTTTGTTTATGCACTCTTTGAGTTTTGGCACCTTTTATGTTCCGTATTGCTTTCTGTTTTAAGCACTCTTATTTTGAAGTTTTGTCATGTCCTGTCCTCCCTCCTCGTCCATGTGTCCGCTCCCCATTGGTTTATTGTTTAACTACTTTACTCTCTGTTCTAGTCTTGTCATTGGTTTTAGTTTATTACCTCTTCACCTTGTTATTAGTTCTGATTGTCCATTGGTTTATGTTTTCCCTTGTTTTGTATTTTAGGTCCTGATGTTCACCTTGTCCTTTGTCGGTCGTTGTTTGATGTTTGATGTTTGATGTTTGATGTTCCATGTCTGAAGCTCTGTCCCGTATCCAGCCTTGTTCCGTGTTCCTGCCTAAGCCCTCTTTGCAAAACCCCCCGTGTTGTTTTCTTGTTTTCATTTCTTTAGTTTTCCCCTCGTGGAGGTTTCTTTTGTTCCTGCCTTTGTGTTTTCTGATTATTTAATAAAACTGCATTTGGATCCTTACTCCCTCGTCTGACCTCCTCATTACACATACAGACTACCACTGCAAAATAACCATATAAAACAAACACGTGTGTTAAGTAAATTGGATGAGAATGACAAACAATATCTATAATATCCAAAATGTACTTCAATTTCTGTTGAAAGGCACAATTGTGCTCCATCCCTCTCTTTAGCTCTCGTCTCACCCACAATCACACACGCTTACACACACAGAGACTCGAGTCATGACCACCAAAAAGAGCCTTGGTGTCAACGCACCCCTGTGACATGATCAATGCAACAGTTTCTATATTATCCGATATATCTCTTCATATCTGTGGAAAGCACCCTTGCACTTCCCATCCCCCTCTCTCTCACGCTCACACACATGGACACACACACAAACATACTCGTGAGCCAGACAGATAGCCTTGATGTCAACGAACCCCCGCAACTTAATAAAACAGTTGTTTAGCAATGGGAAAGCTTTATACAAGAATGGTGATGCATACCAAATGTATCGGGTTACTTAACTGTAACCCCTGTTCCCTGATAAATGCGGAACGAGATGCTGCACTGAGATACCACTTTGGGAACAACTTTAGGTGTGACCAGCGTTGAATATGTGTGCAACACGTCAATGAAAATTGACCGGAATTTATAGCCTCTGCCGGTGACATCATTGGATGCACCTGTAGCAGGGCTATAAATAGATGCGTCACAGATGCATCATCAGGTATTTTGTCTGAAGAGCAGTCCTGGGGCATCCCAGTGTGGCAATGAAGTGCAGCATCTCGTTCCGTTTTTATCAGGGAACAGGGGTTACAGTTAAGTAACCCGAGACATTCCCTGTAAAAAAGCTACACATATGATGCTGCGCTGAGTTAGCACTTTGGGAATGAAAATACCCACGCCACTGCACTGTGGATGTCCGGACCCTTTACGGTTGTGTAGTATGCTCACAAGAGCGCGAGAGGTCTTGAGATTGTGATGTTGACTCAATGACATAAGAGCCCGGAGTGGCATGAACATCCAAACTATAAAATCTTATGAATGTGTGCGAAGAGGACCAGCCCCCCTATTGCGGCCCCCATGGCAAACGAATAGTTGTACTGACTTACATAAGTCTGAAGGGCACAGACTGGACAAAGTCTGTGAAGTCCTTCCTGCTCCGGTGTTGTAAATGGCGGGGAGCAGAAGGCTTCGCGAGTGACCGGAGGTAATGTCGAGAAAGGAACCTTAGGTAGGTAGTCAGGGTGAGGGTGAAAATTGCTTTAGCCATTCCTGGGGCAAAATCTAAGCAGGCTGGCAAGACAGACAGAGCCTGTAAATCCCCAATTCCTTTCAGAGAGGTGATTACCATGAGAAAAACCATCTTGAGAAGTTTATCAGAAGCTGACTCTAGAGGTTCAAGGAGGGTCTCAACCAGACCCACAAGGACTATTGCTAAGTCCCATGAAGGGGTCCTGGCACAAGCAGGAGGCCTCAGTCGCATAGCTCCACGAATGAAGCGAGCGAGTAGAGGATGTCTCCCCAACGGCACCCCATCAATCAAGGCATGGCAAGCCGAAATGGCGGCCACATAGACCCTGAGAGTGGCGGGGCATGTGCCTGCTGACAATGTTTCCTGCAGAAAGTCCAGAACTGAAGCAATCTGGCAGTTAACTGGATCTGCATTATGTGCAATGCACCATCTTTCAAAGACACCCCATTTATTGGCATAACATTTCTAGTAGAGGGAAACGCATACAGGCACATTCTGGGCCATGTATGCGCCAGGGGGGCTGGGTGACTCAGAGAGAAGTAGAGTGGACATTGCGCTGTTTGTTGAGAGGCGAAGAGGTCCACTTCTGCCCTGTAAAATCTCATCCAGATTTGTTCCAAGTAGAGGGAGCCCTAGCACTTAGAATGGTCTCGATAACTTCAGGTGAAAGCCCAGTGTCCCTCAGTTGGTACCCTTCAGGGGCCAAACATGAAGGTTCCACAGCTTGGGCCGGGGATGAAATATTGTCCCCTGCGCCTGAGACAGAAGGTCCCTCCTGTCCGGAATCGCCCAAGGCGAGCCGTCGAGGAGAGACATTATCTCAGGAGAACCATATCCTGTTCGGCCTGCGCGGCACTATCAGTAAGAGGCAGGACCCTTCCAGGCGAACTCTGGCCAAGACTCATGGGAGCAGAGAAACCGGGGGGAAAGCATACAGGTGCATTATGGGCCATGTATGTGCCATTGCGTCCAGACCCAGGGGGGGCTGCGATGTCTGTTGGGAGGGGAAGAGGTCCACTTCTGCTCTTGTAAAATCTCAACCAGATTTGTTCCACTACCTCAGGGTGGAGTTTCCACTTCCCCATCGGTATTTTCAGTCTGGACAGTAAATCCGCTCCCATTCAGGCATCCAGGGATATAAGCTGCTCTGATAAACAGGAGCTTGCCCTGGGCCAAAAGGAGAATCTGCCTGTTCAGCTGGCGTGAACGTAGACCTGCTTGATGGTTTATCTAAGAGACTACCGCTGTGTTGAACACACGCACCAAGACATGGCAGCCTCTGGAGGAAGTATTTCAGGGCCAGAAATACAGCCATCAACTCGAAACAGTTAATGTGAAAATCGAGCTGACGACCCTCCCATTCCCCTTGAGCTGGACGAACCCTTAAGACCGCTACACAGCCTGTCAGGGAGGCATTTGTTGTTAGCAAACTGCGATGGCAAGACACACCTAGAGTGGGACCCAAAGTGAGGAACCGGGGTCTGAACCTACATAGCACACGACGAGTAACTCTTATCAGCCTAGGGGATTGGCCCTTTTATGAAATCCCCTGGCTTTGAGCCACAACTGAAACGGTCTCATGTACAAAAAGGCCCAAAGGGATCACCGAGGATGCAGTTGCCATGAGACCTAGTAGTCGTTGATACCTACGAATAGTGCAACCTTGGCCAAGCCTGACTTTGCTCAGGGTGTTCTGAATGGACTTGATTTGAACGGGAGACAATTGTGCCCGCATTGTGATCGAATCCATACGATCCCCAGATAGGTAGTTTTCTGAGTGGGAGAGAGGATGCTTTTCGAAACCAGATGAGCTAAGACAATATCCCTGTGCAGTAATGCCAGTTCTTTTTACTGTGCTAATATCAGCCAATCATCAATGTAATTCAGAATGCGGATGCCCCGGAGTCGCAAAGGAGCCAGTGTTCCCGCAATCCATGCATTCCTTGAATGTGCTGGGTAATAAGGCTAGTCCGAATGGAAGAACCCGATATTGGAAAGCTTCGCCCCCGAAAGCGAACCTCAGGAACTTCCTGTGTTGTGGCAGACTTCTACATGAAAGTACGCATCCATGAGATCGATCGTGACCAACCAATCGCGATGTTGGACATGAGATACGACCGTTCTTGACAGTTAGCATCTTGAACTTGATCGCCCTCGGAGTGATTCAAGCCTCGAAGGTCTAAAATCAGACGCAACCCCCCATCCTTCTTGGGAACCAGGAAGTATCTGCTGTAGTAACCTGACTCTCTCTCTGGAAGGGGAACATGTTCTATGGCCCCTTTGACCAAGAGATTTGCAGTTCTTTCCACAGTAAACATGCTTGCTCCTGTTTCACGGTAGTGGGAACCACGCCATTGAAATGCGGAGGATGGCAAATGAATCAAATTCTGTAGCCTTTTTCTACTGTTCTTAAGACCCACATAGAAACACCTGGCAGTAGTTTCCATGAGATGGGTATCGATTCTGACACTTCCTGTTGAGGAAATGACGAGTGTCCATGGACTACAGCAGGAAGCAACGGAACACCCAACATTTAGCGGGAATGGAGTGGTTTCGAGGGGGTATCGGGATGGTACAGGTGGATGTTTCACATTACCCATCCCAAGGGGGGGCTACCCCCACAAGGCTCGGCGCAAAATCGTCAGGGTTTTTTCTTTTTTGAAATAACTGTCCTGAGGTCTTGCTTTGGGGGCTGCTGAGGGCAATGAACCGGCCCCCAGTCTTTACGAGGGGGAGCACGATTTGCCACTCTTTGTTTTTGAGCCTCCTGTCTAGAAGAACCGGGGCAGGGCTTGGTGTCTGACGGCCCCTCCCCCTGAGTGCAGCGAGGAAGGAATTGCCTGAAGGCTTCCTCTTGGCTTTTTTCCTCCTGGAACTTGGTGATAACTACATTCATACTTTAAATACATTAAAAACTTTGTCTTTATCTCTGATGCCCGACAGGTTGAGCCATAAGTGTCTCTCCGTGCTGACTAAAGCAGACCTAGACCAGCCAATGGTGCGAGCAGTCTGATTGGTCGCACGGAGAAACAGATCCGTGGCTCGACAAAGCTCGACGAAGTCTTCGCCGACCGTGTTGCCCGCACTCAGGTCCTTCAACAGATCAGCCTGGTACGCCTGTAACACTGCCATAGTGTGCAGGGCAGCACCAGCCTTACCTGCTGCCTGATAAGCCTTCCCCACAAGCGTGGAGGTGGTTCTGCACGGCTTTGTGGGAAGAGTGGGTCTCTTTAGTGATTATGTCGAGCCAGGTGAGAGATAACCCGCAAGCGTCACTTCTACCGGCGGCATCAACGAATAGCCCCGTGTCTCAGCACCTATGATAGTCGAATATGTTGACGTCGAGGGCACGAAGACACAGGAAGTGAAAAGATTCCTCCATGAACGAGAAAGCTCGTCAAGGAGGTCATCTTTTTTTATTTATTTTTTGGCCACCAGACAGAAATCTGTCTTCTAGTTTGGAGCGTTTGGGGGGGGGGGGGTCTCTTGTTCGCATGGCCAGTCTAGCTGTAGTCTAGCCACAGCCCGAGAATCCACCTCGAGTAATTCCTCTCCGCTTTATTATTGTGCGTGGAATGTACAGAGGTTCAGCTTCCCCCTCATGAACCGAAGAGGCGCCAAGGCGCGCTTCAGGCTTACGAGAAGGATCAACTGGATCTGGGAAGAGAGCGAGCAATAGGGACGGACTCGTCTCTTGCTCCTCAGCCAGATCTATGCGAAAGCCCCACGATGAAAGAGTGGGCGCTGGGTCTTGGAAGTAAGCGAGACGAGTGTGAAGCATTTTGTCTGTAAAGAGATCACAATGCCTGCACCCGCCCTGCTGCAACGCAAGAGCAGCATGCTCTTCCCCCAAACACACAAAACAAAAACTGGTGTTTTTTCAAAAGATCTGACGATGCACCTGTGACACATCTATTTATAGCCCTGCTACAGGTGCATCCAATGATGTCACCGACAGAGGCTATAAATTCCAGTCAATTTTCATTGACTTGTTGCACACATATTCACAGCTGGTCACACCTAAAGTTGTTCCCAAAGTGCTAACTCAGCGCAGCATCATAAGTGTTAGCTTTTTGACAGGGAACAGCTGTTGAGAAGTATACTTAAACATGCATTTTGGCAATTTGAAGCGATGTTACTATTGACGAGGGCAAACAGAGCTAATATTCCCACATGCGATCTCTAAATTTTATTTCTTCCTCTCTTTTGCTCACACTCACACAAAAAAGCACACACACACTACATTGTTACTCCAATAAGTGCTTAAAAGTAGCACAAGGCTCCGTTGCTAGTTATAAAGTAACAATTTCGAACTAGCAACGAAGGCTTGGGCTGTAGACACTTAATCTGTGGTGGAAGAAAGTAGTTCCACTCAAAAGAAAATTTTGGGGATGAATTCTATAAATTTTTTTGAGATAAAACAAAGAACCATGTTTTAGGTAACTATGGTATAAACGAAATAAATGACTCCGGCTTGTAGACTTATTAAAAAAATAATGCATATCCATAATTTTTTTAAAAACGCAATGGTCCATCATTAATTATTCCTTATATATGTATACATATTCAGTGTTGGGGAACAACAGAATAAATGTAATGGGATTACATATTTAAAATACAAAATATAAGTAAATATTCCACTACAGTTACAATTTAATTCATTGGTAATAGAACACAGTTACATTCAAAAAGTATTTTGATTACTGAAGAGATTACTTTGCATTTTGTTGTAATTTGTTTCAAGTAATATTTAGTCCTTTCAGATGGAAAACATTTATACATATATGTGATGCAATCAAAATTGCATTTGAACAGCAGTTAAACACTTTATTATGATGTGTTACATTCATACGAGCAGACAGAGAAGTTTGAAGTACAGGTGAAACTCAAAGAATTCCATCTTGATCTCTATAGTTCCACATCTTTGTCTACTGATTAAGATATTAGACATTAGAAATTCCTAAACTGATGACTGAGCAAAAAAGTTCTCTTGATTTTGAGATAACCTCGGAGGAGCTTGGTGAGGTAATTAAGGATTAAAAAAGAGAGGTAAAAAAGTATCTAGAGTGTTTAATTCAGACATTTATTTAAATGTTGCTTCGAGCATATGGCTGAAACCAAACTTATGTATTAATAAGTCCCCTTTCTGCTGGACAGAGTGGATTGTGTAGGGATGCACAGATACTACTTTTTAAGTTCTGATTCTGATATTGGAAATCTCAGTATCGGCCGATCCCGATCCAATACCAGTGTTGTTTTTTTGCAAAATCAGTTTAGAATATCTTTACATTATTGTGTGGAAATAATTGGGTTTGCTCTTTAATATGTAAAGAAACACAAACCTATAACTACACATTATTTCAATATAAATGTATAGCTTATTAAGAAACACATTATTATTAGCAAGTATACTGGTTTTGTAGCAGCAAAATTAACAGTAATTCCAGTATAAGCCTTTTTCTATTAATTTTTTTGGAAAACTTTTTTTAAATTGTATCTGGACTTTAAAGGATTCAGATTTCTTTTTTGCTAAATTAGCTCACTTTTCATTCACACAGTTATTTTTTTGGAATCCATTCAACTTAAACATTATAATAATTTGTAAACAAATAATAATACATTATAATAGCAATATTTAGTAATATATCTCAATTATGCACCTTTAACTTTAAAACCTTCATGCTTTTATTTTGACATTCTGAACTCTCCAGGAACTCCTGTAAGTGTGTCTTTTTGTAGGCAAGTTCACAGTTGTTTAATTTGCATCTTATTAAAATTCTGGTAAAATGCAACTCCAGTGCCATTCTAAATGCATATTATAAGTGAACCGAACTATTGAGCATCTATATCTGAGATGTGGTTCGTTAGTAGCACTCAAATATTGCACACCGCGTGAAGGCTAAAATTAGCTGCGAGTGTGTGTGTGTGTGTGTGTGTGTGTGTGTGTGTGTGTGTGTAAAAACAAAGCAGCACCATTCACTGACATGCTGGAGCTGCGCATGCATTTTATATTTTTACTTATTAAACACAGCCTTTTGTGATTCACAGAGCTATTGCACTTCTTCAAGTGGCTTTGAATAAAATTCATGAGCAATATGAATATGTTTTTATGGTTCCTTTATGTCATTTTTTGAGCTTGACAGCAACGAACATGACTAACACACAGTATTGGATTTGGATCAGGCTCGTCAGGCCGATACCCAATCCTTTTAAAAACATCAGTATCGGAGCGATACCGATCCAGGTATTGGATCCCTAGTTAGTACTCTCGGTGACTTTTATGAGAGTGGAGTGTTGAGATCCTTTGAAAATAAGATTCAACATTTTAGGATCCCCAGGTCTCAATTCCTTAGGTATTTACAGCTGCACCACCTGCTTTGAACTATTTTTGGGAGTAGCATACACACCCCTAAAGCAGCAGATACTCAAGAAGTCAGTGTATTACTCCCTGCTAATACAGTGTCTGGGGGATGGAGCTTCAACTTCTCTCAAGAGATTATGGGAGAAATATTTAAACTTGGTATTGGAGGAGGGAGTGTGGGCTAGTATTCTAAAAAACATCAAGTCTACATCTAGAGATGCAAGGGAGATGCAATTTAAGATTTGACATCGATTCTATTGGACCCCCTCAATATTGAATAGGCTTGGGTTTAAAGACATACCCACCTGCTGGCTCTGAATTTTAGGTAATGGGGCGGTCATAAATATAGGGGATAAATATATCAATAATTGGGTCGTAGCCAGTGTTATGATCATCAGGCTGGTCATCCTTAGACGATGGAGGTCAGCTGGAGTGCCCTCATTTCGGGAGTGGTGCATAGAGATGGGCAGGGTGGCGGCATTCGAAGAAATGTCATATAGAAGGCAGGGAAACTTGGAATTGTTTAATGGAAAATGGGGCAGCTATTTGGCATATTTGGTGGGCTCTCGCTGATGGGAAGTGGAGAGAGATGTGCGTATATTTTTAAATGTGTGTGATTTTAATAAATTATATAAGTAATTATTAATTATATATACTCTGCATATATATATATATATATATATATATTGCTTTCCAGTTTCATGTGTCTGAATCAATTAAAGTGTTGAGAAAAAAGAAAATATCTTATTTTACTCATATCCACAAATGTTCTGTCAACTAGGTTACTAAACAAACACCCAATCCTGCTACTAAAAACCATGTGACCAGCATCATGTGATGTCATTTTCCTAGGGGACATTTTGGGGACATTTTGATCACATAATGGCAAGTGTTCTTTATTTATTTATTTTTCCAATATTTGAACCACAATAGCATAAGGAGTATATTAATTGACCGTCCACTATGTTGGTACATTGTAATGGTTTGCAAAATATATATTCAAATTTGAGGTTAACCTGATCAATAAAATGACATGTGGTTGTCCAGGCAAGGTCTACCATTGAAATTATGAGTCAAAATGGAGGAACGTCAAATATGTTACCCTCAATGGCCAATTCTTGGGTAACATAGTTGACGTGACTCAACTGTGTCCACTGATGATAATGAATTATTGTCCATAGATAATTTTTTGTCACAATTTAATGTGTCAGAGGACACTGAAGGGCGTGTGTGAACTTGTGCATGCATGTGAAGCATGATGATTAGGGATTAAGAGACATTTTATAGATTTTATAAAATTAAATATAGTATTGTTCCTTTGCAAGTTAAAACAGAGATCTTATGTAAATGGTGTCATTGTATTTTGTGAAAAAAGCAGCATATTGCTGTTTCAACATTTTAACGTTCATTGTCAACCGTTACACCAGATTTTTTTTTACATTTCAAATAAAAAGCAGGCTGCTCCTGATATCCTTCAAGGTATATTTTACATCCACAAATATTGAGTTTTGCATAACATCTCTTAAAACTACCAAAATTATATTCAAGGCAGATTTATGATATTTTATTTTTTACTGTTATTAGTGACCGTGCTGAAAATATCACATGACTATCTGCAAAAAAACATAAATTCTTAAAATTATGTATATGAAAAAAATACAATACTGCACATATGGCAGAATAGACCAAAGAACCCTTAATTATGTGTTACTTGAAGTGTAGCATTTAATCAGTGTCCGTAATGGCATGCAGTTTGTCTGCAACATAGACTAACTCACTAGGGAAAACATCCTTTCCCTTATAATATCAAAAAGGTGTTTAATGCTTACACTTTGCAACAAGTAGATATGTTACACTGAAGAAACATATTAACTTAAACCAATAGTTTTTTTATTGTTGACATGAAATGTACCCCCAATATATAACGAGCCATATATATATATACTGTATATATAAACTGGCAGCAAAAGTGGGTCACTTGACTGAAATATTTTTCATGATATTAAAAACCTTTTGGTCTGAAGTTGTATGCTTAAATGTTTGAAATTAGTTTTGTAGACAAAAATATTATTGTGCCACCATATTAATTTGTTTAATTACAAAAAGTGTTAGCAGCCAATAAGTACCCAGCATAGGTGGCAATTCTCTAAATCCTCAAGAGGTTGGTTGAGGAAATTCCAAGAGTACATTTCTGCAAAATATAGGCAAAGGGTAACTACTTTGAAGATGCTAAAATATAACATAGTCACAATACAATTCCCATAGTTTCATTTCTGTTATTTCATAGCTTTCATGACTTAACTATTAATCTTAAATGTGAATGATGATAATAATAATAATAATAATAATAATAATAATAATAATAAAGTATAGGTAAGTGACCCTAAACTTTTGACTGGTAGTGCATTTACTATATGCAATATACTGTATAGTATACAGTATATATAAAGTTCACACTTCATGAAACCCTTGTTTGGAAGGTAGAATTCTATAGGATTGAATGAAGGAATTGCTCAAAAAATAAATATTCTGTTATTATATACTCACCCTTATATCATTCCAAACCCATTTGACTTTTTATCATATTCGTAACCCAAAAGGAAATAATTGAACGCATGTCCCTGTGGCTGCATTGTAATACAATGGCAGTACATATTGATTCACTTTAACACAACTAATAAAAGTAGTCCATACAACTTGTGCATCATACCCAAATGTTCAAATGTTTTGATGGCATACAATCACTTTGCAAACAGATCATCGATCATACAGACAGATCATAATTTAGGTCGTTATTCACTCTCAAATCAAATAACCTCTTACGTCAGTATTGATATATGTCAATAAAAACAATATACAACCTGCTCTTGTCTCTTGACAATTAACGTCACAACGTCATGTCGCAAACTAATTGATTTTTTCGACATGATATAACAACAAGCACTAAACCACACATTTAATTACACTTAAAATAGGGAAAATTACCGATGCTCATATTGCTTGCAAACTTTGCTTTGCACTTTTGTTTGACATCAAAACTGGACCGTCATTTTTAATGAAATTTTAGAAAAGGAAACCTTAGGAAATTGGTTCAAGATAAATTAAAAATGCTTGACAAATTTAATGGGATTTAATTGAAATTAAAGGTGCTATATGTAAGATTGACAGCAAGCGTTTGAAATGGGTACTGCAGTCCGAATTCAAAATATTGGAGAGTTGTCTGCCCCGCCCCAGACTCAAAGCTCATGTGTGTTGCCAGAATGTTGACACGCAAATTAGCCAAAACAGCATCCGTTTTAAAGAATGTCTGGGCTTTAAGCTGTCTCATCTTCCAAGGGCATCTCCAGTATGTATCCTTGTTTTACTACGCCTCTGGTCATGGTGGTATTTAGATGGATGGTGAGGCTTTTTAGGTCATGTGGAATTTGTTATCTCTGATCCAGTTCGTTTGCTGGCTTCCATGGCTGCAGCATGCAGTGTTGTTTGCCTTTAAACTTGTTCAAATAAGGCAACCAGGTGGTGTCGAAATACTATTAGTGAGTGTGAAGTGGCCAAAACATAAACAGAAATTCCGTCCGGAACGGAAACTTCAAAGTAGAATATACTGGCTGTAGCATTGTTATTGGAGAAGCCAGTATTTCAACTTAGCATAGATTTCTAAATCTCTAATGACATATTATGGTCATTTTATGATTTAGTACAGTAAAAGTATTACATAAAGCACCTTTAAAGCTTTTTTTCTAAATGTAGCCATCAACAGCTGAAGGGCAACATTTTTAGATGGCAGGTACTTCACACCTTAACACTGAAATTAATAATGTACTAATTGAACTCAAATGTCAGCTGATCCTATTTAGTACAACTGAACTCACAGCTAACCACTTGCTTCAAGATATTTTTTGTCTTGTTTACATTCTGAATTCATGGTACTAATGCACTAACACTTTATATGCGGCCATAAAATATGCCGATTACACTCTGTTATTGTAATTTATGATGACACACCTTCAGGTTGTGGACCAAGAGCAGTAAGAAGGTGTTTAGCAGCAAGGAGTTTTCCCAAAAACATCCTAAAAGAACCAAATATTATTTTTGGCCAAATATATTTCTAAATGACATCACACCCGTTCATTCTTTGATTTCATAGGAAGTATGCAGAGGTCTTACTTCTCATCAGACATGAATGTGTTGAAAGGTGTAACAACAGGTGGGTTTCTTTGGATTTGAGACCTTATTTTCAAATGACAAACAAACCTTTTTTAATTTTTAACATGAATACATTTTATTTAAAGTTGAATTATGCAATTTTTTCAGCACTAAAGTCTCCTAACAGATTCGCAAAAATAGACACTAACTATGCTTCCATCCAAGGATGTTTTGCGAAAAAGGTTTAGCGCATTAAAATAAATAAAATTTCATCAGTGTCTACAATATATTTCAGTTTAACTTAAGCGTATAAATCCTATGTCAGAAAAAATAGTTTGGAAACACTTTTTATCAAGAAAAATGGCAAAACATTTTGTGTCAGAATGTACATTACAAAAGTTATACAAAGTACCTGAAATTTCTTTAAATATTTCGGGGCGGTTTCACAGACAGTGTTTAAATTAGGCCAAGACTAGGCCTTAATCTAGAATAGTTAATCAATGCTCAATAAATGGCTTTCTGAAACACAGATTAATTAGAGATTAAGAACACCTGGAATATGAAGTCTTGAACTAAAGTAAACAAGATTAATTTAAAACCACCTGTGCTAGTCTGAATTAGCTGGACTGAGGTTGCCTATAAAACATGGAATGGACCCAGAAAGCCTAAAACTTAAGGAACTGGAGAAGCAAATTCATGGGAAAAAATGGCAGCAGAAAAGAGACTGTGATCAAAAAACTTCAGTGAGCATGAGAAAACTCTTATAAAGACAATAGTATCAAGACACCCGGCCATTGAAGACAAACGGCACACATCTGCCATGGAGTCAAAGAAAAGGAATGCATGGGAATCCATCTGTAATTAATTTAATGCAAATGAACTAACATCCACAAGAACAATACAACAACTTCAGGTAAGAATTGTCAACTTTTATTACCTTGATGGCTGTATTTTATCACTGTTTTGTGATATCAATGGATTGACACTACAGTATTATATTCAATGCAGGTTTTGTGGAAGAATATAAAAATCAACCTAAAAAAAAAAACTGCTGCAGAAGCCCGAAGGGAGAGGTTTAAGACTGGTGGAGGACCTGCAAAGAAAGATACTGATCAGTTGGATGACTTACTGACAGGAATAATGGAGAAGCAGCAACCTTTGGAGAACATACCAGATGATGACCATCTAGACAGTTCAGATGAGGGATCACACACGCATACTACAATGGTATAGTTTGGCATTTCTTACTCCCCTTTCAAACTTTTATTTATGTTTCTTTCATTTGATGTGAAACATTTCTCGTTTAATATGCATTTACATGATTCTATATGAACTGTTCTTGTTTCAAGGAGAAAGTCAAAGGGACATAACTGAAGCGTGCAAGGTAATTTACCCTCCACATCCTCAGAAGTTAGGGTGGCAGTACTGGTCACCAAAACAAGAGTCACAATCCACGAAAAGCTGTCTATTGAATTTCATGAACACAAGTTGAAGTACTTGAGGAGCATGAAATGAAAATCCTCCAAGTAGAACTGGAAATGAAGATAAAGGAGGGAGAGATGCAACTGTTTCATATCACAACAATGCGTGAATCTGAAATAAAAATTGTTTTATTAAATAATTTTGGGTGTTTCTTTAATATACCAGACAAAAATACACTTACTTTTAAAACAGTAATTTGCTCATTACATGTGAAAATGTATCAGATCCCAGCAGAAGTGAAAAGGTAATGTCAAAAATTACTACTAAAAGTGACAATGCAAAAGCATCTCTTTAGGCAAGTCCTTCTGTGTGGTCTGT
Organism: Moxostoma hubbsi; assembly: GCA_032164185.1. Lineage (NCBI taxonomy): Eukaryota > Metazoa > Chordata > Actinopteri > Cypriniformes > Catostomidae > Moxostoma > Moxostoma hubbsi. The sequence continues at coordinate 11,627,885 of JAVLUX010000031.1, read as the reverse complement.
TGTAAATGGTGGTACATCTAGATTGTCATCCTCCAGTATTGGGGGATCTGGGCATCCATGCTGTTTCAGGTAGTTGTGAAGAACAGCTGTTGCAATGATAACAGTGCAGCATCTTCTTGGTTGGAATCAAAGTGTTTTCCGAAGGCACTGAAAGCGACTCTTCCAAACATGTGCTCTACTAGTCCCCTAGTGCACATATGAGCCTGGTTGTAGCGCCTTTGCTCAGCTGTTGTTGGGTGCAAGTATGGTGTTAATAGAAAATTCTTCTGAGCATACCCACTGTCACCAAGCAATATTCCCTTGTGATCTCCTCTTTCAAACTGAGAACACAGAGATGAGTTAAGGAAGATCCGGGAATCATGAGTTGCACCTTTCCAACGTGCAATGTTTTAAAACTGTAACTGGGGAGTGCATACACCTTGGACATTCATAGAAAACCAGTTCTTGCGGTTCCTGTATTCCTCAGCATCTGGAGTATAGGGACATTTCATGGGAATATGGGTTCCATCTATGCAGCCTATGACTCCCGGTAAGTTCCCATATTCCTAGAATTGTACCTTGTAGTTTGCCTGGGTTGCAGCATCAGGGAAGTTGACGGATGGAATGGAAGAAGGCTCAAGTGGACTGACTAGTTTGTATATTCTATGATTGATGTCATAAAACATGGCTGCATCAAAACAGTGTGCTCCGACGGTAACAGCTTATTTATTGATTGTTTTAATGTATGTAACTGTGGAGGCGAGGGCGTAAAGAGCATTTGTCTGGGGAGAGAGGAAGCGGTAAGTGATTTCACTTGAGATTAACTGTTGATAATTGTGATTTCTATGTTCAGGCAGGGAGAGAAAAGGTGTCCCAAAACCACAGAGAGAGAGCCGAGCCTGCATGTGTGTGTGTGTGTGTCCATTCAGCCCACAGTGTCGAGTGTGACATTTTTTGTAATTGTAAAAATAAAATACCTTTTGAGTTGGATCCGTTGCCTCCCGCTTCCTCCTTCACGAACGAACGAACCTTGTTACAGAAACATATAAAAATAAAGATACTGTGATGTTGAAAAGAATATTTGAGCAGCTGGTTCATTACAACAACTGCTTCAGTCCCTCTTTTGCTGGTAAATATCAGCATATGAATGCAGATCACACCGGTTTGATCATATGCCTCTGAGCCCAAAATAGTGTAATCGCACCAGTTTGATCATATGTGCGGAAGGGTTAAGCAGAGTGAAGAGGAATGTTGAAGATTTTATGTGTTGTTCGAAGACCACAGCCCTTCACGTCACAACTGGAGAGACTAATAAAATTACATAACGTGAACAGATTATCCATATTTTTAATTCAAGAGTGTAATATAAGATAATGATTACAGGCTCACTAATGCAACTAATTCCAATCAATATCATCTAATAATCCCAGATACAGATGAGATACTTCTCCATTTCGACATCATCTGATATTTCCCACTATTGCAATTATGTGAAATTAAAATGACAATAAGCCTGCCAATTTCATTAAATTGTCTAAAACTTTCCAATTTACACAAATTTGGGTAGGCCTACATCTGGCATGCGAAAGGTACACAATTTGTGATATACACAAAATTCTGTATGGAAATGCCTCGAGGGTAGATTTATTTTGTGCTAAACCAAAATTTATGTAATTGTTTGTTTTTTTTAAAGAATGACATCATGACGCATGCAGTTTTATCAGTAAAAGTCAATTTGAATGTAAACGAGAATTGTTTACGCATTATCACTTTGTCGATAGCAGAACAGTGCAAAAGGTGTATGGAAACTTTGATACTGTTTTCAAACAGGTTTTCTGAACACTCCTACATCCTCCATTGTTCAATAAAGACAAACAGATTGTCCCACCCCAAACCATGCCATTAGCTGAGCCAATGTTGCAGCGTGGGTCTTCTCAGGATTCTCTAACGAAGAGAACAATGTTTTGACAGTGGCACAGTGAGTACACTTTTGGGGGTAATCAACCAATGAAGAGCTAACTAATAGCAATTTCAAGTATTTAAAAAGTACTTTAACATTTTAATGTTTTATTTTTTATTATTATTATTTTTGTGTTATTCCCAGCTAAATATAACTTCATTACATGCTTTTATATTGAGTTTTTAGGTTAAAACCATAGCTTACAGTATTATACATCACTCAGCTTAATGTCTCATACTCCCTCTCTATCTCTGCATCCATGATCTCAGAATCTCACAAAAACAGAGCTCCATGCCAAGACTCCTCTATCTAAATATCTCTGTATCTTTTTGAAATGCCACACAGCTAATGCTTACAGGTGTGTTAAAATATTTTGTGTCACCTTAAATGACCAATTTTCCTTTGTGCACCAAATTTCACAAGCTGTCGGGTCCAGCTGCTTCATGCTGCACAAGGTTAGGAAAGATTGTTCTGATCTTGAGAACTACTCCCCTTTGCTCTTTGTCCAGGTCATAGTAATTTCAGGGTTGACCTAATGTAAATGCAGCATCTACAATACATTCCCTTGGGGGCATCCAGAGTGGTGCTGTTTCTTTCATATTACACCTACGCTATGGAGGCTTCAGTGGCTGCTAGTATCTGCTAGAATTGAATATAATAATTTGTTCCTGGTTTACGCAGCTGCCAATGGACTTGCCCTCCAATCCTTTCAATTCTTTATCAAGCTACACAATCCATCTCAGCTGCTAAGATCTACAGTCTCTATTCTATGGTTAGTTTTAAAGGACGTAGTCAACAAGAATGCATATTTTATTAACCGTACACCCTATAACCCAACCTCAAACCTAACCATCAGTGAAGAATGTAATGTAAGAGCTAAAATGCAACCACAATTTAAATCACAATCACAATTGTTCAAGTGAGCTCAAATACTTCCTGGTTCCCACAGGACCATGTCATGAGTATGTTAGAATTTGTGCAAAAATGTCTGATGGGGTGGTACTTGTCAGTAATTTGGCTGAATGGGGTTGATTTCAGGGTCCATGAACTGTTGATTTCCCAAGTGATCGTCTTGTACTGTGAAAGTTACGTTTAGTATTAGAGACACAAGGCTGGTAGGTTACACTGAAGCCTCAATACAACAAATACATTGCAAATATATTGTGTTTGTTATTTTTCACTTGTTGAGATCCATCTTGGCTATGTGTAGAGACAATTTATTGTATAATTGTTTTGCTATGTGTTTCTCATTATTTGAGGCATAGCTTAGCAAGCTTGATGTATTCTCAAATACCAGTCATTAGCATTACTTATTGTATGTAGTTATGCACTTTATTATAAGTTGTTTAAGCAAGCATCTGCAATAACACGTGTAATGTAAAACTAATTACAGTATATAATGAAAAGGAACCCATCTGTTCTGGGTATCTATTCACAATCTATGCAAAACACTTCTGTCTCCACTACAATCCTACTTCTGGTCTGTTAATACTAATAAACTAACTGAACATGAAGAAAATATCTAATGTATTCCGAGCTAACCAAATGCTGCAGCTTTTCTCTCTCTTTCTCAATTACACTCATGTTCAGCAAGAGTCCAGAATTAGATGGCTGAGAGAAGCAGGGAGGGAAAATTACAATAGTTACACATCTATTAAATAAATGAAAGAGTAGACCAGGTAATGAGTGTATAATTAGCCTCTTCATTAAGGACTTGAATATACCCTTGGATGAAATACATCATTATAACATATTGTTAATGTTGTTCTATATCCCTGAACAGAGTATGTTGGAGTTATAGTATACTGATGTAAAGGAGTTATAGTGTACTCTATAATACAAGTATGGAAATATACTATATACTATGGATATTTAATCAAACTCAACTTGAACTGGTAGATTATGGCACCAGCAACAAAAGGGTCATGATTTAGAATCACAGGTAATAAAGTATATGGAATGTTAAAATGTATACTCCAAATGCACTGTAGTATGCAACTGAACATACATTTGTTCCTTTGTTTTAACTGGAGTGCCGATTTACAATGATTTTCACATTTTTAGATGTTAAAGGTAAAAGAGGGCAAAATTGGGCAAGCCAGGAACGAAAGGTTAAACAGACAAATTAAATGCCCAAAAGGCAAACTACAGTTTAGAGTTCAGAGGGTGCCCCCCTTGTGTCTTGAATGTGATTTAGTGGAATATAACATAATACTTTGACTCATTACCCAACATTTTGTAGAATGTTCTAAAGGGATTTTCTGAGCAGTGAACATTCCTATGAGATGACCTGCAGATGAATATAAAATGCAATCAACTGAATGATAAATGTTTATTTAAAGGTCCACGAGGCTTCTTCTTGCCAGTTCTCATTTTAACCGATTTAAATTGCTCATAGTTCCCTCCTAACAGCAATTTCCCAGTACATTTATTTAACACTTCTAGTCAAGACCCTGTAATTCCCCTGAAGTCCCACAATAATTTATCTAATCCTACACTTGAGCACACATGCATGTGTTACTGGAACAGTTTGTGTGTGTTCCAGATAATGAATTCAATTCATTCATATTTTAACCCTCAAATTAGCCATACTTTCTGTTGGGATATTCACAATCTCTATCTCTCTGAGATCACTGCTATCATTTACACCTGCCACAAGGATGAAAATGTAAAGCATGAAACTGGTATAATTATGGCCTTATAAATAAAATATCAGATAATTTGTAAAGACTGTAATTCATGTAGCTTTACAGATAGTGTGTCAAGATTCATTCATCCACATGGAGAAAATGAAAACTGTTGTCCTGAAAAGGTTGACTGACTAATATTCTCGAATTTTATGGACATTCTAATTTGTACCACCAAAACACGTTCTAGTCACACACAGAAATATCATTACCAGAGTATGTGACTGGAGAGGAGAGATGGCAATTTCCACTGTCTGCTCAAAATATTCTGTAATGACTACCCTCCATCACAACTCCAGCTTTTGCATTCCCCACTCACTGATAGGAGAAATCCTGCTCCCAGTTCACTCCGTGGCAAAAGTTATCACTCCACTGTAAAGTTCTTTCAGTATGTTATATTGAAAGAAATTTCAATATTCAGTAGAACATTGAAAAAATATTCAGAATATTCCGTTCTGCAGTATAGTGGCTAATAGATTTTTTATATATTTATAATGATAACAGACATTACATTTTCATACAATTGTGAGGGTGATGCATTAGTATGAATATATGATTGTTGGAATTCTTGAATAGACTACACATATTACAGCAGGAAGTGACGTTTCTTTATACACATACATCTCTGTTATATCTGTTTCATCTGGAAAGCATTACATTCTAATTAACATCTGATAAACATCCTAAAAAGATAAGAGTTTCATTCTAAATAAATGTTTCAAAGACATCTGCTGAATGTCTTATTGACATTTGAGGGGAAATATCTTATAGACATATTGTAGTTAAACAAACAACCTAAAAAAATGCATCTTGATTGCATTTGGGTTGTGTACACATGCTTTTATGGATGTCTGAATGTGAAAGGATATGGAAGCTTGGGCATAGTAATAGTTCATTAAACAGACTGATCGCACAGGGAATTCGGCAACATTGAATTCGGCAACATGAGGCAGAACTTTCTGTTGTTGAAATCAATCTGTGTATACTGAAATACAAACCACTGCCCCCAGTGGTTGAAGCTGAATTTTTTTGTGCACATAGTTGTATTTTTAGTTGTTATTGAAGTAATACAGCCAAAAGGAATGCATATTTTATCATCCAACTCCGAACTTTACCCTAAACCTAACCGTCAGTGGAGTATAAATCTATATATTTTTATGCGGAAATGCAACATCTGAATCGCAGAGAATCATTCTTTTTTTTATATATAAAACGTTGTTTAGCAAATCTTCTGGAAGAATAATTGTCATATTTTTCTCAACACATATCTTTTTAACCAGTTCACATGTTGGGTCTAAATTTATCTGAATTCCCCAAAGAGTGAGTCATTTACGTGCGTAAAACCTTTATGTTCAAAATAAAGCAAAATCCATTAAAATATTATGTCACATCATGGCCCGCACACTAGAGGGGGATAGAGAGTAGGTAAATAGTTTTCAATTATTTTCTTTATTTTTAGTTCAAAACCTCCCAAAATTATCAACCAAAAAAAAAAAAATATTGTTTATGCTATAATAAACATATGAAAATATATTTTGTCTACTGTGCTGTATTTATTTATTTAACTTTTTTTTAGATATATCAGCAGCACAGTCTACCTGTGTATTGTTTAACACATAATGACACTGCATTATCAGATATATTCATCCATCCATCCATCCATCGTCAACCGCTTATCCTGTGTACAGGGTCGCGGGGGGCTGGAGCCTATCCCAGCTAACATTGGGCGAAAGGCGGGGTACACCCTGGACAGGTCGCCAGTTCATCGCAGGGCATCAGATATATTGTGATTCTCAAAAATATTTCTATAAAAATATGGGTTATTATTACTTTCATACTAGTCAACTTATCATCGTTGTAATCTACTTTTGTTATGAACTATGACACAACCTGTCCTTAGAGCAAAGATAGAATATATACTTCATCCCTGTCAGCCTGAAAACCGAATAGACCATAGCAATTAGTAAACAGTCAATAGTCTATAAAACCAGAGTAGACTATCTAGTATACATGAATATTAGTGTATCTTTGCATGTTAGAGCTAAAAGTGGGCCAGTACGCCACATTGGCAATGATCAGAAAATGACTTCACAGTACAGAAGGCTATTCTTGTGAACCGGAAAGTCTTAGGGGTCTTTCACACTTGGTTCGATTGCTTGGACTGAACCCGAGGTCGCCCCCGCTGCCCATGCTGTTCTGTGTTCACATAATATAATTTGGGTCCTATCCGCGGTCCAATTACGTCATCAACATGAGTACAAGTGGCAGCTGTTAACCACTGTAACTTGGTAACAACTCGAGAAGACCTCACTGTGTTAAGTAGTAAAGTTTGTCTCTTTAAATTTACAAACAATCCAAACAAACCAAACTTTGACGTCATTCGACCCACGGTGCACACCAAAAGTACAAGTATGAAAGCACACTTATAAGGTGTCCTGCACTCACTCGAATGACAAAAACACTCGAGGGGGAGTACCAGCAGAGATTTCCTTCCCAGTTTAAGCAGTGGAAGTGTGTAGAACACACTCATAGATCTCATTCACGGTAGTGTCATCTTTGATATACTTACATCTCTCCAGTGGCACGCATGGTATTAAGCTATAAAAAGCTCCTAGATCACATCTGATTTACTCCAACTAATGATGTCTGGACTTTTTTTTTTCAACTGAATGTTCTTAAAAAAATATGGTTGTTTTGTTTTTTCAATGTTTTGTCTTCGGAACAATCCAAAAACCAACTGTATAAAGAGACTGTATGACAATTCCTCAAAGACTCATTGTCATTCCCATAAAAAAATCAAAGATGGTGCTGCTGTGAATGAAGGTCTATTACTTTTATTCACTGCTGAAATTGTAAATATAAACATTGTGGTGTGTGAACATTGTAATCGTAATATTTTTTAAACATTTTAATATCTCTAATATAAAATAAACACTTAATGTGATTGAAAAATCATGCAACTCATCTCCCTGCTACTCTTTCACTACACTCTTTCACACTGTGTCTGGCCACTACATTCCATTAGCGTAACTCAAATCATTTACAGTACCCATAATGTCTCAAAGATTGCTAAGGCTCAAGCTGTTCCCTCTTCACCATGTGCCATAGAGCTAAGCTTCATGCTAAATTCACACTCTCACCAGACCAGCCATTACAGCTGAAGAGACAGAAGAGACAGGCTTTATCTGAACGTTGTCATGAAAGCAACAGAAAACTGACGACAGAGGCAAATAAGATGGCAGTCATAGGAAAGATGTGTCTGTGCGGTCTGGTAAACATCAGTGTTTTTTTGTTTTTTTTCAGAATCTTGTGAGAGTTTGCGCTGTGACAGTATGACAGCTAGAAAATCCTCTGGGGATGTGTTACCAGATCTGCGGCAGGAAATAAAAAATGGCTTGATGGAATCTGTGAGCCACTGATGGCCAAATGGTTTAAATGTATTTTAGTATAGTTTGGACTATATATACTTATTTTGGTGGGCACCATTGGGAGTTCTTGCTCTCAAAACATTTTTTTCCCCCTGCAATTACTGAATTATATTTCAGTACTATTTCTAACTGATCTATCCCCCCAAAAAAATATTTTGGTTGGTGTAACCTAATATAATTAGGTTGATTCAGTGATGTAAATTAAAATTTTTGACTTAAATTTGAATTAAACCAGCTAATTTAGACGTTACCAATTGAAGCACATTTTTTAGGTCAACATTCTTTCAGTGAACTACAATAACTGTGCAACCTAATTGTCATAGATACTGTACATAGAAAAAAAAAGTTACCTTCAAAAATCCTCTCTGAGGGGCCACAGGACATTTTTGCTGCTTTGTATGTATGTGTGTGTCAGTGTAAGTATGTGTGGTAGTCTCTTAGTGTGACTGCTAACATCTGGCTTTCAGACTTTGCTTCCCATGATGGAAGGGGCAGCAGACGGTCATTCCAGCTGGAGATGTCTGGCACCATCCACCACTGGTGCACTGGACCAAAGAGAGATCAGTCTGAAACTCTCACCATTATACACAAGCAAACACACACACACACACACACACACACACACACACACACACGCTCACCCTAGGCTTGTTCCTGGCTGTAGATGAAACAGAATACTAATGTAGACTAAATAATTTCAGGTTACACCTCATCCTGTGAGGACAGATGTATCTGCTGAAATGTATAAGGACAAATGTATTTTGGATAGAGTTTTATATTTGTACTCAATGACCCAAGTAATGTACTCAATTGAATGTTAGTTGTAATCTGATAAAGAAAATAAAAATAAAGTAAAACAAATTACTCTGCAATCAAACTACACACTGATCATCACCCTGCCCAAGACATTTAGATAACAAGGACTGTCCCTGCAAATACAAGATGACACTAATTAGTCTTTAGTCATATCCAGGGCTGTCTCATCACCAAAATGTTGGCATAACAAAATTTTGCCTGCATCATCAAAATGTCATTGTCATGCCATTCACACCTCAGTTTAACAGATTCCGTCACATGCTTGTCAATCTTCAGATTTATCACACGTTTAGTATAAATTCAGTTGAATTGCACAATCATATAAAATTTTAGATACCCTAACCTAACCCCATCCATAAACATAACATTTAATATAACAAGTATTAAACCAACTAACAATATAAAAGACATAACGGGCAGATACAAGTACAATCACAACAACTTACCAGTGCGTGTCGGTTAGAAATGTGGTCCAAATTTAGACGGCGCCACAGCCGCTTTACTGTGACATATGCCATCAAAGTACCTTCGAGAGTGATTCGAGGTCTGCTGCTTGGCTCAGCAGTTTTTAATCACAATTCAAAATGATTAAATTCTTCTTTCTCCTTTCTGGTATTAAAAGGATTTAGGCTTTTATTGGACTTTCTTCTTGTACACACAGCAGGCATCATGTTAAGCAGTACATAGCCTTTTCAAATGAATAGTTTTTCTGGTTATTATATGTAAAAATAAAACCTTTGTCTATCTGAATTCCACTTCGTCTGCAATAAATAAAGCAAACATTGTGCAAAATTCCTGGACTCCTCTACAATGGCATTGTTAACTGGGAACTTTTGCATAATGCTGTATCTGTGCTGCTAGGTGTCAGCGCAACATAAACACGAAAATTAGAGTGCACATTTAATGAATACGAAAACTGCCACAACAAAACAGGGTATGCAATGTTGACAAAACTCTTCCTGGATCATCTTGAAATGTTGTGTGGCAACAATGAGTAACAATGAGCTGCATTTTCTCCAAAGGGAAGTGCTAAATATGCCTCTTAATTTATTTTTTAGGTCTTCCCAATTCCCAATCCTCCATAACAATTTCAGAACTTTGTTTTACATGGTGAGAGAGATGACATATTGACTTATTTCCACGTGAAAATTATTTTATGCAAAAAACAAAGACAATGCTCCATGCACCGTTTTTTGTTTTTTTGTCTGGTTTAAAATCCAATTTGCTCCACCACAGGATGTTTGTTTGGTTTGTATTGTTTAGCCTCCTTTTAATTTTGAGGATCAAATTATTCAGATTTTGCAAGTGTATAGAAAAACCCAAACACAAAATAGTAAATTATGCAGCTAAGCTGCAGGTTTGGCTTATTTGAGGCTGTGCTCTCCCTGCATGTTTCAAAGATCAGTAGTGCTGAATAATGAAACAGAACAAAACACTCGAGAGCACATCCACTCAAATAATCCATATTTAGATACATGAAAGCATCAACATATAGCTACTATATTGTAATTACATTTTTTTCTAGAATGAAGTAAAAATATATTAAAACTCCTTCACAATTTTGTGGCTGAGCAAAATAAATGTATGTGGAATTTATGATATGTTTGTTTAAGATATCAAACTATATGCTTCTGTCTGGCAAACCTACTTCCTATCATATTAAAATAAAATTGAAATCATAAATAAACTGAATGATTCTGGTTCTGATTCTGGTTAATTATATATTGCATAACTGCACAATGATTTTAGTTCTTTTAAATAACTACAAAACATTGCAATATGTAGTTAATTAATATAGGTTTGGGAGGAGCATTTTAATCTGACAAATCACAGCCCACGAGCAGGAGTTTATAAGTTGCTGCCTAACTGCTTCCTGTGACAACTCTCCTGACATGAGAGTCTTTCTGGCATTCGGCCCTGCCCATTTCCCACTAATAGACTCAGTCAGACTGATCATAGGATGCAACTTCCCTACAAAGCATTCAGCTCTACTAGAACAGCTCTTCCATCCAAACAGTCTCATAATTCCATAGCAGCTCTTTGACTGTGTTGCTGAAAAGGCCAGCCTGGGAAATGGGGGCATCAAGAAAGTGAACCTTGTCGCCATCCCTCATCTCAACCAGGTTGAGCCAAATGTGGTGCTCGTGGACCACCAATGTGGACATAGCCTGCCCGAGAGCCCGCACTGTGACCTTCATCACCCTATAGCAGGGGTTCTCAACCTTTTGCAAGCTGGGCCCCCCCAAAGCTGGTTCATTGTAGTTGGGGCCCCAGTGCCCCCCGCTCCACCACCATAGATAGATAGATAGATAGATAGCCCTAGGCTATTATTTTTAGGCCCACATTATTATTATTATTATTATTATTATTATCATCAGTAGCGGTAGGTAGGCCTATTATCATTACTAGGCTATTGTTATAATTGGCAGTAGCACCAGACTTCTAATGTGAGCTTGCAGGCATTATTATTATTATTATTATTATTATTATTATGAGTAGTAGTAGTAGGCCTATCATCATTACTAGGCTATTGCTATATAATTATATGAGGTTACATGCTGTATTGTTGTTGTTGTTGTTGTTATTATTATTATTATTATTATTATTATTCAGTAGGCCTATTATCATTTTTTTATCATCATTTATATTGCTATAATTGGGAATTGGCACCAGACCTCTGATATTAATTTATGCTTTATTATTGTTATTATTACTAGGCCTAATAGTAGGCATCATCTGCATTTTTTACAGAAGCTTGCAGGTAGGTGATGTTAATGTGAGACCTGAGCCTGCTTTGCCTTGCAAAGATCCTCAATTCTTGCTCAATGTTTGATAAACATAGCCTCAAATCATCCTCGATTTGTGCACGATTGTGGTATTTCGTTTTGAGTGCAGTCATTTTTGAGAATCCTGCCTCACACAAATATGTCGACGCGAAAGGAAGGAGAATCTTCAAGGCGACGTCACAGAGTTCAGGGTATTCCTGCATCAATGCTGCCCAGAATGACGAAAGAGGGCAGGAGCCTTCAGTCTACTGTCACTCTTCAGCTCAATAAGCTGTTCCTGCATATCAATTGACCTCTTTAAAGTACGCCGCAAATTGTTTTCTCATTGCTGACAGGTGCTCAGACGCTGATTGAAATAGGGAGGAGAAATCGTGTGACGTGCCTGCATCAGTGATAAAGTCTGCAAGGCTGGGGGACATGTCGCAGTTCCCTCGACTGATGCGGCCATGCCAGAGGTCTAGTTTTTGTGTGAAGGCGTGCACTTTGTCTGCAAGGAGCAAAATATGAGTTTCGCGGCCTTGCAAAGACAGGTTGAGGCCATTCAAGCGGTCAAATATATCGACCAAATAGGACAGAGATGCAAGCCACATAGTGTCATCCAGATGCTTCGCCAGATCTGATTTGATTTCTGTCAAAAACCACTTCACCTCCTCTCGCAGCTCATACAACCGCTGTAACACCCGCCCCCTGGAGAGCCAGCGAACTTCAGTGTGCAGAAGCAGCTGTTCATGCCCTGACCCCATCTCCTGGCAGAGGACCCCAAACAAGTGAGAGTTTAGCGGCCGTGATTTGATGAGATTTATTATTTTCACGGATTGGTTCAGCATGGAGTCAAAGAGAACGTCTCGGTTACGTATGTAACCTCCGTTCCCTGATGGAGGGAACGAGACGTCGTGTCGAAGAAGCGACACTAGGGGTCTCTCTTGAGCGCCGAAAGATACCTCTGATCTATGAAAAAAGGCCAATGAGAGTTGGCGAACAGTATTTGCATACTCCGCCTCCGGATACGGATATAAAGGCGAGAGAAATACGCTCGTTCATTCAGGATTTTTCTGAGGAGCCGGGAGTGTTCCGGGCATCTCAGCGGCTCGGCTCAGCGACGTGGCCGGGAAGACACGACGTCTCGTTCCCTCCATCAGGGAACGGAGGTTACATACGTAACCGAGACGTTCCCCGTCTGTCGCTCACTTCGACGTCGTGTCGAAGAAGCGACACTAGGGGTCCACTTCAAAACTCGCCATGCGCTGAGCCGTGTACGTGTACTGCTGACACAGAAGCGGGCAGGTATTTTGCACGTGCGCAAGCGACCAACTGTGTTCAGGCTGCACGTACTCTTCCCCAATGCCCCGAAAAAGCGTCAGCATCCTTTTGGTTACCCTAGGGGGGAACAAGGTGACGCTCCCAACTAGGGAACGGGCCAAGCCTGGCTGGGCCTCTTTTCTCTCTATGTTTTCTCGGCATAGAGCAAGAGCAGCCGGGGCCCTTACCGCATCGAGGGAAGGGGGTCTTATTCCGAATTCCTATTCTTAGGGGGAAAAGACCCTGCGGAGGCCACACCCGCCCAACAGGGGAGGTAAAGGTGGCAAAAATACATCACATGGCCACTTGGGGCATGTGGGAGGAAATGGCGCGGTGGTAGATCCAACCTCAAGGAGGGGGGAGTTGCTACAACACGGCGACCGGAGGGCAGCAAAGGGCTGCCTAAGGGAGACGCGGGTCAGCTCGTAAGGTGACCGTACCGCGGAAATACACACAGGAGGAGTCCCATAGGAGGCCTGATCTGTGGAGCACTTATTCCAGTAGGGGTAGCCGGAGGTACCCGTAGTGGACTGGACCAGCACGTTCCTCCGATGAACTGCTGCGGGTCCGAAGTGCTAGGGAGGAATCAACCAGGGACCTGGGTCCTCTGGGACAAAAGCGCACTGTTTTGCCTCGGCAGAGGGAAACGGCGCTGGTACAAGCGGATCACCCGGTCAGATCGTCGACGTGTACCGAGTTCTACGGGCTCGGACCTGAGAGAACACGGGACGAGACTGACTCAACCCTGAGATCATAAGGGTGTTAGGTGCTGCCCAGCCCGCAGCTCTGCGAATGTCTGCTAGGGAGGTGCCCCTCGCCAGTGCCCATGAGGATGTCACGCTCCTAGTGGAGTGGGTTCGAACCCGTAAGTGGGGGGCATGGCCTGGGTGTGATAGGCCAACTGAATGGTATCCATCACCCAGTGAGACACCTCTGTTTGGAGACAGCGTTCCCTTTCTGCTGGTCCTCCAAAGCAGACAAAGAGCTGCTGAGAGCGCCTGAAGCTCTGGGGGCGGTCCAGGTAGGCACACAAGGCACGTACCGGACACGACAGTGAGAGGGGCTGGGTCTGCCTCCTCCCGGGGCAGCGCTTGTAGGTTCACTACCTGATCTCCAGAGGGCATGGTAGGAACCATGGGCACATAGCCCAGTCGAGGTCTTAGGATCACATGAGTATCTGCCGGACCGAGCTCCAGGCAAGTGTCGTTAGTAGGGGACGCTTGCAGGTCCCCGACCCTCTTGATGGAAGTGAGCGCAATCAGCAGGGCCGTCTTTTCAGGAGAGGGCCCTGAGCCAACTGATTCTAGCGACTCGGGGGGGGATCTCTGAAGACCGGCAAGGACCACCGAGAGATCCCCAGGAGGGGAACAGGTTTGGCCAGGAGGGGTTTTTAACCTCCGGGCACTTCTTGGGAACCTGACGATTAAGTCGTGCTTACCCAGAGAGTTGCTGTCTACTGGGTTGTGGTAAGCTGCAATAGTGGCAACATACACCTACGAGGTGGATGGGGACAGCCTCCCCCCCAACCTCTCCTGTAGGGACAGGAGCACAGACCTAACTGCGCACCTCTGTGGGTCTTCTGCCCGGGAAGAACACCAATTCACGAACAGACGCCATTTCAGGGCGTAGAGTTGCCTGGTAGAAGGGGCTCTGGCTTGGTTGAACGTGGCTACGACCGTGGGTGGTAGACCAGCTAGATCTTCCGCATCAGGGACCAGATGTGGAGGTTCCAGAGGTCTGGGTGCGGATGCCAGAGCGTGCCCCGTCCCTGAGAAAGAAGGTCCTTCCTCAGGGGAATTCGCCAGGGAGGGGCTGTCGCAAGGAGTATGAGGTCCGAGAACCAGGCCCGGGTGGGCCAGTAAGGAGCCACGAGAGTGACTTGCTCCTCGTCCTCCCTGACCTTGCACAGCACCTGTGCAAGAAGGCTCACTGGGGGGAATGCGTACTTGCGCAGCCCCACCGGCCAGCTGTGTGCCAGTGCATCTGCCCCGAGGGGAGCCTCTTAACGGGCGTACCAGAGCGGGCAGTGGGAGGTCTCTCGGGAGGCAGAGGGGTCTACCTGGGCCTTGCCGAACCGTTCCCAAATCAGCTGCACCGAGTGGGGGTGAAGCCTCCACTCTCCGCCAGACAAGCATTGTCATGACAGCGCGTCCGCTATCACATTGGGGTTGCCGGGGATGTGAGTGGCACGCAGCGACTTGAGTCGGTGCTGGCTCCAAAGGAGGAGACGACGGGCGAGTTGTGACATGTGACGGGAGCATACGCCGCCTTGGCGATTTATGTACGCGACCGCAGTGGTGCTGTCCGACCTGACTAGGATATGTTCGTCCCGAATTAACGGGAGAAACTTCCGCAGGGCAAAAAGGACGGTCAACAACTCGAGGCAGTTGATGTGCCAACGCAGCTGGGCCCCTTTCCAACGGCCTGAGGCTGCGTGCCCGTTGCATACGGCGCCGTGGCGCCATGCTCGTCTCGGGACTCGGGTCTGGAGCCAGTGTTGGAGCGGTCTCATATGCATCAACCCCAGCGGCGCGACCGCCGCGGAGGACGCCATATGCCCCAGGAGCATCTGGAAAAGTTTTAAGGGGACCGCTGTGCCTGGCCTGAAGGCGGCGAGGCAGTTCAACACTGACTGGGCACGCTCGTTGGTGAGACATGCCGACATTGAGACCGAGTCTAACTCCATCCTGAGAAAAGAGATGCTCTGAACTGGAGTGAGCTGGCTCTTTTCCCAGTTGACCTGAAGCCCCAGACGGCTGAGGTGCCTGAGCACCTGATCTCTGTGGATTTTGCATAGTAACTCTCGTGAGAGGACAGAGACAGGCCAAAGGGGAGGACTTGTACTGATACACCTGGCCCCCGAACGCAAACCGCAGGTAGGGGCGGTGTCGGGGCAGGGTGGAGACATGAAGTACGTGTCCTTCAGGTCTACCGCTGCGAACCAATCTAGATGCCGGACGCAGGTTAAGCGTGAGCATTTTGAACGGGAGTTTGTGCAACGCTCGGTTGAGAACTCGCAGGTCCAAGATTGGTCATAAGCCGCCGCTTTTCTTGGGTACGATGAAGTAAGGGCTGTAGAAACCCTTCTTCATCTCGGTTGGAGGGACAGGCTCTATCGCGTCTTTGGCCAGAAGAGTCGCGATTTCCGCGCGCAGGGAGTGGGCGTGTTCGCCGTGTACTGCGGAAAAGCGGACGCCCATGAAGGGGGACGGGGGCCTGGCAAACTGAATTGCGTAACCGAGTCGGATGGTCCGGGCCAGCCAGCGAGACGGGTTGGGAAGTGAAAGCCACGCGTCCAACCTCTGCGCTAGGGGCACCAAAGGGACGATTAATTTGACGTACCCGGCGGGGCTTCGCAGCGGGGCGGAGCAGGTAGGGCAGCGTTGGGCGGCGACGGGGCGACCCGCAGCTGAGGTGCTGAGAAAAGACTCAAGCACTTACCTTGCTCCGCACACCCGGCAGGGGGCGGGTCAGCGACTGAGGAGGAGGTCCTGGGTAGGCGTCCTCTAGACTCGTCGGAACCGGCCGGCCGGGGGACAGTCGTGGGGCTGAAGACGGGTGGTCCGTGTCCAGGAAGCCAGGACTGTTGATATCTGGGGGCAAAGTGCCGTGAGAACGGTATTTGCGGGCCAGGTGACCCAGAGACAAAAGGAAATAGCTCATTACAGAGAATATGAGAATGTGAAAATTAATTCAACAAGAAAAGATTCTCCTCCCGGCCCTCCACCGGGGACGGAGCGGTCTTACCAGCCTCCGGAGCTAACATCTTGGTCCCTGGGTTGAACGTCTACGGACAGCCTGGGAGCCTTCCGGGTCCTCGAGGGGGTCCGTGAGACGGGGGCGTCCGTTCCCTGCAGCGTGCTCGACGCTGGGGCTGAGAGCTGGGCCCGGGTTGAGGCGGAGCAGGGTGTTTCATAGCCGCAGGAGGACGCCCTCGGCGAGCAGACGGGGCATGGCCCATGGCGGCAAGCTTGCGGCGGGGCAGGATGTGCAGTGGCCTCCGTCTGCCTCACCGCTGAGGACTGCTGGGCAGAGTCGTCAACGGTGGCGCCGAATGGACGGAGCTGGGAGACGGGGGTGTGAGAGAAGGTGTGCCTTGTCTGCCTCCCGCATTTCGACCAGGTCCAGTCCACAGGTGTGTTTCTGGACCACAAGGGGTGGCCATCGCCTGTTCGAGTGCCAGCGCTTCTGACCTCCGTGGCCCGGGGGCGCGGTTGGTCATCCAGCGCAGTTCCTGCAGCACATCAAGAACAGGACTACCCAAGGTGCAGGTTTTGAAGTGCCTTGGCCTGGCATTGGTTGCAGGAAGGGCCGTGGCGTGCAGAGTGGAAGCGGTCTGGGACCGTTCCACCACGAGGGTAGTGAGAGCGGAGGAGCGAAAAAGCCTTGGCTTAGCTCAACTCGTCGTGCACGTCCGGGAAGAAGGGAACGGGGGGGGCGTGGCTGTGAGCGGCGCACCTGCCCGCGGAACCGATCAAGTAGCCCGGGAAAGCATAGCGGATCTCCGTGCGTCAGGCTCAGGCTGGGCGGCAGACCCGAAGGTGGCGGCCCAGGCGAACGATCAGCATCCGATGCCGCTGTAACGCTCTCCGATGCAGCGGTGATGTCATCCAATTCTGAGGCAAGCAAGCGTGCCGGGGAGGCGGGCGGTTCGAGGGGGTTTACCCGGCGAACAGAGCCCGTCATATTCCCCAAATCGCCTTCATCGCCCGCAGCGCCTGCGCCGATCCCGTAGGAAGAAGGCGGAGCGCGGGGGGCGGTTGAAGTGGCTTTCTCTCATTAAAAAAGAAAGCTGTGCGACCGCAATGCTATAACGGCCATGTTCTCACACTGAGAAGATGAACCATTGGAGAGAATACTCATCCCGAGCTCAGACGGAAGCAAGCAAGCAAGCGTGCCGGGGAGGCGGGCGGTTCGAGGGGATTTACCCGGCGAACAGAGCCCGTCATTGTCCCCAAATCGTGTTCATCGCCCGCGGCGCCTGCGTCAATCCCGTAGGAAGGAGGCGAGGCGCGGGGGGCGGCTGAAACGGCTTTCTCTCATTACAAAAGAAAGCCACACGACCGCAATGCTAGCAAACAAGCGTGCCGGGGAGGCGGGAAGTTCGAGGGGATTTACCCGGCGAACAGAGCCCGTCATTGTCCCCAAATCGTGTTCATCGCCCGCGGCGCCTGCGTCAATCCCGTAGGAAGGAGGCGAGGCGCGGGGGGCGGCTGAAACGGCTTTCTCTCACTACAAAAGAAAGCCACACGACCGCAATGTTGCCATGGCTATGTTCTCGCACTGAGAACATAAACCATTCATAAAACACTGCTTGCATGTGATCGCAGCCCAGGCATGCAAGATAGTGTTTTATGACCGAGAGAGGTGGGGAGAAAACACCGCATCCAGAAACTACACAGGGGCGGAAATTACATCTTTATAAAGACGCGTCCTGAAAAGGACGTTCAACGCCGCTGTGTAATGCTCTTTCAGAGAAATAAACTCTTTTATGGAGAGAATCACTCTTTCAACTCTTTTAACTCTGCGCTGTCGAAGCGCCCAGGGGCAAACTGCACGCCGGCAGTGAAGAGAAAAGCCGCTGTAGTGCGCCGTAAATCCAACAGCAAAGCAGAGCGTCAGAGGATCAGAAGCAGGATCAGTTGTGTTACTCGCAGCTGACTGCATACACACGACCATCGGCTCCGAAGAAAATTACTGAATGAACGAGCGTATTTCTCTCGCCTTTATATCCGTATCCGGAGGCGGAGTATGCAAATACTGTTCGCCAACTCTCATTGGCCTTTTTTCATAGATCAGAGGTATCTTTCGGCGCTCAAGAGAGACCCCTAGTGTCGCTTCTTCGACACGACGTCGAAGTGAGCGACAGACGGGGAACCGGCATTTTTTTAGCAGCTAGTGCTTCGTGATGGACCATGCAATGTGTCCATTTCACAAGTGGAGCTACTTGCTGAACGCGAGCAGCTAGGCCACGCTCACGCCCCGTCATTGCCTGTGCACCATCCGTGCATAGGCCAACGCATCGGTCCCAAGCCAAACCATTTTCACAGATAAAAATATCAAGGACACTGAAAATGGCTTCTCCTGTAGTGTGCGACTGAAGAACAGGACATCTTCCTCAATCGCCTTGTCCTGCAGATACCTGACATAGGTGAGGAGCTGTGCCTGCCCAGCAATATCAGTGGATTCGTCCAGCTGCAGCGCGTAGTAAGGACTCTTTTTTACGAACTCTATCAGTTGCTCTCTGATATCATTGGACATGTCTACAATTCTCCTAGCGACTGTGTCATTGGACAGTGGTACTGCACCGAGTTTGGCTGCTGCACTATCGCCTATCATTATTCTGGACATGTCTTGTGCTGCCGGCAAAATGAGAGTCTCAGCGATTGTATGCGGTTTACCCAGTTTACCGATCCTTTTGGCCACTACATACAATGCCTCCAAACACTGTTTAGACACAGTGCTGTGCACTGAAATGGTTGCTGTTGCTGATGGAGGCCATCAAGCTTTCTTTTAAAATATTCAGCCGGTTTATTTTTAATGCCAGCATGCTTTGTTTCGAGGTGCCTTTTTAATTTGCAGGGCTTCATACTGTCGTTTGCCAGCACCTCGGCACACACGACACACTGAGGTCTCAGATCAGCCGTGACTGTAAACCCAAACTGCAGGTATGCTTCATCGTACCTTCTAAGCTTTTTTGCAGCTGGTGGTGCGTCAGTTGGCTTGTTGGTCCTCACAAGAAATGTCTCCATTTTTATGTGTTTTCAATAAAGTTTAGGCAATATGTAACTGTGTGTGTGGTGTATGTTGAGAGACGTATCAGGGGCTAATCAGTCGGGACTTAGGCACGATCTTTAATTAAACGAACAAAATAATTATTTTGCAGACAATTCAGATTTTATTTTAATACTTAACGATTGTAGTCCTCGTCAGTGTGTGTGTGTGTGTGTGTGTGTGTGTGTGTGTGTGTCTTAGTCGTGTGGGTAGTTTTAACTAAGTAGCTAGCAGTTAAAAAAAATTACTGGCTAGGGATGAGATTTGATCTAATCTTAAAAAATAATGTTTGTGTGTTTAGTCTTTAAAAAGACTGTTGGGGTTTTGTATTAAAGGCCTATGTAAATCGAGATTGATAACAGACTAGCGAGAGCTGGCACAAGCGAACTTGGCAAGAGACTAGACTAGAGTGAATGGAGAGCTATGTCGTGAGTCAATTTAAATGCAGTGATTAAATGCAGTGTGAGAGTGAGTGATCATTTACATTTACACCCCGCTCTGTAAGCCAGGGCGGGAACGGCGGCGGCCATGCGCATGCGCGATTCATTTGCAGCCTGGACGCGGAGGGGTGTGCGTCTCCACTCTGCTCTGACTGCAGGCTGGGACTGCTGCGTGAGGCTACTGAGAGACTGACCGCTTGTGAGTGCTTTTAGACGGGAGAGGGGCTCACGGCAGCACCCGCTGCTCGTTGAGCACATTAGGCCTAACTGCAGAGTGATTCGTGCTTTTTAGTCTCCAAATACCACAGAAGTCTCCAAAAACACCAGTAAAAGTCGCTGGATTTGTCGCTTTTGACAAAAAAAAAGTCGCCAGAAGGATGATTTGTTTGTGTTATAATTAGTGCTTGAAGTGGGAGAAAAAGGTGGCGGTACTCTCTTTGCATTGGCAAATCATGACATTTTTACAGTGAAAAACAAAACTTGGAGATATTGCTGTTACAACAATTTACGACCTCACTTTTTATACGTTTGCAGCCTCTGAAACTTCCGTCCGTCATAAAAATTAATTCGGATGGTTCGATTTTCTGCATTTTTCGCATCCGTAGCAAATATTTTGAGGGGTTTTGACAATTGAGAGCCACCAAATGATGAATATGAAAAAACGAATACGACAGTTTCGGACCAAGGACCTTAAACTTTTGAGGCTTGCGCAGCTTCTCGAGGAGAAATCAAACAAATGAGCGCCGTTTTCTAAAGTCTATGAGCGCAGCACACACAAATAAACTAAATTGACATACTGCAGTTAAATTTCAAAATGTGTTGTTTTTATATTTATTAAATTTGACTACAGTTCACTGTAGTAAATTAATCACTTAATTTACCATCTCCTCACGATTGAAAATGTGACTGTTTTCATATGACAGTTCAACAAACAAGTTAATAATATTAAGTCACTTACATTTTAGACGAAATAATGACTGTTTTGGTCTATTTTAGCAGCGAAAATAGATCCGATGAATCCAAACAAAGATCACAGCCATAGCGCATCTCACAGCAACACTCAATCGTGTTTTGAATGATTCAGTGTTTTGAACGAATCGGTTGAGTCAAAGATTCAATGACCCATTCACAAAGATCTGTCTCATTCTTGATGAATCGGCCGTTTGAACGAATCGTTTGAATGAACGACTCAGTGACTCGCTTAATAAAACCGCTTATCACCTGCATTTGCGCTCACTATCGACAAACCAATCAAATTTGTTCAAAACTTTTTTTTAAATCAGTCCAAACACATTTTAATTTTTATTCAGGAGTAAAACTATAACTTTTTATGACAGTAGTTTAGTGATAAAAATGTTTTGCTATTTTTTTTTTTTTTCCAGTTTTTTTTCCCTCCCATCCTGTAGCCTACTCGCGCCCCCCCGGGAGAGTGTCCGCGCCCCCCCCACCGGTTGAGAACCAATGCCCTATAGGGTGAGGTCGGTCGCAGAGCACAGCTCCTGCATTACTCCCGGGTCAGGACCGCCCTCGTGCAGCTCTTTCAATGCCTTGGCCTGGTGGACCTGCAGGAGGGCCATGACATGAGTGGAGGCGGCCCACCCTGCAGCGCTGCAAGCCTTTGCTGTCAGAGACGACATAGTCATACAGGCCTTGGACGGTTCACCCAGTTAGTGACGCTATGTGGGCACAAGTGCACCGCAATCGCTGGCTCCACCTGGGGAACATCCGTGTAGCCCCTGGACGCCCCGCCGTCTAGGGTGGTGAGAGCAGAACTCTAAAGCCTGATCCAGGCAGTGAAAGGTGCCTGCCATGACAAGTTCTTCATGCACCTCTGGGAAGAAAGGCACCGGAGCGGAGTGCGGCTGTGGGTGGGGTAAGGTCGTGGCAGGGTGTAGGGTTACATTTACATTTACATTTATGCATTTGGCAGACGCTTTTATCCAAAGCGACTTACAAAGCCCTTATTACAGGGACAATCCCCCCGGAGCAACCTGGAGTTAAGTGCCTTGCTCAGCGACCTTCTGATTAGCAGCCCTGTGCTCTAGCCACTACGCCACCACCGCCAATCCACTGCCGATCCTCATGGCAGCCCGGGCAAGCATGACACCTCTGTGAACTGTGGGAAACTGTGAACACCCATGGTAATTTTCTTGCATTGCAGACATGAACCATCCACGAATGCTGTCTCAGTCTTTATTAATTGGCAGTGGAAAGTATCAACACCGATCAGCTCAGAAGAAAGAAATCTGAATGAGTGGTTGCACACTAGCTCCTTTTATACCCGTATGTTTGGGGGAGTTGCATGCAAATTCCACTCTCCAATTTTCATTGGCCTTTTTTTTTTAAAACATCAGAGGTGTTTTGGTGCACCCAAGAATGACACCTAGTGTCACTACATTGACACAATGTCGAGTGAGTGACAGATAGGGAACATGAACTATGACGAGGCAGAGACTATGACAACAAAAGCTTGAACAAGAACTAGGAACCAACTTAACATGATTATTACACAACAATGAAAAAAGTGAAGGGAAAGGGAACATGGCTCCTCTTTCAGAACTTTCACCTCCCGACTGTAGCTACTTTAGCTCCCCTAGGGCTGTCGGTAGGGGTGGGGGCCTTGCAGTTATTTTTTAAAAACAAGTTTAAATGCAGGCTTCTATCTACTGAGGCATTTTGTACATTTGAAGCTCAGTTGATTATGATGAACTCATTTAAATCTGTGTTATGTGCTCTCATCTAGAGACCTCTGTCATATCACAAAGATTTTATAAATTTGTTCTCTGATTTTGTATCTGCTATATCATTATTTGCTCAGATAACATTTTAATTTTGGGGGATTTTAATATTCACGTGTGTTGTCCTTTGAGACCACTGGTCAAAGAGTTTGTTAATTTATTCGATTATTTTGGTCTATTTCAGAGTGTTGCTGGCCCTACACATATATGTGGTCATACCCTTGATCTGGATTTATCTCTTGGTTTTTCCATTAGCAATGTGCAAATTGCTGACACTGTGTTCTCAGATCATAAGACTGTTTTTTTAATCCAAATTTTTTATGCAATGATCAGGCTAATGATGGCCCTGTTGCTGTTGCATCTAGTTATATCTCTGCCTCTACTGCTAGTAGTTTTTCAGATGCTTTGAATGTTTATCCTCTGAAATCACTGCTGGAGTCTCCATTTTCTGGTATGGGGCCTGAGGAGTTGGTCTCCCAGTTCAACTTGTCATGTTCTGGCTTCATAAACATTGTGGCTCTGTCAAAATTTAGGAAGGACAACAGTCAAGGCTCAGCCCTGGTTGAATAGTAATAACAGTGATATTAGGCAGGAGTGCAGGAAGGTGAGCGAAAGTGACTTAAAGATAAATTACAAGTGTCCTATGAAATTTTGAGAGACTGTTTGAATAAATTTCAAAAAGCAGTTAAGTTAGCTAGATCAAGCTATTTTTCTAATATCATTTCAAAGTGAGCATATGCTCATGGATCTTGCCAGCCAGGATTAAGAGTATTGAAATTTGAAATATGAATCCTAATAAGCACGTTTTAGTTACATTTAAATGCTGTTTCGGCTAAAGCAGGTATTTCAATTGTATGCTGTATGATATAAATATGATATGTAATATGGTATAAAAATAATATGAATGTTTAGATTATTTTTTAACTAGTGTTTATGCGGAGTTTGCATGTTCTCCCCGTGTCTGCGTGGGTTCTCTCCGGGTGCTCCGGCTTCCTCCCACCATCCAAAGACATGCAGGCTAGGTTAATTGGTGTCTCCAAAAATTGCCCTAGGTGTGGATGTGAGTATGAGTGTGTGTCTGTATATGTGTGGCCCTGCGATGGACTGGCGACCTGTCCAGGGTGTACCCCGCCTTTCGCCCAATGTTAGCTGGGATAGGCTCCAGCCCCCCGTGACCCTGTACAGGATAAGCGGTTGAAGATGAATGAATGAATGATAGTGTTTATGCTGCCTCATTATCATCAACAAAGCTTGTGCTTGCAAATATCTGTTAAGGTGTTAAGTAGTAAAATGCACTTTAAAATATGCCCATATTAGAAAATATGCATATTATGGAAGGATCATGTGACACTGCAGTAATGAAGACTGCAGTAATGATGCTGAAAATTCAGCTTTGATCACAAATTGCATTTTACAATATATTCAAATAGAAAACTGTTCTTTTGAATTGTAAAAAGAGTTCACAATATCACTGTTTTACTGTATTTTGGATCAAATAAATGCAGCCTTGGTGAGCAGAAGAAAATTTGTGGTAAATGGTAACTTTTAAATGGTAGTGTAGGTCTAAAATTTTTAAGTAAAATCTTTATGTTAAGAAAATGTATAGTCAGATTACATCTTTTAACTTAAAACGTGATTATGATAATTAAATCTCCTCACATTCATTCTCTTTCTGTCACATTCCTCATTGATAGGCCAAGGGGAGGGTCTTTGTCTCCTCAGGTTTGAATCATATCATTCATGATCATTCACGCCTCCCCGCATATGACTTTTCTAACACTAAAAGTTAAATTGCTATATTTCTTGTATGAAGGATTGATCAGGATGGTAATTTTGTAGCACAAATTCTATGCTACAATATCCAGTTCTCAAAAGTCTTGTGGACAAATGTTTAGTATGTTATATGGCCTTATTTCAATGACTTAATATATTTGTTTTATCAAAAACCATGCATAAACTTTATTTTCTCAAAAATACGTAAATAAATAATGTGTTGCTCACATACTATTGTAGCCCAGTTTGTGCTGAATACGGTGTTATCAGACATTAGCATGTTTTTAATCAACTGAAAAAAGCACAAATGTCAAGGCATGTCAAAACTTCTCCAGGGCCCAAAACACCCTCAGACCCCAGAGGGTTAACGTATGGAGTGCCTCAGGGCTTCACCTTAGGACCAGTTTTATTCTCCCTCTACATTCTTCCATTAGGAAAGATCTTTGATAAGTATGGCATACACTACCATCTGTATGCTGATGACTCTCAACTTTACGTTCCTATTAAACATGTGAAGTGTTGGTTGGCAACCAACCAGTCATTCTTAATTCTTTTTGGTCAAAGGGGATGTGGGGTATATTTAGAGGGCAACTTGTCATTGCTTCCAGGGAAAAAACTTTCCTATGTGAAAAAGCTGGGTGTTATTTTTGACTCTGAGCTCAAGTTTGATCAGCAAATAAATGCTGTTGTTAAAAATGGCTTTTTCCATCTTAGATCTATAGCAAAGTCCATCCTCTCTTTTGATGATTTGGAGAAGGTTGTGCATGCCTTTGTGTCTTCTCATTTGGACTATTGTAATGCTTTGTATCTGGGTGCGAGTCAGGCCTCTCTCTCTCTCTTGCCTGCAGCTGGTCCAGAATTCAGCTACTAGGCTTTTAACTGGAAAAAGGAAAAGAGACCATTATTACAGCAGTATTTATTTCCCTACATTGGTTACCGATCCAATACAGAATCTAGTACAAAGTGTTGCTATTTGTATTTAAGCCTCTCCATGGTCTAGCCAGAGTACATCTCTGATTTAATACGTTTGCATCAACCTTCAAGGTCTCTCTGCTCTGGTGATCAGCTGTATCTGTCGGTCCCTCGATCTCGCCTTAAAACTCAAGGTGATAGAGCTAGTCTTTCCAGTCGGCCTTAAAAACTTATTTATTTTCCCAATTTTTAATTTAATTGCATTATAAATTGTACTATGTAAATTTATCTTATCCTGTCGGTTTTAAATTCTTGTTGCATTCTTAAGCTGTATGTATGTGATTTACATTTTTGTAACTCCATGTACAGCACTTTGGTACCCAGTGCTGTTTTTGAAAGTGCTCTATAAATAAAACTGAGTTGAGTTGATTTCAAACATTGCACACCAACACTTTATCATTAATGAGTCAGTTAGATGTTAATTCATTAACCACTCCAACTGATTCAGTGAGTCTTTAGACCGATTCAAACCAATAACTCATGAGTTCAAGGTTTTGATTTAAATGCTCATATGTGATTGTCAGTCAGTCTACAACTCTGGTCATGTGGACATTGCATTAGAAAGATGTTAATATTTTTATCTTCATATTTTATGGAACTGCTGAAAATCATTCGGTTACGTTTTAAAAAAAATATTATTATTTATTTTTTGATTACATTTTTATTTATTCCCTAAACTTATACAAAATATGCCCATTACTTGCTCCCTTAGTGATTGTTTGCATACTGTTTGCTTTCAAGTTACATTAACTGATGCCCATCGCTTATGTTGATATTAACCACAGTATCTTTATATACACCCTAAATTTGACAAGCAGGTGAAACCTCTAACAAGCACACATATATTTAATGACCAACTCAGCCATATAGTTTAGTCCAAGTTTATAATAATTTTCTTCAATCACCTTTTATGACCCTTACCATACTGTTTGGACAACAGAATATGGCAATTGATCTCTAATAGACCTGAAGACTCGCACCACAGCAGATCTGTACTGATAAAACAGCTTAAGATAAGAATCTTGTCAAGGTCATGGTGAGGATTTCATTTATGCCTGAGATGAGAGCTAAGATACCATTTATTCTCAGGGATCAGAACTTTCTTACTGTTACATCCAAATATATTACAGCATTGATTGAGATCAAACACTACTGTGAACTAATTCAGATTTTAAATTGTGCTTTTGAAATCTGATAAATTTGACTTGAATATAAAGTCCAACTTTGATGGTTTTAGTAATAGACAAATAATCAACATTAATAGAATATGAAGTTGAATCTTGGAGTTATATGGGGTTTCAATGTTCATGTAACACATGTCAGTAAGTTATAAGTTGAAAAAAGGGAAGAAGGTGGAGGAGGAGGAGGGGTGATACTTAACAGGAAATACAGAGAAATTGACCCCTTTTTGAGTGAGCTGGAGTAGCTGCATTTCTTTTGAATAATACAAAGGCGGCGAGGAGGTGAGTTTGTATTTTTTATTTTGTGTTGATAAAATTTTATAACGTTGGCACTTTCTTGCATGTGAAATGTTCAGCACATTGATAGAGCTCTGCGAATGTGACTGCACCAGTTCTGTAAAACATTGGAGAAACCTAGATATTATTTTGATGAAATGTATGTTTTTACAACCAGTCTTTATTAGATCCTGTTGTCCTACTAGGAAATAATTCCCAAGCCAATGTTAAAGCTTGCATAATATTGTTCTTGTTAAAATAAATGTTATATTTTTGAGCAGATAAGTTGTGTTCATTCAGTGTAAATAAGGAAACTGGCAAATTTGCCGTTAATAGTCAAGATGAGAAATAAATGTAAGAAACAATTTAAAAACATTAACAACTTTCAATGGCAATTGATAATATTATAGTTTAAGTTATCTTAAATTAAATGTGTGAGTTGAATTAGTGAGGAATTGTATGTTTATTTGACAAGATAAAGTGAGTTTTCTTGAATTGATCATGTAACATAGTAAGTTGTTTTAACTCAGAGTATCAAGTTAAAACAACAAAAGATCATTAGTTAAACAACTTGTAAAACATAACTATTTGAGTTGATACAAAGGTTATCTTAAAGCTGAGTTTACTCGTGTTTTTAAGGCAGCAGGTGATCTTTCATTTCTAAGTTAAACATTTTACAGTGTAGGCATTTCCCAAAATGTTTGACAAATACTTGGTTCTATGAATAAAAACCCAACAAATGTGTTGCTTGACAAGTGTGCTTGTTCTGCCTTCCTTAAAATAAATGAAGTTTGGTTTAGATATTTTTCTATCTAATGCAATGACATACAAATATTTGGAAGTGTATCTTTAGTGCACAAATACTTTTAGGGGCCACTGTACTTTAGATATCCCAGAGGTCCATATGACATACATGTGTGTGTTCGGGATGCTATATAAAGTTCTGGAAAGCAGGAAAAAAAAAATCTTGCTCGTTACAATCTTGCATCTGAAGCAAAGATGAAAAAAAATTCAATAATCAACAATCTTTTTGATGTACACTGTCCCTGCAACCTAATATGTTGTAAGTTCCAGAACAATAAATTGTTTGATATACAGAAATACAGTTTTTATTTGTTTGTGCTGGTATTACCAAAGCCAAAGAAGCAGCATGAAACCAATTCCACTCTCTACTAAAATGCATGGTGTAACTTTGGCTTTGTTTACTCTATCACATAAATCTGATTTGGTTTTTCATATCAGGAGCCTTATGTAAAAACAAACTAGGCGTTGATTTCATCCTAAAAATGTGTATATGGATAATCTGTTTGTGTGTACGCACAGTTTAGTAAGCATTTTCATTTTTATAAAACCCAAGACCATTTTATTATACATTTTAATAAATCACAGATAGCCAAACATTATTCGTGCATGCAGGGCCTTTACTCCGAACCACCAAGCTTACAGCACCTGTTTTTAATATGTATAATCTTATCTGTATTTAATTTCCATATGCATTTTGTCATCCAAACATGTGCTACTATCATGTTTAATGGTATGTTAAACAAAAAATTTAAAGATGTGAAAATTACAGAACATAAAAATGTGACATATGCCATGATAGATGCTGCTAACTAAAATCAAATATCTAAATATTCTTTAAGCAAGATCAATTGGCCTGAGAAACTTAATTTTTAAAGATATTAATACAAGTTTCTAGAGAATGTATCTTATATATAGGCCGTGTGTGTTATTCTCGCCCCATAGGTAAATTATTTTTGATTGTTATCAACATAAATTGATTATTGCGATTACAATGCGTTTAAGGCAATACTGCAATTTAACTGTTGTTCATGTAAACAGAATATTGTGATTATGATATTGCGAATATGCAAATAATTAGAATAATGATAATCACAGTAAGATATGTGGAGTACTCATATTTTAATCGTTTTATACTGACATGCCAATGCTTTAAATCGCATTTATTCCAGTCTGACCAAAGTGAGCCGGTGCCAGTGCTGCAGATGGATGATGTTACACTCAAGCATTTGTTCGAAAACATTGTGAAAAATAAGATGCTGCACTTACTTCTCTGCTTCATGAGAAATGGCAGTTTATTGGAGTTTTCCAGTATTGGTGCTCCCAAACTCCAGAATCTACAGCCCCACAGCAAAAGAAAACATACTGGGTAGCTCAGCAAGTAAAGATGCTGTCAATTGGCCCAGTTGCTGGGGTGGGTAGAGTCATGTTGGGGTAACCTCGTGGTCACCATAATGTGGTTCTCACACTCGGTGGGGCGCGTGGTGAGTTGTGCATGGATAACATGGAGAATAGTGTGATGCCTCCACACAAGCTAGGAGTCCGCTGTAAAAAAAAAAAAAAAAAGGCAAGTACATCTTTTAAACAAGTTTGTCCTCGCGGGCGAACACAACAACATCCAGCACGCATATTCCGATTCACAAACAAGTGACTCTTATGAACCGATTCTCTTTAGTGTAAACCAATAAACAAATTACAAATTACTAATTTTAGTGAAAAAAATTAGACCGCTCATCCAGTGTAGTCAAAAATGACTCTTATTAACCAGTTCTTTTAATAAATCATTCAAAAAGACTCACAAATTGATGGACTAATTTTCCTTATGCCAAGCTGTATTTAAAGATACATATTTGCAACAAGAAGTTTTTTTGGAATATTATTTTATAAAAAAAAAACAAAAAAAAAAACATTAAAACATTTAATTTCTCAGCAATAATCAGAGTAATGGCAAGTAGCATGTAAACATGATTGAAGAAGTTTGCCAAAATCATGTAAACATCTTAATCTAATTATTCCTTATACTCTGATTATTGCATTAATTGTTATTTATTTTTCTTTGATATGGTGCCATATTCTATTATCAGTACCACCACTCCCTACATGCATACTACGCAGTCTGCGTAGGGCACCAATGCCCTAGGAGGCACCATCTTACACTAGGAGGGCACCAGAAAGTCCACCGGCTGCCCTTCCACAAACGTTATACGTTATTCAAGGACCCGAAAGCAGTTGCTGAACACAGACGATCGCTTCACACTCATACCCCCCGAGCGGCTCGAGTGGCTTTCCCCGGAATTAAAATGCCAATTAACTACCGCAACGTTGCCATGGATATGTTCTCGCAGTGAGAATACAAAACATCCACGAACGCTGCTTCAACGTGCCCAGACATGTGAGGAAGCGATCGTGGTCATCAGAGGAGGAGAGATTGGGACTGTAACTAGAAATTACACACAGACGGAAAGGAGTATTTAAAAAGACGCTATCCGTCAATTTGCGCTCTTTGAAAGGAAATATACTCTTTTATTTGCAAGAACATATACTCTTTTAGCTGTCGAAGTGACCAGGGGCGTACTCTACATCAATCGTGCAGAGGGAGAGAAAGATGCTGAAATGCACCGTCTATCCAACAGCATTCGCTTCTTCACAGTGAGGTGAATGGAACGGCATTGGAACCAGCTGCTCAACACCACTTGGCTCCGAAGAGAACATCTGAATGAGGGATTGCGAGCAGCTCCTTTTATGCCTGTATGTGGCATGTAATTCCCATTGGCCTTTTCTCAAAGATCAGAGGTGCTTGGGGCTCCCAAGAGCAACCCTTAGTGTCACTACATCGACACAATGTCAAGTGAGTGACAGATCTCCATGATGAAATCACCAAAGTTAAGAAAAAAAGAGAATTTGGAAAAAAGCTAAAAAAATAAATAAATAAATGAATAATAATAATTAAATACAATAAATAACAAAGTTGACAAGGAAAGGGCTGAACAAATTATCTTAAAAGTATATTTTTTAAAAAGTCATCAATCATTTTGCAATTTAGTAATTCAACCTAGTTAATTGTGTGTGTGTGTGTGTGTGTCATGTTAAAATATATTGCATTTAAGTTTATGGGTCAATGCTACACTTTGATATGCTTTATATGCTACATACTTTTATGACAAAGTCAGACCAATTTGCCACATTGTTTAAAGGTGTGGGACCTTATATGGCATAGGAAAGATCATAACTAGATGAGATTCAGAAATGTAATGAATGACGTAATGCTACGATGAGTCCTCTGCGAGAATTATTTCTTAAGCTTCCATTTCTCGTGAGAGTCAACAGGATTTACCTCTCCGCTGAAGGCCGATCATTATAAAAAATATTAACAATTCAAATATTTAATTTAGAGCAGTTAAATGAAAAACAAATATATAGTATGTTGTATTCATTCATGATATAGTCCTCAGATCACTCCTTTAAATTCTTTAGTTTGCAGATCAAAGACTTTTGAAGGACTTTGAACAGCTCCATCTTAGAGAAGGTCTGCAAACCACTTTTACACGGAGAGTATGCTGACATGCCGGATCACAGTTTCGTTTGAAAACTGTTCTGCTAGAAAGACCATAAAATAAGTGGTGAAAATAGTCCAGTTCATCACTAGGGCCTGCTACAAAATTGTAAACTGGAAAGTGTAAAATGGTATGTTTTCATGGCATGTTCTCTTGCTATCTGGATGAAGGTTAATAAGCATTAAGGACAAAAACCCAGCAAACTATAAAACAGTCTATTCAGAAAGCAGACAAAGTACTCAATAACTTAGTCTGACAACATATAAATGGAGCCTACCCTAATGTCTAGCTTTATTGTCTACACACTTTAATTTTTAAATTAAATACATTGTTTTTATTAAAGTGGCCGCAAGCAATTGTTTTGGAATACCACTCGTAATATCCCTTCTATCTAAGATATATTACTGAAGTATCATGAGAATTAACTGTCTCTGTGACAGCTCAAGGCTCTGTAAACTACAAAAAAAATGATAATAATCTGATCATGGATATTAGTCTGTTCTGCCGACCAATACCTGCCTCGGGTGTGCTTGGGAAACCTGTCGGGGGGAGAAAAGGGGGGGGGGGGGGGGGGGGGGCATGCAAATCCATTTGGTGGCACAAAAGCTTAGAGCCAGCCATCTAAGATCTTGCCATGTCATGCCATGCCATGATTCATGCCATGTTCAAGAGGACACAATTGTTCCTTTAATTGCACTG
Organism: Moxostoma hubbsi; assembly: GCA_032164185.1. Taxonomy (NCBI): domain Eukaryota; kingdom Metazoa; phylum Chordata; class Actinopteri; order Cypriniformes; family Catostomidae; genus Moxostoma; species Moxostoma hubbsi. Next base: position 11,595,722 of record JAVLUX010000031.1, on the reverse strand, counting down.
AAAAAGTAGGAAATGGCAGCAGTTTTTTATTTATTAAATTGTTTTGTTTAGAAGACAAGTCATGACAGACCTGGCAGGAAATAATGTTTTTTCCATTGGAATAACTCCATCTTTTAAATAACAAATCTGTATGGCACAGACTTTTTAGAGCAGAAATGACTGAGTAACATAAAAAAAAGACTTTCTGTTGTGACACTGATGGGCATACCATAAAACAACACATATATCTACTTGTCAGTCCATTGCATTCTTTCTTTAATGAAACCAAACTTAAATATTACAGAACACAAATATTTCTTATGTTTTTTTTAATGTATTATTGTGTTTCTAAAATCCAGAAAGAGCCCCAATCAATCCCAACACAAAGTTAACAACATAAATCTTTTTGTCAAAATCTTATTATGATAAAATGTCCTATATATTCAAAGTTTTCTGAAGTCAAATGATAACGTGCACAAGGAACAAACTGAAAATTATGAAATTATTCACTGAAATTCACTTTATATTGAGTTTAACAGCACTATGGATTGAAATATCATTAGTGAATCAAATTATTAATTTCAATCTGTTCCTTATACAAAGCTATCATATGTCATCCAAAGACTTGTATTATTGCAAACAAGTAATATGGTCACTTTTAATACACTTATGTCTTTTTGTAGATTAACAGACTCTGTACTCAATTTCATTATATGGGAATGAGTGGCCAGTGTATAAAAAATAATGTAAAAAGTAATAAGGGTTTGGAAAGATATGAGGGTGAGTAAACGATGACAACTATTCCTTTTAATATTGGGCAGGACATACATCAATTATACAAATTGGATGTATGGATGGATGGATGGATGGAAGACAGACAGACACAACACAAGTCGAGTATGTAACGTCAAAAAAGTGGACAGGCTTGGATTTCACATGAAATGCTGTATGATATAATGTTTTTGTGCTTTTATTTTTTTTTTTTACAAATAAATAACTTAAGTAACAGCCAACATTCCCAAATGTATCACCTTATGACACATGTGAAATAATAATAATAAAAAAATACTCAATTTTGTAAAAAATTTAGCCTTTTTATGAATATGAATTTCATTTTATGTAATAAACAAAAAACAAAATCCAACAGCATCTATCACCACAGGGCGACCACACAGGCAAACCAAAAGGCCACTGTTGTCATCCACAAAAATCACTTCTCACAGTCTGATGAGTCTTAATTGATCAGAGCGCTTCACTTTGAGCAAGAACATTAAGAAGTCGCTGGCATGGACTGCTGAGTTCAATTAGCACTTCACCGTTTCAAAGCCACATTTATCATACTGCGTCAGCTAAAATCATGTCTTAAGACTCAGAACGGCCATTTTTCATGTTCTCGTGTAATCATTTAATACACATCTTTTATTAACTTTAAGGGAATGGCTTTTAGAGAATTTGAGAACTTATGATTTGGTTTCCGTGGACAGCTTGATTTATGTGGATACAGACACTAGTCATCGAGACACATATCGCTACAGCTGGAAGATTAATGGATGCGTGTGTTATGTCGATATGACATTCTGCAAAATGCCACATACCCCAGCTGTACCTTGAGGTTGAAATTGTTTTAGATCTTGTTCTCAGGAAAAGCTTGTTGCATTGTCAGCAATAACAACTGAAACAAAGATCTTGCACATTGACATGCCACCATTATGTATAGAATAAATCTTGAGACTTTGGAATTGATTAAGATTGCAGTTCTTAAATTAACCTGTATTCGGAAAGCACTTTAAAAAATAATAAAGCAAAGTCACTGGTATGTGAGGGCACAAATATTTTGTCGTCTAAATGGTTGACATAGAATGTATATTTGGTCATATATGGCATGTGTGTGCATGTGTGTGTGTGTGTATATATATATATATATATATATATATATATATATATATATTGCTCAAAATAAATAAATAAATAAATATATAATATCACAAAACTATGGTAATCATAATACATAGTTAAGAATACATATATACAATCACAATAATACCAACAATGGTAATCAGTATACCTACAAGGTAAGATGACACCGCCTATGTATACATGGATTTATCAATGCAATTATTGTGATACCAGCAATGTAATCAATCAGAATACCAACAGAGTAAGATCACACAATATTTATATATATATAAATACTGTATATATACAGGGTTGGGAGGATTAAAACTACAGATTACTGAATACATGCTGTAAAATGTAATTTGTAACGTATTCCATTAGATTACTTATGGTCAGTAACGTATTATTTCTGTAATAGAGCTGGATTATTTTTTTAACACTGGTAGATTTTTTTTACTTGTTTTGACAATAAAAACTCAGTACAGTCAGACAAAATACACATATTAAAAACACATTCTCTGAAAATCCTAAATATCGTAAGAAGTGTTGTTTTTAAAACAAGATAAATTAACTTGATCTTGTTTTAAGGATTTTTTGATATTTTTAAAGGAAAACAAAACAAAATATAATTTTTATTTATTTTTGCCCTAATATTAAAGGTCTTATATGAAAAAAAGTAATCATGATCAAACGTGAATTTTCTTGATAAAAAAAATAAATAAATAGGATTGTGCCTGGTAACATGTGCATGCAAAATTGATAGAAATAGCATTTTAGCTTAGTGTAAAGCTGACAATTTACACAGTTTATTTCTAATTCTTCTGCTCCAAACTTACTTCAAATTCACTACTCTGCCTGATCGTATGAATGTAACACATCAAGAAAGTGTTTCACCACTGCTCAAATGCACCTTGGATCGCATCATTAATATGTATAAATGTATATGGATAATGTTATCCATTAAATATTAAACAAATGACAGTAAAATGCAAAGTAATCTCTTCAGTAATCAAAACACATTTTGAATGTAACTGTTGAAGTTGAAGTCAGTTTACGTACACTTAGGCTGAAGTCACTAAAACCCATTTTTTTAACCACTTCACAGATTTAATATTAGTAAACTATACTTTAGGCATGTTGTGAAAACTTTGTGCATAACATGAGTAATTTTTCCAACAATTATTTACTGGCAGACTGTTTCACTTGTAATTGACTATATCACTATTCCAGTGGGTCAGAAGTTTACATTAAGTTAACTGTGCCATTAATCAGCATGGAAAATTCCAGAAAATGATGTCAAGCCTTTAGACAATTAGCTTCTGATAGGAGGTGTACCTGTGGATGTATTTTAAGGCCTACCTTCAAACTCTTTGCTAGAAACCATGGGAAAATCTAAAGAAATTAGCCAAGACCTAAAAAAAAAAACAAATTGTGGACCTCCACAATGCTGGTTCATCCTTGGGAGTAATTTCCAATCACATGAAGGTACCACATTGATCTGTACAAACAATAGTATGCTAATATAAACACCATGGGACCACACAGCCATCATACCGCTCTTGAAGGAGGTGCATTCTGTCTCCTAGAGATGAGCGTAGTTTGGTGTGAAAAGTGCAAATCAATCCAAGAACAACAGCAAAGGACAATGTGAAGATGCTAGAGGAAATGGGTAGACAAGTATCTATATCCACAGTAAAACAAATCCTAAATCGACATTACCTGAAAGGCTACTCAGCAAGGAAGAAGTCAATGCTCCAAAACCACCATAATAAAAGCCAGACTACAGTTTGCAAGTGCCATGGGGACAAAGACCTTACTTTTTGGAGAAATGTCCTCTGGTCTGATGAAACAAATTTGGAACTATTTGGCCATAATGACTATCCATATAAAGGGTGAGGATTGCAATCCGAAGAACACCATCGCAACCTTGAAGCATGGGGGTGGCAGCATCATGTTGTGGGGATGTTTTGCTGCAGGAGGGACTGGTACACTTCACAAAATAGATGGCATCACGAGGAAGGAAAATGATGTGGATATATTGAAGAAACATCTCAAGACATCAGCCATAGGTTTTCCAAATGGGTCTTCCAAAGGGACAATGACCCCAAGCATACCTCCAAAGTTGTGGCAAAATGGCTTAAGGACAACAAAGTCAAGGTATTGGAGTGGCCATCACAAAGCCCTGACCTCAATCCGCTAAAAAAATTGTGGGCAGAACTGAAAAAGCATATGCAAGCAAGGAGGCTTACAAACCTGACTCACCAGTTCTCTCTGGAGGAATGGGCCAAAATTCCAGCAACTTATTGTGAGAAGTGTATAGAAGGGAACCCAAATAGTTTGAGTCAAGTTAAACAATTTTAAGGCAATGCTGCTTGAGATCCTTGCATTCGGATTTGTGCTCCATCTAGCTATGTTTGAATGCAAGAATGTGTTCTTATCTTGTGCTGTCTGCAAGTATAGTTTGTTCTCTGCTGGAATGTCACTTACTGCCCCCTGTAGAAAATAAGTGGCACTTCAACCATGAATTGCTCTGATGGTAGGAATATTCATTATTATTGTCTTTGATTAATTGATTAACTGTGTTCATTTTTTTTAATGCGTTATTTTTTATATTTAATTAATTGCACAGAATTTAAAATTGAAAATGTACAGTTTTACTTACCCTAATATGAAAATTATGTCATTACTTTTTCAACCTAATGTCATAATGTGCAAAAGGCCCATTTGATGATGATGATGATGATGATGATGATGATGATTTGTCACTGTTTACTTGGCGTGGTCACACAGCAGACTTTTATTTTGAAAATGTGCTCCATATCAGAGGATGTATGTGAGAGTGCTCAGCACATTGAGTTTATAATTGATTGATAGCAGAGCTGTGCGTTCTGTCAGAGCGATCTGGACTAGGATGTTACACTGGGGTAAAAAATATGACTTTGCATTACTCATCTCACTGAAAATGTCCTCTGCATCTCACTGATGCAACGCCTGCATTTGCATAACGTGACATTTGCATATACCTTCATGTTAGGCTTGTTTGAGATAAGCAAGTTCTGTGCAGAACTGGTCACTGGTGACCACCAGCAGGTGCATGTTTAGACATCTGTCCAACTTGCTGTGATGTCAAGGTGAGGTATGCCAAAATTACCCTCATGAAAGCGAGGTGGCCGCAGTCTTTGGACCTCTTTGGTTGCTTTCTCCTATCTGTACAAACTGCAAGTAGGACAGGAAATGACTTGCTGATGAAACAACTTAAATAATCATCGGCTTGAACAAATGGGATATTTTGTTCTCTTCTAAAATTCGTTTTTTTATGATATGTTTTTATGTGTAGAAATTCTGCATGAATATTCCCAACACTCTGAAAGTGTGATATCTGTATGGGATATGTGATTATCTTATTTCTAAAATATGTGTCTTTATTAAAGGGAAGGCTTTTGGTGCAAATTAATTAAGAGGTACATATTGTGACTTGTTTATGATGTTTATTTTAATTTAAAAGCAACTATGTTTATTTTTACAGAGAAATGGTATCTGTGAGAAGTTTCAGTCAGGATTTAGGCCCCATCACAGTACAGAGACTGGACTTATCAGAGTTAAAAATGACTATTATCATCTGATCGCAGCTGCATTTCTCTTAGATCACACCATTCTCTTAGACGTGCTTGAGAATTATGTTGGCACTTGTGGACTGGCATTAGCTTGATCTAGGTCCTATTTGTCAGACTGCTACCACTTTGTCTGTGTAAACAAGGAATTGTTAGATTAAGCTAAAATTAGGTATGGAGTGCCACTGGGATCAGTTTCAGGGCCTCTGCTTTTCTCTTTTTATATGCTTCCCCTGGGAGCCATAAGGAACCATGGAATTAGTTTTAACTCTTACGCCAATGATACCCAACTTTATATTTCCTCGAAACGCGATAACATTTCTAAATTCTCCAAGCTAGCAGTGTGTATCAATGATGTCAGATATTGGATGGATAGAAATATCCTTCTACTCAATTCTGAAAAAAAAAACAGAGGTACTAATTATTGGACTAAAAATCTCAAAAAATAAGCTGCTACAATATAATTGAACTCTTGATGGATGAACGGAGCATTATTAGGAGAATATACTGAAGGTTCAATAAATTGGTTCAAAATGCAGCAGCATAAATTGCTGACTACAACAAAGACATATGATAATATAAGCCCCATTTGAATGTTGCTACTTTGGCTACATGTTAAGTTTCATATCAATTTTGCAATTCTATCAATTACTTAAAAAGCTTTGAATGGTGTAGCTCCTAAGTACTTAAGCGACCTTCTATCACACTTATAATCCAACACGTTTACTATGATTGCAATAGTCCAGTCTGTTAGTAATACCTAGAATATCAAAATGAACAAAAGGAGGTAGATAATTTCCCTTTTGGCTCCTAAACTATGGAATAGCCTTCCTAGCATTGGTCAGGACTCAGACACACTCAGTTTAAGTCCAGACTAAAGACTTATCTCTTTAGCCAGGCATAGACCTAATTTATCCCTCAACTAATAGTTATGCTGCATTGGTCAGGACTGCCCGAACCGGAAAAAAATATCATTTTCTATAACTCTGGTGTTTGTGATTATTAAGGTTAGTGTTAAAGATAAACAATCATAGAATTAAAGCAAGGCAATTTTGTTCTTTCCCGCCTGTCTGTTATTTATTACAGGTGGGACGATGATGGCCAAATATCACACATTGAAGCATATTATTTACTTTGGTGAGTCTCTGTCTAATGATAGAGAAGCTGATTATAAACTCTTGACATCTGATTAGCATCTTCACAGCTGTAAAGTATGACATGTTCTGAGGACTGTAGATAATTATGTTAATTTTAAGCAGATATTAAATCTAGTCAGAACCTAAAGAGTACATTCAAAGAGTTTGTGTACACACTTCAGAGACACAGGCATTTTGACATCAGCATGCTCATGAATAGCAGGGCTCAGGAGATGATACAGTCATGATTTTATTGTTTAGATAAAATTAAATTATTTTACAGGAGATGACTGTGTAGTAGGTTCTTTCTAGATTCATAAGTTTACATACAAAATCTTAATACTAGCCCAAACTTGCATGAATGTTTTGGTGTTGACAGAATGACTTGCCCTGTTGATAGATTTGCATTGGGAAATCAGTATGCATTAGTGGCCACACAATAAACTGTACCATTCAGATATGCAAGCAATACAAATAAATACATATACATAGTACACAATAGTTCAGTATTCTCTGTAAAGCAACTTTGACACCATATGTATTATGACATGCACAATTCAACAAAATTCAAAAAAATGTTGAACAATGTGCAAAAATGGCTAAACCTACAAATTGCCCACAGCCACATAACTGTTCAATTCACCTCTTCTCAAAATGAAAGAGGAGAGCCCTGAATACTATCAGTACCCTTTTTATAGGGTCTAGCTCCTCCCTTAGAATGTACCAATGTGTGGAGAAAAATATATCAATAACATGTTTAAACATACAAAATGGGGCCTAGAATATTAGGCCACCCAATATGCAACTAGTCACCGCAACACCTGATAACAGAAGAGAAATAAACAGCAAAACAAAGACAAAACCTGCTGTTATAAAAGTTCCACCTCTGACAACAATCATTAATGGTATAGCCCAATTGGATGAGTGTGGCCAACGCTTTATAATTGGATCAAACCAGGAGAAAATGAGCAGCAAGCAGGATGTTTTGGTGGAAATTATTAATGAAATAAAGGTAACTGGCACTTGATGAAGTGTTGTGGCTTTATTTGAATATGTATTTTGTTTGTACTGAAAACAAAACCAAGAACGCAATGACAGTTACTTAAACACCACAAACAATCACATAACATCAATCAGTGTATGTGAGATGGGCATGTGTGTGTCAAATGTTGATTTGTAACATCATCAGGATAGCCTGTGATAATACTGATTTAATTATCACATTATTTTTCAAATCACATTTGTTCCATTGAGGGAAGACATGGACCTTCTTCCAGGACACACTACAGAAGAAAGTTAACTAAAAGCAGGACGGAGGAAAATCAAATACAATTGATTTCAAACATCACGAAACATCTCACCACTGTACGCGTCACATAAATATGTATGGTCTTCCTGTGTAGAATTCTTCAAAAGTGCATCACAGCATGAAACAGTTGAAGCATTGTCACACATTCCACCGCACTTATCTGGAAGGAATAAGACAGTTCATTTTAATACTGAGTATTAATGTCACTTCAAAACATGTGAAACATGTACAGAGGCTGAATACAAATTAATATACTCTTAAAGTTTCTAATGATCTTTCAGCACATGTAGACACACATATAGGAAAACTGATTTCTCAGTAGTTTAGTCACTTTGGACGTCTTGTTTACGAGCCATAACAGTGAATTAGATAAGTATTCTCCACTGTTGACTTCTTGTCAATAAAGTGAAAAGAGTACACAAAGACATTTGTGAAGTATACCCCCAGGGGAGCCCGAGAGGGGGGGGGGAGAATGAGAACCCCAATATGACAGACCCAAGGTTACTGACTAATGGCAATGGAGAAATGACCGCAGTATGTAGGTGCGGAAAAACCTGCAAAAACAGCCGTGGCCTAAAGATCCATCAAGCCAGGACTAAGTGTTTGGAGAACGAACATGTGTCACAGCGCACAGATGCTACATCTGATGAGATGCAGGAGGAGCCGAGCCAGGAAGCACCCCATAGCGCTCAGAGCCTCCGTGTGCCACTAACCGTCCCCCCAAGTCTTCTGCCCTAGGCAAAGGTGCGAATCAAGTGGCCACAGGCCTGTAAGACGGCAGTCTGGAGGCAGTTCGACGGGGACGTCGACAAGGTGCTTGAAGCAACAGAGAAGGGAGATGTGGATCGAAGGTTGCAGGCAATGACGACCATCATCTCCAGCCTAGCTCAGGAGAGGTTCGGTGCCGAGGAGAAGCGATCAACTCCAACCACCTATTCCATGAACCACAGAGCAGCGAAGATCCACAAAATCTGGCAGGAGCTGAAGTCCCTCAAGAAGCAGCACAAGGAAGCCAGTGAGGAGCAACGCCCCCCCCTGGAGGAGTTGAGAGCTGTCTTGAGGAAAAGGCTGATGACCTTGCGCAGAGCAGAATGGCACAGAAGGCGTTGAAAGGAGAGATCCAGAAAGAGAGCTTCGTTTATTGCCAACCCCTTCGGCTTCACTAAACAGCTCCTGGGACAGAAGCGTGACGGAAAGTTGCTCTGTTCAAAAGAGGAAATTGACCAGCATCTGCATAGTACTTACAGTGACCCTCTCAGGGAGGAAGATTTGGGCCAGTGCAACATCCTTGTAGATCCACCTCCCCCCACCAAGGAATTTGACAGCAGGGAGCCACTGATGAAAGAAGTCCAGGAGGTTGTGCGTAAGGCACGATCTAGCTCAGCCCCTGGACCAAGTGGAATCCCATACAAGGTTTACAAGAACTGCCCCTTGCTACTCAGGCGACTCTGGAAGATCATTCGAGTCATTTGGAGAAGAGGAAAGGTGGCACAACAGTGGAGATTTGCTGAGGGAGTCTGGATCCCCAAGGAGAAAGATTCCAAGAAGATCAATCAGTTCAGAATAATATCATTGCTGAGCGTGGAAGGCAAGATCTTCTTCAGTATAGTAGCAAAGCGTCTGACCAACTTCCTCTTAACTAACAACTACATAGTCACATCTGTGCAAAAGGGAGGAATTGCTGGAGTCCCAGGTTGCTTAGAACACACGGGAGTGGTGACTCAGCTCATCCGGGAAGCTTGTGAACACAAGGGAGACCTCACGGTACTGTGGTTAGACCTAGCCAATGCATATGGCTCTATCCCCCACAAGCTGGTCCAGAGCACCATGACCAAGCACCATGTGCCTCATCATATTACAGATCTGATCTTGGATTATTACAACCATTTCAGGATGAGAGTCTCTGCAGGAGGTGTGACATCAGATTGGCACAAACTGGAGGTTGGAATAATCACAGGTTGCACCATCTCTGTGATTCTATTTGCGGTGGCTATGAACATGATTGTCAAATCGGCAGAGCCTGAGTGTCGGGGGCCCCAAAGCAGAGGAGGGGTCCACCAACAGCCAATTAGAGCATTTATGGATGACCTGACAGTCACCACAGAGTCTGTGCCAGGAGGCAGGTGGATACTCCAAGGGCTGGAAAAGCTCATCCGGTGGGCTCGGATGGAGTTCAAACCAGCCAAGTCCCGTTCGCTAGTGCTGAAGAAAGGCAAGGTCACGGACAGGTTCCATTTCAGCATCAAAGGAGCAGAGATACCATCACTGTCAGATCAGCCGGTGAAAAGCTTGGGCAAGGTTTTTAACAGTAGCCTCAGAGACGTCGCATCAGTCCAACCAGTCCAACCAGTCAACCTGTGAGGAGCTGTACAGCTGGTTAAGAGCAACAGACCGTTCTGGTCTCCCCGGCAAGTTTAAAGCGTGGATTTACCAACATGGTATACTGCCAAGAATACTCTGGCCGCTACTTGTGTATGAGGTTCCCATTTCCACGGTGGAGACCTTGGAAAGGAAGGTCAGCAGCTGTCTCAGGAGATGGTTAGGGTTGCCCAGGAGTCTCAGCAACATCGCCCTCTATGGAAACACCACAATGCTCCGGTTGCCTCTGAAATCCCTGGAAGAGGAGTTTAAAGTGACTCGGGCACATGAGGTGCTGATGTATAGAGACTCCAATGACCCAAAGGTGGCCCAGGCAGGAGTGCTGGTGAAGACAGGGAGGAAGTGGAGCGCCCAAGCCGCTGTGCTGGATGCACAGGCTCGACTGCGGCACAAAGAGCTTGTGGGAGTGGTGGCCCGAGGCAAAGCAGGCTTGGGGATGTTCCCAACACCTCCTCGACATAAAGAGGGGAAGGGGAAGGAGAAACGCAGCCGAATATATGAAGAGGTCAGAGCTGCTGTGCAGGAAGGAAGGATGAGCAGAGCAGCTGGAATGGGGCAACAGGGAGCCTGGACCAGGTGGGAGCAGGCCATGGACCGCAAGGTCACCTGGACGGAGCTCTGGCAAAGTGAGCCGCACCGCATAACCTTCCTGATTCGGGCAGTGTACGACGTCCTGCCTAGCCCAGCAAATCTCTGTACGTGGGGAAAAGTAGATACACCAACTTGCCATTTGTGCCCAGCTCGTGGAACGCTGGAGCACATTTTGAGCTCCTGCCCAACAGTGCTCGGCCAAGGTCGTTACACTTGGCGCCACAACCAGGTGCTGAAAGCTATTGCAGACACCATCAGCAAAGAGATCAGCAAAGGCGGCCGAGGTAGCAACACCACTCGCTCAATCGCATTTGATAGGGCAGGAGAACAGCCACAAGCAGGGAGGAAGGCACCAGCAGGAATCCTGGCATCAGCCAAGGACTGGAAACTCTCTGTGGATTTGGAGAAGCAGCTGAAATTCCCCCAGCACATCGTCAGCACAACTATGAGGCCAGATATTAATCTAGTGTCAGAGAACACCAAGAATATAATCATCATGGAGCTGACAGTGCCATGGGAGGACCGCTTGGGAGAAGCCCACGAAAGAAAGATGACCAAATATGAACATCTGGTCACAGACTGCCGAGCACAGGGCTGGAAGGCGAGATGCATGCCTATCGAGGTTGGCTGCAGAGGATTTGTGGGGCGCACCCTCCACAAAGCCTTTACTGCGCTGGGCATTGCAGGAACATCAAGGAGCAGGGCCATCAAGAACACCACCGAAGCAGTCGAGAGAGCCTCGAGATGGCTCTGGATCCGTAGAGGAGCACCATGGGGACAAGCGAGTGCTACCTGAACACAAGTCGCGGTCTGATCAGCCGTGGCTGGGTCGCCTGGGCAAGGGTGTCTGATGTTGAAAGACCCGAAACATCCGAGGACCCCAGGTTACATCACTGATGATGTGTTCAGGTGCATCTGAAGATGTGTTTCAAGAACTAGGTGCATCTGAAGATGTGTTTCAAGAACTACTTCCAAACAGATGTTCCGAAACCAATATTCTGTAAGCAGCCAATGGACAGAGAAGCATCTGAGACAGGAGCACTGTGTTTTTAAATTGGTTTCTCATGATAACATTGCTGTTTTAGCAAAACATTTGCTTTAGTTTTAGGACAACCATTAACTGCACACATTGTCCGATATTTTTTTCATATACATAGTACAATGTTTAAAAAGCAAGAAACTAACCGAATGACATTCAAACTAACAGTTACTGCCTACACGCGAAACATCAATCATCAGCGTCTCTGCTAGCCAATTGCTAGCAAAACTATTGTAGAAAAAAAAAAATTCCACCCTGTCTTTAAAGTGTGTGACAGTTAATGCAAAGCCTCTGGGTCATACCTATGTTCCCAACAGTCCTATGTTCTCCAGATTTATATGGCACACAATGAATACATGACTATGTTCCCCAGTTCCCATGGTCCTATGCTTCCCATCTCTATATAGCACATGATGGGGACCTGAAAAACTTGCTCCCCAGCTCTGTATTTACTTAATATGATATGGGTTATTGTGGGAACTTGTCAAAGGGGGCTTCTGTTCCCCAGCACTGCCGTATGGCTCTCAGTATAATAGGCCTAGATTTCAGGTAACTAAACAAATGGTTGGAGTCATGGAATCAGGTCATAGCTTCCTTAGGTGAAAAGTAGCCTAGTATACATGTTTTTGAATCTAATTCTTATGACAGTATGACTTATGTACTGTATCAAATGTAATCCAGTTTGTTTTTATCTCTAAATATGCTAGTTTATTTTTTATGCTAGCTAGCTTTTATCTATAGTTAATTTTGAACACCTTTTTTATATTTAGCTCTGAAATCTCACTGCTGAAATAAAGTTGATTGGGCCCTGAGAAAATTAGTCCTGACCTTTTGAAAAGTTTACTTAATGTTTGTTAACAGAACACTGAATTGGGGAACATAGGACCCTTTTTCATGTGTTCAGTATGTACCATATAAATCTGGACATAGGACCCTGGTAACATAAATACACTCCCAAAACATCTAGGATTAAACACCTAACACCAGTAAACACAACTCACTTCTACACACAGTTATTGTTTTCAAATGGAGAGTTGAATAAGCATAACACGAAACTGTAATTAGTAAATTTAACAGAACTCATAAAGCCAATATTTTAAGCCACATTCATACATGTCACAGATTATAGGCAGTGCAAAATATGTTGTGCTAAAATCATGTGAAAAGACATATTAGCCTGCAATTGTGTTTCTTAAAATAGTTAATCTAACTCTGCCTGATTCATATATATATATATATATATATATATATATATATATATATATATATATATATTAGTATAGAGGCTATTCATAATCCATGTACAGTAAATGTGAACTGCAGACTTTAAAGTGATTAAAAACTCAGAGCACCTCCTGAGATAATTTGCAGCACTCACATGAAGAACAAAATTGTTTGCAGGCATTCTAGAAGCTTCCACACTGCGCTCATAGCAACAGAGTGCTGTTAATATTCTCAAAGAGCGAATCAGACACACGCACCTTCTGCTTTTTTTTCATCTATTCTTCAAAATACAATCAAATGTGTTTCTCTAAGAAACAACATATCTTGTCAGATGTCACTCTTGCCCTGTTCAGACGGGGTATAATCATCCGTCTCGAGAGATCTGATCACAAGTGGACTGCTAAATACAGGTGCTAATGGGGTCCAAAATGTACAGGTTGGTGAGAAGATGAGCTAAATTACCTGCCACTGTTCAAAAAGTACCTGCTTTTTGATTAATTTCATATCATAGTTCAGAGTAAAAGAAGTGCATATTGCCAATTTTATCTGTACTGGTATATGGAGTTTTGTCGTGTTATGCAGAACTGTTTTGCTGTATTTAGATATCGTGTGAGTCATGACTTACTCCCAACTATGGTTTAGGTCAAAAAAGAAAAATGCACATATATTTTAAATTGTTTCTTTTAGTTTTTTTTTTTTTTTGCTGCCGTTATCAAGAGTCATGCGGTATCACGTGTGATGAATTCGTGTTGGCATGTTATAGGCGTAATCTCAAGTTTTTCTCTGAGTTGTGGTTCTCCTCAAATGTGTTCTGCAGAAGAAAAGTCATACACATTTGGGATGGCATGAGAGTAAATAATGAGATCATTTTCATTTTGGAGTGAACTAACCCTTTAATATTGACATTTGTGCTATGCAGTTGTTATGATGGTGGAATAAAGTAGTTAGAAGGTATACTTTTTTTCTTCAGACCACATGATCGCATATACAAACAAAGTATACACACATCCATATGACAGAACATAAAGAGATCTGCACCAACATGCAGTAATTGTATTTAAGATAATTCAGAGTTGTACTCCTAGTAAGCCTGCCTACATAATATTTTCTCACGTTTAGTGACAACCAATGAGGTTTGATCAACATAGCATGTAATCAACATAGCTGTTTTAACTAATCGATTATATAAAGTAATATATATGTGGAGGATAATGTGTAATTTGTAATGCTTTTGTATTCCTGTCGCAAATGGGCTAGCATGCTATACGCAGCCATAATATACGGCAATTACACGCTGTTATTGTAATTTGTGATGACACTGATTCTACTGCAAAGGTAGGTGTATAAAAGAGTGTTAATTGGTAGAATGTGGACAAAAAAGTATGATAGACATACCTTTATTTGGGCAGATGTGTGAATGGCTTTTGCTGCAGAAGGCACATGGGTGAAGTAGCATATAAAACAAAAGAGTGAATTGGCACTTTAGAGTATTTGAGTAGATTTGACTCATTTTGTAGAACAATTAAACAAAAATATTGTATGACATATTCTTGGAAAATTTCTCTATGTGAATGATCGAATTAGCTGAATTAGCTGTCAGCCTCAAAGTAGGTGGAGCTCAAGGTCACACCTACCAATGACGTGAACCAAAGGCAGTAAAAATGTGTTTAGCAGCCGGTTAGAAATTTTCTTAAAAGTCTGCCCTGGCAAGCTGTTACGAACCACCGAAACTAAATGACGTCTCACCTGTTCAATTTTCGATTTCATATTTAGTGTGTCATGGTCTTTAACATGATTATATGAGACCAGTTTGTATTAATAACCACTTGTCTAGATTACATTTAATGATCAATGAAAAATTCTAAATCAAATTCAAGCCAGATAGGTCAGCCTATGACACATTATGATCAGCCTTATTAAGTGTGGATCTCCATTTTGACAATAGTATGGCAAAGGGTAGAAACTATAAAGGATTTCTCCACATGAATCTAATTATTGTATATTGGGTTAGTTTGAGCTCTGTGGACTTTGAGTCAATATCACAGTACACTGCCCACCCACTTGATTTTCACTCCTTCTGCCAGCAGGTATCAATTTCTGTCAGTGGCTGACAGTTTGTTTCGACAGGTAGGAAAACAAATGATGCGCTGAAAATCGGCTTACTGCGAAATTGTCTGGAGCTAACAATTCATCTACAGTCCTGAATTCACTTTTTATTTGTAGTAGAGTTCTCCAGCTACATCCTGCATCTGTCTCAATCAATAAGCTGGACTGCCAAGGGGCTCCAAGCAGGTTTGTTTTTGCTTGTATATGTCTACACAGCTCATCTCTGCCAACTCAGATTAGTGAAGAACAGTCCTTATTTGGCCCAGCTATAAATAGCGCTCTCAACATGAAACTAATAAACCAATAGTAGTGCTCCTCTTTTGCTCGTGTTCCCATTAAATCTGTTACAGGCAGCAAGTGGGCTTATTCCACCCTGTTTTACTCTAAAAGTGACTTTCACATTGAACTGATCAGATATGACCTATAATTTTAAAGCAAAAGTAAACAATTAGGGCACATTATCTGTGTTTTTTCCTAACTCTTAACCACGAGCAAGTCATTGTGTTGAGCAGTAGTCGGCTACTAAAGCCCTGCAACCAAGTGTGTAAAATCAATTGGGTGGCATAGCACTCATCCTCTCCAGTTTCTAAAGTCCTGCAGCCTCAATTAATGCCATAATGAAAGTTTTCAGAGTAATTGCTCCAGATTGATCCAGAATGGAGGTCAGTGCTGAGTGCTGGTGGGAATTGGGACTGCCTTCCTATTTATTCTATCGTTTAACATGTTTCAGTGGCCAGGCAGAGAGAGAGATGAACTAAAAGGATACAATTTTTCTCTGAATTTCTGAATGATTAACCTAATAAGAGAGAGTAGCAAAGTCAAGTCAAGTGGTTTTTATTGTTGTTCAACCATATACAGTTAGTACAGTACACAGTGAAACAAGACAACATTCCTCCAGGACCATGGTGCTACATAAAACAACATAGACAAAAACACAGAACCACATGAGATTACACAGACTAAGTAACATACCTATATAAAGTGCATGTGCAAATGTGTGAAAAAAGTATGGGACAGTACAATAAATTACTAAAAATGAATAGGCCAATAGACACAGTGAGAGCCAACCAGTACACAGTAGTGCAAAAAAAATGACAGTTTATAAAATGCCAAATGTAAACATAACATACTATGAGATAGTGTTCTATGCACATAGCAGTTATTGAGGTAGCCAGGTATAAAGTGACAATAATTAAAGTGCAACTCAGGACACATGTGTGTATGTCAGTCCAATCTCTGAGGAGTCTGATGGCTTGTGGAAGAAGCTGTTACACAGTCTGGCTGTGAGGGCCCAAATGCTTCGGTACCTATTGCCAGACGGCAGGAGGGTGAAGAGTTTGTGTGAGGGGTGTGTGGGGTCATCCACAATGCTGGTTGCTTTGCGGATGCAGTTTTTTTTGTAAATGTATTTGATGGAGGGAAGAAAGACCCCGATGATCTTCTCAGCTGTCCTCACTATCCTCTGCTGGGCTTTGCGGTCCGAAACGGGGCAAGTCCCAAACAAGGCAGTGATGCAGCTGCTCAGGATGCTCTCAATAGTCCTTCTATAGAATGTAGTGAGGATGGGGGGTGGGAGATGTGCTTTCCTCAGCATTCAAAGAAAGTAGAGACGCTGCTGGTCTTTCTTGGTAATAGAGCTGGTGTTGAAAGATCAGGTGAGGTTCTCCGCCAGGTGAACACCAAAGAATTTGGTGCTCTAGACGATCTCCACAGAGGAGCCGTTGATGTTCAGCGGAGAGCGGTCACTCTGTGCTCTCCTAAAGTCAACAACCATCTCTTTTGTTTTGTCCACATTCAGAGACAGGTTGTTGGCTCTACATCAGTCCGTTAGCTGCTGCACCTCCTCTTTTTATGCTGACTCGTCGTTCTTGCTGATGAGACCCTCCACGGTCATGTCATCGGCGAACTTGATGTGGTTCGAGCTGTGCATTGCTGCACAGTCATGAGTCAGCAGAGTGAACAGCAGTGGACTGAGCACACAGCCCTGGGTGGCCCCAGTGATCAGTGTGTTGGTGGTGGAGATGCTGTTCACGATCCGGACTGACTGAGGTCTCCCAGTCAGGAAGTCCAGGATCCAGTTGCAGGGGGAGGTGTCCAGGCCCAGCAGGTTCAGCTTTCCAATCAGGTGCTGAGGAATTATTGTGTTGAATGCTGAGCTGAAGTCTATGAACAGCATTCGAACATATGAGTCCTTTTTATCTAGATGGGTGAGGGCCAGATTGAGGGTGGTGGCGATGGCATTGTCTGTTGAATGTTTTGGACGATATGCGAACTGCAGTGGGTCTAGTGAGGGAGCAGCTGGGTTTTAATGTGCCTCATGACAAGCCTTTTGAAGCACTTCATGATGATGGGTGTGAGTGCAACGGGACGGTAGTTGTTGAGGCAGGACACTGAAGACTTTTTTGGCATGGGGATGATGATGGTGGCCTTGAAGCACGTTGCAACGATGGCGCTGCTCAGAGAGATGTTGATGTCAGTAACAACATCTGCCTGCTGGTCTGCATATCCTCTGAGCACTCTGCCAGGAATGTTGTCTGGTTCAGCAGCCTTCCGTGGGTTGACTCTACATAGATTTTTCCTCACATCAGCCATGGTAAGACACGGTAAAGTAAGGAACCTGGTCGTTGGGAGGAGGGGTGTTCTTCCTCGCCACCACATTGTTCTGTGATTCAAACCTATCGTAGAAGTCTTTAAGCACATCTGGATGGGAGGCATCTTTGTCACAGGCAACTGATGTTGTCCTGTAGTTGGTGATGGCCTGGATGCCCTGCCACAGGCGCCACATGTCGCCGCTGTCCTGGAAGTGACTGTGGATTCTCTGGGCGTGTGTATGCTTTGCCTCTCTGATAGCCCGGGACAGTTTGGCCCTTGCTGTTCTTAGGGCAGCCTTGTTGCCTGCTCTGAAGGCGGAGTCTCGGGTCCTCAGCAGTGCACACACCTCTGCAGCCATCCATGGCTTCTGGTTGGAGCGTGTAGGGATAGTCTTGGAGAAGGTGACATCATCAATGCACTTGCTGATGTAGCTGTAGCTGTGTATTCCTCCAAGTTGGTAGAGTCGCCATATGTTGCAGCCTCCCTGAACATGTGCCAGTCAGTACACTCAACAGTCTTGAAGAGCAGAGATGGCTCCTGCTGGCCAGGTTTTCACCTGCTTCTGGAGCGGTGTTGTGCGTCTGACGAGCGGTCTGAATGCTGGAATTAGCATAACAGAGATGTGGTCTGAGAAGCCGAGGTGGGGGCGGGGCTCCGCACGGTACGCGCCTGGGATGTTTGTGTAAACAAGATCAAGCGTGTTTGCCCCTCTTGTTGCAAAGTCCACATACTGATGGAATTTAGGGAGCTCTGTGTCTTGAGATTTGCACGGTTGAAATCTCCGGCGACAATAAACAGTCCGTCAGGATGAGCGTTCTGCAGTTCGTTCATAGCACCATACAGTTCACAGAGCACTTCCTTAGCATTAGCACTGGGGGAAATGTAAACTCTGGTTATAATAACAGTGGTGTATTCCCGTGGTAAATAAAAAGGTGTGCATCTAACAGTCACTAGCTCCACCAGCGATGAGCAGTAACTAGAGACTAGTATAGAGTTATTGCACCATTTTGTATTGATGTAAACACACAAGCTACCACCGCAAGTTTTACCGCACAGAGCTGCATTTCTGTCAGCACGAAATGAGGCAAGCCCGTCTACCTGAATGGCGGCATCAGGAACTCTGTCGCTGAGCCACATCTCCGTGAGAACAAAGACGCAGCAGTCTCTAAGCTCACGCTGCGTAGTCTGCTGGAGCGTAGTCCAGTTTATTGTCCAGGGAGCAAACATTTGAGAGCAGGATAGACGGGAGAGTTGGCCGGCTAGGGCATGTTTTTAGCCTAGCGTGGACCCCCGCCCTCTTGCCGTGCTTTCGCTTCCTCACACACCGCTTACGATGTCCCCTCCCCTGGGCACCGGCATCAGGCGACGCTGAGGACTGCAGAATCCTGGTCTCCGCAGCAAGCCGAGTTCGCATAGCAACTCCTGCAGATCATCATGCAGCTTGGTTGTTGCATGAATCTTATATTTTACCAGTGTCTGGTGATGGTAGACACGAACACCGGTTGCTCCGATGTCCATGTGCCGTAAAAGTTGGGCTAAGTGACAAAAATAGCACCATTTTGGATCTGGAGTGGCCGCTGCGTGCTACCGCGGCACCATCTTGGATCAGCTCTGTGATCATCTTTGTCATCTCTTCCAAAGCAACTGTTTCAATTTAATATTTAATAAAAATTACTATGACTATTCCATAACCTTTCCAGGTGTTTTTGATTACCGAAAGTTTTAAAATTTAAAATATAATACATCGCAGAATGCTGGTGATGCTCTTATCCATCTACTAAAATTGAATGGTGACTAGAGGCTGTCAAACTTTAAAAAAAGTAGCACTATAAAAGTAGTCAACATGGTTTGTGTACTATGTTTAAAGTCCATAGGCTGTCAATCCGAGGCCATACAAACATATAGTAATTAAAGTCGTTATTCACTGATAACCCTCTCAGCCACAGCTCTCAAATCTTAGTCATGTTAGTATTCAAATATATATCCTTTTTAGGGGGATATACAGATGCTAAGCGCAGCAATTCAACATGGTGACTAATAGATTTATTCAACAAATAAATAGGCAAAATGACTATTACATCTTAGAGCACAAAACTATAAAAGTAAGAAAAGTAAGTAGTAACCACTTATGTGCATCCTGAATGCAGAATGATGCACTTCAACTTAACTGGAGTGCTTCAGGGTGATCCTCGCAGACCTGTAAGACAATATTGCAAGGACACATCTAATTCGCAGCTATGGAAGCCGTAGAGTGCCAATTTAAAAAGAATGAAGGAAGAAATTATCAACCTATTAATTTTGAAAATAAAAGCTTGTATAAACAAATCAATTTACAAATGGACAAATAAATAGACATATTTAAATGTTTATTTAATTCATTTTTAAAATACAATTAAATGTAAAAATTTAGCACATTATGACATTTTTTTAAATGCACCTTTTCTTCACTCATTTGCCAGTTACTTTTCTTCGTTCATTTGCCAATAGCTTTTCTTTTTCATTTTACATTGCCTTTTCGTTTACCATTTGCCAATTGCTTTTCTTTCTATATTTGACAATGAAGTTTAAAAATGCCATTTGAGAGCTGACACATGGGAGCAACCAATGAACCTTCAGCTCAATTTTAACACATGCTAAAACTGTGGTGGGTGTGGTAAGGAACCGTCTGAAAACAATAATTTTAGAGAGATTCCCGTATTTTATAACTTCAAAAGTGGCAACCCTAGTGGCTCCTTTCTAGACATGTACCACTGTGCATGCTCGGGGAGGGCTGTGCTCTCCATTTAACAGCAGCGGTGACAAGTAAGCATTAACTTCTGATACATTTTGCATCCATTTCTTTTGCAAGGGCTTCATAGAGCACATACACTGCTCATATCTCTATCAATAGGTAGTCCAAAAACAGGCTGTCTTACATCTACTTGGAGTGGCACGTGTGTCTACAGTATTTTTTGTCCATTTATAAATTGGCTTTTTTAAGCCAATAAAAAGAGTTTTTTAAATTATTAAATTTTTAAAATTAATAGACTGATCATTTATTTCTTCATTCTTTTTTTAAATGGCACTCTACGGCTTCCATACAAATCATCAAGCAGCTTAAACTTTTTTTTTTAATGCAACTATTTACAGTATTTAAGCAGTGTCAAACATAATCAGCAAACGACTTTCATCTCTCCACAACACCTCACAAACATTAGTAATATTACTCACAGCAAAGGATTTAACATCTGACAGTGATCATCTTGAAATAGGTTGATGATGCAGCACTTTGCTGTAAAAACAAAACAAAAAAATACCTAAATAATTAAAGAGATTGAACTTCTTGCAGAGTGTTTGACTGTGCTGTCTGTTATTCACTGTTATGCAGAGCATGATATCATCACACAAAAACGTGTTCTAAGAAGTTGCATCTCTCAATTATTTTGAGAATTGTGTCTCCCATTGAAACCACCTCCAATAAATATTAATGATAGTCTTCGATCTCAGTAAGTTGTTAGACAAGGCCAAGGTCTGGGTAGATTAGATGGTAAGCGAACAATCAGTTCTCATAGTCAATGTGTTGAATGCAGGAGAAATGGGAGTAAAGACCTGAGCGACATTGATAAGGGCCAAATTGTTATTTCCAGAAGAATGGGCAATGGGCTAAGCTTGTGGGGTGCTCCCAGTCAGCAGTGGTGAGTACTTACCGACCATGGTCCGAGGAGGGACAAACTACAAACCGGCTACAGGGATTTGGGCGGCCAAGGCTCATTGATACGTGAGGGCAATGAAGGCTATCTCATCTGGTCTGAACGGACAGAAGGTCTACTGTGGCACAATTCACAATTTTTTTTAATGATGATTATGGGAGGAATGTGTCACAACACAAAGTGCATTGAATCCTGATGTGTATTAGGCTGCGTTGCCACAGACCAGTCAGAGTACTCATGATGACCCCTATACACCATCAGAAGTGCCTATAATGGGAACATGAGCATCAGAACTGGACCTTGGAGCAGTAGAAGTTCGCTTGCTCCGATAAGTCCTGTTTTCTTTTACATCACGTGAATGACCGTGTCCGTGTGCACTGCTTACCTGGGGAAGTGATGACGGTGGATGGAGAACAATATTCTGCTGGGAAACCCTGAGTCCGGCCATTCATGTGGATGTCAAATTGACATGTTCCACCTACCTAAACATCGTTGCAGAGCAGGTACACCCCTTCATGGCAATGGTATTCCCTGATGGCAGTGGGCTCTCTCAGTAGGATGATATGCCCTGCCACACTGCACAATGGGAATGTTTGGGAATGGTTTGAGGAACATGATGAAGAGGTCAAGGTGATGCCCTGGCCTCCAAATTCCCCATATCTCAATCCGATTGAGCATCTGTGGGAAGTGTTTTACCAACAACTTTTTCAACTGCTATTTCTTGGTGCTAGGTACCACAGGACACCTTCAGGGATCTTGTAGAGTCCATGCCTTGGCAGGTCGGTGCTGTTTTGGTGACACGTGGAGGACCAACAGCATATTAGCAGGTGGTCATAAGGTTTTGTATATGCACTGATCAGCCACAACATTAAATCCACTTGCCTAATATTGTGTATGTCCCCCTTGTGCCATCAAAACTGCACCAACCCGCATCTCAGAATTACATACTGAGATGCTATTCTTCTCACCACAATTGTACAGAGTGGTTATCTGAGATACCGTAGACTTTGTCAGTTCAAACAAGTCTGGCCATTCTCTGTTGACTTCTCTCATCAACAAGGCATTTCCATCTGCAGAACTGCCACTCACTGGATGATTTTTTGTTTTTGTTTTTGGCACCATTCATAGTAAATTCAAGAGAATGTTGTGTGTGAAATTCACTCAAACCAGCCCATCTGGCACCAACAATCATGCCATGGACCAAGTCACTGGGATCACAATTTTCCCCATTCCAATGGTTGATGTGAATATTAAATGAAGCTCCTGACCCGTATCTGCTGCCACACAATTGCCTGATTAGATAATTGCATGGATGCTTGTTGGTGCCAGATGGGCAGGTTTGAGTATTTCTGTAACTTCAGAATTTTTGGAGCATTTGGTCACCATTTACTT
This sequence comes from Moxostoma hubbsi, assembly GCA_032164185.1. Classification (NCBI taxonomy): domain Eukaryota; kingdom Metazoa; phylum Chordata; class Actinopteri; order Cypriniformes; family Catostomidae; genus Moxostoma; species Moxostoma hubbsi. The sequence continues at coordinate 11,572,779 of JAVLUX010000031.1, read as the reverse complement.
TAATTGCATGGGAAAAAGTAGAATGAACATCCTGCCTAACATCTCTTTTTGACTGAAGAGAGAAAGAAATACAGGTTTGGTGAGTGAGGGTGAGAGGGATAAGTTACAGGATTAGTATATTTGGGTATATATTACAGTATATAATAACCTTTAATAACAGCAAACATCCAGAATTTAGATACCAGACAACAGTATTATGGTACTCTTCTTGTTTTTTCATTTGTGTAGACAGACATATAATGTGACTATTGCAAGTACTGTCCAATGCTTGCAATAGTTGGCTGACATATAAAGCTTTTTCATGAAATAGAGAGGTTTTATTACCATATTCATTACAGTTGACAGTTGAAAGAATGGTTTTGCATGTGGAGATGAAGTGTATTAATGACTAGAATGACTTTTTTTCACAGTACATTTATGCATGTGAGGAAGTCTATAGTCTCTTGTTACATTACCACTCAAATGCAAATTCATGCTCAAAATCGGCTTTACGTTTGAATGAGGTTTCACCAGCGTATGCTGAACTGAACAAGGTCATGTAAAGAATATAGCCCAACCAAACTGGCTGCTTAACTGAACTCAAAGAAAAGCTCTTTAAATGGTCCTCTAACTCTGTTCGGCTCATTGAAGAGATAGCAGAGCAAATTAAAGTGTGACTGACTACTCACAAAGACAGCTAAATAAATCAACCTTTGGTCAGTTATTTCTTACAATCATTGGACTGACTAAAAACCCATTACTGCAAATATAATGTGTTTACCTGAATGGATGATGCAGATGTATGTCTGGTTCATAAGGCTTTTGTTTCACAAACACATCTTTTAAAAAGGAACTGAAATTTTCACCTTTTGCTGAACCTTACATAACATCAGGGTCTTTATATTATTTCCAGTAAGAAAAGGATACATTGAAGCATGCCAAGCACAACTGATATGCTTAAATATATTTTTTCCTCATTCCCCTCTTTAATATCTGTAGGTGCATTTTTGAATGCAATTGCTACTCTTTATGAAGTAACAAACAGTAGTGGTTGAGTAATTATATTTAGATAATCCTTGCCTTGAGGTCAATTAGTTCATAAAACTTCAATTATATCTCCAATTAATTATCTTCCACAACCTCTTTTTACAAAGCATCTAACATACAGTTGAAACACTCTCACAGATGATCTGGCCTTGATTAAATGTCTAGCTAAACTACTAGTAAATAAAGTACTCGTGAGATGCACATCTACATAATTAAAATCAGAACAATTTTCAATAACACAGCATATTACTCAGAAATACTCAATATCCGGGTTCAAATATGTTAAGAAAAATTTGGTGGTGACTATTAATGTGAAACCTAACAAAATTACTCCATAAAGTACTTCAAGATTAGATTGTAGAGCGGAGAAGGGTATGGCCGGGTTGGAATAACGCACGCCTGGTCCCCAATCAGCCTGATGGGGGCGCGTGAGGGATAAAGGCGGCCAGTGACAACAGTTCAAGAGAGAGAGAGAGAATGACATTGAGCTGCTCTGTGTTTATGTTTGTGTGGTTTTTGTTCAGTTTATTATTAAAACTATTATTTATATTGCCAAGCCGGTTCTCGCCTCCTCCTTGCCCATTGACCGCTTTACAATGGTGGCCAAACCCGGGAAGGAGGAGGGATGCCCGTCACGGATCCTCGACACTGCCATCCACCCAGGGGAGCACCGCTGCCCTCTGCCGGGGGACGGAGTAGCCCGACCGCCCGGATGCAGGGAATGGCCGCCGTCTGCGAGGCGAGTGGGGACTGGACTCCACGACCGCCTGGAGCAATGGAGCCGCTGCCAGGCATGGAGGAGTGCCCTGCCGTCCCCCAGAAACATGGAGGGGTCGAGAGGACCGCCATCCGCGAGGGGAGGAGGGACGTGATTCCCCGACTGCCTGGAGTGGTAGGGCCGCTGCCAGGGGTGGAGGAGTGTCCCCACGAGTCGCCGGGGGTCGTAGGTCTGACTCCGGTCCGCCCGGGGAGGAGTGGCTGCCGTCCGCCTAAGAGGGTGGGGGAGTGATCGAGGACAACGCGATGGTTCATCTGAGAACCGGTGAGTGAGTTTTTTTTTTTTTAACCTTCTCTCTTTCTCTGTCGCTCCGTGTTGGCCTTTGTCCCTCGCCTATTTTGTTTGTTGTTGTTTTTATCCTCCTGCCTCCTCCCAGGTCGAGAAAAGCAGGGTAGTCCCACTGGCATACGGGGCGCAAGGCACGCTCCCGGGGAGGGGGTGTATGTCATGCTGGGTGTCCACGGCCTGAGGCAATACTGGGAGGAGTGTAGAGTGGAGGAGGGCAGGGCCAGGCAGGAACAACGCACATCTGGTCCCCAATCAGCCTGATGGGGGCGCGCGAGGGATAAAGGCGGTTCGAGAGAGAGAGAGAGAGAGAGAGAGAGAGAGAGAGAGAGTATGACATGGAGATACTCTGTGTTTATGTTAGTGTGTTTTTCGTTCAGTTTATTATTAAAACTATTATTTATATTGTCAAGCCGGTTCTCGCCTCCTCCTTGCCCACTGACCGCTTTACACTAACAATTATATAGTCAACAATTTCTTCTCACAGTAAATACACAAGAGTGAAATCAGAACAAGTGAGGGATATTTATTGACATATTAACTTGGATCTCTTTTTATCCCCTCTTTTGTTGTATCTACAACTTTTACACTCAATTTAACCCTTAAATTTAAACAAAATAAAGAAAAAAGAAACACCCAGCTTCAAATTTTAAGTCTTTCGTTGGCACGCATTGTTGGAGCTCATGTTTGTTCAGAAATGATTTGTTCTTACGAACTCCAGGTGAAGTATGGATTTTGAAGCAACAAACAGCAAAGTCCACAAACCCCATTGAGAAAGGGAGACGAACCACAGATCCGAATGATTCTGATGTCATCCACAAAGAATCAAGCACGATAATGATGAAGCACGATTAAATGTTACATGCAGGCCAATCATCCAACAGTCTTCGAAGAAAGCCAGTCTTTTTTGCCACGAGCAAATATTTAAATAATTCATAGTAAATTCTAGATTGCTTTGGGCCATTACTTAACAGAACTTGGAGTGAAATATTGTTGATTCCCAACAATCTTAACTCTAGGATTAGATGAAATCTTTCTCTTTCATATGCAACACAGTTTAGGCATATATGGTCTACCTTTTCAGGATGTCCACATTTTTCACAGTTACCGGTGTGATGTATCCCTATTATGTGCAGACTCTGATTTAATGCTAAATGTCCAATACGCTGTCCGTAAATAATAAAATCCTTTTTCCTATTGCCGTATTTAACTCTCTCTGCACCAACATATACCTGAATGAGATGCAAATGTCTACCTCTAGATTCACTATCCAAGAACATCTGGCATTTCTTTTTAACATCAGTCATAATGATCCCTTTAACTTCTGCTATACTCAATGTAAGTCCTCCTTGCGCTCTCAAATCCCGCTCCTTGAACTTCAGAGGTTAAACAGTAAACTTCTCCCCTTGGCTAACAGCTAAGATTTATCTCAAAACACCAAATTACTTATTTCTTTAAATAGAAATAATCATTTTAAACACTTTATAAAGATATAACATGAATTATGAATAAAAAATTATATTTTAAAACTATTTCCAATTATTAATTTAGTCTTTTTTTAATTTACAAGGCATGCTCATTTTAGCAGGGCTATACACAGTATAATGTCATGTCCCATTCACAGCCTTACTCTCATTTTCACTCTAAATCAGTCAAATAAAAAATATATAATTAAATGTTAAAACACTGACAGCAGTTAAATATGTTTTTATTTAATTATACCTTTAATTCAAAACCATTCTCAATGTAATTCTGAATGGTGCACAACCCTGGTTCACACCCATAGAACTGTGAAACTCAACAACCCTTCTGAAGTGATACTTCAACCAAGCAACTTGAGCTTGGTAAAGCTATAGAATGTCTCAGCGGGAAACCAGACACACATTTTCTCTTATCTATTTACTGGTTTAAATAAATAGATAAATGTAAACTGAAAGCACTTTAAAAGTCTAAGTGGTGTTAAATTGATTTATCCTAGCTAACTGAGCTGTTAAAGGGGCATTTTAAATGTCAATATGCCAACTAATTGGAGTGTTGGTGGCATAGTGGGCTAAAGCACAAAACTGGTAAGCAGAAGGTTTCTTGTTCACAGCCAATACCATTGTGTTTTTGAGTAAGGCACTTAACTCCAGGTTGCTCCGGGGGTATAGTCCCTATTATACGTGCACTGTAAGTCACTTTGGATAAAACCGTCTGCCAAATGCATAAAGGCAATTCAATTAAATAGGGTTTATAGTGGAATAAGCTAAATAAATTCACTTCATAAGGGCCTGTTGATCATTCAGATTCATCTTCACCTTCTGTAAATTACTTTAGCTAGTCTAAATTATACAGGTAGAGATTATTTTTATTTATTTATGTTAATTATGGTTTAATATTTACAACCCTGATCCCAAAAAGTAGTTTTTGGTTGGAAAGGCAGCTCTATTAATTATAATTTAATTAATTACTAAATATTAATTATCTTGAAACTTGGAGAATGCACAACATGTCTCACACAATTCTCATCAATACCAATCTTCCTTTGATTCATTCATTTCTGATGTGCTGTTCACAACATAGTCTCATAAATTGAAAGTTACTATATCTTCATTTTTGCAAACTGAGATTTATGTGCCACTTTTTTATGTTTTGCTGCAGTTTCCTGTGGAAATAAACACTAGAGATGCTACTACAACTGTGCGATAAACACTTATTTTTCACTGTATTTCTCACACCCTGCTATGTTATTATATGAAAACACTTTTACTATAATGCATCGTTTGAAAAACGATACATTTTAACGCATGTATTACAGACTCACCTTCATTTTCACACTTATTCCATTGCGACTGAGCCTCGAGCCAAACCAAGAATGCTCAAAATGAAAGTGAAGCAAAAGTGCCATAGAAGCAACATTAAATTATTTAGTTGCTTTAGTAAATGTGCTTTTAATGACAAAACAAAAGAGATGCTTGTTGACTTTAGGAGAGTACCACTCTCCATTGAACATCGACGGCTCCTCTGTGGAGATCGTGAAGAGCACCAAATTCCTTGGTGTTCACCTGGCGGAGAACCTCACCTGGTCCCTCAACACCAGCTTTATTACCAAGAAATCCCAGCAGCGCCTCTACTTTTTTGAAGGCTGAGGAAAGCACATCTCCCACCCCCGCATCCTCACTATATTCTATAGAGGGTCTATTGAGAGCATCTTGAGCAGCTGCATCACTGCCTGGTTTGGGAATTGCACCGTTTCGGACCGCAAAGCCATGCAGAGGATAGCGAGGACAGCTGAGAAGATCATTGGGGTCTCTCTTCCCTCCATCAAAGACATTTACACAAAACAACATTTACAAAAAATGTCAGATAAATATGCTAGGTTCCAAAATGTAAGTAAGTGAAGATGTACCATGAAGTTGAAGTTAAACACCCTGTTCATTCACAAAAATATTTTGTAAAAATATATGTAGGTAAACATTGACTTTTTATTACTGTATTGGTGCATACAAATTATAATTATTACATTCTAAAATAAGTTATTTGGTGAATTATTATTTTTTTTTTAAAAGTTTTAAATCTACTTGTCTACAATAGCTATTAGGATGAATAACAAAATGTGATTTAAAATAACGTTTATGTAATTTCTGAGCAAATAAACAATTATAAAAAATGAATATTGTGGCAGGGCGGGGCCGGGTCGTGATTCTACACACCCGGTCCCTTATCAGGCTAATCAAGCCTCGGAGAGGGATAAAGGCCGACTGCGGAAGATGGTGCGGGAGAGAGAGATCGTTTACGGACATGTCCATCAGGTGTGTGTGTGTGTGTGTGTGTGTGTGTGTGTGTGTGTGTGTGTGCGTGCATGCACGGTTAAGTTTCTCATTAAAATATTATTTATATCGTCAAGCCGGTTCTCGCCTCCTCCTTTCCACTTAATTGCTTTACAAATATTTAATGAATATCAAAATGACAAAGAATATGAATATTGTCAACAGACTGAAAAATATCAAGATATAATTTTTTTCAACCATATTGCCCCACCCTACGGGCCCCCACTTGGACAATTGCTTGGGGCCTCGGAAAACTCATGCTATGTCATTCAGACATATTTATTTGTAGCTACCAACCAAAATCTAATTTGTACCCTACAATATGGATTGACACACACTAGAGATACACACACATTTCATCATAATTCTTTCAAGTTAACAGCAATTTCTCTATTTTATTGCCTTTACTATAAAACTAAATCAATAGAAGGTGTTGAACACTTACAAGACCTGTGAAATGGTTACTTTAAGAAATGTTAAATGTATAAGTAGTGTTAAATAGGGCTCTCTTTGCTGACTGCTGTGAAAGTAGCCTTTTAAATGTCAAAACTTGAGTGGGTACTCAAAATTGGTTTAACAGGAAGAAAAGACAAACAAAAGTGCTGACAAATATTTATGAAATGTCGGTTTATGCTATTAAATTCTACAAAATTGGCCATGGCCTTTTCTCAAATACAAAACTTCAGAAGACATATTATAAGCTACAATTAAGAGTTTCTTATGCTAGACCTTTTCACAGAATGATCTATATTTTTCTGAGACATTTCAGTAACTTTTAACAGGGGGTCAGGGACTGGCTTATCAGGTCCTATTTAGCCCCTGCTGGCAAATACTGGAACCTATGATGGCAATAAATGTAAGCGCAATGTAGTTCTAGCGAGAAGACTAGCAGCTGTACATCATCGCACCATTAGCTGGGTAATTGCCAGCCAATCACATGTAAGCCATTGCTTTATAAGTCTGCCCACAATCTATCACATTGCTGTTTCAGTGTGCTAACACGGCAACCTCCACCACCCAACCACCACAGGTGAGTCCCATCCAGCACAGGGGTAGGCTTCTCACCCCTGCCTCCTATCTCCGGCAGGATATGACGGTTCCAAGTACAACATCTTCGGACAGCCAGATGGGGCCTACACCAAAAAGAGGCATTTTGTTTTATATTCATTTTATATTTATATTCATCAAATAAATGTCATCTTAGATTGACAAGTCATGTCATCAGACAAGTCTGCGAGTCTTCCAGATAGAATAATGTTTCTCCATTGATAGCTAGTCAAAATGCAGCAGTGCTGCAGTTCATATAAAAACAATCTGCAAATATTGATGCTGACTACCACCCCTGGAGTCGCGATTTCGAATCCAGGGTGTGCTGCATGTCTCGAGCCAGGTCTCCTAAGCAATCATATTGGCCCGGTTGCTAGAGAGGGTAGATTCACATGGGGCACCCTCCTCGTGATCACAATTATGGGTTCTCGCTCTCAATGGGGCACATGGTAAATTGTGCTTGGATTGCGGAGAATAGCATGAGCCTCCCGTGCTGTGCATCTCTGCGGTATCATGCACAACAAGCCACGTGATAAGATGCGCAGATTTACTGTCTCAGAAGAGGAGGCAACTGGAACTTGTCATCTGCCTACCCAGATTGAGGTGAATAACCATGCCACCACAAGGAACTACTAAGTAGTGGGAATTGGGCATTCCGAATTGGGGAGAAAATGGTATAAATAAATAAAAAGAAAGAAATCAGGACACTTTGCACCAGTGTGCAGATCAGTTAAGAGGGTTGAGGATGAATCACCTGATGATGTTGCTTTTATGGGGGCAATTCATGCAGAAAAAAAAATTATGAAGGACTCAAAATGAGTAAGCAACCAGTGAGTTTTAAGCTTGATACTGGTGCTGGTGTTTCAGCCATCCCTGAGTCAGTATACTCTAAAAACAGAGATGGGAAACTCAAGACACCTCAGAAAAGAATCAGCGGCCAAAACAATACCCCATTAAAAGTCCTTGGCACATTTGAAGCTGAAATAATTAAAGGTGAAAACAAAATAAATCAACAAGTGTTTGTCATAGCTGATCTAGTAATGCCATTACTAGGACTCCCAGCCATAGGGGAGCTAAATCTGATACAGTAGTGTGGCAGCGGGGGCGTGGTCAAGCGCCCGTCCGGAGAGGGGGAGCGGTAAGGGCGCTTACACCTGAGCTAAAATATGTCTAACACCTGTCTCTAATTTCAGTGAGCACGGGGAGAGCGGCATAAAAGAGCCACAGCACCGCCAGTCAGGACGCCAGTCCAGTGTTGGCAGCCCAAGTGTATAGTTTTGAGTTTATGGAAAGCTTTAGATTTGTTATAAGTTTATGTTTGAACCCCTGTAATTTTACGTTGAAGAATTAAAAAACCCCTCACCTGTGTGCAGAAGCCTGTCCTCGTGTCCTCCTTTTCCCCGCCCTGTCAAGAGTCTTTTACACTGGTGCCGAAACCCGGGAAATTAAACATGGAAGGTCGTCCCGTAGAGTCCTCCCAGCTGGCCGAAGTCCTCCAGTCCCTCGCAGCATTACATCAGAGCCACCATCAGTCCCTGCTTGAGCTCCGGGAGGACCAAGATCGGCGGTTCTTTGAGATCATGCGGGCTCAAGCAGAGGACCGGCATGCCATCCGGAGCCTGCTCAGCCAGGAGGTCGCTCCCGCCACAGCCGCGACCCCGGACCATCGCTCCCCGTTGCCCCCGCCCACGTTACAGAAGATGGGGGCAACGGATGACCCCGAAGCGTTTTTGGACCTTTTCGAGCGGACCGCTGAAATCTGGGGCTGGCCGCGCGATCAGTGGGCAGACCGCCTTGTTCCTCTTTTGTCCGGGGAAGCCCAACTCGCAGCTCAACAACTGCCTGCAACGAACCTCCTGGCCTATGCTGATCTGAGGAGAGCCATCATGCAACGGGTTGGTCGGAGTCCCGAAGAGAACCGCCAACTTTTCCGGGCCATGAAGTTGGAGAAAGCCGACCGCCCGTTCGCGTTTGCCCAGCGGCTCCGTGATGCCTGTCGGAAGTGGCTGCTAGTGGGGGACCGCGACGTCGAGGGACTGATCAATCAGGTGGTGCTGGAGCAGTTCATTCAGCGATTGCCCAGGAGAACGGCGGAGTGGGTCCAGTGCCACCGCCCGGCGTCGCTGGAGGCGGCTGTCCAACTAGCGGAGGACCACATTGCGGCGATCCCAAGGGCGGATGAGCCCTCTCTCTCTCTCTCTCCCTCCCCTCCCCCTGTGTTTTTTCCGCTCTTCCCCATCCCCCTCCCCCCTCTCGCTCTGTCTTCCTTCCAGGGTCCGTTCCTGCCCCCCGCAGGCGAGGAGCCTGGCAGAGACCCACGGTGGCATCGCACACCCCCCCCGCAACATTCAGCCGCTCTCCCCCTCAGGTGGGGGCGTCCGCCGACGCAGGTACGGGTGTGGCGCCTGGGCCAGCCTGTTGGAGGTGCGGGGACCCGGGCCACTTCCGTGATCAGTGTCCGATGATGGAAGTGGGGACGGTGGTTCGGGTCTCCGATCCCCTGCATGCTGCCCCCGATCGGGCTGGAGCGTACCGGATTCCGGTAAGAATCCAGGGGGGTACACACCAAGCATTGCTGAATACCGGTTGCAATCAGACCACCATACATCAACGCTTGGTTCAACCCGGGGCTTTGGGCAGAGCTAGACGGGTGAGGGTGAGGTGTGTGCATGGGGATATTCACAAGTACCCGATGGTGACCTTGTTAGTGAAATTCCGGGGAAAAAAGCATAGATTGGAGGCAGCGGTTAGTCCCCGCCTCACCCATCCTCTGATTTTGGGGACCGATTGGCCAGCATTTAAAGATGTGCTAGGGGGAGTTTGTACGGATGGGTCCTGCACTAAAGTGGGGAGATGTGCAATGTGCGATGCTTTGACAGGGGAGGTGGAGCTGGGGCCGTCCTCGGCTGCTCCAAATCGGGATGACGAGAACAGGGGCGAGGCTTCCGCCCCTCCTCTTCGCAGGGAATTCCCTGACGAGGATTTCCCTTTGGAGCAATCGCGGGACGAAACCCTCAAGCATGCCTTCGATCAGGTGAAAGTGATCGATGGTCAGCGTCTTCAGCCAGACATCGCTCTCGCATACCCCTATTTTACAATTATAAATGACTGACTGTATAGAGTGATGCAGGACACTCAAACTAAAGAAAATATGACACAGCTTTTGATTCCACGGAGCCGCCGGGAAATGATATTCCAGGCGGCTCATTATAATCCCATGGTGGGTCATCTAGGGGAAAGAAAAACACTTCTCCGACTAATAGCCCATTTTTATTGGCCGGGCATTAGCGGTGACGTCCGCAGGTGGTGTGCGGCGTGCCGCGAATACCAGCTGGTAAACCCACCGGCCACCCCAAAAGCACCATTGCGCCCTCTTCCGTTGATCGAGGTCCCCTTCGAGAGAATTCGAATGGACCTCGTCGGGCCATTAGAGCGGACAGCACGGGGACATCGCTTTGTGTTAGTCCTAGTGGATTACGCAACACGATATCCAGAAGCAGTGCCTCTAGGCAACATCTCAGCACGTAGTGTTGCTGGGGCGCTCTTCAAAATAATCTCCCGGGTGGGGATTCCAAAAGAAATCCTCACCGATCAAGGCACAACGTTTATGTCACGCACACTTCGCGAACTTTACGATCTATTGGGCATTAAATCGATTCGCACTAGCGTGTATCATCTGCAGACAGATGGCCTAGTGGAACGTTTTAACAAAACCCTCAAAAACATGATTCGTAAGTTCGTGCACGAGGATGCTAAAAATAGGGACAGATGGCTCGATCCCCTGTTGTTTGCAGTGCGAGAGGTCCCGCAAGCCTCAACCGGCTTCTCTCCATTTGAGCTGTTGTACGGGCGACGCCCGCGCAGCATATTAGATGTCTTACGAGAAGGCTGGGAGGAAGGAACTACGAATAGCAAAAATGAAATTCAATACGTTCTTGACCTCAGAGCAAAGCTCCACACTTTGGGAAAACTAACACAGGAGAATTTGCTCCGAGCCCAAGAACGTCAATGCCGGCTGTACGATAGGGGAATGCGGCTAAGGGAATTTGCACCGGGAGATAAAGTTCTTGTATTGCTTCCCACATCGAGCTCCAAATTACTCGCCAAGTGGCAAGGGCCCTTCGAAGTCACACGACGAGTGGGGGATCTCGATTATGAGGTTAAGCGAACCGATAGGGGGAATGCGCGTCAAATTTACCACCTCAACCTCCTTAAATTATGGAGGGAGGCGGTCCCTGTATCGTTGGCTACGGTGGTCCCAGAGAGGGCGGAGCTCGGACCGGAGGTAAATCCAAAACCAGATTTCAATGCCCCAGTCATTTGTGGAGACCACCTCTCCCCGTGCCAGCGAGCAGAGGTTGCCAGGTTGCAGAAGGAGTTTGCGGACGTGTTTTCTCCCCTGCCGGGTCGCACGAACCTCATCCAGCACCGGGGGCGGTCGTTCGTTGCCGCCCTTATCGCCTCCCCGAGCATAGAAAGAAAATTGTCCGGGACGAATTGGATGCCATGCTTGATATGGGGGTAATAGAAGAATCCCACAGCGACTGGTCCAGCCCGGTTGTTCTTGTTCCCAAGAGTGATGGGTTGGTGCGGTTCTGTGTGGATTACAGAAAAGTCAACGCGGTGTCTAAATTTGACGCGTACCCAATGCCCCGCATTGATGAACTGCTCGATCGGTTAGGTACTGCTCGCTTTTATTCGACATTGGATTTAACAAAGGGTTATTGGCAGATCCCCTTGACGGCAATCTCCCAAGAAAAAACGGCCTTCACCACGCCGTTCGGATTACACCAATTCGTGCACTTCCGTTCGGTTTGTTCGGGGCCCCAGCCACGTTCCAGCATTTAATGGACCGTGTCCTCCGGCCGCACTCTGCTTACGCCGCTGCCTACATAGACGATATTATTATTTATAGTAATGACTGGCAGTGGCATATACAACATCTGAGGGCGGTCCTGAAGTCGCTGAGGTGGGCGGGGCTCACTGCAAACCCTAAGAAGTGCGCGATTGGGCGTGTGGAGGTGCGGTATCTGGGGTTCCAATTGGGCCATGGCCAGGTGCGTCCCCAAATTGATAAAACCGCGGCGATTGCGACTTGCCCTAGGCCCAAGACCAAAAAGGGGGTGAGGCAGTTCCTGAGGCTGGCTGGCTACTACAGAAGGTTTGTACCTAATTATTCGGACGTCACCAGCCCGCTGACTGACCTCACTAAAAAGGGGGCTCCAGATCCGGTCCAATGGTCGGAGCAGTGCCAACAGGCATTCACACAAATTAAAGCCGCACTCTGTGGGGGGCCGTGCTTGTATTCACCTAACTTCTCTCTCCCTTTCTTATTACAGACGGACGCTTCAGTCAGGGGGCTGGGGGCCGTACTCTCGCAGGTGGTGGAGGGGGAGGAGCGCCCGGTGCTATACATCAGTAGGAAGCTCTCCTTTAGGGAAACGAAGTATAGCACCGTGGAGAAGGAGTGTCTGGCCATCAAGTGGGCGGTCCTCACACTCCGCTACTACCTGCTGGGGCGGGCCTTCACCCTCTGCTCGGATCATGCCCCACTGCAGTGGCTCCACAGCATGAAGGATACTAACGCCTGGATCACCCGTTGGTATCTGGCTCTCCAGCCTTTTAAGTTCGAGGTGATCCACAGACCGGGGGTGCAGATGGCTGTCGCCGACTTCCTTTCCAGAAATGGGGGGGGAGTGGTAGGCAGGCCGGATGGCGCCCCGGCCTGAGTCGGGCGGTGGGGGTATGTGGCAGCGGGGGCGTGGTCAAGCGCCCGTCCGGAGAGGGGGAGCGGTAAGGGCGCTTACACCTGAGCTAAAATATGTCTAACACCTGTCTCTAATTTCAGTGAGCATGGGGAGAGCGGCATAAAAGAGCCACAGCACCGCCAGTCAGGACGCCAGTCCAGGGTTGGCAGCCCAAGTGTATAGTTTTGAGTTTATGGAAAGCTTTAGTTTTGTTATAAGAAGTTTATGTTTGAACCCCTGTAATTTTACGTTGAAGAATTAAAAAACCTGTGTGCAGAAGTCTGTCCTCGTGTCCTCCTTTTCCCCGCCCTGTCAAGAGTCTTTTACAAGTAGGTTGCTGTAGTTGCATGAAACTGACAATCAGTAAGCTGCAAGGGAGCTATAAAATAAAATTAGCAGATGGAGCAAGCCCCTAAGCACTCTCCGCACCACTCTGCACAGGTATGGTGGTGGTTCTGAAACCTAATGGTAACATCTGAATCTGCATGGATTTTACAAAACTGATTGAAAGCGTGTCCAGGAAGAGACATCCTGCCAGCTGTTGATGACATCTTGGCACAGCTAGAAGGTGCTGCTTTCTTTTCTAAACTTGATGCCACATCGGACTTCTGGCAGATACAACTGCATGAAGAGTCAGACCCATTGAGCACCTTCATCACCCCGGTTGGGCGATAGAGTTTCCGGCATCTCCTATTTGGGAATTCATTGGCACCTGAACATTTTCAGTTGAGGATTTCCCAGATTTTCACAGGCACTAAAGGCACAGTGTGTCATGCTGATAACATAGGTTTGAATGGAAAAAAACAAAAAGGAACATAATGAAAGGCTCATTGAAGTTTGAGAAAGCGGGTCTCACCCTCAATGAAAAATGTGAGTTTGCAATGAAGAAAGTTCGAGGTCATGCCATAATGGCAACATGGTGGAAGCTGACCCTGATAAAATCTGTGCCATCACCAACATGCCTGAGCCACAGAACACAGAAGATGTGAGACGCTTCATGGGAATGGTAAATTATGTTGGCAAGTATTCATCACACCTGTCCACCCTTTGCCCAACCCCTGCAAGACCTTCTGGAGACCGATAATACATAGACACGGGATGCTCAACTGAAAGCAGCTTTTCAAAGAATCAAAAAAGAGCTCAGTTCTCTTCCAGTTCTTGTGCAGTACAGTCCAAACCAAAAACATAGTGTCTGCCGATGCCTTATGGGCTTGGAGCAGTCCTTCTGCAGAATCTAGATGATGGAGATTGGAGGACGATGTTTACATATTAAGGAGTCTGACATTGGTAGAGTCAAGATATGCAAAATTAGAGAAAGAAGCTATGGCTGTGACATTGGTTTTTGACCGACTTTGTTCGTATCTGCTCTGACTTTTTGAGTTCACCATCAGAACAGACCACAAGCTATTAATATCTCTACTGGGTTCCAGGGGGCTGGATGACATAGCCCCAAATCTCCTTCAATTCAGATTGAGACTTCTCAGATTAAACTATAAAATCATACAGGCAAGCAACCTTTAACAGCTGACGCACTCACTCACATCTCCCTCAGAATAGAAATGTAATTGGAAAGTGACAGCCCACTGAAGAGGGAGTATAATGTCTATATCAATCATGTCTTTCAAAATATACCAGCTTCCAAAACAAAACTTTAACAAATCAGAGAAGAACAGGACAGAGACACAATCTGCAAACAAGTAAGAATTTACATAGAAAAGGGTTGGCCTTTACGTCGATGAAACATCTGAGATCACCTCTTACCATACTGGACAGATCGATATGACATTGACACTGATGGCCTACTAATGAAAGTGGAGAAAGTAGTAGTCCCCAGCCAAATGCATAAGGAGATGCTCGAAAAACTCCATGAATGTCATCAGGGGGTAAGTATTTGTGTAGCAAGAGCACAACAGTAATTTTTGTGGCCAGGGATAACCAGGGACATCTGTGAACTAGTAGTGTGACATGTGCTGCCAGTTCTCTCAGGCCAAAACATAACCTTTAATGCTCACACAGCTACCAGTGAGACCATGGCAGAAGATTGCAGACATTTTCCAGTGGGAAAATAACAACTACATAGTTGTTGTGGATTATTACTCAAGGTACATAGACGTTGCAAATTTACCCACTCCGACAACAGCCACAACTGTTGATTAGGCTCAAGGTCATTTTTGCTAGATTTGGAGTGCCAGAGACGCTCATGATGGACAATGGCCTTCAGTTTGCATCATCTAAATTTGCAAGATTTGCCCTGTATTATGGGTTCCCCGTCTTTCACTCACTTCGTCATTGTGTCGAAGAAGTGACACTAGGGGTCTCTCTTGAGCACCGAATATGCCTCTGATCTATGAAAAAGGCAGATGAGAAGTTGGCAGACAGTATTTGCATACCCCGCCCCCAGACATACGGGTATAACAGCAGGGAAATATGTCGAGTTCATTCAGAAGTTTTCTTCAGAGCTGATGGTTGTGCATGCAGTCAGCTGCAAGTCACACACCTGTTCCTCTTCCTCTGAGCTGATTCTGCTGTAGGATCTACGGCGCACTTCAGCGGCTTTCTTCTTCTCTGCACAGCAGTGCAGTTTGTCCCTGGGCACTTCAACAGCGCAGTTAAAAGAGTTGTTTTCTCTAAAAGAGTTTGTTTCTCTAAAAGAGCAAATACACAGCTGGCGTTGAGTGTCTTTTCCGCCTCTGTTTAGTTTCTGGATGCGGTTGATTTCTCCCCACCTCTGACGGTCATAAAAGCTGCCTCGCGTGCCTGGGCTGCGATCACACGCAGGCAGTGTTTTATGAATGGTTCATGTTCTCAGTGCGAAAACATAGCCATGGCAGCATTGCGGTCATGGCTTTCTTTTGTCATGAGAGAAAGCCACTTCAGCTGACCCCCGCGCCTCGCCTCCTTCCTACGGGATTGGGGCAGGCGCCGCTGTTGATTTGGGGATAATGATGTGTTCCGTTTCGCCGGGTAAATCCCCGCAAACCACCCGCCTCCCCGGCACACTTGCTTGCTTCCCCCGTGCTTGAGATGAGTGCGGCCCGCTTCAGGTGGCCAGTCCCTTGAGCTCCCGGATTTGGATGACATCTCCGCTGCATTGGAGAGCGTTACAGCGGCGTCTGATGCTGATGACTCGCCTGGGCCACCACCTTCGGGTCTGCTCGCCCAGTCTGAGCCTGACGCAAAGAGGTCCGCTATGCTTTCCCGGGCTACTGCGAGCGTGAGGCTGGACCGGTAAACCCCGTACCCCCATGCCTGCCCCCCCACAGTTCCTTTCTTCCCGGACGTGCAGGACGAGTTGAGTAAATGCCGTTCTCACGGCACTCTGCTGCCAGATATTTACAGTCCTGGCATGCTGGGCACGGCCTCACGATCCCCCAGCTGGCCAGTTCTGATGAGTCTAGAGGACGTCTACACCGGACCTCCTCCTCAGTCACTAACCCGCCCCCTGCAGGGTGTACAGAGCAAGGTAAGTGCTTCGAATCTTTTATCAGCACGAGAGCCTCGGGACGCGTCTTCACCTACCGACGCCATACTACCTGCTCCGCCCCGCAGCTCCGCCCCGCTGGGTATGTTAAAAAAATAATCTTCCCTTGGTGCCCCTAGCACTGAGCTTGGATGCGTGACTTTCACTTCCCAACCCATTACGCTGGCTTACCAGGATCATCCGACTCGGTTAAACAATTCAGTTTGCCAGGCCCCCGCCCCCCTTCGCGGGCGTCCGCTTTACCGCAGTACATGGCAAGTATGCCAAATCCCTGCGTGTGGAAATCGGTAGTCTTTTACTAAACAAAGACGCGATAGAGCCTGTCCCTCCAACCAAAATAAAGAAGGGTCTTTACAGCCCTTACTTCATTGTACCCAAGAAAGGCGGCGGCTTACGACCGATCTTGGACTTGCGAGTTCTCAACCGGGCCCTGCTCAAACTCCTGTTCAGAATGCTCATGCAAAAACATATCTTAACTTACATCCAGCATCTATTTTGGTCCGCAGCGGCAGACCTGAAGGACGCATACCTTCACGTCTCAATTCTGCCTCGACACCGACCCTTCCTACGGCTCGTGTACGACGACCAGGCATATCAGTACAAATCCCCCCCTTTGGTATGTCTCTGTCCCCTCGTGTTTTCACGAAAGTCGCAGAGGCTGCCCTTGCCCCGCTCCGAGAAGCCGGCATTCGCATACTCAATTACCTCGACGATGGGCTCATTCTGGCACACTCCGGAGAGTTACCATGTGATCACAGAGACTAGGTGCTCATGCACCTCAGCCATTTAGTGCTTCAGGTCTACCGAGAAAAGAGCTAGCTCGCCACGGTTCAGAGCATCTATTTTCTCTGCATGGAGTCAGACTCAGTCTCAATGTCAGCAGGGGAGGGGAGGCTGTCCCTTTCCACCCTGTAGGTGTATGTTGCCGCTATCACGGCACAACACGACGCAGTACACAGCGCTTTCCTAGGCGCCCGGAGGTTGAATCCCTCCCGACCAAGCCTGTTCCCCTCCTGGGATCTCTTAGTGGTCCTCTTACGAGTGGACCCGTGTCTCCCTTAGGCAGTTCCAGCTGCTCTCTGGTCGCCGTGTTGTAGCAACTCCCCCCTCCTAAGGCTGGATCTACCACCGCGCCATTTTCCACATGTTGCCTAAAAACCCATGTGATGTATTCTCCACCATTACCTCCCCCTTTCGGGCAGGTGTGGCCTCTGCAGGGTCTTTTCCCCCTAAAAGAATAGGAAACTGGGTAAGACCCCATCCCTCGATGCGTGTAAGGGCCCCAGCCATTTCTTACTCTATGCGGGGAAACATAGAGAGAAAAGAGGCCTTGCTAGGCTCGGCCCGTTCCCGGGCTGGCAAGCGTCGCCTTGTTCCCCTATTTAGGGTAACCAGAAGGATTCCTACGACTTTTATGGGGCATTGGGGAAGGGTACATGCAGTCTGACACAGCTGGTTGCCATTGCACGTAAAATACCTGCCCGCTCCTGTGTCAGCAGAACACGCACACGGCTCAGCACATGGCGTGATTTAAATTGGACCCCTAGTGTCGCTTCTTCAACACAACGTTGAAGTGAACGACAGACGGGGAACGTCTAGGTTACGTATGTAACCTCCGTTCTCTGATGAGGGAACGAAACATTGTGTCCTCCCGGCCACATCACTGAGCCGAGCCACTGTTGTGGCCGGACCATTTCCGGCTCCTCAGAAAAATCCTGAATGAACTCAACATATTTCCCCGCTTTTATACCTGTATGTCCAGGGGCGGGGTGGGGTATGCAAATACTGTCTGCCAACTTCTCATTGGCCTTTTTTCATAGATCAGAGGCATATTCTTTGACACAACGTCTCGTTCCCTCCATCAGGGAACAGAGGTTACATACGATATCTGATAAGTACCCCAGATACCCACAGAGCAATGGAGAAGGTGAGAGAGTAGTTCGTACAGTCAAGCTACTCCTCAGCAAATATAAAAACTCTCAAAATGCACTCTTGGCATACAGAGCCACTTCACTGGCCCAGGCAGGGCCGTATTAAGGTTCTCCAAGGCTTAACGTTTCGCTGGGCCTTTGTCAGCCATCAGAGCGTTCACACTCAATCACCATGTGCTACATGCATGGAATTAACCATTGCACACCTTCTCTGTGTTTACATCAGCGTCTCCTGCTGAACGAGTTTTCATGCACACCTTCCCAAGAACGTCGATGGGGGAGAATATGGGGGAGGATGCCACGACTCAGTGCAAAGTCTAAAGTCAGTTCCTGCATTTGCACTTTGGAGATTCCACCAGCAGATGGTAATAAATGTCCAAACTCTGAAAATAAAGTGGAAACATTTTTGGAACAAATTATTCCTTTTTTATTAAACAATTAATTTGTGTCAACAATTATTATTATCATTATGTGTATATTTGTTAGGAACAATTGTATAAATGATCTAATTTATATATACAGTATATATATATATATATATATATATATATATATATATATATATATATATATATATATATATATATATAGGTATTTTTCCACCTGTTGTTTTATAGAGATTTTTAAGTCACTACAAAAGGGGGAGGTGTAAGAAGTAAGAGTGTGTAAAATGTTTGGATTTTATATTTAAATTTTTTGACGACTTCATTATTTTGATTATATTTTTGTTTCATTTGAAGAGTAATTTAAATGTACAATTATTTTTTAAGACATTAATGGTGTGTCAGTAGATGAAAATTATTAATAATATTACATTATAATTGAATTGGCATAAATCCAAATCCTGACGAGAACCACATTTTCATTGCATGTAAAATGAACATGTCACTAGAAATATGTCTGTTAATGCACAACAATCTATATTAATGAAATGTAAATCTATATTTCTAATCTTCTAAGTAATTGCATTAAGTCCAGTTATACTACAAATTTCTTATGAATGTGCTGTCTTTGTTTATAATGCTGGTGCTTGGCAGGGCATGGACTATATGATGTATGCAGATGGTGCCGAGAAGAACCTCAAAATTAATTTGCACTTGACCCAATTAGCGCCTTTTGCACACTATTTCGCCAAACCCACTTGCGCCTAGACTTGGCACATGCTTCCATGAAAATACCAAAACTTCTTTGCCATGCCCATTGACATCCTCTTCACGTTGACCACTTATGACTTATGTTATAGCACTGCACTTAATGCTAATGCTCTTAAATTAGGGCACCAAATATTTGGACCTTTTAATGACTGAACAAGGTGAGTTATCCAATGTCAAACTCCTTGAACTTTTTTCATAAATTCACTCTAAATAACTAAAAAACTTGATGGTTACAACACTTGACATTTTTAGTCAATATTAATATAAATATTGCATTTCTTAGAACTTTGCACATGCATTTTAAACTTCATTTTCAAAAGATTTCTCCTTTTTATCACATCAGACATCCTCATTTAGAATGACACATTAACACCCACACTAAAAATGACCTTGGTTGTCTTAGTCTAGGTTAAGTCTACAGCCTCATTAGTGTATTTTCTCTTGTACTGGTCAACTCAGGGGTAGTCTTTTATCTAGAACCTGAAAAAAATAACAAAAAAAGAGGAAATTGATTAAATTCGTCTCCAGTTTCAAACATTTAGCCATGTTCAGAATGATTTCCTGTTACAAACCAATTCAAAATTATACCATACAAAATATGTCAGCCTGTAAATCAGGCACAAACTTACAAACAGAGGCAGATTTGTGCCATTTGCTCCTTGCATGTTGTGGGAGCAAAGACTGGAGGCTGTAAGACTGTCAGCCTGCTTGTTTCTCTAAGCAGAGGAACCTCACCACAGATAATGGAATGCATTGGCTGTCTTTCATAAGGGAAAGTGGGCCACAGCCAACCCTGGGCTATGCAAATCCATCCACTGTTTGATCTTGAAATCTAATATTCCCCTCCCCCACACACACTATGGGTTTATATCACTATGGATTATTACCACAAGTTGTGATTAACAGTTGTCTTCACTTTTCCACCCAGAATAACCATAAGAAGTTTTTAAATTTTTGTCCCTCTTTGGCACTTTGGATAACACAAAAAGGCTTTACCTGTTCAGGCATGTGCCTACATTTAAACACATCCATGTAAAAATAGAATAATTTGCACAGCAATTATAGGCAGGCTGTTTCTACAGAAATACACTTCTCATTCAGGTATTATTTTGAATTATAAAACAGTTATTTCTAATTCTGGATGCTGATTGATCAATACGGTATTCCAGACATGCTACAATACAGTGATGATGACAAATAACTGTTCACCATATCACTGCGCAGCACTCATTGCAATGTTTTGCAATGTCAGGTGCTATATCTTTTAGCGAAGATATATTTTTTATGTGCTTATCCTCTATATTGAAGCCCCATCACCTAAAATACAGAGTCTGGGGCAAAATTAAATTTGAGTGCCCAATAAATCACACATAAAACTCTGACCTTTCAACCAAAATACTTGGATCATAACACCTTTCTCATAACACCGAGAATTTTTTTGCTCAGTCATCAGTTTAGGGAGTTCTAATGGTTCCACAAAGTTAATAATATCTTCATCAGCAGACGAAGACGTGGCCCTATAGAGAACAATTCTTTAAAAGCATTATTACTATCAGTGGCCGAGGTAAATATATCACCACCAGCAGATTTCACTGAGGGAATGGTACTCTCTGTTCTTTCTTTCTTTCTTTCTTTCTTTCTTTCTTTCTTTCTTTCTTTCTTTCTTTCTCTCTATCTATCTCGCCAAAAGCTTCCCTGCTTTGTTCCCATTCTCAAAGTAAGATTGTCTTGCCTAGAATAAACTCCACCTTCCGTGACGAAATAGTATTATATCTGTATCCCAATATTTTAATAAATACAAGCAACATAACCATAACAGCTACTAAATAGCATTCATAACATTCAATTACATTGCATTTGTGGTAAACAAAAGCCCACAATACACACATTTAATTGATAGTAATCCGATTACAAGAAAAAAATACACAATTTGCAATAAATAATAATGGAAATATAACAATAACTAATACAAATGTCTTAACAACAGTAACAACTATTAATTAAAATGTGCTTGTTTTCTTTCACAGTTCTCAGTAATGCTTCAGTGTGTGGTACTCCTCAAAACATGGGGCAACACACAAGGGAGTGCTGGATAGGCAGACCCTTGCAGTGCCGCCTAGTCCTGCTGCCCTGGGAAGCTGTCTGATGGACTTCGGAGGGGAAATGCCTAGCTGTTAGATGCAGTGAAGTGTCCAAGGCTGGACGGCCTGCTATGGATGGACACCAAGGTTCATCCAGAATTGGAGGTATGTGATGACTTTTCCTATTGATAGCAGAGCACATAGGTGGGAAATGAGGTGGAATGTGGAATATGACAGCATGGTCATTGTTGTTTTTTGTTTCAATATTTAGTTTACATGAAAAAAATATAAAAATTATTCAAATAAACTCTTAATTAACTTTTTTTATTTATATGTAAATGATATGTTGTTCTTTGTCTGATGTTAAAATTTCTCACAAGTAAGTTATTGGTGGACAGTGTGGCTGTTCAGTACTGCAGTGTCAAGGAGGTGAAAGAAGACTTTCTTGTACCATTTGGTGGTTTTTCTTGGTACAATCAAGAAAGCCTTTCATCATGTCAGCCCTGTCTACTGCCCCCATCTTTTTGTTATATTCCAGCACACAGAGAGGCTTCGTCTTTATTTCTCTGGTGATATGATCAAAACTTTCTGGTGGCTGACATGCTGGATGGATGGACTGTGGTAAGAAGGTGATCATCCCTCTTTTCATGACATGTCACTGCCAGTTGTGTTCCATTTTCTTAACATTCATTGTTAAGGAAATTGTCATTTTGTAGGTGAATATAGTATTTCCCTTCCTGTTGGCCCATACAGTCCCACAAGCTCCTGTGTTCAGGGACAGGAGGTGCTGGAACAGTGTGGGACTACTGTACCAGTTATCCAGGAACAGGATGTGACACTTTTTCAAGTATGGGCCAGTAATGTCATGACAACGGACCCAGAGATTCCAAGGCCTTCATAGTGCTGGATGTTGGTGGTGGATCCTTTGTATATGATCATGTCCTGCAAGTAATTGGTGAGCACATCACATTACACAAAAATTTTACCCCAAATCTGTGGCGATCAGTTGGTATGAACTGGCGAAATGCCAGCATACCCGTATATTTCATAACTGACTCATCGACACACAGAACCCTGTAGGGCACAAAGATGTGACGATGATGTGATGATGTGAAAGCAGTGAATATGCTATATCCTGCCATCTGGCAAGAGGTACCAAAACATTCGGGCCCTCTCGGCCAGACTGTGTAACAGCTTCTTCCCCCAAGTCATCAGACTCCTCAATACTCAGAGACTGGACTAACACACACACACACCTGTACACCATCCAACTTTTGCACATGTCTAGAGTTGCACTTTAATTAATTGTCAATTTACCTGGCTGCTATGTCCATAAAACACTATTTCACTATAACACTATAGGGTCGTTGATGTTTGCATCACATTGTTGGAGAAGTGTAGGCAGCAGAGGAGCAGAAGGAAGCAGTCCTGGGAAAACAAAGTCTCTAAAAATGATGTCAGGAGCATGGGGTCTGTACTCCAGTATTCACAAAATATTTATTTTTTATTTTTTTACAATTCCCATTAGGTGCACTGCCACAAGAAATGTGTACATTTTGTGAGCATTTGTTGTAACCCACTTTGCAATCTTCCCTTTCACTTCAGTTGGTGTTTTCTCCTGCAGCTCTGAGGCATAGCGGTTTGTTTCCTCAACAATTTCCTCTATTAGTTCCTTAGTAAGGAACATCTTAAAACATTGGACTTCACTGGGGGATTCTGGAGGGTTTTGCAGGTCGCACGTCCGGTCATCAAAAGCAACCACAGGTCCAGGAAGGTTAAAATCGCTTGTAGCACTCTGGCAGGAAGAGCTTATCTCCTCCACCTCCTCCTCCACTGTGTGCAGGTGTAGGAGCAGTGGCTGAGGCATCTTAATCCTAAGCATCAAGGGCTTGGAGGCTGGGGGGCATCTCCTCATCTGTGTCACTTCCCTCATTGTCAAAATCTCCCTCCTCCTTGTCAGAATTAAAAAAATATTTCTTTGATTTCCTCATCTGTTATTTTTTTATTTCTTTTTCTGTGGTGATTGTGTAAATAAAACCATAAATAAATCGAATTAACTCAAGTTGTGTGTGTAAAATAGATGACAAGCTCTGATGTGAGTCTGACGTAAAAGAGATGTGCCGTCATGTCACTTGTCATTGGGGAAAGGGAAGACTAGTGATAGTATAGGATTATCCACGCACAAAGCCATCAAATTAACACAACACCACATTCCACAGATCAGAGGGATCCCCCACCAAGCCATTAGAGGGTCATACAAATTAATCCATGGCACCTAAATTGCTGAAGGAGACCGTATCTCCCATGCCTGCTTAATCTCAATCTAGGGTTTGTAAGGACAGAGATGACCAATGAAGAAGATCCTTATTTGTTCCACAAACTTAAACACTCAGCATGACCTTCTGAACTTCCACACAGAGCTAAAGCAGGTTTTCTTTGAAAGGTTACCTTGTGAGATCCTCATGGGATCCTCATTATTCTGCAAACAGCCGCTAAAAGGGAATGAATGAACACTTCACACAAAGTCCCAGTGCTTGTGATATAACCCTATAAAATATACAAGATGCATTTGGACCCAAAATATATACACCATACCTAGCCTTGCTAGATTAGTCTGAAAATGACTCTATGAACTGTGATCACTTTTGTAACTGACAAATTAATGATTATAGCCGATGTACCTTTTAAAATATGTGTAGTGATTTGTAATCACTTCTAACTAACAAATCAATAAGTATAATCGTTAATCTTGTATCAATCATGTATTCATCCCATTCTACTTAGAATGATAACTATTCAAGACTTAACCCTCTGGGGTCTGAGGGTGTTTTGGGCCCTGGAGAAGTTTTGACATGCCTTGACATTTGTGCTTTTTTCAGTTGCTTAAAAACACATTAATGGCTAAAGTCTGATAACACTGTATTTAGCACAAACTGGACTACAATAATGTCTGAGCAACATGTGTGTACATGTTTGTATTTTTGAGAAAATTACGTTTATGTGTGGTTTTTGAAAAAACAAAAAATTTAAGTCATTGAAATAAGGCCATATAACACATACTAAACATTTGTCCACAATACTTTTGAGAACTGGATTTTGTAGCCTAGAGTTTTTGCTACAAAATGATGTGAAAACCATCCTGATCACTCATTCATACAAAACAATATAGTAATTAAACTTGTAAGACAATTTTAGTGTTGAAAGGTAATATGCAAGGATGCGTGAATGATCATGAATATTGATGTGATTCACACCTGAGAGACAATGACCCCACCCCTGGGCCTATCAATGAGGAATGTGACAGAAAGAGAATGAATATGAGGACACTTAATGATCCAAATCAAGTTTTAAGTTAAAAGAAATAATCTGACTGTACATTTTCTTTAAATAAAGACTTAACTTTAGACCCACACTACCGTTTAAAAGAAGTCTCTTCTGCTCACCAAGACTGCATTTATTTGATCCAAAATACAGTAAAAACAGTGATATTTTTACAATTTAAAATAACAGTTTTCTATTTGAATATATTGTAAAATGCAATTTGTGATCAAAGCTGAATTTTCTGCATCATTACTGCAGTCTTCAGTGTCACATGATCCTTCAGAAATCATTACATTATGCTGATTTTCTAATATGGGCATATTTAAAGTGAATTTTACTCATTTAACCTGAACACATATTTGCAAGCACACGCTTTGTTGATGATAATGAGGCAACATAAACACTAGTTAAATATAATCTAAATATTCATATTATTTTTATATCATATTACATATCATATTTATATTATACAGCATACAATACCAGCTTTAGCCGAAACAGCATTTAAATGTAACTAAATCTTGCTTATTAGGATTCAAACATATTTAAAATTTCAATACTCTGAATCCTGTCTGGCAAGTCTAGAAACACTCCCACTAGACCCTTTATAGTCTCTAATGATGTCTTACACATATCTGTATGCCCCAAAATGACGGAGTATTTTACGTTGTTTCTGCTGTAATGATGAAAAAATCCAGCAGGTCACGCCGGCGCGTCCGTCGACCCCAGAGGGTTAACCTGATAATATACCCTGACAATCAGGTTTCTCATAATGTGTACTGTTTTATCCATGTTGTAAAAACAATTAATTAACCAGTATGATTTGTAATCAGAGATATTCATGTTTTATTACTTACACATATAATATTAATGAAACAATGTAATATTTAGTATGTAAATGCTTGCTTGTTTAAGTAGAGAATGTTGATGACAACGAATGTCATGTCTCTTGCACCGTTTTCAAGATATAAAAGTTCATGTTTAAACTTGCACTATTTTGATTGGGAGTTGAAAGAATCCTCCACACAAAGGATTGTAAATTGAAAAGGACAGACCTGTCAACCATGTGACTGAAAAGTCACTTCTGATTGTCTCAGGATACCTTTGGGGTGCGGCCAAATTCAGTTCAAATGTTTCCAAAACAGGAAAAACTCTCTCTTAGAATTCGCTCTTGCAAAACTCTCTTGGAACCGTCGCTTGGTCTCCTCTCTTCAGCACTCTTGCCTCTTCCTAATCCTCCGTGCCATGTAGAGTTCAAAGAAAATTTGGGACACAAAAGTCCCGAGGAAGCCTCTCACTCTCTGCTCTATGGTTCAAAACCAACGGGAGTCGCAAGTCTTCCTTGCAGAAGGCCTCGCTTCAAAGCCTAATTTATCAGACATCTAGACAATAATTATCCGCGACCATAACAGAGTAGACATCGACGGAACGAACTTTCTTCAAATGCCAAAGAACCAAGCAACACAAGGAAATACAATGTAAGGAAATGCAATGACATGCAAGTACATTGTGGCAGCGAGGGCGTGGTCAAGCGTCCGTCCAGAGAGGGAAAGCGGTAAGGGCGCTTGCACCTGAGCTAAATTATGTCTAACACCTGTCTCTAATTTCAGTGAGTACGGGGAGACCGGCATAAAAGAGCCTCAATGCCTCCAGTTCGAGAGAGAGAGACTTACGCCAGTCCAGTGTTGGCAGTCCAAGAATATAGTTTAAAAGTTTATGAGAAGTTTATGTTTGTTATAAGAAGAAGTTTATGTTCGGTACTGGAAAGCCTGTGGACTTTATTGTGGAGAATTAAAAGCTTACTTGAGTGTGGAATCCTGTTCCCGTGTCCTCCTTCCTGCCCCGACATCAAACCTTATCACATACATCTCCAGACTTTTGCTCAAAGTGCTGGTGTGTTAGTAGAATACTTTGGGTAATCTGATTACAACTCAAAGAAGGACAAATGTTTCTTAAGGCATTGTCAACAGACTCCATAAATTTAATTTTAGCTGTATTGATCATTTACTTCACATTCTGTCACTTTACTCACCAACTTGTTTCATGTTTTATGTGTTAGATTAGTTTATGTTTAGAATAGCAATAAAGTTTGTCTGAAGTTTCAATTCAAAGCTATACCTAAAGATGTGTGATATTATTTTCAATAAGCCATGAGAATAATATTACTCTTTACACTTTAACCCATCCTATGTACATTTATACTACCAAATTTCCTACAATAGGCTATAGTCATAGCCATGATTTAAAAAAAAAATGTTTATAATTTTTATATATTTTATATTTTTATATATTTTATAAATTTTATATTTTTATATGTGCTGGAAACTTATTTGAACACAGTGAACATATACTGTGGTTGAAAAGACTGTTCGAGCAGCTGTTTTAGACATATGAATGACAAGCGTTTCACCAGTCACTCTCTCTATAGCAAAGGCAGCTATACAGCAAATTGAAAACAGATTTGGTGAGTTTATCATCTAGTTTTGTTGCTGTTATACACAGTGTGTGGAAATGGACAGTAAACGTATATGCTCAGTATTCTGTGTTTGTTTGAATGCATGTAATGTAACATAAAATAAACATTACCTGTGGCTGAAAAGACTGTTTGAGCAGCTGTTTTAGACATCTAAATGAAATGCATAGCCAGTCTCTTTCTATGTAGCAACTAAGCAGTATGACAGCTGATATGGTGAGTTTCTAAGTTAGTTTTGCACGGTTACTTACTGCATGGATTGAGAAGTAAATCTGTAGTCTTCTGTGTTAGTTTGAATGCCTGTAACAAAAAATAAACATCACGTGGTTGAAAAGTTTTTTCAAGCAGCTTGTTTAGGCATGTAAATGGCATTGCAAACACAGTCCCTCTCTGTAGCAGCAGCTAAACAGTGGGAAAGTAGATTTGAATTTTAAAATTTGCTAGTTGATGACATTAGACAGGAACGTTCTAATCAAACCAGTGAGATGGTACTTCCCAGGGACCACTCTGGAATGATCAAACCAGTGTGATCGTATGTGCGAAAGGGTTAATGAATTATACTGTATCACTTTCCCATATTGGCTTATAAAACCAAGCACTTAATACCCTGAATTCTGTGGAAAAAGTTTGACTTTAGTTAGTTCTAATATCTAATTCATGAAGATCTGTTAAATTGAATTTCAAACACTTGACCCCAAAATGTGTCCAATTAGCATTTTAGCAATCTCCTATTTACATGTGTGAAGAACTGAGCAGGAATTAGATACATAGATAGGCTTTTGTTATTTTGGCCCAACTAAGGACCTTTATAATGAGCATTTGATTAAGCTCAGTGGCACTAAGCACTTGGATGACCAAGAGGTGTCATGCTGCTGAGTGGGTCTGCTCTCATGCCAAACTATCTGATATACCTTGCTTAGACAGTGAGGTCAGCTGGGGGGAGGCATTGAGTTTTAGCCCCCTAGTGCAATTATGTACATCAGCTGTGAAAAGGATGACGTATGAGTGTGCCAACATTGGAACCTGCATCCAAAATTAACTTTTTGTATATTTAACCTAAATCAAAGGTACTGTCCAAATATATTTCACACAGGCCATGAAACTGTATTATGCATTATTATTTTTTTATTTTCTGTATATTAGGAACAAACAGTGCAAGTTATTGTGTCACTCCCAGCATCATTTACGAGCTAGTATCCTTTTCTTAGATATACAGCACCTGTTACAAAAAAACATGATAAAGACACAAACAAATTTGGTTCCAAATATATATGTTTTGGTGGCTTAATGAGAGGGATATTCAACATACAGCATATGTAGCCACATGGAGATCTAAGGGGGGGAACTTGATCATGATCACACAATTTATTTTTGTTTGCTTCAATTCAACCATGTTTACCTTTCCCTCTGACATGAGTAATCTCTAAAACACAGGTTCTGGTCTAATTAAGGAAGCAATTGCATTCACATAAACAATAGCGAGGGTAGTTCAGAGGTTGCATTTTACCTCTAAAAATTTACATGTTTATTCCACTGATGGTTAGATGTTATTTTTAATTTTTTTTATCCCAGTTTTTCCCCAATTTGGCATGCACAATTCCCAATGCAATATGATTCCTTGTGGTGGCACTAAATCTGGGTGGCGGAGGATAATTCTCATGGCATCCATGCACAACTCACCACGTGCCCCACCAGAGTGAGAACCAGTACTCAGAGTCTTTGCTTGCTGAGTTACCCAGGGCCAGATGGTTAAATTTAGGGTTGGGGTTTAGGTAAGGGTGTAGAGTTAATAAAATATGCATTCATGTTCACTGTATCATGTAATTTACAACTAAAACACAACTTGCTTTTTGTGCCACTCTGTGGACAATGCTGCAGGCAGAGCTCCAAAAAGGGGTGGGAGCTCCAAACTGGCAGCAAAGATATAGAGAGCCCCTAACCTAACCCTTTCCCCTAACCCTAATGGTGAGTGGAAGTGACACCTCTTTTTGGATTAACAACATCCTATTTTGGAGATTCTGCCCCCATTTGGAGATCTCCGGCATGCAGCTATACCTACTTGGAGAAAGTGGAGCTCACATGTGCACATACATTTAAAAACACTTCCAGCTTCAGACCAGTGAGGGCAGTAATAGGAATTCTGGTATGGCCAGACTGATTTCAGCTGAAGAACTTTCAACCAACTGTTTCCAAATTCACATTGAGATCAGTGGAATTTAGTTAGCTTACTCTGCTGAAATGGCTAGCTAAGAACAATAAGAATTGGAATGAAACTTGTCAACAGGCAATGAAATGGATGGAAGCCATGCTGTTTGTGCTAGTTTAGTGCTGGTGTAGCTAGTGGACTGGCATAGTAATGTTTGTCATACGTTAACCAGAGTGTTAATCAGCACGCCTAGGGAGGCTTGCTGGTTAAGTTAGTAAAGATGGATGAGAGGGGCACCAGTTTGTTAATGATTGCTGTTCAATTTATATGGACAGTGTATGAGTAAACAAATAAAGCCCTGTTCACATCTCTATTGTGACATTTTTGCTTGATGTCAATAGTCTTGTATGTCGCTATTTGGCATACTACTGCTGTTGCTCTAATGTTATTAGTAGACAGCAGTTACGCTGACCCTACTTGTGAGCCAAACAAACTTACAAAACATGTCTGAAGAATTTGAAGTAAAAGAGATGCATTCCTATGCTCAACCTTTTATAAACCAGAGTACTCAGTGATTGAATGGAGAGAGACTGAAGAGCTGCACATACACAAAGAAGCCACAGTAAAACATATTACACCAGATATCTATAACCAATAATATATTCAACCCCCAAGTTAACAATTTGATTAGAATGGCTTGTATTTGAAGCACAGATGTGAGAATCATGAATATGAGACATACTTTATTCTCAGACAATTTTAACCCTGACACACTCTAGAGCTGGTGCCACTATAATATGTAGACATTTGCATTAGAAGGCTATACAAACATTTCCCATCATGCCCGACACAATTTACATTTGGTTATTACTGTAGTGTAAGACAGTCATGTGCAAGCATGATATATTTCAATTTTCTCCCAATAAAAGGTCAGGATGCAGCATGCATAATGTAAATTGCCGGCAAATTCTCTCATAGGTTGACTGTGTCTCCAAACTCCAGCAATTGTTCATGTTTTGGCTGGCGTCTCACCTTGATGAATGAAGAGAACTGAAGCAGTACTCAGACGAATGGGAGTCACTTATTGTTGACATTATTAGAGCTGTGCAGGCCAGATTTATGACTGTAATTTCAAGACACACCAGTGTTTGTCATATGCATATGTTTTGTAATATAACAGTGGGAATTTGCATAAAACAAAAACAGAGACAAAGAAATCTGCTGATTAAAGCAATATTTAAACTTACGGGGGGTAACACATTAAGTACATTTCCATCCAAAGATTTTTTCGGAAAAAGTTGTAGTGCATCCAAATAAAGCTGATGGAAATGCACATTATCGCTAAAATGTCACAAATGTCTATATAATATTTTTCCGTTTACCTCAAGCACATAAACTCTATGTCGATACATCAAATGTTGCAAAAAAATGCTTTGGAAACACGTTTTGTCGATAAAATGGGCATTGAATTTGACAGAATTTGTGTCACATGACAGAGTTTGCTCCAATCGTTAGCCTGTGTTATCATGACGACAGTATTGAAAGCCCATCTATTGTTTGTGATTATGGATTGGTCTTTACGGCATATAGATCCAATGCTGCAAACATGACACTTCCAGGAGTGCCAACACAAATATCTTGTACACATTGAACAAATGAATGGCCACTGTTTTGCTTTTTCACACCATTCAAAATAATAGATGGCAGTCATGGAATTAGCCCACATTACAAAAACATATAATTTCTGTCCACAAATATATTTTAAATAAAAAATAAATACACAATACTAGGAGAAAAGCATCAGTGCTTTTTTTTTTTTTTTTTTTGAAACACTCACAGCCCAATTCTATTAAAGTATTGTTTAGTTTTACTTTTGAAAAAATGCCAGCAAAATTCAAATGGAAAAATATAGATTTTTATGCCTTCATATATATATATATATATATATATATATATATATATATATATATATATATATATATATATATATATATATATATATATATATATGCCTTTTCTTTACACAAACTTAAATTAGTCGTACCCTGTTCTGTAGATGAATAAAGTTGGCTGAATGACATTCTCAGAATGTTATGCACTTTTTTCAAGAATATAAACTATCAGAACTATTTGTCCAATGCTGAGATCACTTTTAGAAAACAAGCTTTTGAACATTTGAACATTTTAAAACGTTTAAATACTACAAATCTAACCATCTATACCTCGGTCACATTTACTGCTTCTTCAGAATATGTAAATTTGCATTTTGAAGCTAAAATACATTTTAGATGATAATAAAGTTCAGTTGGTTGTTAAAAGTTGCTGGAGAAATACATGGAACATAATGTAGTTGTGATGGCAAAGCTTTTGATTAGATGAAAGGTTAGATGCAATCAGAAGGGCAACTGTTCCTCTTTTATTGCAATTCCTCCTCTTCTGATTACTTTTATTTGTGAAATTAAAATGAGAGTAAGCTGTCTAATTTCAATTAATTTTCTAAATAATCTCCCCATTTTACCCAAACTTCAGAGTAAAAGAAATATGGACATCTGGTAGGCGAATTAGCGATAAACACACATTTCTGAGTGGAAACGGCTTCAGGGCAGATTTATTTTATTTTTTATTATCCCCTTTCTGATGGTCGATCATTGTGTTTAATAAATGAAGCTCCTGATCTGTATCTGAATTGCACTGCTGCCACAAGACTAGCTGATTAGCCACCCAGTGTCAGTGAGTTTGTGTATACAATATAGTTTATATATACAGATACTCAGGTGACCCCACACTTCCTGTAGCACTTGACATAGATGGGGCTGTCTTGTCGGGCACTTCTCACACAGCTTACAGTCTAGCTGATCCCACAAAAGCTCAATGGGGTTAAGATCCATAACACTTTTTCCAATTATCGGTGGTTCAATGTCTGTTTCTTTGCCCACTCAAACCTTTTCTTTTCATTTTCCTGTTTTAAAAGTGGCTTTTTCTTTGCAATTCTTCCCATAAGGCCTACACCCCCAAGTCTTCTCTTTACTGTTGTACATGAAACTGTTGTTGAGCAGGTAGAATTCAATGTCTATTTCTTAAACTAGATACTCTGATGTACGTATCCTCTTGTTTAGTTGTATATCTGGCTTTCCACATCTCATTATGTCCTTGTTAGAGCCAGTTGTCTGTAATGATAATGACAGCCCAGGTGACGAGCCTACCACTCTCCCTCTCCCGCAGACAGACACACGACCACGGACCCATCCCCATATTGTCCTTTGTCTTTGAAGACTGTAGTGTACACCTTTGTATGAAATCTTCAGTTTTTTTTTGCAATTTTATTTGGCATTGTTTAGCCTTCAGTCCTCAAAATAATGATTGACTGATGAGTTTCAAGAGAAAGCTGTTGTCACAGTTCTACCCGAAACTCCCAGCACTAATACTCCTCAACCCATCTCCCCTGAGTACTAATCATCCACACCTGCAACTCGTCTCCTCCCCAATCAGCTCCACAACATATAATCTCCACTCTCCCTTCACTCTCTGTCTGGTCTCGATTTCGATCCCTGACTCACTTACCTGTCTCTACGCTGCTTCGCGCTAACGACGACAACCAAGTTTCTCCTCTCCATCGTCCTGGAATCTCCTCGCTCCTATTTCCTCCAAGACTAACTCTCCTTCATCTCTGAGTCTCCACGTTCCACTCCCCTTTGCTCTGACGACTTCACCAGGACACCTTCGCTCAGTTATTTCCAACTCAACATCAGCTCAATAAACTAAACCTCCGGGTTCAACTCTAACTCCGAGTCTGGGTAACTGTTACAGCAGACCAGACCGATAATTTTAAGAACATAAATCCGGCGAATCCTGACCCATTTCAGACTCTGGTATATGCTCTCCGGGCAGCGTTCTCTCTAAATGCCGATCCTTCCTCACCGCCATTACCAGCTGGCGCTTCAGCGTTTTCTTCTCCTGCTTATTCCACAAGTCCCATGGCCAACCCAGCGCCCTACTCTGGATCGGCGGAGTATTGCAGTAGTTTTTTAACCCAGTGTTCCCTAGTAATGGAGATGCAGCCACATTGTTTCCCCTCTGAACGTGCTAAGGTAGCTTTCATTATTTCTCGGCTGACCGGTCAAGCGCTTCAATGGGCTCAACCTCTCTGGGATTCCAATAGGCCAGTTACCCAAAACTTAGATTCTTTTACCCGACACTTCCATGAAGTTTTTGGTCACCCAGTTGGTGATTCTTCAATTGGAGAACAGCTATATAACCTCCGTCAAGGGAAGAGTACAGTCAATGAATATGCCCTAAGGTTCCGTACCCTAGCAGCATCCAGCGGTTGGAACGAGTCGTCACTCCTCACCGTTTACCGTATGGGACTAGAACCTCAGTAACGATTACACCTCTCCTCCTTTGACGATGCCATGGGTCTAGAACGCTTCATCCAACTCTCCATCAGGGTGGCTAACAGAATGCGGTCCTGCCTAGATGAGTTACCTACCTCACATCCTTTCTCCCCCTCTCAGCATACCTCAGCCCCTACGACAGAACCCGACAACAACTCTATGCAGGTGGACGCCTACCGATTATCTCCTACCGAGCGCCAGCGCCGGCTGACCCAGGGGTTGTGTCTGTACTGTGGAAAAAAGGGACACGTTATCTCTGCGTGTCCCATCCGACCTCCTCGCCCGCAGGTGAGTTATTTACATACTCCAAGAATTAGCACCTCACTGCTGCTAACCACTGTTTCACTTACTGCTTCAACCTTCTCTGTCTCAGTACCAGCACTCCTCGATTCCGGGTCAGCCGGCAACTTCATCTCCAACACGCTTTGTACCCAGCTCCAGCTCCAAAGATGGCCCTGTGAACCCCACCTTCAAATCCAGACCATAAACGGCGAACCTCTAGGAAAGGGATATATCCGTCATTGGGTAGGACCAGTCACACTTCAAGTTGGTTGTCTACATTCAGAGGAAATCACTTTACTAGTACTTGAAAACTCCACCTCCGATATTATCCTGGGACGCCCCTGGCTGGTCCGTCATTCCCCGGTAATCTGTTGGTCTACTGGTGAAGTCCAGAAGTGGGCTATCAAATGCTTCTCCACCTGTTTTCCAAACTTGCCAACACCTAACCATTTAAAATCTAACAAGGAACCTCTTGTCAACCTTAATAACACCTCAGTCGAAAGCCCAACCTATTCACAGTCTTTAGATATCCCTTCCTGCTACTCACACTTCCAGGATGTTTTCTGCCCCCTCCGGGCCTCACAGCTACCTCCACACCAACCCTGGGACTGCGCTATTGACCTTCTTCCGGGTGAACCTCTCCCCAGGGGAAGAATTTACCCCCTCTCGATTCCTGAACAAAAGGCCATGGAGGAGTACATCGAGGAGGCTCTCTCCCAGGGATACATCCGTCCGTCCACTTCCCCTGCTGCCTCTAGCTTCTTCTTTGTGGCTAAGAAGGATGGAGGTCTCCGTCCCTGCATTGATTACCGCTCCCTCAACAAAATAACCGTGAAGTTCCGATATCCTCTTCCTCTTGTCCCTGCAGCACTGGAATTATTGAGAGGAGCAAATATCTTCACCAAGCTAGATCTTCGCAGCGCCTACAACCTCATTCGTATCCGGAAGGGAGATGAATGGAAGACAGCCTTTGTAACACCTACTGGCCACTATGAATACAAAGTTATGCCGTATGGCTTGGTCAGTGCCCCCTCAGTTTTCCAAGGTTTCATGAACAAGATTTTCCGTGAGTACCTCAATCGTTTCATCATCATATACATAGACGATATTCTTATATACTCCCAGAATGAGACTGATCATCATCTACATGTCAAACTTGTGTTGGAAAGACTAAGGGATAACCACCTATACCTCAAGGCTGAGAAGTGTGCCTTCCACCAGAAGTCCCTCCAGTTCCTCGGATATAACATCTGTCCAGAGGGAATCCGGATGGACGAGGGTAAAATAGAAGCCGTACGAAACTGGCCCACTCCAACCTCCATAAAAGAGCTCCAGCGCTTCCTGGGTTTCACCAACTTCTATCGCAGGTTTATTAAAAACTTCAGTTCCATCGCTTCACCTCTCACCACTCTACTCAAATCTAAACCAAAGTCCCTAGCCTGGCCTCCCACAGCCTCTTATGCCTTCCAACAACTTAAACTCGCCTTCACCACAGCTCCCCTTCTGAAACATCCTGATCCTAATAGACCTTTCATAGTAGAAGTAGACGCCTCTACTTTGGGGGTAGGAGCCGTTCTTTCCCAGCAACAGGGGAAACCACCCAAACTCCACCCATGCGCCTACTTCTCGAAGAAACTCAACCCTGCAGAACAAAACTATGACATTGGTAACCGCAAACTTCTGGCCATAAAGTTAGCTCTAGAAGAATGGCGACATTGGCTGGAGGGGGCCCTATTCCCTTTTCAGGTACTCACTGACCATAAGAACCTGGAATATCTCCGCGAGGCACGATGGGCGCTATTCTTCTATCTCCTATCGTCCAGGTAATAAAAATGTCAAAGCAGATGCTCTCTCCCGTCTTTACACCTCTGAAGAAACTCAGGAAGCGCAGATACCATTCTCCCTTCCAACATTGTGGTCAGTCCGATTCAATGGTCTCTGGATGATGACATTGCTGAAGCTTCCGCCACTGAGCCAGCTCCTCCCAACTGTCCTCCTAACAAGACCTATGTCCCCTCTTCCTTGCGTCTTACACTCATAAACTCTCTACACTCCTCCTTAGGCACAGGTCATCCTGGAACCAATAGAACCCTCTCACTTCTCCAGGACTGTTTTTGGTGGCCACATATGCAACAGGATGTTCGCAAGTTTCTTCAGGGATGTGTTGAATGTGCTATCTCCCGAACTCCGCGCCAACTTCCAGCTGGAAAACTCCTCCCTCTGCCCATTCCTCGTCGTCCCTGGTCACATGTGGGAGTCGATTTCATCTCTGACTTGCCTTCCTCCGAGGGTTTTACTTGCATTCTGGTAGCAGTAGACCGTTTCTCTAAAGCCTGCAAATTACACCCCCACAAGGGTCTTCCCACCGCCCTGGAAACCGCAGAAACCCTGTTCAATCACGTCTTCCGCAATTACGGTATTCCTGAGGATATCGTCTCTGACCGAGGGCCTCAGTTCATCTCCCGAGTCTGGAAAGCCTTCTTTTCGCTCCTTGGGGTAACAGTCAGTCTCACCTCAGGTTACCATCCTCAAAGTAACGGGCAAACTGAAAGGAAGATTCAAGAGATCGGTCGCTTCCTCAGAACTTTCTGCCATCACCGCCAGAATCGCTGGAGCCGTTTCCTTTCCTGGGCTGAATACGCACAAAACTCCCTACGTCAATCCTCCACAAATCTTACTCCTTTCCAATGTATTTTGGGCTACCAACCACCTCTTTTCCCATGGTCCGGTGAACCTTCCGAATTACCTGCCGTTGACTACTGGTTTAAGGAGAGTGAGAAAGTTTGGGACTTGGCCCACCACCATTTGCTACGGGCTATGCGTCGCCAGAAGAGTTCCGCTGATACCCGGAGAGCACCCACTCCAGCTTACCATCCTGGACAGAAGGTGTGGCTTTCCACAAAGGACATCAGACTTCGCCTCCCGTGCAAAAAGCTAAGTCCCCGTTTCATTGGCCCCTTCACTATTTCCAAACAAATTAACCCCGTCACCTTCCAACTCCAGCTCCCACCCGAATTCTGCATCCACCCTGCTTTCCATGTCTCTCTCTTGAAACCTTACCACCCGTCCCTCTCTCCCCACTCCTCACAACCAGATCCTGCTAATTCTCCACCCCAACCTCTACTCCTAGAAGACGGACCGGCCTACATTGTCCGAGACATCCTGGACTCTCGACGCCGCAGAGGTCGCCTCGAATACCTCATTGACTGGGAAGGTTATGGTCCTGAGGAAAGGTCTTGGGTACCTCGGGATGACGTCCTTGATCCCACCCTTCTTTCCCACTTCCACGATTCCCACCCAGATCGTCCAGCTCCTCGTGGTCGAGGTCGCCCATGGCGCCGGTTTTCACATCCCTCTGGAGCGGTCCGTGGAGGGGGGGGTGATGTCACAGTTCTACCCGAAACTCCCAGCACTAATACTCCTCAACCCATCTCCCCTGAGTACTAATCATCCACACCTGCAACTCGTCTCCTCCCCAATCAGCTCCACAACATATAATCTCCACTCTCCCTTCACTCTCTGTCTGGTCTCGATTTCGATCCCTGACTCACTTACCTGTCTCTACGCTGCTTCGCGCTAACGACGACAGCCAAGTTTCTCCTCTCCATCGTCCTGGAATCTCCTCGCTCCTATTTCCTCCAAGACTAACTCTCCTTCATCTCTGAGTCTCCACGTTCCACTCCCCTTTGCTCTGACGACTTCACCCGGACACCTTCGCTCAGTTATATCCAACTCAACATCAGCTCAATAAACTAAACCTCCGGGTTCAACTCTAACTCCGAGTCTGGGTATCTGTTACAGCTGTTTCTTTTTTCCCATTTTTTACCTAATATTGACCTTAAGACATGCCAGTCTATTGCATACTGTGGCAACTCAAAAACAAACACAAAGACAATGTTAAGCTTCATTTAACAAAGCAAATAGCTTCCAACTGTGCTTGATATACTGACAAGTGATTTTCTAGTTCCAAATTAGAAATTTAGCATGATTACTCAAGGATAAGTTGTTAGAGTGATGGCTACTGTCTAGATTTGATCAAAAATTACTTTTTTCAAATAGTGATGGTGTTTTTACATCAGTAATGTCCTGACTATACTTTGTGATCAGTTGAATTCGAATTTGGTGAATTATAGTACGATTTTCCTTCCGAAACAGCAAAATCTGTACATTATTCCAAATGTTTGGCTGCCAGTGTGTATGTGTATGAATATATATATATATATATATATATATATATATATAAAATCACAAGTGAACCTAAAACCACAACTGCTTTTCACAGAATTGACACTCAGTGTGCAGCAGTGGAATGCCAAGTCTATTCTGAGGCACCAGCATTCAGTTCGAACTCATGTAATTGCTGTCTGTTCCCCACACTGTCAGCCACACAACCTCCAATGTCAAGGTCAGTTTCTACAGCCCCTCTTGCATGTGTCACCTTCATAATTAGTCACTGGTAGAGTGATTTAAAGGGCATTCATTGTGAAATGCAACCATTCTCTTGCCGTTTCTTTCTCCAAAGTTTTTTTGTGTTTCTTTTTAAACAGAAGTCAGAGAACTTAATTTAAAGTGTGAAATGTGTAATTTCTATACCATTTGCAAATGCAAAACTAATTATTGTATTTTAAACAGGTTTTCAAAGGCCAATGAGTGCTAGGGGTCTTGAACTGACAAAAACAAACCACTTCGGACAGACGGATGGATAGAATATGTTCTGTGTGTGTTGTCCCTCTAGAGCATTAAGCAGAAATGACACCTGCCCACCTTGTTCCGCTCTGCCGTCTTTCTGACAGGCCTTGCTTGATAGCTCTACATGTGTAAAGGCCATCTCTAAAGTGTCAGGTGTGCTTTTAGCCTGTAAGCAGGGACTTTACTGGGACTTGTAAACACATTTTCACCAGGCTAAGCTGCACCACAGGGAGCCCTAACTCTGATATGAACAAGTCTGACAAACCAGATCCTGGCTCCACTGCTCTTTGTTTCAGAGTATTTTAACTTTTATCTACACTGAGATGAGAGCTGAGAGCTGACTGCAGGAATGAAATAGCCTTTATATCTGTGATAGAAAATTAATGACAGAATATAGGAACAGTTACTCCAAAAGCAATATTTGGATGCTAAGAAATCTGAGATACCATTAAGATAAGATACCGATAAGTATTTGTCATGTGTATTTTGTTGATTCATGTTTTTTTATTTAGAAAGTTTATTTCCTGTTTCATGTCATGTGTTCCCTGGTCATGTGATTCCTGTTTCCCTCCATGTTCATATGTCTTGTTTTCATTGGGTATTTGTCTTGTGTAGGGCTCACGGTTTAGTAGCCGGTTTGGTTATTAGCAATAATTAAATAATTATCATAGATAACTATCAATTAATAAAATCAATAGAACATTGATTAGAATCAATGTTAGCTTTTAATCCTTTAAATCAACAATCATCAAATCTAATAGAATATGAATTATTATCCAAGATAATAATTAATTATAAAAATTAATTAAACATTGATTAGACTTAACACTAGCTTATTGATCCTTCAAATTAAACAAACATCAAAGATAATTGTCAATTATCAAAATCAATTAAATATTAATTAGGATTAATGTCGACGGGGCACCACCCTGGAATCAGGGACTAATAACCAGACAGTATAACAGTCTCAATATTAGATTGTTCTCTTAGGAAAATTAATGTCCGTAGATCATCAAGATTAAAAAGAGAACAACGAAGGGTTGAATTTGAGCACTGGCATCCCCTGCCAGCCTTTGACACATGTGTATGCAAAACAAAGCAAAACACTTCTCTTTTAATTATAACGAAGTTTATTGAAAATATAATATCAATTAATAATAAATACAATGCAGTCAATAAACTTCCGACATTCAAACTACAAACTAAACAGTGACAGTAACACCTGAGAGGACGGTGTGTGTGTGTGTGTGTGTGTGTGTGTGTGTGCGCGTGTGAGAGGAGTGACGTGCACAAAATGGTCGGACGTGACTCTTGTGGAGAGTACGTCATGTGAGATTTCCGGCCAGAGAGTATGGCCGCGAATGTGGGCGGAGAGAAGCCGGTTAATGGCGTCTGCCCATTTCCAGCGTGTCTCCGCTTGCCCGATAACCTGGGGACAAAGCTGAGCTTTATCACAAAGTTATCTACTAGCAAAAGGTTGTGAGGGGTCATGTGTGTGTGTGTGTGTGTGTGTGTGTGGTTAGTACGAGAGAGAGAATATAGTGGCGGTGTTGAGGTCGGTTTCGTGATCGTGGGAGAGAAGGCAACTGTTAGTTTACAACTCAGAGATGCGGT
This sequence comes from Moxostoma hubbsi, assembly GCA_032164185.1. NCBI lineage: Eukaryota > Metazoa > Chordata > Actinopteri > Cypriniformes > Catostomidae > Moxostoma > Moxostoma hubbsi. The sequence continues at coordinate 11,532,524 of JAVLUX010000031.1, read as the reverse complement.
GAACGGCTCGTAACCCGTCCCGCGACCTCTGGTCCTTTAATGGATAAACACAGTATGCCGGTCTCATCCGCGATGGCGTAAACACACAACAGTCGAACACGGTTGGATTACAACACAGCAAACTCTAATTTATGATAACAGAATGTTGCATTAATACCTTGAGTATTATTAGCAGCAATGAGCGGACTCTGCAGTCTGTAAACTGTACAAAACAATAAACTTGATCCACAAGAACAACACACGTAAATATTCTATCTCTGCCCAGACGTTAACCTCTTAATGGATCGCGTGGGGACGCATGTAGAACGTGTGTTCATCCGTCGTTCGACACCGACTCAGTTCCTCGAGGCTCGGGTGATAACGGGAGGCCGTTTCCTCGCTCTGTCGGTGGGCGGTACGGCTGCTGATTCTCGTCGGGCTGGTGGAGAAATCAGCGACGTCAACTTGATTGAAGAAGGAAGGGAATTCTTCTTCACTTCTGCAGGCAAACGGATGAAGATTGCTCTGCGGATGGCTCGGCGCTTTCCTTCGGATCCGTTAAAGTGTTCGGTTGAACACAATGTAATCTCAACTCGTCCAGAGATAGAGATAGAGATTGAGATAGAGATTGTATTGCCGCAGTTTCAAGTTGCACGTTACTTCCTTGTGCAACGAGGCAACACCACGTCTATACACGGCAGGCAAAGTCACTGGAAGCGCCGAAGGAATCGATTTCCGATGCATTTCTACTCCTGATGACATCATAGTTGAGGTGCGTTCTGTTGAGTGCCTCATCCAATAGGAGTTGAGAGTTCGATCCTTTGGAATTTCACACAGTTGTAAAGTGAGCAAGGCTTCTTGGCATTTGCAGTTGGTTTTGTACTCCCTTTGTTTGATTTTGGCGCGATTTTTATCAGCAAGATTTATGACTTTGTTTTTGTGGGCCTCAGTCAGGCTTTACGACTGTGTTAGGCCTGCCTTTGTCTTGTATCTGAATACATGAGGCCCTACACTTGTTATCTTGTTATCAGTTCTGTCTGTTCATTGGTCATTTTTGTCATGTGTTCTCACCTGTCTAGTATTTACGCCCTTGTGATTTCCATTGTCCCTTTTTAGGTATTAGATGTTTGGTAACGTTGATACAAGCCAAGTCAAGTCTAAGTCAAGTCTAAGTCAAGTCAAGTCATGTCATGTTTATGTCATGTTGTTTAGTTCACATTTGTAGTCAGAGTTTTTGGTTTGGTTTGGATTCCATGTTTGTAAAATAAACTGCACTTGGGTTCATCAATCGTTACAGAATTTTTCTTCTAACAAATTAGCAATTCAAAATGTTACCTATAGAAAAAGTTGCATGTCATGTATGATTAACCTCTGTGAGAGATCAAAGCAGGAAGTGAAGTGATTTAAGTGTTCCACACAAAACTCAAGGTTGAAATTGAGGGACAAATCTCAATGTATGGATTCTTTGCATTCATAATTAAATTGTTAATGGCTTTCAAATTTCTAATTAAATTCCTACATTTCAATTAAACTTGAATTAAGGTAGCAAACATTATACTATGAATGTATTCAAATTTGTATTTAAGAAAGTAAAATTCAATGTAATTCAAAGAAATACAAACTAACTGTTTAACTGTTACAGCACATTTAATAATGCATTTAATTTGTCATTTGAATAACCAATAAGGATGTTTCACACCACATATAATGTTTATAATAATTATGTTAAAAAAATCCACCTATATAAATTAGTATTTACTTATTTATTTATATTCTCTTAATTAACTTTCATTTTATGGTGGAAGAACAAATCATTTCCAAGATTGAAAAATGTTAAAATATTTAAAAAATGGAATTAATGAACATTAAATCAGACTTGCAAGATCAAAACCTTAACCTTTTGACTGATTACATTTTGGTGTTTATTTTTGATTGCAATTCAAATCTTCCTGTCATCCCTATTTAAATTTAAATTCAATGTCCTGTAGGGTGTGGCCAATCAAATCGAATTCAGCTAATTAACTAAAAGAACGGCAGTTCTTACGCTCTGAAATCTACGCAACCTTAGTATCTGATAGTGTGGTGGTTTAGTAGACTACCCTGCCATAATTAATCCTTTTTTGTCTGTAACTTAATCAGAGGAGAAACATTGCATAAACTGATGAAGATCCAGAAGATGAGCAGTCTTATTTTACTAATCTGGTAAGAATTTACAATAAGATTGCATTTGTTAACATTAGCTCATGCCTTAGTTAACATGGACAAAAAATGAACAAACTTATTTACATCATTTCTTAATCTTATTTAACACATTTCTTAATATTAAAAAGGTGTATAATTTAAAGTTACTTAATGAATTAGCTAATGTGAACTAACAATAAACAACACCCCTTTCACAGCATTTATTAATCTTGGTTTATATTTACATTTATGCATTTGGCAGACACTTTTATCCAAAGCGACTTACAGTGCACTTATTACAGGGACAATCCCCCCTGAGCAACCTGGATTTAAGTTCCTTGCTCAAGGACACAATGGTGGTGGCTGTGGGGATCAAATAGGCAAGCTTCTGCTTATTCGTTGTGTGCTTTAGCCCACATAGATATATTGTTAATGAGCAATAACTAGGAACAGCACCTGTTTACAATGTTTATTAATGTTAATTTATTCAGAAGCCTATAATAATAAATACTGTATATCTACTGCATACTGTATATATAGAGTGTGTGTGTATGTATATACACTCACCAGCACTGTAATAGGTACAACTGTTCATCTACATATTCATGCGATTATCTAATCAGCTAATCGTGTGGCAGCAGTGTAATGTATAAAATCATGCAGATATGGGTCAGTAGCTTCAGTTCCACGTCTGTCGCTCACTTCGACGTTGAAGCGACACTAGGGGTCTCTCTTGAGCACTGAATATGCCTCTGATCTATGTAAAAAGGCCAATGAGAAGTTGGCAGTCCCGCCCCCGGACATACGGGTATAAAGGCGAGGAAAAACGTCAAATTCATTCAGAAATTTTCTTCAGAGCCAATGATTGTGTCTGCAGTGAGCTGCTAGTCACACACACATTCCTGTTCCTCTGACGCTCTCTGCTGTTGGATCTACGGCGCACTACAGCGGCATTATCCTTCCCTACATGGCAGTACAGTTTGCCCTTCAGAAGCTTCGACAGCGCAAGAGCTTAAAAGAGTTGTAAAAGAGTGATATTTCTTATAAAAGAGTATTTTCCTCTATTAGAGCAATACAAAGCAGTGTTGAACGTCCTTTTCAGGACACGTCTTTTTAAAGATGCCTTTCTGGCCCTGTGTAGTTGGGAATGAGGACGATGCGGCTGGCGCTGGAGGCGATCTGGGGATGGCAGCGGGTGCAGCTCCGCTGGGTATGGCACCTCGGAACACCCGCCCCCAGCACGCTTTTTTTTTTTTTTTTTTGCAAAACCTTACACACAATACAAAACCCAAACAAAGTGTAAAAGACATAAAACGTACCGTATACAATGATTATTTGATATTATAAAAAAAAAATATATAGAGAGAGAGAATGTATGTATCACACATTCAACATGAAACAAATAAGAACAGTAATTGACAGGACAAAAAAAAAAAAAAGGGGATTACTGCTGGGGCCGGCTCTACTCTGTACACCTCACTTTTTAATGCTCCTCATGTTAGATGGCCAACATTCACATTCCTATTTAAGAATTAAGGTGTGCTGTGTGGAGGGCCTGAAGAGGTCCTGCACTGTTGCCCCCCACTTCTTTTTAATGCATCTCATATCATACATTTAATCACACAATCGATCAATAGGTAGGGAAATGGGTGGTGCTTGAGGTTGTTCTGAATAAGTTCTACCCCTTGCGCCGCACCTCTTTTAATGCACTTAGACTTAATTTAGACCCTAGAAGACATAACACAGGGATAGTGGGGTGGGTAGATGAGCTGGCCCGTCAGTAGAACAGCAACTGACGGCGGGGGCAGAGGAGAGCAGAAGTGGAGAGGGGTTCTGGCACCGTGTGCCTCTGGATTGGGTCCCCCCCCCCGCTTCCGAAGCCCCACTCCCCCCTATCTCCTAGGATTAATATGCTCCTCGGCCCCGGTGAGGGCTGGAGCAGCCAGAGGAAAGATCCGTTGAGCTTGACCCAACCCAACATCCCCTCTTATAACCAGGACACAATACTTTAATTACAACAATTCATACTATACCAATCCTGCTGATTTCAACATTCAAATACAAAACACTCAATCACACACAAACTTACACGCATGATATTGTCCATTCTAGCGCACATACATACACACACACACACACGCACACACATAGCCTTCCTTCTCTACCCTCATGGTAATTTATCCCAAAAAATCCCAGCACGCTTGTTGACTCCCGTCCGTGCTCGAGGCAATGTAGGCAACAGCCAGCCTGCTTATCCTCTAGAGCTCGAGTTAGATGAGCTCGCCGCTGCATCGGAGAGCGCAGAGTCTGACGTGGATGACTCCCCTGGGCTGCCACCTTCGGGCCAGCATGCCCAGGCTGAGGCTGACGCTCAGATGACCGACATGCTTTCCCGGGCCGCCGCCAGCGTGAGGTGGGACTGGAACCCTCCGTCGTCCCCACAGCCATCGAGGTTGGATGACTGGTTCCTGGGGTCTGGCCGCCGCTCACAGCCTCACCTGTCCCGGTCCTGTTTTTCCAGGAAATGTATGATGAGCTGACGTCTTCGTGGAGAGTGCCCCTCTCCACTCGTCACAAAGCCACTCGCTCATCCGCTCTCACTACCCTCGACGGTGGAGCGGCCCACGGGTACACGGCAATTCCCCAGGTGGACAGGGCTGATGCGCTCCACCTGTGCCCCGGAAACCCTACCACCTGGCAGGGTCGCCCTGTGCTCCCCTCCAAGGCCTGTAGGACAACATCTTCATTGACCGCCAAAGCCTACAGCTCCGCCAGACATGCCACTTCCGCCCTTCATGCCATGGCCCTCCTGCAATTCCACCAGGCCAAGGCATTTAAAGATCTGCATAGGGGTAGCCCTGATCCTGATGTGTTGCAGGAACTACGCTCAGCGACCGACCTCGCCCTCAGAGCCACAAAGGTCACAGCGCAGTCACTCGGGCAGGTGATGGCCACGCTTGTGGTCCAGGAACTTCATCCGTGAGTGAACTTGGTCGAGATGCGTGAGACTGACAAAGCTCGCTTTCTCAACGCCCCTGTATCCCATTTCGGCCTCTTCGGTGACACCGTTGAGGACTTCGCCCAGCAGTTCTCCACGGTGAAGAAACAGAGGGAGATCCTACCTCTCACATCCTACCCCGTCGCAAGCCTGTCGCCATGGGCCATGCCCTGTCTACTTGCCGAGGGCGTCCTCCTGTGGCTAAGAAACACCCTGCTCGGCCTCAACCTGGGCCCAGCTCTCAGCCTCCGCGTCGAGAACCCCACAGGAAGCAGACGCCCCCCGTCTCACGGACCCCCTTGAGGACCCGGAAGGCTCACATGCGCTCCTGAGATGTCCAACCCAGAGACCGAGACATTAGCTCCGGAGCTGGTAAGAAGACCACTCCGTCCCCTGGTGAAGGGCCAGGAGGAGAATCTTTTGTTGAAGTTATTTCATTTGCCGGCAGCCCTGGACGGGGCTGCGGTACCCACATTCTCAATAACAGAGCTATTTCCTTTGTCTCTGGGTCACCTGGCCTGCAAATGCCATTTCATGGCACTCTGCCGCCAGATCTCAACTGTCCTGGCATGCTGGACGCGGTTCCCCGCCTTCAGCCCCACAACTGTTCCCAGGCCAGCCGGTTCTGATGAGTCTAGAGGAATCCTACACTGGACTTCCTCCTCAGTCAATAGCCCGCCCCCTGCCGGGTGTGCGGAGCAAGGTAAGTGCTTCGGGACGCACCCTCACCTCCCGACGCTGTACTACCTGCTCCGACCTGCTGCTCCATCCCGCCGTGTACGTCAAAAATACTCGTCCCCTTTGTGCCTCAGCACAGAGCTTGGATGCGTGGCTTTCACTTCCCAACCCATCACGCTGGCTGGCCCGGACCATCCGACTCGGTTACGCAATTCAGTTAGCCAGGCCCCTGCCCCCCTTCGCGGGCGTCCGCTTTACCGCAGTACACGGCGAGCATGCCAAATCCCTGCATCTGGAAATCGCTACTCTTGTCCCTCCAACCGAAATGAAGAAGGGTTTTATTCAGCCCTTACTTCATTGTTCCCAAGAAAGGCAGCAGCTTATGACCAATCTTGGACTTGCGAGTTTTCAACCGGGCTCTGCTCAAATTCCCGTTCAAATGCTCATGCAAAAACACAAAAATCTTAACTTGCGTCCGGCATCTTGATTGGTTCGCAGCGGTAGACCTGAAGGACGTGTACTTTCACATCTCAGTTTTGCCTCGACACTATGGTTCGATGCCCAGGCCTATCAGTATAAAGTCCTCCCCTTTGGCATGTCCCTGTCCCCTCGCGTCTTCATGAAAGTCGCAGAAGCAGCCCTTGCCCCACTCCAAGAAGCATTCGCATTCTCAACTACCTCGAAGACTGGCTCATTCTGGCCCACTCCCGAGAGTAACTATGCACTCACAGAGACCAGGTGCTCAGGCACCTCAGCCGTCTGGGGCCTCAGGTCAACTGGGAAAAGAACAAGCTCGCCCCGGTTCAGAGCATCACTTTTCTCGGCATGGAGTTAGACTCAGTCTCAATGTCAGCACGTTTCACCAACGAGCGTGTGCAGTCAGTGCTGAGAAGCCTCGCCACTTTCAGGCCAGGCACAACAGTCCCTTTAAAACTTTTCCAGTGGCTCCTGGGGCATATAGCATCCTCTGCGGCCTTCGCACCGCTGGGGTTGATGCATATGAGACCGCTGACTTCAGACTCGAGTCTCGAAATGAGCATGGCACCACGGCATGCACCGTCTGATGATCACCCTCGCCTGCCGCCAAACATTCAAACCCTGGGCAGACCTCTGCTTTCTGCGGGCAGGAGCACCCTTGCAGCAGGTGTCCCGACTCGTCCTGGTCATGACCGACGCCTCCAGATTGGGATGGGGCACAGTGTGCAATGCAACGTTGGAAAGGGGCCCCGCTGCGCTGGCACATCAATTGCCTACTGTTGCTGACTGTTTTCTTTGCCCTGCGGAAGTTTCTCCCATTAGTTCGAAACAAACATGTCCTAGTCAGGTCAGACAGTACCACTGCGTTAGCGTACATAAATCGCCAAGGCGTCGTACGCTCCTGCCACATGTCATTACTCGCCAGTCGTCTCCTCCTTTGGAGCCAGCAGCGACTCAAGTCTGTGGCTGCGTGCCACTCACATCCCCGGCAACCTCAATGTGGTAGCAGACATGCTTTCACGACTTGCCCAGTGGAGAGTTGAGGCTTCACTCCCAGTCGATCCAGCTGATTTGGAAATGGTTCGGTAAGGCCCAGGTATACCTGTTTGCCTCCCGAGAGACCTCCCATTGCCCGCTCTGGTATGCCTGAACAGAGGCTCCTCTCGGGGCAGACGCACAGGCACACAGCTGGCCTGCAGTGCTCTGAAAGTCTGCATTTCCCCCAGTGCGCCTTCTTGCACAGGTGCTGTGCAAGTTCAGGGAGGACGAGGAACAAGCCACCCTAGTGGCTCCCTATTGGCCCGGAAGATCTAGCTGGTCTACCACCTGCCGTCGTTGACACGATCAACCAAGCCAGAGCACCCTCTACCAGGCAACTTTACGCCCTGAAGTGGCAATTGTTTGCAAATTGGTGTTCTTCCTGGGCTGAAGACCCACAGAGGTGTGCAGTTAGGTCAGTGCTCTTATTTCTGCAGGGGAGGCTGTCCCCTTCCACCCTAAAGGTGTATGTCGCTGCTATCGTGGCCCACCACAACGCAGTAGACAGCAAGTCTTTGGGTAAGCATAACTTAATCATCAGGCTCCTAAGAGACGCCCGGAGGTTGAATCCCTCCTGGCCAAGCCTGTCCCCCTCCTGGGATCTCTCAGTGGTCCTCACGGGCCTCCAGAGACCTCCCTTCGAGCCGCTAGAATCAGTTGGACTCAGGGCCCTCTCTCTTAAGACTGTCCTGATGATCGCCCTCGCATCTATCAAGAGGGTTGGGGACCTGCAAGCGTTCTCTGTTAGCGACACTTGCTGGAGTTCATTCCGGCAGACACATATGTGATCCTAAGACCGCGACCAGGCTATGTGCCCAACGTTCCTACCCCGGCCGTTTCTTGCTCTATGCAGAGAAACATAGAGAGAAAAGAGGCCCAGCCAGGCTCGGCCCGTTCCCAGGTTGGCAAGCGTTGTCTTGTTCCCCTGTCTAGGTTAACCAGAAGGATTCCGACAACTTTTTTGGTGCATAGGGGAAGGGTATGTGCAGTCTGATACAGCTGGTCGCCTTTCCACATAAAATACCCGCCCGTTCTTGTGTCAGCAGTACACGTACATGGCTCAGCGCATGGCGTGATTTAAATTAGACCCCTAATGTCGGTTTTTCGACACAACGTCGAAGTGAGCGACAGACGGGGAACATCTATGTTACGTATGTAACCTCCGTTCCCTGATGGAGGGAACGAGACGTTGTGTCCTCCCAGCCACGTCACTGAGCCGAGCCACTGTTGTGGCCAGACCATTTCCAGCTCCTCAGAAAAATCTTGAATGAATTTTACGTATTTCCTCACCTTTATACCTGTATGTCCAGGGACTGGGTATGCAAATACTGTCTGCCAACTTCTCATTGTCCTTTTTTCATAGATCAGAGGCATATTCGGCACTCAAGAGAGACCCCTAGTGTCGCTTCTTCGACACAACGTCTCGTTCCCTCCATCAGGGAACAGAGGTTACATACGTAAACTAGACATCAACCATCAGAATGGGGAAAAAATGGATCTCAGTGATTTAGACTGTGGTTTGATTGTCAGCATCTCCGAATGCTATTCTGTGATGCGGGTTGGCACTGTTTTGGTGGCACGAGGGGGACCTACTCAATATTAGGCATGTGGATTTAATGTTGTGTCTGATCAGTGTATCTACACCGATAAGCCAAAACTTTATGACCACCTGCTATATGCTGTTGGTCCTCCACGTGTTGCCAAAACAGAGCCGAACAGCTGAGGCATGGACTCTACAAGACCCCTGAATGTGTGCTGTGGTATTTGGCAACAAGAAATAGCAGCAGATCCTTCAAGTCCTGTAAGTTGTTGGTCCAGCACTTCCCACAGATGCTCAGTCAGATTGAGATCTGGGGAATTTGGAGGCAAGAGCAACACCTTGAACTCTTCATCAGAGTGTGTGTGTGTGTGTGTGTGTGTGTGTGTGTGTGTGTATATATATATATATATATATATATATATATATATATATATATATATATATATATATGGGATATTGCATGAATAGTCACTCACATGTTCCTGTGGGATATTTACTTATTAGTAAAAAAATAAATATATACATTTATTTATTTTGTGACTGATAGTAAATTAAAAACATTTGAACATCAATTAATGCATTACTAATGTTTGTTGAATCTTAATTATTGATAAATAATGATAATAAAGTATTGAATGTGCCTATGTGCAAACATATTTGTGAGCATCACAGTAACTCCACTGGCTTGTCGTCTTCCCACAGTGCATCCTGGTGCCATCACTTCCCCAGGTAAACGGCGCACATGTATACGGCCGTCTACATTATGTAAAAGAAAATGGAATTCATTGGAGCAGGTGACCTTCTTCCACTGCTCCAAGGTCCAATTCAGATGCTCGTGTGCCCATTGTAGGTACTTCCGATGGTGGAAAGGGGTCATCTATGACCGGTCTGTGGCTACGTAGCCCCATATGCGGCAGGGTACGATGCTTTCTGTGTTGTGACACATTCCTCCCATAACCATTATTTTCTGTGACTTATGCAACAGTAGACCTTCTGTCAGTTCAGACCAGATTGCCCTTGTGCATCAAAGAGCCTTGGGCTCCCAACACCTTGTCGCCGGTTTGTGGTTTGTCCCTCCTCAGACCACTGCCGGTAAGTACTCAATACTGCTGACCAGGAGCACCCCACAAGCCTTGCCATTTCAGAAATGCTCTGACCCAGTCATCTGGCTATAACAATTTAGCCAGCCCATGTCAAATTTGCTCAGGTCTTTACTACTGCCCATTTCTCCTGCATTCAACACTTCGACTACGACAAATGATTGTTCGCTTACCATCGAATCTACCCAGACCTAGACCTTGTTAAGAGATGATCAACGTTATGTGCTTAACATGTGAGTGGTCATAATGTTTTGACTCATCAGTGTATATACTGTATGACAAGTATGTTCTCTTCGTAAACTGTAAATGGCACGGATTATAGGTCAACCAGGTGCACCTCATACATCACACTTAATCAGAACCTTTTCCCTTGTGTCAAAATATATGAAGCTGCTTTCTCTCATGCAATACAGCAGGAAATAGCTACAGCAGCGCAGTATGTGTAGCCTTTTTGTCCTGCATGGTCTCGAACGGGTTTCACATGCTGACTTCTTTCTAGGTTTCAAGAGAATTCGTTACCAGGAAAATATCTCCGCCAACCAAATTCAAGCTCTGACTTCGCCCAAGACAACAAGTGCACATAACCTAGCCAAGGCAAGACGACAACACCAATGCTGCATCGGTACCATCTATCCTCCAGATATAATGTAAAACCTTTACACATCTTCAAATAACTATCCAGTAGTTGCAGCAAAATGGCAAGTAAACAATCCATATATTGTAGCACTCGAAAATCACTACACACAGCTTCTTCGTCTGGCCACATTGCTGCCCGACTTTCCCATTGGATCATGGGTCCAGGGGCCAGACGTGGAGGTTCCAAATGTCTGGGTGCGGATGCCAGAGTGTACCCTGTCCCTGAGAAAGAAGGTCTTTCCTCAGTGGAATTCGTCAGGGAGGGGCTATCGCGAGGAGTGCGAGATCCGAGAACCAGGCCCGGGTGGGCCAATATGGAGCCATTAGGTTGACTTGTTCCTTGTCCTCCCTGGCTCACCGGGGGAAATGCGTACTTGCGTACAGCCCCGCAGGCCAGCTGTGTGCCAGTGCGTCTGCCCCGAGGGGAGCCTCTGACATCACTCAGCATTCTATGCTGGCTTCAGCATCCCAGCTGTCAGCGGTTTATGCAGCAGCAATACCTTGCAGTCAGACAAGCAGGTGACGTCATCAATTTACCCTTCGCTCATGAGTTTTCCCGTACTATAAATTTCCAGCATGAGCTCTTTAATGCACACCATAATATTTATGTTTAAATTACACTCACAGCAGATGCACTGGAGGACAATTTTACAAATAGATATTCAACATATGTGTTTTGTTGTTTACAAGGATTTATTATAAAAGGCAAGCTGAGATCGCAATGCATGGCCGGTTATGCACGCCACCATGTTTGTTTGAATTGCCGTGTAGCATGGGACACTGAGTTTGTTAGCAGAAGGTCTAAACCTAGTGGCTAGCCTTCCACTTCCCAGACCCGGAAGTGGTGAGAATGAGTGACAGACATGGCATGGAATGGAAGGCTTACATGGACTATTATGTACTATTACATATGTGGGAAGTAGCAGTTTAAACATATAGTAATTATTTGACTGTTGTACATAAATTAAGCATTGTGACATTGAAAAGGCTATAAGCAGCATTTCATATGACAACTGCTTCAGTCCCCTGGCTTGTAACTGCAGCATGAATATAGACCGCACCAGGTTGATTGTTCGCCTGAGACAAGCAAGTGTAATCACACCAGGTAAAATTATACAGTGCCATCTGGATTATAGACTGGCTCATTGTGGATTGTTTGATTCTGTCTTCTAAGGAGTGTGGCACCAGGCTATAAAGTCTCACCTAGCTTCGGTGTGCATAGGGATACATTGTTTTATACAATCTTTACACCCAGGGGCACAGAATCTGCATCCAAAGTGTCATTTGTTCTTATTGACTTATAATAGGCATACATGCATATACACAGCAGTACAATGCTTAAATTGTATGAGATAATATTTAAATGATGAATAATAGAATGTTAATTATGAAGTTAACCTTGAAATATGAAAATAACTCTTGAAATGGTTAAACAACTGTTTAAGGCTGCCCTGATGCTGCATTACTTTACACAGATCCAAAAGTTTACACCTTGATGCTGCATTTTACACATATTTGATGATGCGCATTGCAGGCTTACTTGGCTCTGTAAAGGTGCTTTAGACCATTTTCAGCGATCGTTTCCTAATTCGCTGTATCATGCTATGAATTCTTGCATGTCTGGACTCACTTAAATGATTGGAATTTAAAACAAATATGACTAATTTGATTAGCTTACTATCTTCACCCAATTTAAAGATTCAGCTCTTTTAGCAGGTTGGATATTCAGAGTTAGGCGTTCTACAGACTGGCCACTAAATCCCTTCTCTTACCCTGGGTATAAATCTTTCGCGTTTTGAACTCTACACCATTATTATCGTGTGTCGGTGGGGCGAGGTATGGCAAGGCAAACTGATCATTTTCTATATGACGATCAAGCATTAGTCAATATTATTATAAAGGTTACTATTTGATTCCCTATATCAATAGTAGTGTCTGCTGAACTGCATATTTAATCTTCATTTATCTACCAAATCAGGTTAATAATATTAAGATCACTGGCACCTCCTAAATCTTCTATTCATGGATACTGCTACCTAATATGAGGTCAGGCATGGCTAAATCCACATTTCTCTTAAGACCTGCCTGAGCTATTCCTATCCTCTGTGCTGGTTTTGTCTGTTTCTGCATCCAACAACTGTCATTATATTTGCATATAGTCATTTGTTTCAACTTGTAATTTGCATCAACTCTTCAGCCACCCTAGCAGGCACTCATTTCCATCTACGACTGAAGGATCCCTACTGTACATCATTAGCAGTGGCGGCTCCTGCCAAATCTCTCAGGGAGGGCAATTGTTGCGATGATGGATAAGGATAAGTTCACCCATTCAGTGGGTAAATTAACAGCTAGTTAAAGATGTAAAGGCAATAACTTTAGTCCATCCATCCATCCATCCATCCATCCATCGACAACCGCTTATCCTGTCAATAACTTTAGTATTAATGAAAAATAAACGGATTCTCACAATCATCTGATTCAGTTGTCACATACATTTCATTTTAAGCACAATAAATCCTGAATAAAGGGCAGTGGCACTGGGGCTGATAATGTACAATACATACAACATTTACAGTTCAACTATTGGGGAGACACTGGTCACTAATCTTGCAGTTCAAACACAATCACTGTCTAAATACTGACCCTTAGCACTTAATAAGTTTAATCATTTTTTAAATCATGTTTTAACTATAAATAATTCTTATTTACATTATTCATGATGTTAGCCAGAGGGGAACTGGCCCCCACAGTGAGTCTGGTTTCTCCCAAGGTTATTTTTCTCCATTAACAATCATCTTTTGGAGTTTTGTGTTCCTTGCCAAAGTCGCCTTCGGCTTGCTCACTGGGGTTATTAATACAATTATGTAATTATTTTTAAACACGATAAAGAATCATATCTTAACTAATTCCACAACAGGGCTCCAAACAAAAAATCAATTAAGGAGCCAATGGCTCCTACAGGGGGAAAAACAGGCGCCAAATATTTTAAATTTTTTAACTCCATCCATTCCTTTTCGTCCCGCAGCTCGCTAACAGTGTAGTCTGTGGAGCATTCTTCGCAATTATGTGATCACGTGCATTTTTATGCTTGTTACTGTCACCGTGTTTTCTAACAGTCTCTTTTTTTGAAATGGTTAGTTCCTGCAATGAACTCCGTTTTCCCCGCTATTTCTTTGATATAAACTTTTGTTATGTATCTCGGGAAATGTAATGCAAATTTTAAAATCAAAAGGGAGTAAACTTTTACTGTCGCCAATGGCGACCTTGACAGAAATTACACTCACAAATAAATTTATTTGGTCACAAATGCGACCATTTTTAGTCGCAGTTTGGAGCCCTGCACAAGGATGATGATTTATCGACTTTATAGACATTACATTTTTATCGTCTGTTAATGCTGAACTTCTGTAAAGCTGCTTTGAAACGATGTGTGTTGTGAAAGGCGCTATACAAATAAAATTGACTTGACTTGACTTGAGATACAATGAGTGAAATCACATAACTCACTATTTAAATTACATAACTGACTTATATTTACATTTTGCTCGTCTCCCTTTCAAAGCAGAAAAGTGATCAACTACTCTCTCACTGAAAGCAGACATGTTCCAGACTAGTTCTTTCTCCATGGAAAGCATGGCCAGTGCATTCAGTTATTCCTGTCCCATTGCATTTCACAGGAATGTCTTGATTCTCTTTAAGGTTGAGAAACACCTTTCAGCTTCAGCCATTGTCATGGGAGTGGTTATGAGGATGTTCAACAGAGCCACAGTCTCAGAAAAATTCTCCTGGAGGTTGTACTTCAATAAAACCTGGTACAGCACCAGTGCACCACAGCAGCCCTTGAATTCGGGACTCTCATAGATAAGAGACAGCTCAGACTTGAGCTTCACATTATTCAGTATGGGGTATGCTCTGACGGTGGTGTTCAGAGCCTCAACAAGGAATGTCTGGCTGTGCATCTCTCCTTTTAGCAGTGTGGCACTCACAATGTGGTCAGTGAAGAAGAACATTTCTTTGAAGTGGGCCAAGATTGTGTCAAAGATCTTTCAAAAGAACCAAAAAAAAAAAAACAAAAAAAAAAAACAAAAAAAAAAATATATATATATATATATATATATATATATATATATATATATATATATATATATATATATATATATATATATATAATTTTTATTTATTTTTTATTTTAGAGAGGGGTTGCGTCAACTGTATGATAACTTTGGAGGATGTAGTTTGTGGTGTTAGTAAACTGAATTATGTTATTCTGGCAGTTGTGTCTATTATTTTGTCTGCCCCATTAATTTCGATGATGGAAGGCTAAATAACTAAAACACCTCTCAGTATAATGCAATCCAGTTCACCAGCACCAAAAACTGCCCCATCCAAAAAGAATCAAGAAATATATTGCAGTGTTATAAGAGCAGAATAAATATGGCAATGTAATACGAATAGTGTTAATGAATAACATGTACAGATTTGTGCAATGTAGTAGCAGTGATATTAAAATAGTAGTAAGAATAATATAGATATGTGCAGTGTATTAGCAGAATATATAACAAGAAAAATATTCTGAGTGGATATTCTGTATGAACCATATAGACAGATATGCACAGTATGTACAGCTATGTGCAGTGTGGTAACATTATAAGACAGTAAGAATAAGTGAATGTGCAGGATGAATAGTATGAAAATACTTGAGATAAACAAGCATATTACCACTAATTTGCAGAATCTGGAGAGACATTGAGTGTTGCGATGTGTTTGCACTGCCATGATAGTAAATTATGTAGTACAATATTCATATTCACTATTTCTGTTAAAACAAATATTGATTTGTTATGGAAAAAAATATATTTTGAAAATCATCTTAAATAATAGGAGTGGTGCATTTTTAAATTCTGTTGTATATGTATGTGTGTGATACTGGCATCTCAGGCATGACTGCGGAAACAGTCGTAAACAATTTGACTGGTGTTGGCATGCAATTAAGATGAATGTGACCATTATGCACTCAGTCTCTTAAGTAAAAGTTGTCTCAAATTCCCAAAGTTTGTGATATGATTATGCACACTTTTACTGTATCCTTGAGAGTATGATGGGTTCAGATAGATGTAGTGGAAAACTAACAAATTTATTTTGGTTATATTGTAGTATGAAAGCAAAAGTTGAGGGATGTGGAAATACTCAATACTCAAGTAAATGAGTGTCTCACCCTTTGGAATTACAATACTATTTGTGGGTGAATAGTATTCGGAGTGGGTGAATTTCCAGAGCTACTTAAATGATCAGTAAAAAATACATATACCTCTTTTGACAGCCTCTGCTTCTATTCTTCTCCCAAGGCCCTCCTTGATTGTGTGGTTCCTGTTGCTACTTGCTGCTGCTCTTGAAATGAGCTTTAGTTCCTAAAGCCAGATAGCCCAACAGTGATTGTTAGTATATGAATGAGACAGTATGTCATTGACAATACCTACAATTCATGTTTTAGAAAAACAGATGTAATACAAATAGCCTGTTTTAGATATAATTTCTGAGAATGGCTGGAAAAATATAAAAATTGCTGGCTGGGCTTAACTTTGTTACACAAAGGGTAGCCAGATGACTAAATTAGTTTCCATATTTTGAGTGTCTAAATCTTGATACCATATAGGCTTACACCATGCATACATTTTGATATGACAAGGTTCTATATTGAGAAGCTAAGAACAATATTATTTGTACTACATAATGGACTGCACTCTGCTTGTGAAGTTCTGGAGGGCATGTTTGATGAGGACTCTGTCAATGTCCTTCTTCTGCTATTGCTGGTACATCATGTCAATGTGAGGCATGATTTGATGAAATAGCTACAGGAAAAACTGGAAGTCATCATCCTGCAGCATCCTCAGGAAGCCAGATGCCTCCCTGACTGTGGTGCTATCAAATGAGCTGGCTGTCACAATAGATCTGAAATACTCTATGAGGTCATCTAGGCTCTCGTAGACAGTGTTCTCAATTCTGCTGTTCAAATTCCATCTAGTAGACGAGGCTCTTTGGAGCCTTCATGCAATAATCTTTTCAAGAATAGTATTGTGTTTTGGGCGACCGGGTAAAAAAAGTGGTAATGCCACCCAAATCAGAAAAAAATGATGTTGGTACAGTAACAGCAGCAGCAGCAGCATGTCTCTTCTGTCTCAGCAGCATCATGTTTTCATGCCAACAGCAGCAGAATATTGACTCTGGTCAAGCAGCAGCATGTGTAAAGCAGATCTAGTCCACCAAGACTAAGCTTACTTCACTGTCATTATAATCAATACAAATCTTTAATCTATCTCCAAGAGTTGTTCTAACTGAAAAGACAATTAAGTTCAGTTAGGAAACTCTACATGGCACAGCTAAGTCAAACAGTTGCACCTCCTCATACGCACCCAATCAGAACCTTTTTGGGGGCAACGCCCCCACCCCGGCTGGAAGTTCTAGGGCAGCTGAAGAAGTTACAGTGTGCACTGTAGGACTTAGCTCATTTCCTGTGAGCCACGTTTCAGTAATAAATAGAAAGTCCAGGTTGTTTGATGTGAAGAAATTGTGTAATAAAAAAGTTTTGTTTGATAATGATCTTGCATTTATCAAAGCCGTTTTAATTTCTTCCCAACACAAAGACCCCCAGAGATGTGCAGTTGGATTGATGCTTTCCTTCCTGCAGAAGAGGTTGGAGGGACGGCTGTCCCCCTCCACCTTGAAGTTGTATGTAGCCGCTATAGTAGCACACCACGACACAGTGGACGGTAAGCCCTTAGGGAAGCATGACCTGATAATCAGGTTCCCGAGAGTCACGAGGAGGTTGAATCCTCCAGACCGAACCTCGTTCCCTCATGAGACCTCTCTGCAGTCCTTCAGGGCCTACGGGGAACCCCATTTGAGCCTTTGGAGTCAGCTGAGCTTAAGGCACTCTCTTTAAAGACTGCCCTCCTGACTGCGCTCACTTCCATCAAGAGAGTAGGAGACCTGCAAGCGCTCTCTGTCAGCGAAATGTGCCTGGAGTTCAGTCCGGGCTACTCTCTCGTGAACTTGAGACCCCGACCAAGCTATTTGCCCAAGGTTCCCACAACTCCTTTTAGGGATCAGGTGGTGAACCTGCAAGCACTGTCCCAGGAGGAGGCAGACCCAGCCTTAACGTTGATGTGTCCGGTGTGTGCTTTACGCATCTATTTGGATCACACGCAGAGCTGAGTAGAGAAATGTTCTGAGCAGCTCTTTGTATGCTTTGGTGGACAGCGGAAAGGAAGAGGATCGCCCACTGGGTCATTGGCACCATAGTGATGGCATATCATGGCGAGCATGGGCCGCCTCCTGCAGGGCTATGAGCCCATTCTACAAGGAGAGCGGCAGCCTACTGGGCCTTGACCAGTGGTGCCTTTCTAACAGACATTTGCAGAGCAGCGGGCTGGGAAACATCCAACACCTTTGCGAGGTTCAACAATCTCAGAGTTGAGTCGGTTTCATCCCGAGTCTTGGCAGGAACGAACAGGTAAGTCTCGGACAGTTGGCCAGGTGTGTCGCTTGTGCATAGCACCTTTCACCTCTGCTGAGCTGAAGACGTGTGCTGTTGACTCCCAGTAGTGTTCACAAAATGTGTTCCATGGATGACTTCCTCCTAGCCCTCTGGCAGACAAGTTTTTCGGAGAAACTCGCTGCCGACTCAATACATGTGCTATCTAAGCCCTGTACTGCGGTAGGTGCTCCGCATGTGCTGGTTCCCCGTAGGTAACCCCATGCAACGTATATCTTCCGCTAAATCGTTTCCCTTTTGGTAAACTGCGTCTTCCTTCGGCAGAGGCCCCACTGCCCCAGTCACCAAGTTTGTAGAAACTCCTCCCCCTTTGGGTAGGACCTACCATGGGTCTTCTCCACATGACATACTACCGACAAGGCAAGACCGTGTGACGTATTTCCACTCAAAATACCCCCCCCCCCCCCTATCTTTCTGGGCAGGGTGTGGTCTCCGCTGTGTCTTCCCCTTGGGAGTGACACCCCCAAATGATACTGGTGGTCCCAGTCGGTTGAAAAATGTTCACTCTTTTTGGGGAGAAAAAAAAAAAAAAGAGGAAAAAAAAGCATGATTGTTTAGCCTGTCCCTATTTTTGGGGCAGACAACTTGTCCCCGAAGGGCCGTTTGACACAGTAGTCTGCCTGTTTCGCACCGCCACTTCACGTAACACAGTTCAACTAGTTGTGGCATTTTGTATAGGGACCCCTAGTGTCACTTCATTGACACAATGTCGAGTGAGTGACAGATAGGGAACATCCTGTTTATTTCCATAACCTCTGTTCCATGAAGGACCGAGGGGTGGAGCCGCTGGGGTGGCTTGCTTTCTTACGAAGGCAAGCTGCGACTGCAACGTTGCCATGGTCATGTTCTCACAGTGAGAACATGACGCATCCACAAAGGATGCCTCCGGGTGGGCAGCACCCAGGCACGAAAGACAGCGATCATGGCCATCAGAAGGTGAGAGAAAACGAGCACAACCCAGAATAACACACAGACGGAATGGCATCTTTAAAAAGACCATGTGTGCCGCTCTTTTAGAATATACTTTTATAGAAATTATACTCTTTTAGTAATGCACCATCAGAAACCAACAGAGGTGATTGGAAGCCATGGGAATTCAGCTTGCTTAGTTCTCAAGGAAATAGCAATCGCTCTGCTCCGAAGAGAAAATCTGAATGAGCGGTTCACACGCCAGCTCCTTTATACCCATATGAGCAGGGGAGTGGCATTAAATACCACTCGCCAATTCCCATTGGCATTTTATCAAAGATCAGAAGGTGTCTCGGGCTCCCAAGTGGGACCCCTAGTGTCACTTAATCGATACAATGTCGAGTGAGTGACAGATAGGGAATGCCAGCTCCTGTTGTAATGTTCAATTCCAGTATTCCTGTGTGTAAATACATGTACTCAAATTTATTGTCTTTTTTAGTTATATGCATGACAACCTGTAATTTGTAACCAATAAAAAAAAAATCATAGCTTTTAGCCAACAAACACCCTTCAAAACCTATTTATCTCTAAAAGATTTGTCAACTAAATGACAAAAAAAATATTTTGTCAAATGAGAGGAGTCATCATTTATACTCCTATTCAAGTTGTTCCAAACCCAAATTACTGACTTTCTTCTGTGGGAGGAACTCACAAGGAGATGTCAGGAATAATGATAGAGACTGACAGCCTTGATTTCATTTCAGCCTTATTAGCAGCATCAACATTTTACAATGTATTCTCATATTCCACAGAATAAACTAAATAGTACAGGTTTTTAAAAAAACATGAGTGTGAGTAAATGACAGAATTTTCATTTTTAAGTAAGTCAACCAAAAGACAATGTTACAATTGATTTAAATTGTGTATTGCACATTCATTTCAAGACATGACATTGTAACTTTAAAGAAATCTGACATGACATAGATTAAAGCACTGTTTTGGAGATGGAACCACTGAGTTTTGGAGCAGGTGAGTCAAGTGCTCAAAGTTGATGGGCAGTACACAGGGGAAACATCTGAAAAAGATGGCAATAACCAATGAGTTAATTATCACTGTCAGAACATAATGCTTTAGGGACCCCGTAATAGTTCCTCATAAAACATTCACACAAAAATGCTAAAAGGCAAAATTCTAATAAATATTACCTTACAACTGCTTTTATTAAATACATTAACATAATGTGAAACCAAATTATTTGCATAGCAGATTTTGTACACTGTAATATAGGGTATTAATGTATGGTTTGAGCTCCTAAGATCATCTAATATGATTCATGTTTTATAAAGAAACTATCTGTACTACTGATCTTTAGTAGTGTCTAGTTTTGTAGTGTCTGTTTAGATCTGCAATGTAACATGACACATTTCAGTCAAAAAAACTTGTCTAAAATTAGCATACTCATACAGTCAGCCAGGTTAGTTATAAAGCTAATGATCAGGACACTACAAATGGGCAATTTTCAGCTGCCAACATTTAACTAAACACTACAAATGTTTATAAATGAGAGAAAATTATACAAACCTTAAGTCACAGTATTCCTCTGATGGCATCCATTTCTTTAAAAGTTTGTGGCCTTGGAGCTTATCTGTATGTGCTTGATTCCATACTCATGAGAGCTGTGACTCTGGTAATGCCCAGATAGCTAAACGAAGTGTGATTGGTTGAACATAGAATGTGCTATGATTGGTCCGTGTAATTATCTGATTGGCTTGAGAAGAAGATGGGTGGAGTCCAACTATTTGTAGATTTGTGTGCACATCATGATGCTAGATTTGTTTCAAAATCGACAAAAGTGTGTAGCGATCTGCAAATGCACAGGAAGTGATCCACAAATAAATGTGTGCGATTCACAAATGAATGCTGGACAGAAATGTGCTTGTGAGTTAAAAATTAGAAATATTTTTTTTTATTATTTATTTGTCAATTGACTTTATTTTTGTGAAACTCTTAACATATATTTATAAATCTCATTCTTTTTATTTGTGAATTCATTTAATTTTTGTTTAACTCCTTACAAATAGTTGTGGATCTCATTCAATTTATTTGTGAACCAACTTTCTATTTGCGAATCTCTTTCCATTTGTATGTTAATATGCAACAATTCCATCTCCATATTCATAGCAGGGGCATTAGAAAATACACCACTTGGCCAAAGGTATGTGGAGCGCAAACACCACACCCTTATGTGCATGTTGAACATTTCATTAAAAATCTTTTAATGAGGATTTAGATGTTTGAAACATGACTGCAGGAATTGTTCCCATTCAGACACAAAAGCATCAATGAGGGCAAGCACTGATGTTGGGCAATGGGGCCTTGTTCACATTTTAGGGCCTGGCTCACAGTTTGCATTCCAATTTGTCCAAAAAAGTTTTCAGCGAGGTTCAGGTCTGTGCTTTGTGTAGGCATGTTGAATTTTTGCATGATTAATTGCACATCATTTATTAATTGCAAATAATTTTAACCATGACAGTTCTAGTGACTTGAAACATTTTAGGCATCATGAAACACATTTTAATTAGTATTTACATGATAAGTTATTACATCCATACCAAATGTTTGCATACAGCAAACCTAGGAATATATATATATACACACATACACACACACACATATACATACAAAAGTTAGTTCTGGTCGTATCTGATTGGACGAGAGACGTTCCATGAGCTCTGATGGTCTGATACCATCAGCACTCCAATGCTTCACTGTGTGTGTATCACTCCACTTGTGTTCTTGCCGTTATTAACTAGTGTAAGAGTAGTGCATATGTTTTAAGAGTTATTGTATAAGTCTCTCTTACATGTAATTAAAAAAAAAAAATAGCCAGCTGGTGGTGGTAAAAGATCATTTTTGAATGTAATATGAGCAGTTGATGACGTGAAGTGAAACAGTCAGTCATTGTTACATACAACAGCGCTCCGTGATCACTCGTATTACAACTACATGACTCCAGGTAGAAAATAGCTTTAAACGGCTTTAAACGAACAACTTCAGTATTAAGGCTCATCACAGATGAGAGACACAACAGATTAATTAATTAAATTAATTACACAATTCAAGGCGCTTACCTCTTACTAGAATTTCCACATTGGAGAAATAGTACTGTTCAAAATGACGGAGGACATTGCGAAATAGGGAATATTACCCTCGCTTGGATGACTGTTTTTTCAATGAGAAAGCTGATCTTTAGAAAGCTGACAGCATCTCTGCTTAGGTGTGGTAAAAGGTGATCACACACACTCCACTTCCACGAACCATCAATGTCATATTCTGATCCGCCGTGTAATAAAGTAATTCCATGCACAAATGCATTTTCATGACTGTACTCAATTTTTACTCATTTGTTTAAATTTACTTGTTCATTGAACTGTTGTATATAAGAAATATCACACTCGCAATTGTGCTATATGGCCCTAAATCAGCCGATTTTATATGTGAGTTTTATAAAAATGCTAGCTGCACTAAGTTAAATCCATTGAGCTGAAGACATCTTTTAGTTACTTTGTTTACTTAGTTATTTTTGTAAAAAAAAAAAAAAAAAAACAGTCTGCAGCTCTATTATCTAGGCAAATACAAGTATCGCATCGGGACTTGGTATCGATAGATATTTCATATTTACATTTTGGATCGGGATCGGGGGCCAAAAAAGCTGATCGGGACATCTCTAGCGATTACGCATAATATAATTAGCTAAACATTAAAGCATTCACATTTTTGGTTACAGAGTTTTTTGCAGTATATGTGAACATTGCACATATTCTAGCACATTAAGACAAACGTTATGGTTTGAATAGTCCGAAAAACTTTTAAGACTTGTGTTGTGAGTATGCGTGATCCTGCAGTATGCAGTACTGTACTTTGTCAATCAACGTGTGCGCACGCGCACCATAATATTTTAATTTTTTTACTTTGTGGCGAATTTGCAGTTTTTTTCTCATCAGTATAGTTCACAATATAGTGTTGGGATTTTTTAATCTTTTAGTGACACACAGCAAGTTCACAAAAGGGATTCTGTAATTAATGTGCATTAAATAAAACGGCTTTACTGCAAAAACAACAGCTATTTTCACTAGCTTTTATGGTGTGGTATGTGAATATATCTCAAACTAACAATAATAATCATTATGTGTGCTTTTGGACACAGGAACAGAGAACATCAGTAGTAAAAGAAAAGATGTCCAAAACGTTCTTACAGAAGAAGGAATGTGGTACAGAACAGTCCAATGATTGGGGACTTTAAACTCCGGTGGCTCACACTTTTCCAGGTAGCAGAGTTAAGGTCATGTTTACTATTTTCGAATAAACTCTACTTTTATATACGTACCTGGTACTACTGTAGATGCTCTCCTTATATCAAGTGTTAACATTAGATAACATATTAAAGTGGATGATGGGATGATTGGAGAAGATTGGTTTGGGGTTGAGCAGAAACATGCATGATATAAGAAGAGAGTTGAGAGAAAGGTGACTGACAATAATGTGTTATCGCTGTCTTTGTCTATATCTACAGTATACTTCTATGTATAATAGATTGGTGCTGAATTCCGGCATATTACTACCATCCCCCTTGAAAACACCTTTATGGCACAATTTGACAAATATCTTCCATAACTCACTGCTGTCCTCCAGAAATAGGAGGTGTTTCTGGATAGAAAATAGTCAAATATTTCAGGACTTTACAGGAGGTTTGTATACTTGTGCAGAGTATCTTCTTCTTTTTTTAAAAGGTACCATTAATCAACACAGTGGTGTCAAACTTATACTTAAGGTAGTTAAATATTTTGTGAGTTTTTTATTTTTTATTTTCCTGATGCCAGTACCGTGTATGGATTGAATGCTTGAAGGTAAAGTAATACACAAATTTGTAATATTTACTGACGAGTGGTGTCCATCTTTGGAGAGAAGCTATCATCAAAGCTCTTTCCATCTACCTTGGTGAGGATGAGGGATGCCAAGCGAAGGAGTACATGGTGAGTCTGTTAGAACTGTGTATCTTAATGGAATTGTCCACCTAATATTTAAAATTCTGTCATCATTTACTCACCCTCACATTATTCCAAACCTGTATGTGTTCTTCCGAACACAAATTAAGGTATTTGAAGAAAGTTGCCTATCATTTGTTTCCATACAATGAAGGTGAATGGTGACCAACACTTTTAC
This sequence comes from Moxostoma hubbsi, assembly GCA_032164185.1. Taxonomy (NCBI): domain Eukaryota; kingdom Metazoa; phylum Chordata; class Actinopteri; order Cypriniformes; family Catostomidae; genus Moxostoma; species Moxostoma hubbsi. Next base: position 11,508,213 of record JAVLUX010000031.1, on the reverse strand, counting down.
GCTCAAAAGACAAAGTCATTGTTAATGTAATCCATTTGACTCATGTGGTTTAATCAAAGTCTTCTTGGGTGATTTGATTCCTTTGGGTGTGATAAAAAAAACAAACAATGGAATTTAATCACCTAATAAGAATTTGATTAAATTACACGAGTCAGGTGGATTACACCGACGATCCCATTATATCTGTTTTGGAGCGTCAAAGTTTTGGTCCACATTACCCTTGATTGTATGGACACAAACAGCTGACAACTTTCTTCAAATATCTTCATTTATGTGCCAAAGATGAACAAAAGTCATACAGGTTTGGAAAGACACAAGGGTGAGTAAATGATGACATCATTTTAATTTTGTGTATTTCAGTGGATTATCTGAAAATATATTTTTGATCCGAGCTAACTTGTAGCCTGTTCCTGTATTGAAGACCCAAGGAAAAAAATAAAAAATATTTACAAAATTAAATAACATGCTCGTATGCTAAAACTTGACGCGTCCTGGCCACACCTCCAAATTGGGTTGGGGCGCAGTGAGTGATAGGCACGCAGCTGCGGGCCATTGGAAAGGGGCCCGCTGCGCAGGCACATCAACTGCCTAGAGTTGTTGGCTGTACTTTTTGCCCTGCGGAGGTTTCTCCCGCCAGTTCAGGGCAAACACATCTTGATTCGATCAGACAGCACCACCACGGTAGCGTACATATATCGCCAAGGCGGCACCAAGGCGGCATACACTCCCGCCACATGTCACAACTCACCCGTCGTCTCCTCCTTTGGAGCCAGAAGTGACTCAACGGTTCAGCAAGGCTCAGGTAGACCTGTTCGCCTCCCAAGAGACCTCCCACTGCCTGCTCTGGTACGCCCAAACGCTGGCACACAGCTGGCCTGCGGGGCTATGCAAGTACACATTTCCCCCAGTGAGCCTTCTTGCACATGTGCTGTGCAAGGTCAGGGAGGACGAGTAACAAGTCACACTAGTGGCCACCTATTGGCCCATTTGGACTTGGTTCTCGGATCTCGTACTCCTCGCGACAGCCCCTCCCTGGCGAATTTCCCTGAGGAAGGACCTTCTTTCTCAGGGATGGGGCACGCTCTGGGCATCCACACCCAAACCTCTGGAACCTCCACATCTGGCCCCTGGATGGGATGCGGAAGATCAAGCTGATCTACCACCTGCCGTCATAGACACGATCAACCAAGCCAGAGCCCCTTCTACCAGGCAACTTTACGCCCTGAAGTGGTGCTTGTACGTGCATTGGTGTTCTTCCCGGGCTGAAGACCCACAGAGGTGCCCAGTTAGGTCAGTGCTCTCATTCCTGCAGGAGAGGTTGGAGGGGAGGCTGTCCCCCTCTACCTTGAAGGTGTATTTAGCTGCTATCGCTGCCCACTATGACACAGTAGACGGCAAGTCTTTGGATAAGCACGACTTAAATATCAGGCTCCTCAGGTTAAATCCCTCCCGGCAAAGCCTGTTCCCCTCCTGGGATCTCTCTGTGGTCCTCTCAGGCCTTCAGAGACCCCCCTTTGAGCCGCTAGAATCAGTCAGACTCAGGGCCCTGTCCCTAAAGACGGCCCTCCTGATCGTGCTCGCCTCCATCAAAAGGGTCGGAGACTTGCAAGCGTTCTCTGTCAGTGACACTTGCCTGGAGTTTGGTCCAGCAGATACTCACGTGATACTAAGACCGCGACCGGGCTACGTGCCCATGGTTCCTACCACTCCCTTCAGGGACCAGGTTGTGAACCTGCAAGCGCTGCCCCAGGAGGAGGCAGTCCCAGCCCCTTCGTTGCTGTGTCCGGTATGTGCTTTGCGTATCTACTTGGACCGCACGCAGAGCTTTAGACGTTCTGAGCAGCTCTTCTCAGCGGAAAGGGAACGTTGTCTCCAAACAGAGGTTTTCCCACTGGGTTGTAGACGCCATTACATTGGCCTATCACACCCAGGCCGTGTCCCCCCCTTGCGGGTCCGAGCACACTCAACAAGAAATGTTGTGTCCTCATGGGCACTGGCCAGGGGCACCTCCCTAGCAGACATATGTAGAGCAGTGGGTTGGGCAACACCCTATACCTTTGCAAGATTTTACCTCAGGTCCGAGCCGGTAGAAATCGGTAAAATGCTGACAAACTGACCGGGTGGATCGCTTGCACCTAGCGCCCTTTCCCTCTGCTGAGGTAAAACAGTGCACTCTTATCCCAGGCATTGGGGAAGGGTATGTGCAGTCTGAGACAGCTGGTAGCTTTGGCACGCAAAATACCTGCCCACTCCTGTGTCAGCAGTACACGTACACGGCTCAGCGCATGGCGTGATTTAAATAAGTCGAAGTGAGTGACAGACGGGGAATGTCTAGGTTACGGATGTACCCTCCATTCCCTGATGGAGGGAACGAGACGTTGTGTCCTCCCGGCCACGTCGCTGAACCGAGCCACTGTTGCGACCGAACCATTGTCGGCTCCTCAGAAAAATCCTGAATGAAACAGATGCATTTCCTTCCCTTTGTACCAATATGTCCGGGGAAGGGTCATGCAAATTCTGTCTGCCAATTTCTCATTGGCCTTTTCTCATAGATCAGAGATGCAAAAGCACTCAGAGAGACCCCTAGGGTCGCTTCTTCGACACAATGTCTCATTCCCTCCATCAGGGAACAGAGGGTACATCCGTAACCTAGACGTTATTGTATCTCTACGTACCTTGGTATTACCGTCTGATGCCACATTGTTGTTGCCCAGATGTGCTCAAACATAAACAAGAAATTTGGCCTCTAATACCAGTACATATATAAACACAATAGCATGACTTTTATACAGATTTTATACAGGAATGTGCAAAGAAAAACATGTTCAAATGGGTATGGGTTTGTAGAGGTAGTTGTATAAATATGAAAAATTAAATTTAAAAATAGTGGTTTTTCATTTTGAACACATGAATTAGTAGAGGTATAAATATGAAAAATAAAATGTAGTGATTTTTCATTTTGTACATTGGTTTGTATAGGTAGCATTAATTAATATGAATTTACATGTATTTTACATGCACATATATTTTATATTGCACCATACTGTAGTGCACTATACTGTACTATGCTGTACCATGGCTTTGATAAATATTATGTGAATAAGTCTTTTAGATGCTTTAATGTCAGTGCATCTGATTGGAACAAATAGGAAGCAAGCTACTTTTGGCTTGTAGCTTGTAGTGTAACTTGCTAATTTCTCTGAAGTGTAGCTTTTAGCTAAGCTTATCTAATTTTTCTTATGAGTAGTTGGTAGTTTAGCTTGCTAAATTTTTTGGGTAGCTTTCCCAACACTGCATTTTCCTACATCATATGTAATATTGATATATGCTAAATTAATTAGTTTTCTCTTTCTCTTTCATACATAAAAAGATGAATACATTGTAAATGTGTTCATCCTGAGATATCATGTATTATATCTATAAAGTACATATATACAGTATTGTGTGTGTGTGCGTGTTGCCTTGAGTCTGACATATTCATTCAGCCTGTGCATTCGGTAATGTTTCCCAGGGGCACATTGTGTGTCCTCATCTTTCAAAGGCTCAAGGTTTCAACTGATAGGTCCTAATATATTTTAGTATTGATTATCAATGCGGATGATTTCCCAAAAGAAATCTTGTTACAGTGCCTTAATATGTACACACTGCACATCTAAGGTGTGTGTTACACTGCCAAAAGCAAGAACTCTCTAAAAGCTCTAAACTCCATGACCTTCAAAATCAAGCTAAATCAAAACAAAATAATTACCTCATAGTGTGCCTACTGATCCTGACAACATTTGGCCAATGTGGCACGGTGGAGGGCGGGACCGGGGCGTGATTACGCACGCCCGGTCCCGTATTAGGCTAATTAAGCCATCAAGAGGGATAAAGGCCACTCGCGGACGGCGATGCAAGAGAGAGAGAGAGAGATCGTTCACGGACATGTCCGTCGTCTTATGTGTTTGTCTTTCGAGTTTTCCATTAAACCTTTAAGTTATATGTCAAGCCGGTTTCTCGCCTCTTCCTTGCCCGTGAACTTGATCTGTGTTACATTGGTGCCAAAACCCGGGAAGGAAGAGGGATGCGCCGTAGCGGATTTCTCGCCACTGCCCAGCGGAGCAGCCGCGGCCATCTGCCGGGGGACTAGGAGCCCAGCCGCCTGGACACGGAGGAACGGGCGCTGACCGCGAGGGGAGAAGGGGCTCCTATAGCCGACCGCCTGGAGCGGTCAGGGCCGCTGCCAGGGGTGGAGGATGCCCCTACCAGCCGCTGAAACGCGGAGGGGTCGAGGGGAGACCGCCATCCGCGAGCGGGGAGGGGATCGCGACCGACCGCCTGGAGCGGGAGAACCGCTGCCAAGGGCGGGGGGAGGCCTCTTCGACTCCCCGGGAACGCGGCGGGGCTGGAGGACTGCCTCCGATCTGCCCGGAGAGGCACGGCTGCCGTTCGGTAGAGGGTGGAGAAGTGGCTGAGGAACGAGCTACGGCGTATCAGAGAACCGGCGAGTAAGTTTTTATTTATTTAAATCTCTCTCTCCTCTCTCTCTCGCTGCCGCTCTGCGTTGGCCTTTTCCCTCTTTTTTTAAATTATGGTGTTCGTGGGAGGGGAGGTACTGCCCAGTGCAGGAACCCCCCCCATTTATAATTGTTGTTGTTTCCCTTCCCTCGTCCAGGTTGATGGGGATGACCTGCCGGCAGACCGCGCGGGAGGCCACACCCCCCCGGGGGTCCCCAGCCTGAAAGAACTGGGGAGGAATGTGGCACGCTGGAGGGCGGGACCGTGGCGTGATTACGCACGCCCGGTCCCGTATTAGGCTAATTAAGCCGTCAAGAGGGATAAAGGCCACTCGCGGACGGCGATGCAAGAGCGAGAGAGATCGTTCACGGACATGTCCGTTATCTTATGTGTTTGTCTTTTGAGTTCTCCATTAAACCTTTAGTTTATATGTTAAGCCGGTTTCTCGCCTCTTCCTTGCCCGTGACCTTGATCTGTGTTACAGCCTAGTTTAAGATATGCCTTTGCAACAGAACAAATCAGTCAAAAAGACCAGATTTAAAGACATGACTGAGTGAAAAGTGGCCAATTATCATGTACATAAATCCATTTCCAAAATGAGTTTCCTCAAGTTAGGCAAGCACTAGCTTAACAAACACTTAAAGGAATAGTTCACCCAAAAATGAAAATTATCTCATCATTTACTCACCCTTATGCCATCCCAGATGTGTATGACTTTCTTTCTTCAGCAGAACACAAGATTTTTAGAAGAATATCTCATCTCTGTAAATCCATACAATGCAAGTGAATGGGTGCCAATATTTTGAAGCTCCAAAAATCACATGTCCTCATAAAAGTAAGCCATATGACACCAGTGGTTAAACTAAAGTCTTCAGAAGTGATCTTATTGGTGTGAGGGATAAAATTCTATATTTTAGTAAATCTTTACTATAAAATATTCTCCCTACTCAGTAAATCTTTACTTTAACTTACACTTTCAAAAATCTTCTTCTTGTGTTTTGGGTGATTCACATTCTTTATGCATATGCCCCCTACTGGGCAGGGAGAAGAATTTCTAGAAATAATTTACTTAAATATTTACTTTTCACCCATACCTATCATATCACCTCTGAAGATGTAGATTTAACCACTGGAATCTTATGGACTACTTTTATGCTGCTTTTATGTGCTTTTTGGACAGTAAAATATTTGGTTCATGTTCACTTATATTGTATGGACCTACAGAGCGGATTGGGATGAACTATATTAAAGGTGTGTTCTACTTCAATCCGCCTTGCCTTACCGATCGGCGACATTTACCTGGTTGCAGTTGGCAGAGGAGTAAAAAAGAGAGCCGTCAGGAAGGACATGTTGTGTTTCCCGTTGTGTGCTAGTGGTGGTGATTTCAATTAATTTTAGTGACTTGATTTTTTTGATTCCGTTCATCAAAAAGATTTGTTCACTGACAATATTTTCAAGTCATGCATTTGTGCCTGCATATGGCACCAAATTACATCTTTTATTTAATTGCAATGAACTAAAAGCAGCCAAGACTTAAGCACTGCTAAGAGTGCTAAAGCATCATAAGCTTTTCACCAAATGACAACAAAGGATAACTATCATACTGTGAACTGATAAGCACAACTTTTTATCAAATCTAAACAAAAAAAGGACCACAATACTAGCCTAACAATAATTATTTCTATAATGTCCAGACGTCATTGTGTGTGGTTGTCACTCACTTTTAATTATGATTCATCTGACACCTTTTCTTGTCGAACAAAACTGACAATGTGAATGAGTGTTCGATGTCCCGCGACTCAGCATGACCATGGGACTTACGCTCTCCAACCCGCTGCGATAGTGGACCCGGACTGTCTGACTCGGCTATGCCATTCAGTTCGCCAGGCATCCGCCCAGGTTCAGCAGTGTCATTTCACCTCAATGAAGACTGAGAACGCCGCTACCATGCACACGGAAATTGCTACCCTCCTACGGAAGTGTGCTATAGAGCCTGCCCCTCTGGTCGAGATGAAGAAAGGGTTTTACAGCCCCTACTTCATTGTACCAAAGAAAGGCAGTGGGTTGCGGCCAATTTTGAACCTGCGAGTACTCAACCAGGCTTTACACAGACTCCAGTTCAAGATGCTGACACAAAAACACATTCTAGCGAGCGTCCGACATCAATATTGGTTCGTGGTGGTAGACCTGAAGGACACATACTTCTACATCTCAATTCCACCTCGACACACCCTTCCTGCCATTTGCGCTCGAGGGTCGGGAGTACCAGTACAAGGTCCTACCTTTCGGACAGTTACTGTTCCCTCGAGTCTTCATGAAGGCCACAGAGGCAGCTCTTGCCCTGTTAAGGGAAGTGAGCATTTGCATCATCAACTATCTTGACGGCTGGCTAATCCTAGCTCACTATTGGGATGTGTTGTGTGCGCAGAGGGACTTGGTGCTCACGCACCTCAGCCGGCTAGGGCTTCGGGTTAACAAGGAAAAGAGCAGCTCCTCCCGGTTCAGAGCATCTCTTTTCTTGGGTTGGCGTTGGACTCAGTCTCGATGATGGCACGCCTCACAAATGGGTGCACACAGTAGGTGCTGACCTGTTTGAAGGCATTCACTGAAACTGTTTCAGAGACTCCTGGGGTATATGGCATCCTTAGCGGTGGCCACACCGCTCGGGTTGATGCATACAAGACTGCTTCAGCACTGGCTCCAGACTCAAGTCCTGATATGGGCATGGCGCCACGGGACACATCGTGTGGCCATCAAGCCACTTCTTCAGCCTTTGGACTGACCTCTCATTTCTGCGGGCAGGTGTTCCCCTAGAGAAGGTCTCCAGGCATGTCGTGGTTATAACGGACGCCTCCAAAGTGGGCTGGGGCGCTGTATGCAATGGGCACGCAGCCGCCATCTCCTGGACAGGACAGCGGCAACGTTGGCACATCAACTGCCTCGAGTTGTTGACAATACTGCTCGCCCTGTGGAGGTTCTGGCCGTTGATCCAGGGCAAGCACGTGTTGGTTCAGACAGACAACGTGGCAACGGTGACACACATCGATTGTCAATATGGCTTATGCTCCAGTTGTATGTCACAACCCGCCCACCATCTCCTCCTCTGGAGTCAGCAGCACCTCAAGTTGCTGCGAGCCACTCATATCCCGAGTGACATCAACACCACAGTGGACGCGCTGCCATGATAGGTTACCAACAGTGGAGAATTGAGACCTCTGGAATCTCCATGTCTGGACCCTGGATGGGACATGGAAGACCTAAGTGGCTTACCACCTGCCCTGGTAGACACCATCACTCAGGCTAGGGCTCCCACTATGAGGCACCTGTATGCTGTGAAGTGGCATCTGTTCGCTACGTGGTGTTCTTCCTGACAAGAAGGTCCCCAGAGATGCGCAGTTGGATCGGTGCTTTTCTTCCTGCAGGAGAGGTTGGAGGGATGGCTGTCCCCCTCCACCTTGAAGATGTATGTAGTCGCTATAGCAGCACACCACGACACAGTGGATGGTAAATCCTTAGGGAAGCACGACTTGATCATCAGGTACCTGAGAGGTGCCAGGAGGTTGAATCCCCCCAGACCACTCTTCGTTCCCTCATGGGACCTCTCTGTAGTCCTTCAGGGTCTTCAGGGAGCCCCCTTTGAGCACTTGGAGTCAGCTGAGCTTAACACACTCTCTTTAAAGACTGCCCTCCTGACTGCCCTCAATTCCATCAAGAGGCTAGGTGACCTGCAAGCTTTTTCTGTCAGTGAAACTTGTCTACGGTCTGGGCTACTCTCACGTGATCTTGAGACCCCGACCGGGCTATGTGCCCAAGTTTCCCATTACCCCATTCAGGGATCATGTGATGAACCTGCAAGCATTGCCCCAGGAGGAGGCAGACCAAGCCTTGACCTTGCTGTGTTTGGTGCACACTTTACAGATCTATTTGGAGTCTCTGAGAAGCTCTTTGTCTACTTTGGTGGACAGCGGAAAAGAAGCACTGTCTAAAAGCAGAGGATCACCCACTGGCTATGACATTTCATGTCTAGCATGTGCCGCCTCCCACAGGGCTACGAGGCTATTCTACCTGTAGTGTGGCGGCCTCCTGGGCCCTGACCAGTGGCGCATCTCTAACAGATATTTCAATAGCAGTGGGCTGGACAACACCATTGCAAGGTTCTACAATCTCCGTGTTGAGCCGGTTTCATCCCGTGTCTTGTCAGGAACAAACAGGTAAGTTTGGGACAGTTGGCTGGGTGTATTGCTTGCGCATAGCACCTTTCACCTCCACTGAGCTGAAGCCATGCGCTGTTGACTCCCAGTATTGTTCACAAAATGTGTTCCCTGGATGACCTCCTTCTAGCCCTGTGACAGAGTAGCTTGTGGCTCGCTGCCGGCTCAGTACACATGCTATCTAAGCCTTGAACTCTGGTAGGTACTCCACATGTGCTGGTTCCCCTTAGGTAACACCATACGACGTATATCTTCCACTAAAACGTTTCCCTGTTGGTAAACCGCATCTTCCTTGGGAAGAGGCCTCTCTGCCCCAGTCACCATGTTTGTAGAAACTCCTCCCTTGTTGGGTAGGACCTACCATGGGACTTCTTCACATGACATACTTCTGACGAAAAATGTGACGTATTTTCACTCAAAATAACCCCCTGTGGTCTCTGCGGTGTCTTCCCCTTGGAAGTGACAACCCCCTGACTTGGGCACTGGTGATCCTCGTCGGTTGACAAATTTTCACTATTTTTGGGAGAAAAATCAAAAATAAGAGTGAAAAAGGCATGACTGGGCTAGCCTGTCCCTATTTTTTGGGCATTCAACTTGTACCTGAATAGCCGTTCGATGCTCAAAACAGCATTGGGGGAGGTTACGTGCCTGGTGCGCTGGCTGAGAGGCACACAGTAGTCTGACCGTCTCACACTGCCAGTTCACGTAACACAGTTCAGCTAGTTTGAGGGGGACCCCTAGAGTCACTTCATCGACACACCGTCGAGTGAGTGACAGAAATGGGAAAGTCCTGATTACTTCCATAACCTCCATTCCCTGATGGAGGGAACGAGACGTTGTGTCCCTCCTGCAACAATGCTGGACTACCCACTGAAATGTCCGGGACCTTCTCTCTCAGCTCCACAGCACAAAACCTGAATGAGTGTTTTGCATGCCAGCTCCCTCCATCAGGGAATTGAGGTTATGGAGTAACTCCAAAATAATTAGTCCTCCTTTTCCTTTTAATGGAAAGGTCACACTTGAATACAGAAAAAAATACTGTTTTTAAATATCAACTACAACAACAGAATGAAGTCCAATTTAATTTCTTGAAGTGAAAATAAATTACTTACAGAGGTCAAATTAAAGGGTGAACCCAATGTGCAGAGCGTACTTAAAAACAACAATAAAAACTATTTCAAGAACAGTTTGTAAATTTTCAAGGAAGGGAGGGAAAGGAGGACATAAGGAACTCAAAAGTATAACTTTTAATAAACAAACTCAAAGGGGCTTTTCAGCATAACACTTTTTAGCTAAACACACTCAATCTCTTTTAGATGTATAGCTCTCTCTCTCCCTTGTCTCTGGAATGGTCCATTTTTTAATCGCTCTCCCCAGTGCTTACTGCAATCAGAAACACATATTAGACATTATAGCGCTCAGGTGTGTGCACCCTTACCGCTTTCTCTCTCTCCGGACAAATGCTCGACCACGCCCCCGCCACCACATATCCCCACCACCAGACTTAGGCCAGGGAGTCATCCGGTCTGCCCACTACTCCCCTCCCATTTCTGGAAAGGAATTCAGGGGCAGCCATCTGCACCCCCGGTTATGAACCACCTTGAACCTAAATGGCTGAAGAGCCAGATACCAATGGATGATCCATGCATTGGTATCGTTCATGTGGTGGAGCCAGTGTAGTGGGGCGTGATTTTAACAGTGGGAAGGCCCACCCCAACAGGTAGTACCGGGGAGTGAGGATGGCTCACTTGATTGCAAGACACTCTTTTTCAATGGTGCTGTACATAGTCTCCCTCAGTGAGAGCTTGTGACTAATGTACAGCACTGTGCATTCCTCCCCCTCCACCACCTGCGAGAGCACCACCCCAGCCCCCTGAGTCTCATTTGTAAAATGAAAGGGAGAGAGATATAGGGTGAATGTAAAAGCGGTCTGTCACAAAGTGCCTGTTGACACTGCTCCATCCACTATTGAATCTAATTCTTCCCAAACTATTTTCTTTTTGTACTCCAGCAGTCGGTAGTGATGGCTCCGTACCACTACCCCAGGCGCTGTCTCGATGTGATGCTGGATGAGGTTTGTATGACCCTGCAAAGGGAAAACATGTCTGCAAATTATTTCTGCAACTTGGCAACCTCTGTGATTTGATATGGTGAGAGGTGGTCTCCACAAGTGACCGGGACGACATGATTGGCTTTTACATTCACCTGTGGTCCGAGCTCCGCCCTCTCCAGAACTACCATTGGCAACATCACAGGGGCCGCCTCCCTCCATAATTGCAGGATGAGATGGTATATTTGACATGCATCACCTCTATCTGTTCATTTCACCTTATAATCCAGATCTCCCACTCGTTGTGTGACCTCAAAGGGCTCTTGCCACAAATTCCCATAGCGGAGTTATACATTCGTCTTTGACATTCCTGAGCTTGGAGTGTGGAGTTTTGCTCTAAGATCAAGAACATATTGAATAAAAGTTTTACTGTTTTAAGGTCACTCCTCCCATGTTTCCCATATGACGTTGAACATGCCACATGGCCACCAGCCATACAGCAGCTCGAACGGGGAAAACCCCGTGGAGGCTTGCGTGGCTTCTCGCACTGCAAATAATGGGTTCGAGCCATTTATCCCAATTTCTAGTATCCTTGTGCACAAACTTACATATCATATTTTTCAGGGTTTTATTAACTCATTCCACCAACCCATGTGTTTTTGGATGGTAAACACTGGTGCGAATCAATTTAATACCCAATAATTTGTACAGTTCAGTGCCCATGACATAAATGTATTGCCCTGATCAATGAGGATTTCTTTCGGAATCCCCACTTTGCAGATTATTCTGAAGAGTGCTTCCACAACACTATGTGCTGAGATGTGGTGCAGGGGCACTTCTTCCGGATATCATGTTGCATATTCTACCAGAACCGATACAAAGCGATACCTGTGAGCTGTCTGCTCTAATGGCCCGATGAGGTCCATGCCAGTTCTTTTGAAGGGGGCGCAATGACATTTTGGGTGGTGTGGGCACTGGTGGTTGATGGTGTGTCTCTGACTGCTGGTGTGGGCACTGTTGTACTGGAGGTTGGTGGCATTTTGGCTGAATTGAATGTGATTTTCAAAATCGTCTGTCCTTTAAACTGTAGTTGATTAGTACAGATAGTGGTAATGGAGTGGTGCTCTATAGCTCAAGCCACATCCATGAAAATTAAAGTAAATATTACTATTTGTGCTACATTTATTGACAAACATCTCAAGATTTTTATATCTCCATTGACAACTGGATTGGATAGGCTTTGGAGATGCAATTTGATTTGTCCAGTCTTGTTTTCTTACACACTTGCCATGCAAAAAGGGCAGTGAAAATTGCTGCAACAGGTTTTGCATTGCTGCAACTGAGGTAATTTTTGACCTCTCCAAATCGTGATATGTCTCTACAAGGGAAAAATGCACCACACACAAAGCTACATTTCTGGAACAACAAAATACTTACAGCGCTCAAGAGTATTAGTATTAGCAAGCTACCATAAACTCACAAACCATAGGCCTAAATAAAACAAAAGGTAACAACCCATATATATATATTCAGAAATATATATATATATATATATATATATATATATATATATATATATATATATATATATATATATATATATATAAAAACTTGTGTGAGTTCATGGCAATGCCCATTTACAAAACACAATATGAAAGTAATCGCATTAATATATAGATTTAACAAGTTTACAAGTGCATTCAGTTAATTTACGTCATGAACGACATGACCAACTAGTTCAGTGAAGGGGTGTATACATTCAGTGCATCCAACCAATGATATACTCCTTCACAGCCCGCTCTCGAATGCTATTGGCTCGTGCTAAAGTCAGTCTTTAAAAGCACAACAAAATGAGATGAAGACACTTGAAAAATGGATTTTAAACTCCTTAACCATTTTCACCAAAAAATTGCAGCTCATGTCTTTTTTTCCCACAATTTTGTCAAATGCTGGGTTTAATTATTACCAATACAAAGAAAAAGTTTAAGAAAAGCCTAAATAACTTACACTGTGCATCAAATCACAACATTTCCATCTGTAATTCATGTCATTTAACTGTACATCTTCAGTCATTTTTACACATTCATAAATTGGGGATAATGTTTTGAGAATACCTATAAACTTGTATTAAGTGCATTTCACCTCTTTCCTTTTTGAATGCGATTGACTCACATGATGAACTGAATGAACAGCACGCCTCCTCTCATTTAGTAATTAAGCAGATCTTCGTTCACTAATCATTCGTGAACAAGTTTATTTGTTTATTCAGTCCGTTCACAAACCACCTCTCATCTCGTTCAGACTCAGTGAAGCGGTGTATTCATACAGCATGTCAAACCAATTATATTCTCCTTTACAATAAGCACTTGGACGCTATTGGTTCATACTAAATTCAGTCTTTACAGGCATAAAAAGAAGTAGAGTTCATTGGCTTCGAAAGGGAGAGACTTCAGTGAATGAGTCGGTATACGGAGTTAAATGAGAACAATTCGGAGCCAAGATTAGTTCAAAAAGACTAATTCGTTTACGAACAAAACATCACTATCTTGTGCTGAGTGTATACCAGTCAAGGCATATCAAAGTTTATTTGATAGAAATTCAGATATACATACTCTTGAATTTTACATAAAACCAGAAACACCATTCATTTTAAAATGTTATGTGCTGCTTAATACAGTGCATGTGTGTACAAGTATAATGTCTGGTACAAGCCTGTATTATTTTAATACAAAAAAATGATTGAGTATTTTAAGGAGGAGGGCGAGGCCAGGCCATGATGCAGCATGGCTGACGCTGAATCAGCTGATCAGCAGAAGAGCAAGATAAGGGGCAGCTGGAGATGCCAGTTAGAGAGAGAGAGATGCACACAGCCGCATTGCATGTGTGTCTGTGTCCTAATATTTTATAATGTTTGAAGTTAATTTGTGCATGAATAGTTTATGTTGATTGTTCAGCCAGTTCCAGCATCCTCCTTGCCTGACCTTTAACTGTTACAATGATATTTAAAATTAAGACAGCATGAAAAGAGAATTTTACTGTTATAAAAACCCAGATTTGTGAGAGTGTAGCTGAATTGAAGGTGTCAGAATAAACACCATGTGATAATATCATACTACTATACTATTCTTCTGAACTGATATGGCAGAAGTACTAAGAGAAGCATAGGTAGTACGCCATTTCAAACTCAGCCCATGAAGCATGCGTCATCATTGTCATTGGAGAGTCTGGCCAATTGCGAGTAAGCAGTGTTGTCATAATAGATTGTGCAGCCACTTTGAAGCAACATACACTGGGTAACATTGCTGGCTAGTGTTGTCACACTCTTGCTGTTCTTAGATGGTACATGTCACAGTGACACGGCAGTGGCGCCATCTCAAGTCAGACAAAATGTTTTACCAACATGCATTGTTTCTAGTCAGGTGCCGATCGGTCTGCACAGCACTGCATACATTTTAACACAAGGACTTTTTGAGCCAAAGAATAATAACCGTAAGTACAGTAACAAAACTCTACATGCCACAAGATGATATGTTCTTTGAATTTGTAATCTGTTAGTCAATCAATTTGCATAAAATTTTGCAGATAAGCTGGTTTCAATGCAGTGCACTCTGAGAATTATTCTCTAAAACCCTTCTCCTCCCCAGCTCCACCAGTCTAGATTTGCTCATGTCCACATATTAACACAGTAAGTCTGTGAACGTTCTAGTTGTATCAATTCTTCGTAATTGCTCACCTGCAGCACCAGAAAAGCAGATCTAGTCCACCAAGACCAAATCCTATCAATATGGAAAACCCATATTAACATACTAAATAATTCCTAGATTTGTCATTACTGAACTGATTTAATTAGAATATGATGCTCTGCACACCTCTGAAAATGTACAACCAGATTGTGACATAGTTGACAATTATGTACTTAATTTGCAGTGGTGACCAAAAATCTTTGGTCAGATGGACATTAGCAAAATGTATTAAATTAATTCAGTTTGTTTCATCACCATTTATCCATCCATCTATTCATTTATTTGAGATGGGAGCTGTCTCTGAGCTAAAGTGACTCTCAAAACAAGTCTGTCACTTTGGAAGTAAAGCATTATGCTATAATAATTATAATAGATATTGCAACATGTAAACATGTATATTGTCTGTGTTTCCTTAAAAGGCAGCTAAATTGATAAATCAGCGGCCTTGAAACCAATACAACTAATAATGAATGATTGAGTTAAATGGTTAGCAGAAACCCACGCAATTTCTGATAGTGAAACCCCCCCCCCAAAAAATCCACTTTCTCACAACCATCTGTTAGTCACTCTGCTCCCCCAAGGCACTTGAACTCTGACTCCAGAATTTGCAACTCTAGTTTTATTAGAGTCCTATACAGCTGCATGTGAATTGTCAAAGCAGAAGCAGCCTTCAAAAAGCAATTCTATACACTCTTTCACGTGGCACACAGTGTGACATTTGCATTGTAACTGTGTCATTTGCAGAAATGAAAGACCACATTACACGTGTTGTTAAATGCTGATTTTAATGTTTTTCTCAAATGTTGTTGGATATGCACAGCACAAAATGCAAAACTCTACAAGGTCCTTGCATGACCTCTTAACTCTCCAGCACTAACAGCACAGTAGTGTGAGTAGCCTGTTATAACTTATGAAATACAATGGGAAGTATTGTGCTTTGAGTACCTGGATGATGAATTTGTTCCACTTGAAAGTGTGCAATGTTGAATACTTTATAAACTCAATGGTCACAGATTTCCCTATCTTTTGACATTGTCAAGATGTGGGACATGGCAACTACCAAAACTTCTGTGAAGACAGAATCTTACAAGTTTGGTACACAATTATTTGAACATTGCCCTTGACATTCAGAAGAGTTTAACTCTTTAAAGTGGGTCCTCACAACCGCTGGAACAGTTTTGAGCATGAGTGCTCCCAGGTATGTGGAGGCTGGCAGAGTATGGGCATCACAGACCGTTTCGGCCCTCATTAGCATTGAAATGCACTTAAAAATGTGAAACATTTTGATGGAAACCCAGCTACTGAAACTGAGAAAAATGGTTTCAAGTGTGTAATTGTCAATCCAAATAGGATTTCTCTGAATCCAAGCATAACTAAGCCAAACCTGTCTGTCACAGGACAAATTACAGTCTAGAGCTGTGGCACAGTGGCCTACACAGACGCTCAGGACTAATAGGAACTCTTTGCTCATGGGGATGCAGGTTCGGGATCTGGGTCATGTCCCGATCCTACTCCCCCTCTTTCAATCCTAATTTCCTGTCCACACTCTACTGTCCTAAAACATAATATAAAAAAGCACAGTGATTCCAATTTTCACATTAGATACTGACATTTTATTCAGAATAAGGTGGAACCTTTGCAATGTGTCCACAAACACACATGCTGTGTTCAGAATGGCATACTACCATACTACAATCTCAATTGCGTTTAACAAAATATAGTTACTGCATTTTGCCTTTGCATGGCAGCATTTACTGAGTTTAGCTAATGTGCTAAAGCTAGCAGCAACCAAACGACAGGATGAGCCTTTGAAACCATTTCCATCAACTGAAAATTGGTGAATGCTAGTAAAAAATTTTACTGTTCTATATGAGACGATACTACCCTTGAAAATTCATAAACTGTATAGTTAATACATAGTTTATAGTGAAAGGACACAGCGCATAGTATATTATTTGAGACACAGATATTATTTAATCTATACTAGCGTAACATTAGCATTTGCTGTGTGGTTCTGTAAGCTTGATGAAAATGTGTTTCTGTCACCACTGACAGCACTCTCGCCCTTGATTATTGACATCTGCTAATACAGGTTGATGGTGATTTTAGCCTCATCTTAAAAGTGATAATGTAGGGCCTTTTCAACTGTCATTGTCACTTAGCGAACTGTTGGGCCTCCTAACAAGCTCCATCCATCAGAGCTGCCATGTGCTGCTCCTCTCTCTGCCCTCTTTCTGATACCCACCATTGCTTTACATTTACATTTAGTCATTTAGCAGCTTTGTATTGCTTTATAGGAATTTGCAAAGACTTTTTGTAAACAACAAAATTACTTCACTGTGATGTCATCATGAGGAACTTTCTCCAGGTGGCAACTATTTTCTTATTTATTTGTATCAAGTTTTTGCTCACGATGATGTCACAGTTACATAATTCTGTTTACCAAAAGCCGTAGAAGTACACCAAAAATTTAGCAAAAACCTTTATGCATATTTAAGATACTGTATAAGCATACAGGAGACTTATGTCTCAGCTAAATAAAAATGGGCTTTCCCAATCAGTGGGTGTTTTCAAACCACTGAGATTCCCTAAATTCATTGGATTGTTTAGCAATGCCCATCCTAGTTTGGAAAAACTAATTGATTACTACATTGAGATTCCCTACGTTCAAATCAAATCAAATCAAATCAAATCAAATCAAATCACTTTATTGTCACACTACTGTGTACACGAGTGCAACAGTAGGTGAAAGTCTTGTGTGCAGTTCCGAGCAACATTGCAGTCATGACAGTGACGCGACATATACCAATTACAATAAACAACATATTTACACAACACAATGTACATAACAAATGTACACATAATTACACAACAATTTACATATCAAATGTACACAATTACACAACATAGTACTGATATACAATGTACAGTAAACAATACACACAATGTAGAATACACATACACTAGATAGGGTATATAAAATATATATACACTAAGTGAATTGGGGAGAATATATTGACAGTCCAGTGTGTGATACAAGATGAAGATGAATAAAGTGCAGTGCTGATTGTTGATCGTGAGAGATCATGTGTTCAAAAGTCTTATTGCTTGGGGGAAGAAGCTGTCATGTAGTCGGCTGGTGCGGGTCCTGATGCTGCGATACCGCCTGCCTGATGGAAGCAGTGAGAGCAGCCCATGACTTGGGTGGCTGGAGACTCTGATGATCCTTTGAGCTTTTTACACGCACCGCCTGTTATATATGTCCTGGAGGGAGGGAAGCTCACCTCCGATGATGTGTCTGGCAGTTCGTACCACCCTTTGCAGTTCTTTGCGGTTGTGGGCGGTGTTATTGCCGTACCAGGCGATGATGCAGCCAGTCAGGATGCTCTCTACAGTGCTGGTGTAGAACCGGGTGAGGAAGTGGTGGTTCATTCCGAACTTCCTCAGCCGTCTCAGGAAGAAGAGGCACTGGTGAGCCTTCTTCATAACGGCCTCAGTGTGGACGGACCATGTGAGTTCCTCAGTAATGTGGACACCGAGGAACTTGAAGCTGCTGACTCTCTCCACCGGTGCTCCATTAATGGTGATGGGGCTGTGCTCTCTGTCTTTCTTTCTGAAGCCCACCACAAGCTCCTTGGTTTTAC
This sequence comes from Moxostoma hubbsi, assembly GCA_032164185.1. NCBI lineage: Eukaryota > Metazoa > Chordata > Actinopteri > Cypriniformes > Catostomidae > Moxostoma > Moxostoma hubbsi. The sequence goes on along the minus strand of JAVLUX010000031.1, from coordinate 11,490,068 downwards.
TGATGTTGAGGGAGAGGTTGTGCTCCTGACACCAGCGTATCAGAGTGTGCACCTCCTCTCTGTAGGCTGTTTCATCATCACTGTCAGTAATCAGACCTACCACCGTCATATCGTCATCAAACTTAATGATGGCATTGGAGCTATGTGTTGCCACACAGTCATGTGTGTAAAGGGAATACAGGAGTGGGCTGAGAACACAGCCCTGCGGGTCTCCAGTGTTGAGGCTCAGTGATGAGGAGATGTTGCTGCCCATTCTAACCACTTGACATCTGCCTGACAGGAAATCCAGGATCCAGCTGCACAGCGAGCTGTTTAAGCCCAGAGCCCGGAGTTTCTCATCAAGCTTGGAGGGCACTATGGTGTTAAATGCTGAGCTGTAGTCTACAAACAGCATTCTCACATATGTGTTCCTTTTTTCCAGGTGGGAGAGAGCAGTGTGTATTGTAGATGCAATGGCATCGTCAGTGGAGCGGTTGTTACAGTAGGCAAACTGTAATGGGTCCAAAGAGGTGGGCAGAACAGAGCAGATGTAATCTCTGTTCATCCTCTCAAAGCATTTGCTGATGATGTGGGTCAGAGCAACAGGACGCCAGTCATTTAAGCAAGTGATTTTGAATTGCTTAGGTACAGGCACAATGGTTGATGTTTTGAAGCATGTGGGGACTACAGACAGGGAGAGGGACAGGTTGAAAATATCCGTAAAAACACCAGCCAGTTGGTTCGCGCACGCTCTGATGATGCGGCCCGGAATGCTGTCTGGACCCGCGGCTTTGCGGATATTCACCCGTCGAAAGGATCGGGTTACATCCGCAACAGAGACGGAGAGTGAACCAACCTCTGTAGTATCGCCGCGAGTGCTCTCTCCGCGAGGGCGGTGTTGTTGTCCTCGAAACGAGCATAAAATGTATTAAGCTCGTCCGGGAGAGAGGCAGCGGTGTTCATGGCGGAGTTTTTATTCCGTTTGTAGTCCGTGATGGTGTTAATTCCCTGCCACATACTTCTAGAGTCAGTGGTGTTGAACTGTCCTTCAATTTTGTGCCTGTACTGTCATTTGGCTGTACTGATAGACTTACAGAGGGCATAACTGGCTTGTTTACGCTCCTCCGCGTTCCCAGAATTAAAAGCGGTGGTCCGCGCAGTAAGTGCCGCAGAACATCGCCGTTAACCCAGGGTTTCTGGTTGGGGTAGATCCGTATGTTTTTTGTCGGAACAACGTCCTCTACGCACTTCCTGATAAAACACATTACGCTATCAGCGTAAACCTCGATGTCATCATCGGAGGCGGACCGGAACATATCCCAGTCCGCGAGATCAAAACAGTCCTGTAGCATAGAGTCTGATTGGTCCGACCAGCACTGGATCGTTCTGAGGGTGGGTGCTTCCCGTTTTAGTTTCTGCCTGTAAGTGGGCAGAAGCAGAACGGAAGAGTGGTCGGATTTGCCAAATGGTGGGCAGGGGAGGGATTTGTAGCCATCCCGGAAAGGAGAATAGCAATGATCCAAAACCCAGTCCCCTCGTGTGTTGAAGCTGATATGTTGGTGGTATTTTGGTGCTATTGTTTTAAAATTGGCTTTGTTGAAGTCCCCGGCAACAATGAACGCGGCCTCAGGGTGCGTGGTTTCCTGCTGACCCGTACTCTCATACAGTTCCTTGAGTGCCCGGTCTGTGTCGGCTTGTGGGGGGATGTACACAGCAGTGATATTGACCGCTGTGAATTCCCTCGGTAGCCAGAATGGTCGACACAGAAGCATGAGATATTCCAGATCAGGAGAGCAGAAAGACTTGATAAAATGTACAGTACGTTCCTCTGATCACACCATGATTTGTTGATCATAAAACATACACCACCACCTCTGCTTTTACCTGAGAGGTCTTTTGCTCTGGCCGCTCAGTGCACGGAGAAACCCGTGGGTTCGACGGCCGAGTCTGGAATCTCCGCTGACATCCAGGTTTCCGTAAGACAGATAACGCAGCAATCTCTCGTCTCTCGTTGGAAAGAGATCCGTGCTCTCAGCTCGCAGAGCTTGTTGTCCAGAGACTGAACATTTGCAAGTAGTATACTGGGTAGCGGGGGTCGATTTGCACGACGTCTTACTCTGATGAGAACGCCGGCTCTTTTTCCCCTTTTCCTTCTGCGTTTCCACGGCCGGGCAGCCCAGACAAAGGGATCCGCTGGTGTGTTTGTAAACCGCGGGTCGGCATTGAGGAATTTGAAGTCCGGTTTTCGGTGTGTGATTGCCTAACCAATGTCCAAAAGCGTTTGTCTGTCATACACAATAAGGCAGACAACATCCAAGTTCATTGGATAGTTTAGAAATGCCAATTTGAAAATGTCCACATATTGCAAAACATCTTGGTTACTGATGTAACCTCTGTTCCCTGATGGAGGGAACAAGACTTGTGTCGATGTAGTGACACTAGTGGTTTGATCTTGAGAGCCCCAATCACCTTTGCTTAAAATAGAAAAGGCCAATGAGAATTGGCAAGTGGAATTTGCATGCCACTCTCCGCCACCGGGTGTATAAGGAGATGGCGTGCACCACTCATTCAGATTATGCTGAGGAGCTGATAAAGAGTCCCGGCCATGTCAGTGGCTGGTTCAGTGCTGCAGCAGGAGGGACACAACATCTTGCTCCCTCCATCAGTGTACAGAGGTTACATCAGTAAACAAGACATTCCCTGTATGTCACTCACTCAACATTGTGTCGATGTAGTGACACTAGTGGTTCCTATAGGAAACGCCGCAGGCGTTGGACACGGGCAAGCTGCTGCATGCCTCGCAGCTAGAGCTCAAACACGTCGTGACCTTCCAGCAAGTTTTGTAAGGTGTCTCCCTAGTTCCTTTAAGGGGGGGGGGGGGGGAGTAGGCTACCGGCGGTGCCTTTCCTGATTTGCTGTTAAGCAATTTCCTGCCGAGCACTTTCTAAAATAATGTTGGGAAGTGCTCTTCCCTCTCCAGGAATGAGAGCACTATGAAGACACGTCCTACCGGATGAAGGTTAGCATGTGGAGAATACCTCACATGGACATACCAACGGGGACGTTCATATATGGAATGATACCACCGGAGGACCCTATCTACAGGGAGGGTACGCAGCCACATCAGCGAGGCAGAGAAAGATCTAGCGAGGGGAAACACAGGGTTCACACCTAAAGGGAAACTGACCAGTGGAAACTCATCATACGGGATTACCAAGAGGGAATCACCACACACGGAGCACTAAACCTGAGCACATGGGCTCACCTGATAAGTGGCATACCATGAGTACTGTTGTCGTTACTACTCCACTGAGTTCGTCACCAACCAGCGCTTAAGAATGAAAGAGGTGTCCTGGTTTCACCAGATACAGGGAACTGTTGTGGACAAAAAGGCGCACATTATCACCTTTGAAAAAAGAAGAAAGTCACAATGCAAGCGGTACACCCAACTGAGCACCACCAGGAGGGCCGTCTTCAGAGACAAAGTGCTGAGCTCTCTGTAGGGAAGGTAGGACCACGGAGAAATCCCAAGAGGGAATCTGGGGCGGTCTAGGAGGGTTCAACCTCCTCGCACCCTTGAGAAACCTGTTGATCATGTCGTGCTGTCGTGAGGGCCTCCCATCCAGTGTGTCGTGGTGAGCTGCTATGGCAGCCACGTACACAAGGTAGAGGGAGACATTAGTTTCTCCAGCCCTTCCTGAAATAAAGACAGGACAGACCTGATGGCACATCTCTGTGGGTCATCCCCATGGGAAGAACACCAGTTCGGGAAGAGACGGCACTTCAAGGCATACATCCACCATGTTGAGGCGTTAACACCTTGAATGGAAGCCTGTGTACAGCTTTGTCCAAAGCATGCAGATCAAAGATTGGGTGTGACCCTCCCCCTCTCTTGGGCACGATAACATAAGGGCTTGTTACGTTCCTGTATTGTGTGTGTGTTCTCTTGTGTTTCTCTTCCCGCTTTCTCTCGGTTACTTTCGCTTTTGCAGGTACCCCTGATTGGCCAAGTGACCTGTCAATCATTGTTAGCACTGGCGTCACCCCTTCTCGCTGTCGCCAATGGGAACAGGCCACCTGGGGAATAAGAGTGCACGCCAGACGTTTCCCCAGAGCTCTCGGCTCGCTGAGACTCAGACCACGCAGCTTTCTGTTTGTTACTTTGTATACCCTGTTAGGGCTGTGGTTCTCGTTCACTCTCTGTGATGCTGAGTTTATGTATGAGTGAACTCTTCCTGTGTTTAATTCTCTGATTTTATGTAACTTGCTCTACAGCAGACTGCTGAAGGTTACTAGTGCGGAGAGAGATAGACAGGTAGCATGTCACGTGACATACACTGCAACACGCAGGGGTTTTTACTTTTGTCTAAATACATTAGGTTAGGGGCGAGTGCCACTCCCTGTATTTCTGTTTTCTGTTAGTTAGTGGAGATTAGGTAGGGCGTCTTGGACGCTGAAGATTATTGTTTTCTTCTTTATTTTCTTAGTTAGGATTAGAGGTTATTTAACAGCTAGACTTTGTTTGGTTTTGTTATTTTTCTTTTCTTTGGCGCCGTCCATGTCTATCTTTTTCTCTTTGCCTTAACTTAATCTATCTTACAGAAATTCTGTATCTCATATCCATTTTTATATATATAAACATATATTAATCTATATTTGTATAGATTAATTCACTTCACTTTTGCCACTTGCCTTGTGATACTGAATAAAGGTGATGGCTTTTTGCACAGTAGTTTGATTCTTGGGTTTTTTGTACAAACCATGGCTTATATATGTTCCTCTATAATGCCACATTTAAAATGTTGGACTCCCGAACCCCTAGACTAACTCGGGGGTCGTAACAATTGGGGGCTCATCCGGGATATTTAACACCCATCATAAGACATTGAGAGGAATATGTATGGACTATGGTTGTATTAGTGGCAAAAGTGATTTATGTTAAGACTTCGTATTTTCCAGGGTAGCCTGATGCGTGGTATTTTGTTGACTGTAGTTTGGTTCGTAACATTAGTAGTGATGGCTTTGTTTAATCTACAGTCGTTTGTTGAGCATCCTTCCTTAGAGCAGTTTGATTATTGTCGAAAGGACGACTTACTGAAGATTGCGGACCACTATAAAATTCTTGTGGTGAGGCAAGCTCTCAAGAAAAATATTAAGAGTGCTATATTCGAAAGGTTGGTGGAGATCAACATTTTTCCGAGACCTGGCGTAAATACTCGAGAGACCGGGCCACTTGGTGCTGGCGCGCGGGTTTCTAGTGAGGGGGTATCGGACGAAGAGCTGAGCGAGACAGTCGCCGAGGTTGAGGTCGGGGCTGACACTAAGGCCGTCTTGCCGCCTTTTGATCCGTCCTCCCCTGCTTCTGCTGGGTCTGGGAACGGACGCTTGAGAGTCCGTCTGGCTCGTTTACAGTATGAGGCACAGGAAAGGGCCCAGGCGCGTCAGGCTGAGTTGGACTTGAGGCTCGAAATGCGCAGGCTCAAGGTTGAAGCTGAAAAGGAGGTGAAGCTGCGACAGCTGGAGTTAGAGGCACTGAAGGTGGCCTCTGGGTCGGCTGGGCGGTCACCCCGTGCTGAAGCTTCTGTGGCGGTATCTCCGGGAGATCATTCTCCAACCTTCGATGTTAGCAAACATATTGCTCTAGTGCCTCCATTTAGGGAAACGGAGGTGGATACGTATTTTAGCGCATTTGAGCGTATCGCATCTTCCCTCCGTTGGCCTAAAGATGTGTGGTCCCTTTTGCTTCAGTGCAAATTAATTGGTAAGGCTCAGGAGGTCTGCTCAACATTATCATTAGAGGAAAGCTTACAATACGATACAGTGAAGTCTGCTATTCTCCGTGCATATGAGCTGGTTCCTGAAGCTTATAGGCAGCGATTTAGAAATCATCAGAAACTTGCTAGTCAGACTTTTGTAGAATTTGCTCGCGAAAAGGGGAATCTTTTTGATAAATAGTGTAACGCGAGTAAATTGACAGATTTTAATTCGTTACGAGAGTTGCTTTTGTTAGAAGAATTTAAAAATTGTTTGCCGGAACGGGTTGTTGTATACTTGAACGAACAAAAAGTAATTTCTTTGTCGCAAGCAGCGGTGCTAGCAGATGAATTTGCGCTTACGCACAAAACGGTGTTCAGTTCAACTTCAGCTCGTCCTGAGAAAAATTCTTCGGTTCAGTTTACTCATCCTCAGCCGTCTCGTGCCAAATCTCCTTCCCCACGTCTTAAAGAGGTAAGGGAATGTTTTTACTGTCACAAGCAGGGGCATGTAATTGCAGATTGTTTTACGCTGAAGCGCAAGCAGCAGCAACAACCGTCTAAAAGTGTGGGGTTTGTTAATTCTGTGATTGAGAATACTGATGATATTGCTGGTATGGGCTGTGTTGATTCTGGTTATAGTCCGTTTGTGCTTAAGGGATTAATTTCATTGACTGGTAAACCTGAAGATCAACATGAGATTCAGATGTTGCGTGATACTGGCGCAGCGCACTCATTTATGGTAGAAGATACTTTGCCTTTGTCTGAACAGTCATTTTGTGGCTCGAGTATTCTAGTTCAGGGAATCGAAATGGGTTTCGTGAAAGCACCGTTACATCGCGTACATTTAAAAAGTGACCTTGTAACTGGTTTCGTTTCGGTTGGAGTTCGTCCTTCTCTCCCCATTAAAGGCATTTCTTTTATTCTTGGTAATGATTTGGCCGGGGGTAAAGTGATGCCTGTGTTAGAAGTTATGGATCAGCCAACAATTGTTTCTTGTGATGAGTTATCCTGATATCTTTCCTGCGTGCGTTTTGACGCGTGCTCAGTCAAAGAAAGTGGACGATGTCGTTGACTTATCAGAATCGTTTATGGTTCCCGTATCTGCTGAAAAGGTGTTACCGTCGGAAGATACAAGCTTTTCCAAGGGACACATTAACGTGGACATTTTGAGGTTAGACAGTACTGCCCTACAAAGCAAAAAGGCAGTAACTACACAGAGTGCAGAACTGAGAAAAATGACTTTAAAGTTATCCTGTCATCCAGCCTAAGTAGTTGTAGGTAGATTATTGGACATGTGGCTGTTTTGTTACTTTATATTAGCTTATTATTTGTACATATCAATTCTCATATTTAATTTGATATTTTATCCCTATTTTGCAGTTAATGTATTCTTGCTTTGTATTACTTACCAAAAACGTGGCACCATACCAAGGAAAAAGGCAGTAACTACAGATTCTCCAAAAATATTTTACCACAACTTGGGCTCTGGGTGTGTTAGATACACTGTATTTGAAATAATTGGAACCATTTGTTTTCCTGAACATGGATATACCAAACCCAAACTAATTTGACCATTTTAGGTCAATATTTTCCACCCGGAAGCTGTTCTGGTGCTGAAACGGCTGCTTAAAGTCTCACATTGCTAAGCTGTATCAAGGCCCAAATGGGGACAATTTATTTTGAATAGGACCATATTATTATGTGTGAGTATTAGATTAATGTGTGTTTACAGGTGTTTCTGTATCTGTAATGTAGTATCTGCTATACCTACAAATCACAATGTTTAAAGCACTGCAAAACAACTTTTCTTGGAGCAATAATAGGCAAGTTAAACTCCAATTCAACAGAGCAAAACAAAATCATTTTGCCTAAGTGTTTTTAAGGCTTTTCAAACTCTTATGATGATAACTAAGATAAACAAGTTGATGATTTTATATGGTGCAGTATCTGTTTCAGTAGGTTTATAAACACAAAGTAATGAAATGAATACATGGGACAGATATTTCAAATTAGTAAACATACATTTAATAATAGATTGTAGATTTTATATAAATAAAATAATGATAATAATAATAAAAATAAATGATGAACACCACATTTCATATGGTTATTACTCCTCATCCTCCACAACATTGCTCACAGGCAGGGAATACCAGAACACCCTCCTGTTTGGTGGCATGAGATGACAAAGATTACAGATGATGTCTCTCTTCTTGACCTCCTCAACCCCTCTATTCTGTGGTCGCAAAAGAGTGGGCACCTTCAGCGAGAATTTCTTCATGAGGAAGTCCAATTCCATAAATTCATTCTCCGTATGGGATAGTTTGTAAAAGAGGCTCTTGGAGCCACGCCGCACCTGTATCTCCGCCATCTCCCTAAGCTTTGGTGCTTGTGCTTTCTTGACCTTGACGGTGGAGTGGCCATCCCTCCAATCTAGCACATTGGCATTCTCCAATTTGACAACATCCACCTTCCTGGAGTTGGAGCTTGCCACAACACTCACAAAGTCCTCGAAGTCGTAGACCACACCACCTGGACGGCTCCTCATTTGCTGCTCAACACCATGGTGGAAACTGTCTGCGCTCATGAACGTGTGTCCCCTCTCAAAAAACTTTAGTGTGATGTCCTCCTGTGAAATGGTGTCACTGTTCACAAGAGTGACAAGTGAGGATAGAAGGCACCAGTTCTTATTCTGTGCACTGCAGTTGTCCACCCAGAATATGGTGTGGCGTACATCCCGCTCCTTCTCCAATGCAGTTGTGTTTGCTGATGTAATTTCTACTACACTTCGCCCAGCCATTCCCTCGTGCCACAATATAGAGATGGTGTTTTTTGTGTTTGTTTTATTCCCCACTGAGGCAAATGTTTCGTGGTATGCCACGATGCGACGAGTAAATACTGCTGACTTGACTCCTGGCATGCGTGGCAGCATTATCACCTTCTGGAGGTCCACGCTCCGAACTGATGTCATGTCTGGCCAGTCCCTCTCTGCATCTGCCTGGTAGCTTTGGCGGCTCTCTAGGGCAGACTGCTTATGTTTGTTCCACCTTAGGCACTCTGGGCAATCTGAGCTTTCAGTCTCCCCTGTGTGGCAGTTCGCATGTTCAGCATGTTCCAAACAGTCCTCACATTGCTCCTCCCCAAGTTTGGCAAAGCTGATTTTTTTGTCTTTAACAATCTTCCTGTATGCTTCATAGGAGCAGGCGTTTCCTTTATCCAAGTAGTCTGAATGCATCATCTTTATTGTGATGTCACTTGGCAGGTACCGTCGATTTGGGGCATGCTCCCGTCTGTAATGGCTCACACAAGGATGGAAGGACTCAATGTGGTCATCAAGGGTCTTCAAGTCCATCTTGTTGACTGCAGCCTGCCTTCCTCTCTGGTCCTTGGATGGAACCAGTGGCCTGGTGTTTGACTTCCCCATCATGGAAATGACTAGACTGTCATTTTTAGGGTGATAGCCCAATGATGACAGGAAAAACATTTTGCAGACCTGTCTTGGCTCTTCTTTCTGGTTTTGCAGCCGGTAGATGAATGAGCGGCCACGGCGACTTTCTGGGCCGGTTGTTGTTCTTTTGGTTGGCATTGGGGTAACTGAGTAAAACATCCATGATCGTCTTTCTTTGTAGGTCATCTCCCAGTATTGACTCCATATCTCCCTCCGTCTTTCCTTTGAAATATGGTCTGTACACCTTCTTCGACATTTGGCACCACATGGCTCTCTCATTGGTGGTCGACGTGATTCCACATCAGGCTGTGGCTCTGGCTGTGGCCCTGGCTGTGGCCCTGGCTGTGGCTCTGGCTGGGGCTCTGGCTGGGGCTCTGGCTCTTGAACTTGTTCCCCTGGGTCTCCAAGTTCCACTTCAGTCTGTGTCATCGTAGGGGTTGGGACATAATCTAGGTCTGTAATGTCATCGTATGAGCTGTCCACGCTGGTGGTATCCAAAGTGTCCAGGATGGTCCACTCCATTTCTTCAGCGGGGGGCAGGACTTGCTGCCTCTTTGATGGAATACCAACATGTGTATCTTAAATGAAAAAGAGAGAAAATTTGTGGCATGAATTTAAATCCACATCTGTCTGTGTCTGTCTGTCTGTGTACTGCAACAAATTATTATTATTATTATTATTATTATATGGACCTACAGGACAACATCTTCACTCTGATCAATATATATTGATGTCTGTATATCATAATATTTCATTGTACAGGAAATAACTTCAATTAGGTCCATGACAAAATAATGCATGAATTAGGCTAACACAATAAATTAATAATTTTGCACCCTTAATGAAAATGAAGAAAGAAAAGCCAACACACAAAAACGCAGCCTGGCTTCATAAGTTACATTAGGCCTACAATAATAGGACAACATTTTCATAGGTTAATATAATTAAGGTGAATCCAAATTAAATATATAATTTTATATTCAGAAGAAGAAACCGTGCAATAAATAAATGCTTAGGAACAGGAACCAATGTGTTTGAGCCAGAGAGCTAAGGGGGGCGTAAATACCTGCCGGCTCGCTCTGCAGAAGTTTGTTTTTGTTGAAAGCATGGATGCTTACAACAGTAAAGAGAAAGATGTCAGTTTTACTCACAACTCGCTAACTTCTCTAAACAGCGGACATAGTCTTCAAACAGCGGCCGCGAAGAGAGTGTGTTTTAAGTTGAACAGACATCTGTCACGTTAAAGAATAACTGTTACACCGATAGCTGTGTTTATGGACAGTTATATTCTCATGCTGGACAACAACGCCGTGAATGATTAGCCTATGAAAAAAAGAAGACGCCATTCATGTAGGCTAATAAGAGCGAAGAAGATCACGCTGGCTGCTTGGATGTTATGGGATAGCCTGATGCCTTTAGAGGTTTTACCTCCGCCCAAAGGTTATCGTTTGGTGCTGTTTCTGTCTGTCTGTTCGTTAGTAAGATAACTCGAAAAGTACTGTACGGATTTGGATGACATTTTCGGACAACATGGGTTAGGACAAGGAACAGATTACTACATTTGGTGGTGATCCGGAACACGGGACATTTGGAATTTTTTGCCTCATTGACCTATTAGGCTACCTTGACAGAGGTTAGTGCTCTCTGAGTGCTTTTCTAGTTATTGAATATTTTTCCTCCGCTGGTTGGATTATAACTTTGTGACATGAACAACAAAATGATGACATGGTATCGACGATGATGTGAAGTTACAGAGGATAAAGTTACAGCTAGGAGCAGGGAGAATCAGGGGCAGGTAAGCAAAGTTATTTAAAACATCGCCTGTCAATTAGCATAATGCTATCTGAATGGACCTCTGGCGGCTGACAGGTATTTATATTGTGATAGCCTAGCCTCTAAATGTTTGATCTGTCACTTACTTACCATTCTCCTGGTATTTTATTTTCAACGCCAGTTCGACCATCTTCTTTCCCCGGCTTTGAGCCATCTCAAAAAAAAATTGGTGAAGTTAGAAGGGTGAAATCGCAAATGTTAAAACCGTCCCGTGAGGATGCCGCGAAGCTGTGTGTGTTCACCATGGAAACAGTAACTTCACTGCGCAGCAACACGGTTATTTTTTTGTTAGGTTAAACATAACAAGAACACAGTAATGGATGTTACTGTACTCATGCTTTGTTTCACTAGGGCTTTTTGCAGTTACTGTACAAACGACTACCATTTTTCTCCAAAACGACACACATTTGAGATAAAATGTTTTATCACATAACAAAGGATGCCTTGAATGTCATGAAAATGATAATAACTCATTTTTGACCAAAAATGCAGTTACTGCCTTTTTGTTTTGTAGGGCAGTGTAGTACTTTGAATGTGCCTATGTCCCGTGAACGGATTATTGTTGCACAAAAGGAGGATGAATCTTTGGCTAAATGTTTTGCCTCTGTAGTCTCTCCAGACCAGATCAGTCAGGAGAAGGTAATCTATTTTGTGGAAGATAATTTGTTGATGCGTAAATGGTGTCCAAATACGGAAAAGGATGGTGAATGGAATGTAGTGTGTCAGATTGTCATTCCATCCCGTTATCGTCAGCACGTGTTGTGTTTGGCGCATGATCATGTGTTGTCAGGTCATCTGGGTATCACGAAGACTTATAATAGGATTCTGAAACATTTCTTTTGGCCTGGGTTAAAGCGGGATGTTGTGCGATTCTGTCGCACTTGTGATACTTGCCAGTGCATGGGGAAACCCAATCAAGTAATTCCCCCTGCTCCGCTCTGTCCTATTCCGATTATTGGAGAACCTTTTGAACATGTGATTATCGATTGTGTTGGACCATTACCTAAATCGAAGTCGGGTAATTTATTCCTGTTAACGATAATGTGTACTGCTACTCGATTTCCAGAGGCTATACCACTTGAAAAAGTACTGCTTCTGTTATCATCAAAGCACTGATTAAGTTCTTCGCTACGTTTGGGTTACCGAAAATCATACAAACAGATCAGGGGACGAACTTTATGTCTAAGATTTTTAATCAGGTCTTGCAATCACTTTCCATTACACATCGTGTGGCAAGCGCATACCATCCAGAGAGTCAGGATTCACTTGAGCGATTCCATCAGACGCTTAAGTCAATGTTGGGGAAATACTGCAAGGACACTGGGAAAGATTGGGATGAGGGAGTTCCGTTGATGTTGTTTGCGGTTCGTGAGACTGTCGTGAGAGTCGCTTGGATACAGTCCTGCGGAGCTTGTCTTTGGACATAATGTTAGGGGTCCACTTAAGCTCCTAAAAGAAAACTTATTGGGAATTGATGTAAGTCCTAAGACTAATGTTTTGAATTATGTTAGTCGCTTCAGAGAGCGCTTGCATAATGCGTGGGCACAGGCGAAGGAGTCACTCGCAGCCGCACAAAAAGTTATGAAGCGTCGATATGACACCAAAGCTGTTCCTCGTTCTTTTAATGCCGGTGACCAAGTGCTCGTTTTACTGCCAACTTTAGGATCAGCTTTGTCTGCTCGTTTTTCAGGTCCCTATGTATTGAAAATAAATTGAGTGAGACAGACTATGTAGTTTCTACTCCTGATAGGAAACGCAAGTCACGGGTCTGTCACATTAATATGTTGAAAGCATATCATTGTAGGGAGAAATCTTCGGAGAAAACGGAGGAAAAATCTGCACCTGTGGTTTCGTCTGTTGCAGTAGTTGTCGAGGTTTCATCGTCAGTAGGAACAGGGGCAGATGAAGATGGTCTCGTGCTGCGTAATGCACCTCAGCAGTGTACCAGACTGAGAAACTCAGAATTGTTGAAGAAGTTGTCTTCTTATTTAGTTCATCTATCCGAAGATCAGAGACAGGATGTTATCCAGTTGATTGAAAAATTTCCTACTCTTTTCAATGACACACCTTCTAAGACTTCGGTGTTACAACATGACATAGATGTTAAAGATTCTCCCCCTATCAAACAACATGCTTACCGGGTTAATGCATACAAGCGAGCTATTATGAGAGAAGAAGTTGACTATTTAACAGAAAATGGTTTAGCTATTCCTAGCTATAGTCCGTGGAGTTCGCCGTGTGTACTTGTTCCTAAACCAGATGGAACTTTCCGTTTTTGCACGGATTATCGGAAAGTTAATGCGGTTACGATCCCAGATTGCTATCCTCTTCCTCGGATGGAGGATTGCATTGATAATCTTGGTTCTGCACGTTTCGTTACTAAATTAGATCTACTAAAAGGCTATTGGCAGGTGCCTTTAACTAGTCGTGCATCGCATATTTCTGCATTTGTGACACCTGATCACCTTATGGCGTTCGGGTTGCGTAACGCACCCGCTACCTTTCAAAGGTTGGTTAACCTGGTGTTGGCGGGTGTGCCGAATTGTAATGCGTATTTGGATGACTTAGTGGTGTACTCTTCAGAATGGTCAGAACATCTATCTCTGTTGCACACTGTGTTTGAACAGTTGGAAAAAGCTACATTAACACTTAATCTAGCCAAATGCGAATTTGCCCAAGCAACGGTTAATTATCTTGGCAAGGAGGTTGGTCAGGGTCAGGTTCGACCTGTAGCAGCTAAGGTTTCTGCTATTAATGAATTTTCCATTCCCACAACTAGACGCGAGTTACGCCGATTTTTGGGAATGGCAGGATACTACCGTAGTTTCTGTCGTAACTTTTCCAGTGTGGTCCACCCACTCACGAGTTTACTGAGTCCTTCTAAATCATTTGTTTGGTCAGCTGAGTGTCAACATTCATTTGATAGTGTAAAAGCTTTGTTGTGTAGTACTCCAGTCTTAGCAGCTCCGGATTTTGCTTTGCCTTTTAAACTTCGATGCAAGTGCCATAGGTGCTGGTGCAGTACTCCTTCAAGAGGATAAAAACAGCATTGAACATCCTGTGTGTTATATCTCTCGAAAATTTAACAAACATCAGTTTAATTATTCGACCATTGAGAAGGAGGCTTTGGCATTGCTGTTGGCATTGCAATACTTTGAGGTTTACATAGGCTCTAGTCCTCTCCCGGTTATCATCTATACGGACCATAATCCGTTAGTTTTTCTTTCCCGTATGTACAACCAGAATCAGCGGCTCATGCGCTGGTCTCTGATTGTGCAAAATTATAATTTGGAAATCCGTCACAAGAAAGGAACAGAAAATGTTGTAGCCGATGCCCTTTCTAGGTGTGGTTAGTTCTTGACTTGGGCTAGGTTTAGGTAGGTATGATATATGTAGCCTAGGCCTACTTGTTTTTTTTTTTGGTTTTTTTTGGAAGAATTATTCCGATTTTAACAAACTATAATCATTTCATCATTATAGGTTTGTTCTTATGGAGAGGGATGTTACGTTCCTGTATTTTGTGTGTGTTCTCTTGTGTTTCTCTTCCCGCTTTCTCTCGGTTACTTTCGCTTTTGCAGGTACCCCTGATTGGCCAAGTGACCTGTCAATCATTGTTAACGCTGACGTCACCCCTTCTCGCTGTTGCCAATGGGAACAGGCCACCTGGGGAATAAGAGTGCACGCCAGACGTTTCCCCAGAGCTCTCGGCTCGCTGAGACTCAGACCACGCAGCTTTCTGTTTGTTACTTTGTATACCCTGTTAGGGCTGTGGTTCTCGTTCACTCTCTGTGATGCTGAGTTTATGTATGAGTGAACTCTTCCTGTGTTTAATTCTCTGATTTTATGTAACTTGCTCTACAGCAGACTGCTGAAGGTTACTAGTGCGGAGAGAGATAGACAGGTAGCATGTCACGTGACATACACTGCAACACGCAGGGGTTTTTACTTTTGTCTAAATACATTAGGTTAGGGGCGAGTGCCACTCCCTGTATTTCTGTTTTCTGTTAGTTAGTGGAGATTAGGTAGGGCGTCTTGGACGCTGAAGATTATTGTTTTCTTCTTTATTTTCTTAGTTAGGATTAGAGGTTATTTAACAGCTAGACTTTGTTTGGTTTTGTTATTTTTCTTTTCTTTGGCGCCGTCCATGTCTATCTTTTTCTCTTTGCCTTAACTTAATCTATCTTACAGAAATTCTGTATCTCATATCCATTTTTATATATATATAAACATATATTAATCTATATTTGTATAGATTAATTCACTTCACTTTTGCCACTTGCCTTGTGATACTGAATAAAGGTGATGGCTTTTTGCACAGTAGTTTGATTCTTGGGTTTTTTGTACAAATCATGGCTTATATATGTTCCTCTATAATGCCACATTTAAAATGTTGGACTCCCGAACCCCTAGACTAACTCGGGGGTCGTAACAGGGCTGTAAAAGCCCTTGCATAACTCGGCTATGTGGACAGACTCTATTGCTCCCTTTGCCAGGTCGGATTCAATCTCCTCATCCCTGTTTTGCCCGTGCCAGGGCCAAACAGGTTTCTTGGGGGCCAGCTGACAGGCAGATGGAGCCAACTTCCTGCGGGAGGATCTTCTTCTCTGAGGCCAGCATTACGGGCTCCGATGGTATGGGAGCAAGGGCCGGCACCACAGAGGAACGGAGCGTGGAACGAAGCAGATGGAGCGTGGGACTACGGAGGCCAGAAGGCGGACAGGTTGCGCCGTGGCAAGATATAGCCTTGGTCTGCTTCCTCACCATCGAGAACTGATGGACAAAATTTTCGACAGTGTCGCCATAAAGCCATCGCATTGAGAAAGCGGACTTTCAAGGCATCATGAATCTCCACAAGGTTGAGCCACAGGTGCCGCATCTCCGCAAGGTTGAGCCACAGGTGCCGCTCTTGGACCGCAAGAGTGGACCTCATCCGGCCCAGGGCGCACGCCATGACTTTTGTCACTTGTAAGGTGAGGTCAGTCGCAATACACAGTTCCTGTATCAGACCTGGTTTGGTTCTACCCTCGTGCAAATCTTTCAACGCCTTGGCCTGTTGGACCTGCTGGACGGCCATGGTGTGCAGGGTGGAAGTGGCTTGCCCCGCAGCCTTGTAAGCCTTCGTCATTAATGAGGAAGAGAATTACAGGCCTTGGAAGGGAGCTTTGGTCGGTCGCACCAGGTGGCTGTTCCCTGCTGGATCAACATATCCCTTAGCCACTCCACCGTTGAGGATAGTTAGATTGGACGAGCCCTCGAAGCGTGTATGGGCAGAAAAAGGTGCCTTCCATGATTTTGTTAGCTCCTCGAAAGGCACCAGGGCGCGGCCGTGAGTCGCAGCCGTGTGTCACGCTCCGAGCCCAGAAACCAATCATCCAGCAGCGAACGCTCAGGGCAGGGTAGAAGGTTCCACTTCAGCCCGATGTTCGCAGCTGCTCAGAAGATTTGTCTGCTTCAGATTGCAGAAGCCCACTCTCCGATTCTGCGACCGAAAGCTCATCCTCGTCGCAAGCCAAGAACGACACATTAAATCCGACCTGAGTCAGATCGCCTGTATTGCATGATAGCTCTTCCGGACAGAACTTTGCATGCCGGGGGATGGGAGGTCTGCGGGGGTTGAGCCGGTGAAAATACTCCCATATCCACATCCAAATCACCCGTGGTGCTTGCCGACCCAGCCGGACTGAGCGGGTTAGGGAGCAGCCGCTGTGGTTTCATGAAGGAATTGAGCCGCGACCACAACGTTCTGTTGGGTATGTTCTCACAATGAGAACATAAACCTTCCATGAAAGCTGCCTCAGTGTGCTGGCACCCCAAGCACTCAAGACAGATTTCATGGCTGTCCGGAGGGGAGAGATAACGGCCTTTTCCAGTAGCGCAGATGCGGAAGGACACCTTTAAAAAGAATTATTTTAGAAGGAAATATACTCTTTTGAATATACTCTATTTGCACCCACGGACTCAGTCGCCGAAGCGCCCAGAGGAAGCACAACACTCAATCGTGCAAGGGTGACCGTTGATATGCGGATAAAAACCAGTAGCGTAAGCGAAAGGTGAGAGGACGAACACAAGCATGCATTCGACTCCGAAGAAAAAAATCTGAATGTGCGGTGCACGCCATCTCCTTTTATACCCGTATGTCCGGGGACAGAAGGTGGCATGCAAATTTCACTTGTTAATTCTCACTGGCCTTTTCTATTTTAAGCAAAGGTGATTGGGGCTCTCAAGATCGAACCTCTAGTGTCACTACATCGACACAACGTTGAGTTAGTGACAGACAGGGAACATACATCATTGTTCCACAGAGACCTATATTTGGCCTTTTCTTTGTGCCACTCTGTACTCTGTGAGAGTAATGTTAAAAAATAATCTTGCAGCTAAAATAATATCCTTGTTCATTGTGAATATTCAGCATAGCTATACGAAGCACAGCCCACACAGAGGTCAATGCCAAACCAAGCAATTTCCTACTGGTCAAAGCAGTGAATTAATCTTTCATAGTTCATCAAACTTTAACTTCAAGTGAAATTCATGCGGGGAAAATCTTTACCACCAGAAATCATTAGCAAATGTGCGGATTCCCACTAATATTACTGTATTTTGCCTGCAGAATTTCTTTGTGCAATGGTAAATGTGACCATGCCTAAAAGGAATAGTTAACCCAAAATGAAAATTCTCTCATCATTTACTTACCCTCATTCCATTTAATATGCATATGACAACATCTTGCTCCCTCCATCAGTGTACAGAGGTTACATCAGTAAACAAGACATTCCCTGTATGTCACTCACTCAACATTGTGAAGACAAACACAATTTTTTTTAGAAGAGTAGCTCAGCTCTGTAGGTCCAAACAATGCAAGTGAATGGTGATTAGGCATTGGAAGCTCCAAAATGGAGATAAAGTCATCATAAACATAATCTATCAGACTCCAGTGGTTTAATCCATAAGATCCAATAAAACAAAAATTGTCAACAAAAATGTTGTTACATGAGATCATATTAATCTGTAATGATAGTGCTCAAGAGCAGCACTGCAGTTCACACAAGACTGAGGAGAGGAAGAATTACACAGCTCACAGTCCAGATAAACTTTTAAACTTCCAAACAGCTTCAGGTGATGTAGATCCCAAAGTATGTGTGAATTATACAAAAATACCAAATAAGTAAATACAGAAGCACTCTCATTTGGAATAAGCGGAGTTGGAGCTCTTTAAAGGAAACACTCTGGTGTTACATTTTAAATGCAGTTTTAATGCGTTATAGCTTTATTTAAGTTCAAATAATATGGAAACAGATCATGTAAATAACTACAAACTCTGAAACTGGCATTTATCTGTGCAGTCAGCACCTCTTCTCTGAGTTTCGTGAACATCCTGATCTAAGGGGGAGAGATTGAAACTCCATCCGGCTGATGAACACTCTGTCGCGGAGACGCTCGTCCCTCAAGCGTGCACATTTAATGCATCTAGATTATAATGTATTGGCTCGCGACTTATTGAATCATAATATATGTCACTGTGCATTTCTTATCGTGAAGAAAATTGGCAATATGCAGCTTTATTATTAAGAGAGTTTTTGTGAGTTAAAGATGGATTGAAGTGAACAGAAAGGTGAGGGAGGTAGTTTTCGCCACATTAAACACTGCAACAAAATATGTTTATGATTTGTTTTGGCTTGTTTTCCAATAAAAAAACTAATTTAAAACAATGTGCATTTACTTCAGGAACTATACTGTAGAAGAAAAAAACTGTTATCTGAGAATGTTGAATAAATTATTAAAAATACAAATATTTAAATATGTCTAAAAATCCTTTAAAAAAGATGCATTCACCTGAGAATCAACATATAACATATTTATACTTGCTTATAGAGAATAGATCTTGAATATAAGTATACTTTGTCTTTATTGCACGCTCAGAATTATAATCAAGTGAAAAAATACACTTAAGATACATCCTCTTAAAGCAAGTCTAAATATATTATATGTTGCTTTTGTCTTTTGTTTTAAGGATTTTTAGACAATTTTAAATGGAAAACAAGACAAAAACACTTGATAACAATAGTTTTTTTTTTTTTTTTTTTGCAGTGAATATCTTTACTGAATTAAACTTAAAAAATATTTTTTTCCATTTAATTCAGTCAATGTCATTTAGATGTATTTTTAAAAGATGATTTTGTTCTCTTTATTGTTAGTAAGCACATTTAATACAACCTTTTATTTTGGGGCACAAGCTGAATAATCTGTTAAGAGCTAATGATTAATCGCAGCAATAATCGCTGAATAGTTGATTAATCATTCTAATAATCATTAGATTAATCGATTATATCAAATTAGTAATTTTATGGCCAACAGAAAGCAGAAGGTAAGTGGATTTTTTTATTTTTTTTTAACTGTTTATGTACAGTTTCTACTGATCATGGCAACAATAATAATTCTAAATGATGTATATATTGTACAGTATATTGAGTGCTAAATCAAGTTTGAATGACTGTCAGTTGAATGCTGATTAGGGATAACTTCCATCAAACTTTATTCTGTTTAAATTTATTCAAAGTATGAAATCAATTTGGAACAGTATTTTGGGACTTCCCCAATTTGGCAGAGCTTGAAGCTCTACCATGCATTGCATTCATGTATGCTCTCTGTTCAGTGTCAGGTCAAAATGGCATTAATGGCTTGATTCAACTCTAGCCAGACAACTTGTGGTGTTTTTTCTGTTTTGCTCAGCTACACTAAAGTATATTGTCTGCATCTGTTAAACATTAAGTATGTAATTAAGTATGATTATTAAAACAAGACAGTTGCCCTTTCTTATCATGTTTACCTCAGGATTCTTTTATTGAGTATGTGTATGGGAGTGCCAATTATTACACAGCTGTAAAAGCTAGGGCAAACTTTGTTTTTATATATGTGGAAATAAATAATGGACAACGTGTCCATTATTGAGAATTCAACATAATATTGGGTCAGTGTGTCTTCATATGTGTGTGACAGGTGCAGTGGAGATATGTATGAGTAAATAATGTACATGAAGTCCAAATTACAGCACTACATCACATATGCCAATTGTCATTAAAAACACAAACATATGTCCACATTTTTACATAATCATGCATTTGGTGGAGGGATGTTACAGAAGGGGAAAGGGTGTAAATAACTTCGTGTATAAAACTTTTTAAATGAGGTCCTGCGAGATTATCAGATGCTGCTTGACTATATTGATCATTCTTACTTGGTTTTAGAACAGATAAAATGTGATATATACTGTGTGTGTTTGTGTGTGTGTGTGTGTGTGTGTGTGTATATATATATATATATATATATATATATATATATATATATATATATATATATATATATAATATTCACAGTACATACAGCTGAAGTCAGAAGTTTACATCCACTTAGGTTAAAGTCATTAAAACTAATTTTTTAACCACTCAGATTTCATATTAGCAAACTATAGTTTTGGCAAATCGTGCATGACTCAAGAATTTGTGCATGACTCAAGTAATTTTTCCAACAATTGTTAACAGACAGATTGTTTGACTTTTAATTGACTATATCACAATTCCAGTGGGTCAAAAATGTACATACACTAAGTTAACTGTATCTTTAAGCAGCTTGGAAAATTCCAGAAAATGGTGTCACGCCTTTAGACATTTAGCTATATAGCATCTGATAGGAGGTGTACAGAATTGGAGGTGTACCTGTGGATGTATTTTAAGGCCTACCTTCTAACTCAGTGCCTCTTTGCCTGACATCATGGGAAAATCTAAATAAATTAGCCAAGACCTTAGAAAAAAAATTGTGGACCTCTACAAGTCTGGTTCATCCTTGGGAGCAATTTCCAAATGGCTGAAGGTACCACGTTCATCTGTACAAACAATAGTATGCAAGTATAAACACCATGGGACCATGCAGCCATCATACTGGTCTGGAAGGAGACGTATTCTGTCTCCTAGAGATGAACGTAGTTTGGTGCGAAAAGTGCAAATCCATTCCAGAACAACAGCAAATGTCCTTGTGAAGATGTTGGAGGAAACAGGTAGACAATTATCTATATTCACAGTAAAACAAGTCCTATAATCGACATAATCGCCACTGCTCCAAAACCACCATAAAAAAGCCAGACTACAGTTTGCAAGGGCACTTGGGGACAAAGATCTTACTTTTTGGAGAATTTCATCTGGTCTGATGAAACTAAATTTAGCTGTCTGGCCATAATGACCATCGTTATGTTTGAAAGAAAAAGGGTTAGGCTTGCGAGCCGAATAACACCATCCCAACAGTGAAGCATGGGGGTGGCACCATCATGTTGTGGGGCGGGGGGGGAGGTTGCTGAAGGAGGGACTGATGAACTTCACAAAATAGATGGCATCATGAAGAAGGAAAATTATGTGGATATATTGAAGCAACATCTCAAGACATCAGCTAGGAAGTTAAAGCTCAGTTGCAAATGACTCTTCCAAATGGACAATGAACCCAAGCATTCCTCCAAAGTTGTGGCAAAATGGCTTAAGGACAACGTATTGGAGTTAAAATAAAGGTGTGATCCTAACTGACCCAAGACAAGGAATGAGTTTAAATGTATTTGGCTAAGGTGTATGTAAACTTCTGACTAACAAATATATATATATATATATCTCACACACACACACACACACACACACACACACACACACACACACACACATATATATATATTAGGGGTGTAATGGTTCAAATTTCTCAATGTTCGGTTTGTATCATGGTTTAAGGGTTCATTATTTGCTTTGTTAAAAAAATATACACTACCGTTCAAAAGTTTGGGGTCACTTACTCATTCTTTATTTATTTATTTATTTCACATTTTAGAATAATAGTAGTCAGCAAAACTATGGAATAATAGAAATGGAAATATGGGAATTATTTTGTGACCAAAAAATCCAAAATAAATCCAAAACTATGTAATATTTTAGCATCTTCAAAGTAGTCACCCTTTGCCTAGATTTTGCAGACATGTACTCGTGACATTTTCTCAACCAACTTCTTGAGGAATCACCCCGGGATGCTTTTTAAACAGTATTGAAGGAGTTCCCATCTATGTTGGGCACTTATTGGCTTCTTTTCTTCATATTTTGATCAAAGTCATCCATTTCAAAAACTTTTTTTTTTTTTTAGGAAATTTTAGATTTGTAATTAAATAAATGTATATGTTTTGGCAGAATAATATTTTGTCTACAAAGTTAATTTCAAACTTTTAAGCATACACCTTCAGATCAAAAGATTTTTAAGATCATGAGAAACATTTCAGACAAGTGACCCCAAACTTTTGAATGGTAGTGTATATATTACTGCCAAATCCAAAGAATAATCTATTTGGAAAAAACATCAGTACATTTATCCTTAAATAACAATAATTGTTTTACAACTGTAACCATAGTTTAACCATGGCATCTGTAGTAAAATCATAGTAACCACAATATAAACATGGTTACTGTCATGGTTACAATATATAGTAAAATCATGTATACTATATTGAAACTACAGTATTACTGTTATATAACTATGGCTAATTGTATCAAAACAATGATTTCTGCTCATAAAACCATGGTGAAAGCATTCATGGTTACTACAATATTACTATGGTAAAACCATGGTTAATTTTTGTCAGGGTCCTTAATTTAAAAAATAAAATAAAAAATTCTCTAATTGCTAAATCAACATTTTAACTTAATACCTGCACTAATACGCTATGCATCAACATAAAGTGCACTTCAAACTCATCTCAACAAATTCAATATTCAACAAGTTGTACATAACTATAAAAGGAATAACCTTGCTATTAGAATGCAAATGAGATGGGATGTTGTGATAATGCTGCTTGAGTATTTTAATCATACATGGAAATCCCAAATGAACACCCCAAGTGCTTTAGTTAGCATGGAGTGCCTGCTTAAAAATGGAAGTGAGTATGTGCAGTTTCGGCTCACCTGCGGCTCTTTCCCTGGGTGATGTTGCGTAAATGATTAATCATGTATCAGTCTTTTACTATAACGGCATCTTAATGTCATTAATCAAAGCACATTATTGATGCTTGTGATAGATTACAGCCACACAAGGAAACAGGAAGAACTTGCATGCACATTATAAATAAACCCTCATGCGCATTACATATATAACCAGTATATAGCACTCGTGTCAAGTGATGTCTGCAAACAGTGCCTCAGTGATGTCATCAAGTTGACCCATGTGAAACACAGGTGGAGCATATCCATTTACATATCCATTCAGATGCATTAGCGAAGGTTGTAACTCTGCCACTGTCTATTTGACACTTTGTTTTCTTGACCAAGTTTTAAATCAACAAAACCTAGCCTTAACCTTAAACCTAAACCTACTGTAAATTATAGTATAATTAAAACAAGAAATGTTTGATGAAAAAAACTATTATGGACGCAACCACATCATTTTGTGGCGCATTTTTTAAACTTTGGTCTCACGTGTCAATTCAACTACAAAACTACAGTTGAAATACCATGCAATTAGATCACACACATACTGTCATGTTCTCTGTTGTCTTTTGTTTTTGTGCTTTTATGTTGAAGTTTAGTTTAGTTCCTGTTTGTTTCTTGTAGTCCTTTTGTAGTTTTATTTTAATCAGGGGAAAACCAATCATAAAATAAAACTACAAAAGGACTACAAGAAACAAACAGGAACTAAACTAAACTTCAACATAAAAGCACAAAAACAAAAGACAACAGAGAACATGACACATACAAGACAAGTCAACCTTTATTTATAGATCACATTTAAAAACAAAAGTTGACCCAAAGTGCTTTACAGATAAAACAAACAAAATGACAGAGTGATATAAAAACAGACTAATTTAATGATAAATATAAAACATAATAAAATAAAAACATTTAAAATACAACATCATGCATTTATCCATTTCAAACTATTCAATGATCTATTAAAAATCTACAGAATAAAAATATGTCTTTATAGAAGACTTAAAAATGGCTAATGATGAAGCTGACCTCACATGGAAAGGGAGACTTGTTCCAGAGATTAAGACCTATCACAGAAAAGGCACAGTCACCCTTAGATGTATAGCAACAACAAGGAACCTTAATAAAAGTTTATCAGAAGACCTGAGCACTCTGTTGAGGGAGTAAAGGTGTAGAAGGTCACTGATATATTGGGGCACGAGACCAGATAGTGCCTTGTAGACATACATCAGAATCTTTAAATCAACCCTGAATTTCACTTGAAGCCAGTGTAGAGATGCTAAAACCAGGGAAATGTGATCCCGCTTTCTTGACCATGTTAAAAGGCTAGCTGCCAAATTTTGAATTAGCTGTAGGCGGGATAACACAGTTTGGGGCAGACCAATGTACAATAAGTTGCAATAGTCTAATCTTGATGCAATAAGTGAGTGGATCTTTATGGGAAAGAATACATTTTTAGCGATAGATCTCAGGTGGAAAAAGCTACCCATGACAACAGCACTGATCTGTTTATTGAAAAGTAATGAGGAATCTAAAATCACTCCAAAACATGATCTTGTACATTTGATGACAGATGACCTAACTGGGCAACCAGGCCAGGTAAGAAGGACATGGAGAAACCTAAAATCAGAACTTCGGTTTTGCTTTCATTAATTTTAAGAAATTGTTTGCAAGCCAATGTTTCATATCTTTGAAGCAATTTAGGGCATTCTCAGATGAAAAAATCTCGGGAATAATCTGCATAACAGTGATAAGATATGATGTACGTCAAAAATAGAGCTTAGCAGAAGCATATACAGTGAAAATAACAAGGGTCCTAAAATCGACCCTTGAGGGACACCACAATGTAATTGAGCCGACAGGGAAGAAAATCTACATTTAAAGAGAATGTCCTTTCTTTTTAGACAGGAGGAAAACCACTGGAGGGCCATACCCTGGATGCCAACCATACATTCTAGACAATAGAGGACAATATTATGGTCGATAGTGTTGAATGCAGCACTGAGATTTAAAAAAACTAAGATGACAGGTGAACCTGAATCCATGGAGAGAAAAATATAATTAATGACCTTCAACAATGCAGATTCAGTGCTGTGCAAGAGTCTGCAACCAGACTGAAATGTATCTAAAATGTATTTAGATAGGAGTAGAGCTGCAAATAAACAACTCTCTCCAAAATATTGGAAATATAAGGCACTTTGGAGATTAGTCTGTAATTGTTGTGTATTGCCGGATCCCAAAATGTTTTTTTTTTTTTTGTTTTTTTTTAACAAAGGATGTAGAATTTGATGTTTAAAACTACTTGGAACAACTCCATTTGCTAATGAACTGATAATTATAGCTTTTATATGACAACTTCTTTAAGAAGGCATGGAGAAAGAATATCCAGCTTGAAACTGGAACACTTCATCTTGGAGACTACATCTGCTAACTGTTCTGATGTAACTGGTTCAAAGTGAGTCAGGGAGCTGGACGGTGAAGGAATAAGTGAAAGTACAATCGCACCTTTAATCTAACCAATTTTGTAAAGAAGTTTAAAATTGTTTGACAGTTCTCTTGGGTGCTGTCCAGAAAAGCATTTTGAGTTGCATTTAATTAATATTAAAATTAGGGAGATGACAGATAGACACAGACACAAACATTATTGAATAATGGTCAGAAATGCCAATATCTAAGACCTCTAATTTGTATACAGAAAGACAATAAGACAACACAATATCTAATCTATGACCCATATTGTGAGTAGGACCAGTGACATGTCGTACAAAATATAAAGACTCAGTGAGGGAGGTAAATGTATTTACCAGAGGTTTTAATTGACAGCATACCTGAATATTAAAATCCTCAAGAATCAGGAGTCTGTCACCACAAGACACCAGTCCAAAGAGAATGTCCTTATTAAATCTGGGATGTCTGTACACAAGTGCACAGACAGCAGGACCCAAGATGTCAATCTTTAATATTTGGACCCCAAAACTGGAATACAAGACCATAAGTAGTGTTCTGCATACATTAGAGTTTCTAATGACAGTGGCAACACCACCTCCTCATCCTGAAGTCCATGGGGAATTTAATTTAAGTCACAGCCTGTTGTTTGCCAGGATTCAGCCAGGTCTCGATGAATAAAAAGTCCAATGATTGTGATATAAAAAAGTATTTCAGAATAAAATACTTGTTCGATATTGAATGTACATTAATGAGGGCCATCTTAATAGTGGTGACATCTGTGTTTTGAGGTGAAATAAATTTCAGCAAGCTGAGATTATCAAAATTGACACCTCACTTCACATCACTTGCACCAGTCGGAGGGCGACAGCGTGAAGACCAGATGGCTTGTATGTGGTGGTTGTCATGGGAATCAGCAGATATGTCACCATGACCCTCGATGGCATACCAGGGGTGGCGCGCAATTCCAAGTGCAGCGCAGTAGATGTATACTCCATCTGACAGGTGGTCTGAGGAATTCAAATGCTGTAAATCCAGAGATGAGTAGAATAAAACCATATCAGAAGAAAGATGATTTCATGGATTTGCAAACAAGCAGGGGTCTCTCTGCTAAAACTGGGGAGGGTAAACAGCAAAACTCCAGTAGGCCAAGATGGGCAACAGAAGGCGGAACATCCACCAACACGACTCAAACTCAAAGTCCACACATTCCAGCCCCACTGGATGTCAACAATGGACAGGGAATAAAGCAGCCTATTTAAGAATGCATGTAGCAGTCCCAGCAAAGATCGTTGTAAAATACAAACAAGATTGTAAATGTAGTTGGCTATGTAATACAAACAATAAAGTGTATCACCTTACAAGTCATGCATTTTATAAATCGGTTTTGAAGTCATAAGATAGCATTGTGTGAGGAACAGGTCCAAAAACAAGTTTTTATAAACCGATAATCTTCATTATCTGCATTAAAGTGAATAAAAGTCCTTTTAGTCTCTCTTGTTTTTCATTTCACCAGGAAGCTGCTGCGATACGTATAATGTGCCATGTAAAAAAATATTTAGAATTTTTTTTTATTTAGTAACCTGATTCTATAAGACTAGGCTGCATCTACTAGCGGTGACTTACCAGATGGGGCCAACCCCTTGAATCAGGGCTGGGAAGAGAAATTGGCCCGGTAACTGGCCCAACTGCTGAGCGGTTACTGGTGTCCAGTTTGTTACTTTTCATGCTGTAGACTTTTTCAGCAAACATACAAGTCTACTAAAATTGTACAATTCTCAATGACTCTAAATTTATTGCCCAAAATTGACATGTGTCTTTGTACCAATTATTTTTTATTAATTGTCAGTGACATGTATCTGACTTGTATCTGAGTTTTTATATAGTGTCTTGTCAGGGCCCATTACTTTGTATCTCAATAAAATACAGACATCCATCATTGTCCAAAAATAGATAGAAAAAGAGACAAAAAAGTGTTGTTCGGTCCAGTCGGCAGTGTTGATTTATAACTGGGGTATTAAGCTAAACATAATCTCAATGCTGCTGCAGGAGACTCTGTGATTTATGGACACTTTGCTGCCTGTAAAAGAAACTGTAGCAGAGATAGAAGAACATGTCCACTAACCAGGACAGCCTGATACACTGATACACAGTGATGGACAAGATAATAACAGGACTACATAGAGACTTCACACACATTTACACTTATACCTACTGCAAAGTCTTGGTTTTACAGATTTTTACAATCTACTGCTGGAATTTGTTTGCAAGCATGAATTTGGCAAATACTTTTATCAAAAAGCACATTCAAGCTATACATTTACCAGAATTGTGCATTCCTTTGGAATCAAATTCATTTCTAGCATTTCTAGCACCAGGCATGCATATCTTCATTCTGCTAGTCTATTGTTTTATTTCAACTGTGAGCTTTGAAGAATGAGAAACATTTAGTCAAAGACAGGCAACCAGTCTTTAAATGGTAAAATGTTGTAGGCCTAACTCACACAGGGCTCTTCTAACTCAACCAACAACCTCAAAGCTTTGTTAATGTGAGTTATTAATCTCAACCATTGATGCAAATGCTAGTGAAGGACTTGTCAGCCTGAAGAATATGCACTGTGGCTCTCTACACCCTTTGCTTCTGAGAGTCTTGGACATACATCTGGACTATTGATTGGTGGGTGCATTACAGTTCTAATTGTGGTTGAGCCTTGTATTTCTCTGACAGTAATAAGTTACACACAAGAATAAAGATGCATCTCCCAACATTGATTAGATGAAATCCATACCTACAGCATAATTAACGAGACATGCATGAAGTTCAATATGCTATTTTGCTTCTTGCTCAGTTTATTTATTTATTTATACATTTATTTATAGTTTGCAAGGAGAAAAGTGCTGTGACTGTGTTTGATCTTGTTTATATAGCTCTTGGCAATCATCTGCCAGTACTGAATATTGTGAAATGGTGAAATCTCAATATGGATTATGTAAATATTGTCTGCTTGTAATAAAAATTAAATATAATAATAAACTTGATGTTTCTCCATCAAAAAAACCTTAGTAACCTAAGCTTTTTAAAGACAAGGCAATGTAACGTGTCTCGATAAATTCTACTTCTATCCGGGATGAATCACAGAGATCCTAAAGACGAATAAAAGGTCAATGATGGCATCTCTTACTTCCTGTTGTTCACATTAGCAGAAGTATGAACTGGGTTATCTTTCACACCCTGGGGGCAGTTTTACTGATCTGTTTTTCTGCCACTCTTGATCTGAATGGTCCAGGGAGGTGGCAATATCCTTTAATTAAACTCTGAGTAAATTAAAAACTGGCCCCCAATGGAAGAGAGCTCCATGGAGCATGGCTAAAACAGTCAGAACTTCCCATTAGCCCCTCACACTGCCACTAGTGATTTATATTGTGGTCCTTTGAGGGAGATGCTTATTACTGAAGGATGCTCATTTAAGGCCGAGGTGAAGTTTGACACTGCTGTTAAAACCACTGAAGTATGACAAATGGCAGGAAACAACAATTGACTTTGAATCTCAATAGCGTTAGTGCTGATCGCAGAACCACTATAAGATGTATGAAGGTTCATTAGTCTAGAATCAAAATTTTTCTGGCATGTGTGACCTTGCATGCTTGAAACTTTCTTCTACAGTGCAATTTAATAATATATAAAGCATTATGCACAATGTTCAAAGGATCAAGAATTTCTACAGGTTTTTGCAACAACAAATTGGGATTATTTGTGTCTCTTGTGTGACATTTATTGTCCCCAGTCTCATTTAATTAATCAACTAGAGAGTCAAGGTACAGAGTGTGTCCCTAAATGAGATATCATGGCGTCCTTATCTATTCTCAGCTCTGTACACTTGAGAGACTGAGGCACTGTTCAGATGATCTGTCACAGAGGAGGTGTTGTCACCAAGAGCCTTTAGATCGATATCAATGCGACACTTTATCACTCTGGAACATAACTAGAAATATATTAAGCTATCACCCACATTTGAACACGGAACTGGGGTATCAAATCAATAGATTTCAAATGGCTTACCACTGATATTTCGTGATATATTGTAAGTATATTTTGAGGCAAATGGAATTTAGTAAGTCTTGTTTTGTTGTTGAGGGGTCAGGGCTTGGCAGTTAAGCTTTACTAGTCCAAAACTGAACCATTTATACAGTATTAATGACTAAGGGCATTTTCCAAAAGGCATTTTTGCACCTTTGAAGGGCACTGCCAGAAGGGGATGTCACTCAAATGATCATTCGGAGTGAGTAGGACATAGGGATGATCACTTTCGATTGAAATTTGCTCAGGCATGAAACTCTACATGGTTCAAGCTGATAGGTTCTTTGAACTTGTTATCTGTAAATCAATCGGTTCACTCACATGTTATGTGTTAATATTAGTGATGTGTTATATGAAAACTCACATATATTTTAGTGTGGACGAGAAACTTTTGGGAAACACTTGAAAACGGCATTGTGGGTGGAGAGCGCTTTGAAAACGAAAACTTTTTCAAATATATCAGGATTAATGTTGACATATCCTCACTTGCTCATCATAGAAGCGTCTATGCACTTATTTAGGCAACCTGCTTTTTTATTGAAATGCTGGACATAGGATATATATATATATATACACACACACACACAATTATTTAAATACAAATATCAATACATGGATCAAAAGTATTGATACAATATTTTAAGTAAAAGTGTATGTACTATATCTAAGCTAGTTTATACCTTCACACATCAACCATTTTCAGGCTAACAAGGCTGAAACAGCATTCTTTAGAGGAATGAGTGTCCAATAATATACCTGAAGGAAATATACATTTTTGCATGAAGTGTACATTTTCTCACCAGTGGTTCATTTGGGGTTAGCGTACCATTGTGGCTTCCAGCTAATGTTATGGAAACAGAAAATTTTTAAAGTATATATATACTGTGTGTGTGTGTGTGTGTGTGTGTGTGTGTGTGTGTGTGTGTATGTATATATATATATATATATATATATATATATATATATATATATATATATATATATATATATATATATAGTCTTAGGTGTTGAGGAGAACAGCAAATATGTAATGGTGTGCAAGATTGAACAGAAATGAGTTGCATTTTGGTCATTTTCTTTACAGAGGGAAGAAGATCTGTAGCGGAAATGCTGCTGAAATCTGACATAAGTGGAACAGTGCAGTGTTATATGAGTTTATAACAAGAGTGCATCACAGTGGGGCTGTGCAGGTTTGTGCACTGTGGCCTTCAGGTCTGATGAAGGATCCTCTTTAGTTTTTGGTGTGAAATGGAATGTGTGTGAATGGCCTCCCACGTGCTGGAGAGGGCGGCAGGATTCATTAGAGTTTGCGCTGTTGTTTCATGCCTGCTTTTCCCCAGACACAGTGCTGGCACTAAAAGTCCTGGCTGAGTTGTGAATTCAGACTGCCAGGGCAGACTGACAACTTGAAAACTAAAACTGGCTCCTTTCTTTAATTAGCATTTTCCAGACATGAAAAAACAAAACAGTGATGAGTTCATTTTTAACACCCTCTTCCAAAAGAACAACAAGAATAGTTTACAAAAACATGTGCTGAAATGTGGTATGAGCTCTCTCTCCCATTTCTCTCTTTCTGCCCTTTGAATGGCATACACCTTTTGTTGGTTTTGATTATATTGGACATTCTTTGTAAAAAATAATAAATTTGAGCTGAGCCCAAAACTGCAAGCTTAATTCCTTAATTAATAATTAGGAAGGCGTCCTAGTTATTGTTGACCCACGGCATCGGCCTTCCCATCAGATTTGGTTGGTTATCTGTTCTCTCAGAAGACAATGACACAAAGATGTTCAAGTGTATCTTCTAATTGAAGAGATAGATGGAAAGGAAACCGTACTGATTTGTTGTTGATGTTTTGTTTATTGAAATCATCTCAGGTGTAATATGCAATTTAAATCAATGTTGACATTCTCATAGAAGCACTGTGGAACAACTGTTTACACAATAAATGTATGAAATACAGAAATAATCATGTAAAGAAATGGAACCAAAGGATTCATTCACACAGTGACTGTTTGGAATTAACAACTGTATTTTAGCACAGGTGTGACTTTTTCATTGTCCTATTCATACAACGTCATGCAGAAGTGGCTCGGATACTGTACTTAGGAAACAAAGTGAAGTCCCTTTTCTACTCTTACAATAACTGTAAATAATGCCTGTAATTAAGTGTTTAATTAGGGTGACATTCCCTTACAAAAATTATTTAGTTAACATTCACTATGGTTACTACAGTCATGGTTACTACAATATTATTATGAGAAAACGAAGGTTACAATATGGATACTAAAGCATTACAATCTAAATAACATCTGCTAAAAATCTTAAAACGATCAGATTTACAAACATTCTAAATCATATATGTCTCAAAGACATCTGCTGAATGTATTATTGATATCCGAGACATATTTATTAACATACATTTTATAGACGTATTGCAGATGAGTTATTGCAGATGAGTAAATAATGTAAAAATATGTCTTACAGATGTAAATACACACCTCAAATAGACATCTGGGTCTTTGACTATGTGTGGGTGTGTTTCCCCATGCCTCGGAGTCAAAAAAAAATTGCCCCTCTTGTTTTGCAAGCATAGGGCTCATTCCTCAAGAACAGCTTGAACCCATAATAAGGATTGCAAACCACTTTTATTACTGACACAAGGTGAAAAGTCAGAGGGCTTGATTAGTGAGCCCTTATGCGTGTTTGCATACACAATTAAACAATTACAGGTGGCACATTTAAGCATTTAAATTTACAGTCCTTAATTGCAGGAATAGGGCAACTTGGAATTAGTTGTGTAATTGAAAACATGTGCATTGGAGGCAGAAAAGAGGCATACGAGTGCTTTGTTATTTTTGTATGCAATTTGTTGCATACAAAAGAGGTACACCAAAGAGCTGCCAGCAGCTTTAGTCATGGACTCTGCTTCAAAGTTCCCTTTAAAATCTCACCAGCCTAATATATAGGTTTACCTCAGAATCTGTTCTTGTGCACATCAGAAAACAATTGAATATCAGCCTCCCATAATTTTTACACACACATACACTTTATCATTTTATCATCCATTTATCATTTGTGTTCTCATTGTCATTGTGGGGAGTAACTACAAAAAATAAAATGAGTGCAACTACCAGCCTAACCACACTTTTTAGTAGCGTGGCAGAAGATCTTTTCAAAATAGGTTTTCAAATAACAGGCTCTGCCAAATGTCTTAATGAAATCAGAGACATCAACAATACATCTGACGTATGTCAATAATTATGAGCAAACAATGTAAAAAACTTTTTCTTCTAGATGTAAACACACATCAAATAGACATCTTGGTGACTTTTTCCAATGAGTAGTGGTGCATCGTGATTTCTTTTTACATTGCTGGATTTGTCACATTATATTGTGACATACCGGAGAAGTAATCGTACATGCTCTCTTTAACTGTCCTCTTGCTCTCATGTAGCATTGAGAAGCCTGGTTAATTTTAGTGAATCAGTTTGCTCCATCAAAGTGGTAAAAAAAACGATTCACTAAATCCTTGCCCAGACACCAATGACATCAGATATTTTGTTAATTGCTGCATTTCATCATGTTTTCAACTCATTTGTATAAATTAGGGTGTTTCTAGTTTTATTAGGTTGATTTAGTGGAAATTACTAAATTAATCTACACAAGTGTTTTTGATTAACCGAATCAAAAGATTGAAGATACTAATGAATCAAATCCCCACTACTAGTAAATGTATCAGAG
Source organism: Moxostoma hubbsi (assembly GCA_032164185.1). Lineage (NCBI taxonomy): Eukaryota > Metazoa > Chordata > Actinopteri > Cypriniformes > Catostomidae > Moxostoma > Moxostoma hubbsi. The sequence continues at coordinate 11,456,791 of JAVLUX010000031.1, read as the reverse complement.
TTTAATTTAAAAGTAAGATATATAGCATTGATGCCTTACAAAGTATTATTAGTAACTTGTAATGAAGCTAACTACTTTTTCACAAGGGCTTGACTGTATCTACATTATCTACTATTAAAATAACTATAAATGACAGTTCAGTTGCTATTGAAAGAAGTTGTGTCTTTGTATATATAATTTGGCAGAGGAAGCTCTAATTCTATTGACAGTAATCTTAATAATGCACAAAAAAAGTAGGCTAATAGTCATGCAATCATCCTCATCCATCTTTTGATTGAGGTTAGCAGAAGATATTTAATTACATGTATGCTCATTAAAATGATAAGCAATGCCAGTATTAATTATTTAGGATCATTATGTTATTTGGCTACACATTGAAAATGAGAACGAAGGCATTTTGGGACAACTGAGTCCATATATCTGATACATTAACCCCAAGTGAAACTACTGAGTTAAAATGGCGCTGAAGAGAAGACTAAAGTAATCTCTCCTTGTAGAGTTGCCAAAACGCCCCAAGTAAAAATGGAAGCTGTGTTATGTTCCATCCACCCCAGAAATTGTTACTAAATTGCAAATAAATGACTGTATTTAGGTGAAAATGGAAAGGTGAAATGATATTGCCAGAACTTGTTCCAGCAACTGGCCGTGTTATCAGTGCCCTTCTGACTTTGATGATGAGATGATTTTACAGGTAATCTAAAAATTCTTGGCTGGAAAAAGGTCTGGACAAAAAGTCTTACACTTTAAAGAGGTATTAAATACAATAGAAAGTAGGGCTGTATGAATATGTGAATGTGTTTTGTCTCCAAATATTTTGTGTTTTCCAAAACAAAAGTTCCAAAGAACATTCTCAAACAGTGTAACAAATGGTTTGGTTAAAACTGCAGCTCTCCACCTGTGATTATAAGCATAGTTTCTTGTTTGCTGTGTCAACTGGTTGTCGACCGATATATCGTCGACCAACAGCTGATAAATTTTGTCCATTTGGCCAATTAGCCGAGAATAATCTGTACAACTCTCAACTGTCTAATGATTAAAAGACAAACATCAATATGCAGATATATCATTTGAACAGATTTAATTCACAAATCTCATGTTTCATTTTCTCTCTCTCTCTCTCTCTCTCTCTCTCTCTCTCTCTCTCTCTCTCTCTCTCTCTCTTCAACAGTTCCCTGTAATCTTGTCTAATGATAAAAAGCCAAATATCAATAAAACTTATAACATCTATTGTCTGCAAATACGAAACAAACACGGATGGTGCTTCGTGTCTTAAGAAGCTTTCTCGCAATAGACAGCTTTCTGGTGTCCATCTAAACATGCTGTAATATCATTCAGTCTTTGAAGAAATTATTACTCTGCCCCCTTTGTAATGTCATTATGACAGCTCTATATTGTTGAACTGTTTTGGGAAACAGTCAAGACATCTAGTTTATTTCTCCAACAATGCATCGTAAGGTGGTTTAGCAGTAAGTTACTTCTTTGTTTGGAACATGCACCCCTGAACTTATTTTTACACTGACTGCTGAACTTACAGCAGTATGTGAACTAACAATCATTTAAGCCAGTCATTTCTCTTAATTACTGTCAATTTACTTTTTAAAATCTAGAATGTACACCAGAAATTATGAAAGCCCAAGATGCAAAACATAATAATTTTTAGCGGGGTAACTTTTAAAGTTCAATATTTAATAAATATTAGCTGGTTAATAAGAGATCGTCTGAAAAGTCCAAGTGTTCAGTGCAACTGCCTTTGTATGTTCTGTCTTTAACACTTATTAAAAATACATTTACCCATTCTAAAGATTGTAAATTGTAGGCATAACTTACAATTTAATTAATGAAGGATAACTTGGACACCTTCGATGTTTTAGTGCAGTAGGTGAAATAGCGCTTGTTAATGAAAGCCCGTCGGATAATTTTGAAGCATAATTCTCCAGCAACAACAAGCATTGATTGTTTGAGTTAAATATTGTATTCCTGTATGATATAGTCATATAGTCTGTAACCTAACTGTGCCAAGTAATGGTACCTTTGTAAAAATGTTGGTGCCAGAGAGCATGGATAGGAGAAACGGAATGCCAATCGAATAATGATCCAACAACATCTGGAGATAAGGTAGAAGTTCAGCATTAGTTTCACATCTTTGGACCATCTTGGCCAGCTCCAGTTTCAGTTCTAGTTAATGTGGATTATACGTGCTGCACATAAGGGCCAGAGTGGCACTAGTCTTCACATATAGCAGCTGGTCCACCCAATCAAAATGGCAGATTTCTGCAGACAAAGAACATTTTGCAAATAAAAAGAATAACAAATAAACACAGATACAAAAGTCACATGACACATTACCTTTGAGATGATTTAGGACACGAAGAAGGCACGTTTCATGCTCTTCCAGTGAATCCAATAATACAATCAGGTCATCTAGAAATACAAGAACATCCGTAAGGTTGATGTCCCACATGCATTTCTGCATTAGCCTTTGGAATGTGCTGGGAGCATTTGTAGTACCCTGGGGCATGTTATGGAACTCCCAAAACCCAACCGGCATACAAAATTAGACTTGTGTTTGTATATTTCTACCAGTTAAATTTTGTAATATCCTGATTTGAAGTTGAGCACTGAGAACCACTTTGAACCTTGAAGTACTGAAAAGGTATCTTCCAAATTGGGCAATGCAAATGCATCCTTAATGGTCTGCATATTCAACTTTGTGCCTTACATCATCATTCTTCTTCCTTACCACCACAATGGGTGAAGAAAATAATGTCGGCTTCAAGCTATTCCTACAGATGTCGATGGACAGCTTTGAAAACGTTAGGTTTTGCCCTGTTCTTGAAAGGAGTTTCATTGTGTAATCAGATACTGTGTTTGACTTTGTCAGTCTGTCCGATATTAAGATTGTGTGAAACAAATACTTCGGGCATGGCAATTTCAGAGTAATTCTTCTCTTCCATTCATCTGGCAAATGGGAATCACTGAAATCAAAGCAGAGCTCTTCAGCAGATTTAACTTGTGCACTTGATGAGCCATCAGGCTGGACATCCTTATTTGACATCACTTTCTTCAGAGTGGGAACGTCTGCCCAAAATGATAATGTCATGCTCGGTCTTGTTCATTAGCACCACTGGAACCTTCCATTGTGGTTTTTGAGGTAGGTTTAGTCAGAATCTAGGAATTAACAGTCCTCCAGAAAAGGATGAATATGAAGGGGGTTCCATCACAGCCAATTTTTTCCATTTTACACTCGCTACTCCTTCGAGACAAAGATTTTGGACAGCAGGAACAACAGCGGGGGTAGCATTGGGCAGTCTGACAACTCTACTGTACACTTATTCATGGTGTCTGTGTTCAATAGACTTGATCACTGCTCTGTAGCGTAAAGGAACTGTTTGACATATGGAATTGTTGGTTTCAAGGTACTTTTCAAATGCAAGATCCAAGGTATTTGTACCTATTAGCACTTTTGGCTATGCAGTGCCTCCGGTCTCTGGAATTACCAAAGTGAGTGTTGACATCTCGACATCGGATCCCAAAAATTCTTTAGGGAAAATGAACATTACCTCGATATACCCCAGATAATGTACTGCTTGACTACTGTTTGACTACTGGCCACCTCTATTTACAACAGGTTACCCTGAGAGGTGATGCTTAATTCAGGTAATTTTTGCTCATAGAAGGACTGGGAGATTGTCATCACTTGAGATCCTGTGTCTAGTAAACAAGGATAAGACTTTCCTTCAATGCACACTTGAGCAGTTCACTTAGATCCAATTAGCTCTTTTGGAACAGAATGATATTTTCTGGGACAAACTTAAACTCTTAATGTTCACAGATCTGTTTTAGATGCCTTGTAAGTCTCTCTACAAGGGCTGGATCTTGTTTAAAGTCCCAGAGTCTTCTGAACCATGCTGACTATAGTCATGTGACTTTTGAGCAGCAATTAATTTTCGGGTGTAGACTTTAAGTGGGTTTGCCTTGGTTCACTCAGATTGCCTATTGGCTTTGGATACATTTGGACTTTAAGCTTTGTTATCGGACTCTAGAGCTTTGTGACTTGCTGTTTAAATTTAAGAACAGCATTGCTTGATGGAACCACATCTCATCCTGTCTGTTTTGTCTTTTGTTTAGCAAGTTGACTTTGGAGCTTTACGACTTGTCTTTTCAATTTGGCAACCTCATCATATATTCCCCTAGGTCAAAGGAGCTAGTGGTTATAACATAAGAACTAGTTTTTGGTCTTTCATACCCAGGTGCTGTCTCATGCAACTTTCTTTGGCAAAGTGTTTGTTTTCCTCGCTGCGTAGCTGCAGGAATAATGATGGTGGGATGTTTCTCGTGTTGAAGCTGAAGGTTTGTAATTAGTGTGTTGTTCCAGCAACCTCGACAGAATAGTTTCAGAAGTTGTCGGTCGGCTTCGTCAGCAGAAATACCACCTCTCTTTATTACTTTGATAAGAGTAGTATGCAAGCATTGCAAATACAGGGAAGGCTTTTCACCGGCATCCTGTAGTGTATTCAGAAATTTAGCAAAATCATCTTCCACAGTATTGAAGGCAGAGTCGAATATGTACAGATAGGTGGTCAGTAGAGTTTTTAGACACAACTGCTTGACAACGTCTAATGCTGGTGGCGGTAGACTGTCTAGAATCTTACTTGACCAATGCAAGTCAGAAAGGGAAGGGTCTTGAAGAATTAGCTCTACAATGTTTCGCAAGGTGTCGTAGTCGGCTTCACTACTTGGACGAGGACTTTTACCAGAGAACACTCTTAGTCTGAATGATGCATGCATATGTGAAGTTCGCTCATTTCTCACAATGTGCCCCACGGCTATTCGTTAGACTTCAGGTGGATTAACATCAGTTACCTAAAAGGTTGATGATTGTTTTCCTATGATGACTGAGAAGGCTTTATCTGGGCTTTGTCTTCATTCTACAGGTTTAGTTTGCTTGAGTGAAGGAGGAATGTCAGGTGTATGAGAATCAGTCACTGGGGGTAATTCAGAAACGCATGCACTTGCCAGGTTGCCAACAGTTGATGCAATGTTTGGGAGGAGCTGTACTTTCAAGATGTCATTGAATGTTCTTCCACTGAGCTTTGCTATCTTTTGCAGTTCTACAAAATATTGGGTAGTGGCATGCTCAGTCACTGCTGACTGATGTGATAAGGGACATTGTGTGGACTTCTAAAAGCATAAGGCAGTAGGGGTTTGAGAGTTACTAGGTCAGAACAGATTCTGTACTCTACAATGACATCCCTATGGTAAGGCAACTTTGGATCATCTATACATATGTGTTTATTTACATGACCATGCTTATTTAAGAAATCAGCCAGATCTTCATCTAGTTCTGTGTCAGTTAATCCGCTAATCATCACTGAGTTTTCAACTTTGACATTCTCAATTTCAACTATATCCATTTTTGACAGAGTTGATACTATGTTAAGTCTGTGAAATGTTTGTTTTTAGGTTTCAAATTCACAAAATATCAGATACTCTAGCACATACTCTAGACAGTTTCTTAGGTGAAACTGAGTACACTAATTCCGAGTTTACACTACATGATTTTAAGCCCGATTTTCGCTTGCCGACAGTTTTGAAGAGATCGCCGACAAAAGCCCGAAATTGTAGGCAAATCAGAGCTTGCTCCCGTGTGCACCGATCGCAATGTATGAATTATCAAAGACGCGATTTGAGAGAAGTAACGGCATGTTGCCGATGTCAGCGAGATATCTAGGATTTTAAATATCTGGACCTGTCTGCGATTCCAAATCACGCAATGTGAAATATGTTTTGACTGAATACAACTGTAGCGTTGACCAACAGCCAATGGGAGAGCAAGAAACGGGGCACGGGAAGTTTCAGTGGGAGGAGTCCTGATGTACCTGCAACAGAACATCAAGTAGCATGGCTGTGGTATCAAGAAAGTCTCATTGGACCGAAGACATGAAGGGAAAATTAGTGTAACTTTGGCAGGAGCACCAGTACCTATTTGATGTTTCCTCTGAACTGTACCACAACCGGGTGGAGAAAGAGAAGAGTTGGAGAGAAATTGCCAGTTCCCTTGGACAGTCAGGTAAGCAAATAGGTAGATTTTTCTGTAGGAGGTACTTTTTCATATTGTAACCAATAAAATATATGATGCCTTTAGGTGATTAAAAACATACACATCATATTCTGAAATGCATAACATATGATCATGCATTTGTTTTTATATAACTTTTTATTTTAATGAAACAAGATTGCATCTTTACATCAGTGGATGGGTGTTTAACTTTAAAAAATAAAATGCAATAAAAGATGTGGGGAGACGAGAGTAGCGAAACTCATTTTTTGACAGTTCTGTATATGAAAGAACAGCGAACTACAAAATTCAGACAGTGACAACCACAAACTCTCCACTCCAGCAGCGGGAACCCAGTTCACGAACAACCGTCTCCCTTCGCACAACCTAGCCATGAAACACACTGCACAACGGTGCGCCCCATCAACAATCAGATCTTAGAGAGGGAGAGAAAGAGAAAAAGACAACACACACAAACACACACACTACGTACACACAAACAATATGGCTGAGAAGGCCATCACAATGGGGGACACGGAAAAGAGTGTGAGCTGCGGCAAAACTGCTGACACTAAATGACACTGATAACTGCCACAACGAACACTTATCATAACATTCAAAATTACTCAAAATAACCAGTGACAGATCGCCAGTCAAAACACACATAGATGAAATAGAAACTACATCTCAAGATTTGGAGATGTTTCATTTGGATTATACACATCTATTTTAAAAAGTGGTGAAGACACGTCTCATCCATCTCAACCCATAACTGATAGTGATGTGTCTAGTATGCTTGGAAACAACTGAAAAATTTTACTTTTACCCCTTTTTGTTTCCACATATGTGTCCATGTGATCATTGATGTTGAGGAAAAAAGCTCATCAACCCATGAGAGCCCAAACACTGTACATGCACTGCAATAGGCGATTGGTCGATGCTGTGATTGGCTGCTGCTATAAACAATCACAGGATTGGTCACTGCTGTAATCAATCAATGGGTCTGTAGTCATTTGTGTGATCGGTGAGAGTTTAGGCAGTTTGACATGAATAAACCCCTACACAATGACAAAATCAATGATAATATATTTACATTTATATTTAATACATTTGCATACTTATGCTGAGGTGGCAGATGGGTTGGCAATGCCTTTTCTTAGGGTGGCATTTGCCACCCTGGTAGATCTGCCACTGCTCAGGTGCATTCAATAAGGCAGAAAATCAGGTTTCAAGATAATAACATGGGAAATTGTGCTAAAAAGTAAATTAACTTGCACATACATTTACACCAGCACATATAATCCACATCAAGTAGAACTGAAACTGGAGCTGGCAGCTCCAAAGATGCTAAACTGATGCTAAACTTCTACCTTCCAGAATTTTTGGCTTGTTATTCTTTTGACATTGCGTTTCTCCTACCCGCTCTCTGAAGCCAACAATTGTACAACTATATCATTAGCACAATTAAGTTAAATAATATATGACTATGTCACACAGGTATAAAACATTAAACTCAATGCTGCTTGTAACTGGAGAATTATGTCTAAAAGTGCTCTGATAAGCTTTCTTTAACTAGTGCCTGTAAGGGATCATCTGAAAATTCCAATTAATTAATTCAATTAAAGTGTAAGTTATGCATACAATTTACAATCTTTAGAATGTGTACATTTCTTTTTTTTTTTTTTTTTAAGACAAAATATCCAAGGCAGTTGCACTCTACACTTTGGACACCAGAGAATTTGACCAAAGTCTGTGGAATTTTCAGATGATCCTTTATGAACCACAGGGGAATATTTAATGAATATTGAGCTTAAATTAAACTTTACCCTGCTAAATATTATTATGCAATCATAATACATTGATGTTTTGTTTAAATATAATTTGTTTGCTCCATTTATTATGATGTGGGGTCACTGAACTTGGTCAGTGGGATGGAAAATGAGAATACCATTCTACCACTCCAATTTGTCTATAAATTGTAAAAATGTATATATTTGTACAAATATATTTATAGTAGATTCATAAATAATTTATGTTTCTAAAGCTGTAAATACTTAAAAAGGATTACGTTTTTAGATTACGTGAAAACATCCATAGGCTTTTTTCACACTGCAAGAATATATATGGCCAATGTGTTCAGACTGCAGTCTCTTTTGCTATAATATCCATATTAGCTGTTATAGTAACACCGCAAACGTCCGTATGTTCACCCTGCATGAGAGTTTGGCAATGGATGTTTTATCATCGATTGTGTTTTTCATTAGGGCAATATACAAATATGCACACATTCATCAGAGACAGCAGCTTAAAAAACAAGAGGAGGTGGCATATGCAATGTTTGTTGCTACAAGTGTTAACAAATGTCCCATTTTAGCCGGGAAGTTGTGGTAATTGGATTAAGTTACAGATAACATTTTTACTAAGTAATCAGCATTTGAAACTAATTACATTTAAAAAGTATCCCTCCCAAGCCTGGTTACTGCACCTTAGTTGTTCTCTTTGGGTGGGTAAAGCCAATGTCTGTATTAATTTTTTTTTAAAGAGGTTTGCACTACCTGTAACATATACATGACATGGGAGCATTCCATTCAGAAGTGATCATCCCTATGCCCTGCTCCTCCAAATACTTTACCCTTCCATTGTGACAGTTTCAGAGGGTTGAAATGTGTAATAAAACGGCAATTTTGAACTCGCTTATTAAGTAATTTTTATTGAAAATCGTGTTTGGAACGATTCTACAGTGTGGCCATCATTATTGTTTTCCCTTCTAAATACCATGTAAAGACATAATTTATTCAATTTGGAATGCTGTATATGTCATTTATTTGCAAAACCTGATGTAACAACCTGTCGCTTACAACATCTGGCGAAATAAAAATGCATGAAATATCATCTGACCTTTCATTCTGAGACACATTAACAAAAAACTGATTTAAATGTACAAACTTAACATGTTCGCACACCAAGATCAAATTAAAGCAACAGAGTAAGTTTTGCTGAAGTTTGAAAGACGATGAATTTTGTCCTTTGAGGGTCCCCTTTTAATGCCCTAATAGGGCCACTGCTGCGCTCTAGTCCTTTAATATTTTTTAGAGTGTAAAATAACTTAAGCAGACAAACACCTAACAGCGAGCAAGCTATTGGCTAATGTTATGTAAAGATTAGGAACAAGCATTGTTAAAAAATAAAATAAAAAACAGTTTAATAGAACATACTTATGACGTTATTCGTATTCAATAAAAATTCTTTAGAATGTTTTAATTGAATATATCTTGGTCTCTATGGAGATTTGAATGACGCAGGGACTTCTCTATTCGCGGCTACTCTTCATCTATTCTCCTCTTCCTCTTGCTCCAAATGCATTGTTATACTTAAGATATACCACAGTGCAAATGCTTAATAAACTGTGAGCAGTAAACCATATGGTTTGTTTAGTTACGCTCCTAGTTTGAAACAAAATGATGTTGAGTATATTATGATAATGTTTTATTTTTAGGTGAACTATTCCCTTATTATTTTCCTCTTTGAAATACATAAGTTGAACTGTTGCCATGATTATTGATGATTAAATAAACTAGCAACTCTTGACTATTTTAAAACAGAGAGAAGCCAGTTGGAATTTAGTTTATATTGACACTGTAGAAAAGTTGCACATAGTAACAATAAGATTTCTGCAAGCCTTAGTTTTTACAAATGTTTTTTTTCCTTGAAGGATGTCAATTCTGATAATGTGATGGCTATTGAAAAGACTGTTTTGGGCATCTACGTAATAAGGCATGAAGGTGCAGATGTTACTGATAATCCTGAAGATGTTCGCATTGTGCTGGAAAGTGTGGAAGTTGTCTCTCGTCTAGGTGATGTGGCGCTGGCTACAGCCTTGATACTTGGACTGATTTATGCCTTGAAACTTAGTGACCTGAGCTCCATTACATTTTTTTAAGTGCTCCAGAAACTGATTATGGACCATGACCTCAAAAAAATGTCAGCCAAAGCACAGGCATTGAAGATAAAACTTTACAGTTAAAAGGAGCGCTAAAATTGTGTAATTAGTAAGTGAGCAATAATGATGTATTACATTTTGATTTCTCTTGTGCTCACATGTTCACAATTCTTTTTTTTGTGAGCCATCTGAGGCTTGCACTTAGTGAGCAGACTTATAAAGTTTGCACATTTATGAGAATTCTCATGTTTGGACTTATTTAGTGAGCAGTCTCATCATGTTTGCATATTTTGTGAGCATTCTCATGTTTGCACTTGAGCAGTCGTGATAAGATTCTGAATTCTTGTATGCTCATGTTCACATGTTTTATGGGCAGTCTCATGTTTGACCTTATTACTCTATTGGGTTTTTGATATCTCTTGTATACTCTTGATAGATGTTATTGCCAGTGTCATGTTGGCAATTGCTAGAACAAAGACTTAGTTGTGTTTTGTAGCAGCATTTTAAATATATTCAAAGTTCAAATTTGTCTGACTTCAGATATGTCTAATATGGGTATTGGTTTGCTCAGTGCTGAACATATATAGTCAAAGAAGAACATTGGCTTGTCTTTTAAATTGTTCATATGCACTGCAGGTTTACACAAAACCTCATATCTAGGCCTGCATAGTATACTTTAATTCTTTTGAAGTAGGTTGAATTTAAGCTTATTGTAATTGTCACGCAGAGTCAACATAAATTGTAAAAATTACAGCGAAAAAAATTATATAGTAGGCATGACAAAATTGTATTAAGTTAATATGGCAAAATCTTATCTAGGTGGTCTGACAAAATTAATTAAAAATTGTACAACTAGAACAAGTCTGTTCAAACCAATTCATTTTTGTGGGAAAATTTTAATTTAATTGAATGGAAAGGTTTTCCTCAATTTAATTAAGATCAGAGAATTTATTATTATTTATTTATTTATTTAACATTTTGAGTGTACATCTACAGTATTCTACCCAGTTATCATATAGTCGCATGTGTTTACAGAGTCATAATAGACACTCTGGCGTTCGTTTTGGATTCATAACCATCTGTAGCTGAGAGATTTGTTTACCAAATGATTCTCCAGCAAACCATCACAAAGGCGAATGGAGGTATCTGACAATGGCGCTTCTACAAAAAACAATTAGATTAGTCCATGATATAATTTTCATTGAGGCGCATTTATCAATATGTCTAAAATGATGACTGCCCTCCCAAATAATGTGATTATTTCGACATTCTAATATCTCATTGTCAAACATTTCAATCAGAATCAATGGTGAAAGATTCATACTGTGCAACAATATATTGTGGCACAAAGCTTTTTCCAATATAATTGCTGTGTCTGTCTGATAAACAAGATTAGATTTTCAATATGAGTTTAAGGCCATGTTTGATGATATAGCATTCTTGTTCCCTCAGTCCTCAGCATGTCAAGATTGCCTAATGTGCTTTGGAGAAATTGACTCTGCCTGTCTGAGACAGAGGTCTGCCTCGAAAAGACTTCTGACTCAAACTCAATAAAAATCTGTGATGGGATTACATGACTCTGATGTGTATGAAATTACCTCACTCAAAATGCTTCAGGCTGTCTTTAACACACAAGGACTCCTTTAACAGTCAAGTTAGATATTATTTTTTTAAAGGACGTATAAATAACACTTCTGCAGTGGTTATAAGGCTAATAAATCTTAGAAAAATTTGTCGGGGTCACCAAAAATTACTGTTAAGAAACCAGTTACTTTTAAACGAATAGTTCACCCACAAATTAAATTTAAACTTTTTTTATTTACAGTCTTCTGTACAGTCATTTTGAGCTTCACTATGTGTGAGAGGCTGGTCAGATCTCATGTCTCAGTCTATGGAGTTGGATAAATATGGCTTTAAGTATTGATTTCAAAGGCTGAATTCAAAGAATCTTTCTACTTTGCTTTGAGAGGTATAAAATATGACTTTTTTCTAATCTGAGCACTTTTTCATATATATTGATCTCTTTAAAAGTGATTCTGCAGAACAAAATGTGTCAAAGAGTAGAGTAGCTTGCAGAAATGGACAGAGTTCTTCATTATGCAAACCCTTGCTGATGTATGAATTGAAAATAATGTAATGGTACATCCAAAATTAAAATGTTGTCACCCTCATATCTTTACAAACTTGTTTTCCAAACTTTCTTTCTTTTGTGAAGCACAAAAGGTAAATTTTTTATTCAAGGTTTTTTTTATTATTATTATATGAAGACATGACAAAAGTTTCAAACATTGTACAATAGTAATACAACATAAATGAAGATAACAGAGCTTTATCCTGGCCACTCTTTTCCATATAAAGTGTATGGTGACAGTGTCTGCCAAGCGTATTCTGCTGAAGCTCTGAAATGCACTGCAAAAGTCATATGGACTACAAAAAGGGTGTATTTGTGCCCAATGTCAATGTCTTGACATCAATGACACAATATTTTATTTGAGAGCTACGATGGAGGGGAAGATTTTCAGTAAATAGCAACTTAAATTTCATCACAGTATCTTCTGAAGACTTTGAATAAAGACATTTTGACTACTTTTATTATGTTTTTATGTCATTTCAGGCATTTGACATTGGCTTGGTCCCAGTCTCCATTAACTTTGAATATATGGAAAGAGCTGCCAAGATATTCTTCAAAAATTCACATTTTGTGTTCCAGAGAAGAAAGAAAGGGACTTGACTTAGACTTCACTAAGATTTGATGTAAAATTGACTTAAGACTTGACTTGACATAACTTAAGACTTAGACTTGACTTAGACCTGACTAAGACTTGACCTTGAATTTACTAAGACTTGACTTAAGACCAAGAGAAGCAATCTATCTACAGGAGTCTACAGTTAGTAAGTGTGTTTAATTCATTGTTTTACTTTATTGTAGAGTAGTATTCATTGCTAGATTTGTGCTGTTTGTGTACTATGTTGAACACACATCGCTTAAACCTGTTTGAGTGTGTGTGCTACATTGATTTGACTTGTCCCAGGGTAATTCACTGCAAGATTTAGTTGTTTGTCTAGTGTTTGTAAAACTTTTTGTTTTTAGTGTGTCTATTAACAGTGCTTCTCTTGTTTTAGAGTATTATTTATTGCTAAATTTTAGCATTTTTTTTGTTTGCGGTGTACTGAAGTCGTGCTTGTCACTTTGCGTGACCCTTAGTTTCGGTTGCCCACCTGTTTGGCTTTGTTGTGCTAAGCAGCATTAAAGCATGTCCAGCTTTTTTCAATTAATGGCTTGTTAGCACCATGTTTATAATTGAAGTGAATCTGAAGCGGTAGCGGAAGTGGTAGCCCTCATGTAACGCCCTCCTCGTGTGAAGACTTATTTGTGTAAAGACCAGTGAGCCACACAGCAAGGACACCGACAAGGTGCCACTCACAATAACACTTAAGGATCTTTTAATTGTATTTTTTATCCTATACTTTCCTTCTACATTCTAATATGTCTAATTCACGCCTAACATATGCCCTCAAGCAAATCCCTGTTATCTGTTACAGACAGTTTACACAAAACAGATGCAAGACACAATGCAACGCAACATATGGCCACTTTGCACTTCATCACCTGCTCCGCTCTCTTTCTCAGTGGGACTCTGGAACTGCCAGTCAGCTGTGAACAAAGCTGCCTTCATTCCAGCCTTCACCACACAGTCCAACCTCAGCATCTTTGCACTGACAGAAACATGGATACGTCAAGAGGATACAGCAACACCCACTGCTCTCTCAAACAACTTCTCCTTCTCTCACACCCCTCAACACACCGGTAGGGGTGGGGGAACAGGTTTGCTCATTCAAAACAACTGGACATTTCCACAACACCCTCTCTATGTAACAATACCTCTTTTGAATTCCATGCTATTACTAGAATGCAAACCACAAAATGCCATGATGTTTACATCTATTGCCCTCCAGGTCAGCTGGCAAACTTTCTCGAGGAGTTTGATGTCCTGCTGTCCTCCTTCCTGAAAGTTGGTAGGATCTTTGAGATTTCAAAATACACCAAGAAAACCCCCAGGCCACTGAATCTAGCTGTTCTGGCCTCGTTTGACTTCGAAAGACAAAGCACTACAGCAACTCACAGATCGGACAACCAACTGGACCTAATTTTTCCACATAAATGTACCAACTAAAATAGTCTTGTTATTCCTTTACATGTCTCTAATCACTACTTTGGTCAATTCAACACGACTCTCACATCTATATTAAAACAGTCTCCGCCCTTGGTTTCCTTTCAATGTAACCTCAGTTCTCTTTCACCCTCACACCTTTCCACTGCTGGCTCTACCTCTCTTCCCACACAAAACTTATTTTCCACCCTGGATGTAAACACTGCCACAGACACACAAAGGTCTGCTTTAACAACCTGTCTAGACAGCATCTGTAAAGCAGCATGTATAACGCCACCCATCCCCTGGCTCTCTGATGTCCTTCATGAACATTGAACTGACCTCAGGGTGGCTGAGAGGAGATGGCAGAAATCTAAACATCCAGCAGAGCTGGATAAGTATCAGTCTCTGCTTGCAACTTCTTCATACAATTTTAAATCTGCAAAAACCTCCTCTTAACAGAACAAGATCAACACCACCACAGACACTCGAAGCTTGTTTAGAACATTCAACACACTTGTCTGTCCTCCCCCTCCACCACCTGACACATCACTGACAGTAGATGTCTTCGCCACATTTTTACTAATGAGGTTACAACCATCACCAATACATACTCAGCACCACACCCTGTCAAATATCCGCATCCTGTATGCAGCCTGTCTCTATGTTCTCTCTTCTGACTTACACTGAGGTCTCTAAACTCCTCCACTCCAACCACCCCAAAACCTGTTCCCTTGACCCCATTCCTTCCTACCTTCTCCAGGCCATCTCTCCATCCATCCTACCTGCACTCACACACATAATTAACCCATCTCTACTTACAGGCATTTTCCCCACTACATTTAATCAGGTTCGAGTAACCCCACTGCTGAAAAAACCTGTACTTAACCCCACACAAGTAGAACACTACAGACCAGTCTCTCTCATCCCTTTCATGGTGAAATGGCAGTTTTCAATCAGATCTCTGCACAGAAAAAAACTGCTGGATGACAATCAGTCAGGCTTCAAAAGCAGACACTCCACTGAGGCTGCCCTGCTGTCTGTCATTGAGTCGCTGAGACAGGTGAAAGCTGGATCCAGATCATCCATCCTGATTCTACTGGACCTTTCTGCAGTCTTTAACACAGGCAACCATCAGATCCTCCTCTCTACTCTAGGCATCACAGCAACTCTGCTTGATTGGTCTCTTCTCTATATACACAATATCACTGGGACCCATCATTCAGGCACATAGTTTCTCTTACTACTGTTACACTGATGAAACACAGCTCTATTTTTCTTTTCAGCCCAACAACACCATGGTGACAGCTTGAATCTCTGACTGTTTGGCAGACATCTCTGCCTGGATGAATGAACACCACCTGCAACTTAACCCAGACAAGACTGAAATCCTTGACTTTACAGCCAACCTTGCTGTTGAAAACAACATCAACGTGCAGCTGGGTTCAACTACAGTAACTCTTTCCAAAACGGACAGAAATCTAGGGGTAACCATCGATAACCAACAAAATTTTAAAGACCACATCTCAAAGACATCACAATCATGTAGATTTGCACTCTACAATATCTCTTCTTGTTCAGTCACTTGTCATAACTAGACTGGACTTCTCTAACGCTCTCATTGCATGCCTCCCTGCATACACAATTAGACCCCTGCAAATGATCCAGAATGCAGCAGCATGTCTGGTCTTTAATGAACAAAAGAAAGCGCATGTTACACCACTCTTTGTCTCTCTTCACTGGGTGCCAGTTGATGCATGTATCAAATTGAAGGCTCTGATGCTGGCATACAGAACAGTCACTGAACAGCTCCAGCAAACCTAAAATAATTTCTGCAGAGCTACATTCCCACCAGAATCCTGTGGTCAGCTAAGGAACGGTGCCTTGTTGTACCAACACAAAGAGGCACCAAAACACTTTCCCAGATTTTGGTTCCATCATACCACGTTGGTGGAATGACCATCCCAACTCCGTTCACGAAGCAGACTTTCTGTCACTTTCTGTCTTCAAAAACGGCTAAAGACACATCTTTTCCATGAGCACTTAACCAGTCTCTAAAGAAAAAAAAAATTCTTAAAAAATCTTGTTGCTGATAAATCTTTAATCTGTCTAGAACAGGTAACCTTTTTTCACTAAGGAGCAAATTTAAAAATTTTTGGTTGATGCATTTCTTCAAAAGAGCCATACCACAAACAAATAATTTACCATTTTCAAAAACAAAGTTTTTCAATAAAATAAAATCTTTATTTTGCCCATAGACTACTCAAAAACAAACAAATATGCAAACATTAATAGGTAACATGTTGCAGTATGGAATTAAGTACACATATTTGTGCGGCTCTCCATAAAATTACTTAATTTTACTTCATGAAAAATTTTACTTCCCTTTTGGGCTGATAATATGTACAAAAACATTTGAATGACAAATCGAATTTAAAATATCAATATTCAATTATATGATCAATCTCCATGGTCGGTGAATATTTTAGCTTTAATGATTTTTCTTTAAAAATGTTATTAATTTATTGAAACACGAAAAACTCACAAAAAGACATTTCTAAATTGAAATTGCAGTTTATACGAAATGAAAAAGCAATACAAATAATGAAGTGATAAAAACATCCTCTATATAACCACCAACCCAAATCCAAACATTTATTGTCTCCAACGGCTCCATTTGCCATCACGCAAGTATCAGTATGCAGCAACAGGTGAAAATTACTTGCATACATCTTAAGAACTAAAGACAATTATAAATGTAAAGATAATTTTAATAATTCATAATAAATAAGCCTAAAAAATTATTGTGTTCCCCAAAAATGTGTGTTCATATCAATTGCTGACTTAAAGAAAAAAAATCAAAACTCAATTTTAGGATCAAGATGAATGTGTCTTGTATTACCTTGTGATTTACTCACTTTCGTCTTTGTTTATTTAATACAAAGATAACTGTATATATTACTAAACCTGCAGAGTTGCGTTCACAATGTGTAAGAGCGAACCAAACTCGCAATACCTCACGAGATGATCGGAGATCATGTGCAGATTTCTCATAGACTACATTTTTCAAACAGTTTTCAGTTGAATGAAACAGAGAAAAAATAGTGATAACTCTTTACATGCACTTGTTTTACGAGACAAGGTCCCGTTACATGCCTCCGAACAGTGAATCAGACACGAGGATTGACGGCTTTTCTTTTGTTATTCATAAAAATATTATAAAGTGTGTTTCTTCAAACAGTATTTCTTGTCGTGTGTCACTCCGAGACCCCTTTTGCAGGTAGATGAGCAAAATTACTCCTGCATGAAATGCATTTGGAGAGGAGCTCGCGAACTAGAATGAGTTTTGTCGCATTTGTGGGTGCTATATCACACCTTGGATGCACATAAAAAAATAACGAACGTTCATAAAATTGCTCGTAGAACATCCTCAACAGCTAAGATCAATAGATATTGGGAAACGAGTCCCAGAACTTTTGAAAGTTTTGTGTGTTGGAGAAGCGCTTTTATTGCACTCAGAGCTCACTGCGCACACATCAAATCAGACTTGCATCAGCGGATTTTCTTTCGTCTGGTCTTCAAAATATAATCACGTTTCGTCAAAAGCGCGTCTTTGTGTCTAATTTATTGTAATACATCACTCCAAGAAGTCTTACAGGTCACCTTCCATAGTGGCTGGTATATCAGCAAAATACTCGGCATGAAAAATCTGCATTTGGCGGGTGTTCATTTCAAACCTTGTTCACTAGAAGTAGGCTGCAAAATTTGGGAGAAAGGAAATCAAAACAGTGTCATTGACTTCAAGCTTTGCAATCGCACCCACACTTTCTGTTGGAAAAGACTCTCTAGAAAGTTTTAAACGTTCATGTGTTGGTGAATGGTGAGAGACCCGGCGAGCCACCTGATTTTTAACAAAGAGCCACATGTGGCTCGCGAGCCATAGGTTCCCGACCACTGATCTAGAATACTACTATTCTGATGCTAGTGAAACTTTGCAATACAGCACTTTTTGTACCACTGTCTCCTTAAAATGATTTTTCTGATAATATATTCCTCTTTTGTAAGTCGCTTTGGATAAAACCATACACCAAATGAATAAATGCAAATGTAAGACTTTAATTAAACTTTTTAGTAAGACTTGACAGACTTGATTTAGATTTGACTTGGCACGATATACAGTAGCCGACTGTGGTCCTAATCGTCCTGATCAGTGAACATGATTCACATTAGGGGGGTGCTGCAGAACAGCAGCGAAACGGCGACATTTTCCCACCATGGAGGAGCATTTTTTTTCTCTCTCTGAAAGTCAGGATTTCCATTGCTCTAATACCACTCCATTACAAGCATAGGCTCACATTTACAAGAAAGATGGATTTTGTCAAATAGACCTATAATAAGACAGCCTGATCACAAATACAGAAATGTGCAGATGTTGAGAATGAACGGGTATGTGAGGTAGCCTACAGTAATAATGAGCTACCACAATTAAATATTCATTGTGGAAATAAAAGACTTGTGGCCCAAAAATTTACAAACTTCACCATTCACATTGGAGAAAACAAAAAAGATGGGTTATAGTACGTCTTTCTCCTCTTTTAGATTAGTAAACTATTGGCCATGCAAAAATGTTTAAATTCATATAGGCTGATAATATATCATGCTTGCAAATTCCCTATGGATGATGCATAAACATGACATAGATTTCTATTATTTTATTCAACTATATATGCTAATTTGGATTAAAATGTCTCATAAATACCAGAACAAAAACTGTTTAATCTTTCCATTTTATTTTATTTATTTATTTATAGTGAAAAATTTATTTAACTAAAAAGTACAATTAGTAAAAGTAAAATAGTAATTAAAATAACAATGTAAAGAAAATGCTAGATAAATGTAAAGAAAAAAAAAAACTTGTTAAAGGGATACTTCACCTCTGGGAAGATGAATGTGTATTTAAAATTGGTCATTTATATAGTATAAATGTGAAATTATTTTTGAATTTGAAGCATACTAGACTGAGAAAAGGCAGAAAATGTATTTTTTACACATGTGGCTGAAAGACAACAACTCCCAGAATGCACTTGCTTTGCTGCCCTTACGAGGCCATTCCCAAACCACGCCTACCGGTTACAGGCGGTAGTATCTGAAAATTTGATACAACTAGGCTTGCTTTGATACATCGTGACTCTATAAATCGTGAGTTAGTTGATAAATTGACTGACTACACGGGAAGAACATTATGATAATTCCGGGTGTCCAAACTCTGTACATGACGTCTTAGTAACAAAAAGAAAAACAAACAAAATACTTTACACTAAGCCGTCCGTTTGTCCCTGCGGGCTTTGGCTGGCGTTTCCAATTTATCTTCGGGATCCTAAAATAAGTTTCCAGGACTCCCCTGTCCATGTGTGGTACAAAACTTGGGTGCTCAGTTATACATGCTCAAATTAGCGGTGCAGTTTCATCAGCGGATTCAGCGATCTCGTCCATAAGAAAATGGCATCACTGAAATTTGCGACAGCAATAGGACTCTCTATCTGTTTCCATAGGCGCACAGCGAGAGCACTGACACCACCAGTCCGCCCCAACTCGAGGCTGGCCGGGCTCTTCCTCCTGCCTGCCAAGCACGTTTTGCTCCCCTGCTACAGCAGCTGCTCCGGCTGCCTCTTGTTCCTCCATCTCCCGCAACTGTTCATCGCTATATTGCGGCTCGTACAGGTAGCCGCGAGCATCAGATTCTCGCAACAGATCTTCGAAATCCCCTTCTGCCATTTCAACTTCAAAACTACCTTCCGCCATCGTGATTAGCCTACTTGTATACAAACTTTCTACACAGAGCAAGAGCCTGTTATCTTAGCTTCTACAGAAAGATGGCTGACACTATCTTCACATTCTGTGAGTGAGATCCCGCCCCATATAGGCGTGGTGAAAACATGCGGAATACTGGCTGTAGTTTTAAGCCTCTGGCCCCAAAATCCTCCGATGACGCAAAATGACGATTTTTGCGCCATCGGAGGATTTTTTCCAGACTAAAAATACATAAATCTCTCGTCTCAGGGGGATATGGGGGGGGGCTCGGTAATTTGAAAATACTACTGGTTTTCTACTGATACAAAGCTTAATGCTAAATCCTGAAGTAACCCTTTAAGAAAATGCAATCATTTATTTTTATTGTGTAGCTCTGTATTTAATTCAGAGTATAATGCCTTCATATTGCTGACGTGTTACACTTTTCTTCAAGTATTATCTGATTATTTATTTATTAAAACGTTTATATAAAATGAATAGAAAAAAAAAATAAAGTGCTTGAGTAGAGTGATAACTGGGCAAAAATGTTGCTACGGTGCAGACGTGGAGCATGTTTCTTTCAGAGTGAACTGGGGTGCGAGAGAGGGGTGGAATATCTCATCTGGCCATCATAATAGAAGTCTGTAACGTTGTAGCTGCTGGCAAGGATGATGACGAAGAAACCAAGTGCAGTTTATTTACAGAAGTGAAAATCCAAAAACCCGTAAATCCACACATGAACATGAACTTGATCTGGCTTGACATAGACTAGATGACATTACCAACATAGACATTCAATACTTGACAAAGAACAATGATAAACATGAGGGCTTAAATACATGACATGGGGGAACATAAACCAATGAACAAACAGAACACTAAACAAGATAATTAAACAATAAACCAATGAAAAAACACATGATCATGGAGGGAAAACCGGACATCACATGACTAGGAACACATGACATGAAACAGGAACCAAACTTTTCAAAATAAAAGACATGAAATACATGAACAACCACATTAAATATTACCCAGTCACACTATGTGGCAGCGATGTAAAATTTCAGACACTGCCCAAAATTCATCGGAGGCTGAAGATCAACAGAATGGCTATTAATTGGCCATCTATGAACATGTCACACTGAACATTGTAAAATCTGATTTTGCCCTGCAACAAGAGAAATCATTTAGGATTCCCAAAATTTGTCTCAGATGGCAGAATCGTGGCCAAAATCGTACAGTGTGCACCTGCCTTTAAGACTTGACCAAGACTTGATTTGACCAAGACTTGATTGGACTTAGACTTGACTAAGATTTGACTTAAGACTTGACTTAGACTTGATTTGACTAAGAATTGACTTGACTTGATGTAACAAGGTAAAAGGGAAAGGAGGAGACAAGAACCGGACAGAGAATGAAAGTAATGTTTAATTAAACTTAAAGACACAAACATAAACACATGCAAGGTAGCTAACCGTAACACTCTCTCTCAGACTGCCGCCTCCGGTCACCTTTATCACTCTTGAGGGCTTGATTAGCCTGATTAAGGGCCGGATGTGCAGCATCATGACCCGGCCCCGCCCTCCTCCCTGTCACACCTCCCTCCAGGCCTCACGGTCTCACACTCCTTTCCTTCAGGCCGGGGAGCCTGTCGAGGCGGGCATTCCACAGTCTAATGACAGCCAAAAGTAAAGAGTGTAACCTGTGGTTGAGACACTTATGTTTCTTATTTGGCTGGCAAATAAGAACACATCATATTGTGTTGTTGCCAGGGCCTTCAACATCCCCCGCTCCACAGGGCCATCCAGCAGAAGAATTGTCAGCAGAAGAATGTCAGCAGAAGAATTGTTGCCATCATGTGCCAGGTCATCACGCTTGCCTCTGCTGATGACCTTCCAGGATTGGGCAGTGGTTTTCCCTGGCTGGCTGGATCTGCTGCTTTTAAAAAGGTTGTGGGCAGCATTGATGGATTCCATGTCCACATGAAGCTAGAAGCAGCAGATGGCCCTTGTTATTTAAATAGAAAATGGTTTTATTCCATCCAGTTTCAGTCCATCTTTGATCACACAGGTACATATCTGGATGAGTTAATTGGTTACCCTGTATCTGTCCATGATGCCAGAGTCTTAAAACACAGCACTGTCTACTACCAAAGGCTCTATCCCCTCAAGGCTGGTGTATAGTGGGTGATGGTGGATACTCCTGTCTCTCTCAGCCAATCAAATCAATGACACTGTACAGGCACCCTCTACACTCTCCAGTCCATTGGTCTTTTAACCACCACCTGTAAAAAGCACACAGTGCTGTGGAGAGGGCATTTGGTGTACTGAAAGCCCTGGAGGTTCACCCATCTTATGCCCCTGAAGTTGTGGCCTGTTGCACAGTAATGCATAACAAATGCCTAACAAATGGAAACATCATGGACACAGAAGAGATGGAAATTACAGATGAGGATGAACCTGTGGTTCAGGCTGCTGATGCTGTATGTGGAGCAGAGGAAAATGAGAGAATGGCAGCTGAGCGTCATTATGTAGCAGCACTGCTGGACCACCTGTACTTTTGATTGCAGTGATTGACGACTGCTTTTTACATGATTCCCCACATAATATTTATAATTATCATAATTATAGATAATTGTAATGTTTTAGTGATTTAATATTGTTAATTATATTATTTTGAAATGTATAATATTATTTTGTATTATTTAATAATATTCATATTTAATCATTTTAATGATTTTTACATATGTTGTGTTCTTTGAATATGTCCCATGTATTTGTAAAATGCTACAGATAGATGTAAAATGTAATGTAAATGTAAAACTGAACTTTACATAGAATTAAAGAACACCATCACTGATTATCTTTATACACATTTTCTTTAATGGATCTTCAACACACATTAAATAGCAATAACTTAACAATGTTTGCTTATTTACTCAAATTTTAATTAAAATACTAATTTTTCTAAAACTAACTCATTTGTTTATTCACTTTTATTACACAAACACATTTTTATACAAATACAATAATCGCTGACACTTTTATTTGTTAATTAATTATTCAAGGATGACCAGAAAATGCTCCTCCTATGCAACCATCTCCCTGATTCTCCTCTTTCCCTTGTCTCTTTCTCTCCGCTCTTCCCTCCCCACTGCCTCTTGTGCTCTTCTCCCCTTCCTCCCTCTAGCCTCCTGCTCTCTTCTCTTCTCCCTCTCCATCAACTCTCTCTCAAGCCTCTCATCCCTCTCTTGCATCTCCCTGAGAACCGTGCATACATTGGTTCTGGCCTCTATCCTCCCTTTTGACGTGACCATGGTGTCACCTTTTCCAGAGTCACCACAGAGGGAGGTAACACCACTGCTGCATCCTGGGAGGATGAGGCAATGAATATGCCCTGCCCCCAATTGCCTCATCCATCAAACTGTACCACTTCCAGGTAGCAGCAATGGTCTCACCCCCCTCTGTGCACACTTCTGTTTTAGGACACTTCAGGTCCTGCATAGGCAAATTATAGCAATATTAAAAAGCAGCATGTTACTCAAAGGACATTGAATTTAATACAAATGAAAAACAACAACAACAACACACATTTAAAATAAGTATGATTATTACAAAGAATAATATACTGAACAACATACTAAATAGTGATTTTAAAGTGAAATGCACTAATAAAATCATTACACATTCATATTTTCCATTTTTTTACGCAGGCTGATATATCCACCCAGGCCATAGTGGGAGATAAAGGACCTTTCAAAACAAAACACACAATGTATTAGCTTTGATTTACACAATATAACATTTCACGCTATTATGTAACTTACTCATAGCCTTTGGTCACTGCATTTCTGCAGCCCTTGAACAAGGATTAATTGGTGACTCACCTCAAAATAAGGTCCTGTGTAATCTCTTCAGTCCCTAACAAAATGTGGTTTAGAAAACTATATATTAATACAGAAAACTAAGAAATGAGAAGTGAAAAACAGCCAACTAACACATACATTGTAATAGAACAAACTGATATGTGAAGAGCTTGAAGCTTTCCAGTTAATTTGCACCTTTTCTTCTCCATGTGTTTTTTTGCACCCCAATTGACTATTCACAACAAAACGTTTGATGTCCGGTGGTCACACCTCAACAGTTTAGCTGTTTCAAGAGTGTTGCATCCGTCTGAAAGGCATTTTCCAATATTTGACTTTTCAGTGTCAGTTAAATCTCTTTTTTTTTGGCCCATTTTACCTGAGGTGATGACACTTTCACCACACCCTCTTTTAATGGATTATAGACATGACATTCGTACGGATTGCATGCAACGCTTTAGCTTTGTCAGACAGCGGAAAGGGAACGCTGTCTCCAAACAGAGGCTTGCCCACTGGATTGTGGATGCCATAGTGCTGGCATACCAGTCCCAGGCTGTTACCTCCGGTATCCCCCTGTGGTGTATTCTTCCTATCGGTAGACCTGCGTCTCCCGTGGGCAGAACCCTATCTGCCTCCAGTCGTGGTGTTTGTAGACCTACCACTGCGCCTCTTCTGCGTGCGGCTGGTGAGCCCACATGACTTATTTGCCACATGTTAACCTCCACTTCGGGCAGGATGTGGTCTCCACGGTGTCTTTTCCCCCTGAAAGAATAGGAAGGGAAAAGAACACCTTCCCCGATTCGAATAATAGCGGCATGATCCCATACTAGTTACAACCCCCCCCCCTCCCTCCCAGTGATGTGGGGGACTACATGGCATCTTTTGGGGCGCTGGGAGAGGCTATGTGCACAGACAGGAGCACCTGCTATTACGCACGCAGCAGCTTGCTTGCACCTGCATCGGCAGTCCATGTAACACAGTTCAGCTAGTTGTCATGTTTTGTATAGGGACCCCTAGGGTCACTACATTGACACAATGTCGAGTGAGTGACAGATCGTGTCGTAACCTCCATTTCTTGATGGAGGGAACAAGACGTTGTGTTCCTCTTACCACAACACTGTACTACCCGCTGAAATGTCCGGGACCATGTCTCGGCTCCTCAGCACAAAACCTGAATGAGTTGTTGCGACCCAGCTCCTTTTATACCCGTAGTAACCAAAGCGTTTTTGTCATGAGTTGTAGGAATTTTCCGTACACCTGATGATTTCACTTGAGATGATGTCACTTCTGATTATTTCACTTCAGGTAATGTAACTTCGATGATAGCACCAATTATGATGGCTCAAGGCAATCTGCTTAATATGGTAAAATATGAGCAGAAATCATGTGTTGCATCTTGATTTTGGAGTTAAACATTAAAATCAACAGCTTAATTTGTAGATAAGTCAAATAAAGCTCAACATTTATCTCATTCAGATTAAATATTCTTTCAATTGGACCAATTTATGTGAGATACAACATACATAAAATGCAAAAAACAAACTTGAATTTGAATCCTCAAATATAAATTCCCATGCTGGTTCAACATTGCCTGTTGTAAACAGGGTTTACGGAGTATGAAGTGTATGTGCAAACTTAGGGTAGATTCTGTATCTCCATCAGTGACTGACAGCATAACAGTGGATTTTGAACCAGTATGAAAGCTGTAGAATAGTTTGAAGTCCTCTGCCCTACTTTATGGTGCACATGATTAGACCAGACAGACTGTCATATCAACCCCAGAGATCAGGAGCTTTAATCCTAGCTTCTTCAAAGACGTGGGTAAAGTAATTTGCTTGAAAAATGGCATTTTCAACAGCATTATCATTTTAGCAGATAACATTTAGACCTCTAAACTGCTTGCGTGACTAGAAATCTGAAAAAGAATGTCAGTGAACTGTCACTGCTGGTGTTCCTTGTCTTCTGTGGTAACGTGAGTATTGTGTGGTAACATGTTGTTTTTACTGTCAATCCAACAATATACATTATAATGACATAAATAATGTCTATATCCCTTGTCTTTTATAGTCATATAAATTCAATAGATTTGGGTGAAATTTAACAGAACAGGCTGAAATTAAAGTCTTCATTAACTGATAATCTTGTGCTCCCCTGCAGCTCTAAATGCAACACATCACTCAAGCGACATCACCCTTAGTCCGTATTTAAACATCACTCTGGTGCTGGTGTCATATTCAACATTAAAATGCAAAACATTATTCTCTATTTCACGTTTTCAAATGGGATACAACACCAATGGCATATGGTGTCCATGACGTCAAATATGATGCAACATCTTGGCATGCTATTTTTAAATCTTAGCAAGGATGCAAGTGTAATTTCAGAGCTTCGGCAGAAATTAAGACTTTCAGATACATGTATTTATTTATTTGGAGATTGAAAAGGCATTGTCACTACAAACTGTACAAAAACTGTGCAAAATTTCTTCATAAATCTCCCGTCTTGTGTTCCACAAAACAAGCAACTACACGGGGATGAGTAAATAGTGACATTTCTTATTCACTTTTGATTTGGTTGAACTGTGCCTTTGATGGACATTAGTGGTTAAGTCTCTCTAATTAGTAATCTAATCCTCTCTGCACCCAAAATAACATAACTACAGCAACAAGGTGAGGTCAAACCAATTAGTTCTTACCCTATTTAAAACCTATTACAATCCTGAGACCTAAGAGGAAATCATAGTGGATTATTTCTTGTTTGTACATTGCACATTCAATAGACTGACCCAGTGGTCTAATATTTGATTTTTCCACATTTAGCATTACATTTAAGATGAATTGAGATGAAGTGAATGAAGCTGAAAATTACGAATTACAAAGTACAAATTACATTTAAAGCATAATTTCAGCGCAGGTTCATTGAAAAAAATACCATTATTTCTGAATTAAAAAAATACAGAATTTAGAACAGCAGAATGTCTGATAAATGGAGAGAGCTATCTATAAGTATTCTTATTTATCTCAATGGCAGTTGCTCAGATGGTGCGTACAGCCCCAGATGTGCACAACCTGGATGCTGTCATCTTTGCTTAATGGTCACTCAAAAGCAGCTCAAACATAATACCATGGACTGATAACTCTATATTAGATGTAGTGAAATTAGTTGAAATTAGCGACTTTGAGGCAGGGTATTTTACAACTGCCAGCCTTCATCACCAATAATGTGTGGGGAATTATATAAAATAATTAGTTTATGAATCCTGGCCACATTCAACCATTATATGAAGGATAAATGGCAAATGATTAGATTAGAAATCTGAATAAAAATTCTCCACTATTAAATATATAATACAACAAGCTTGTTGTATCTGCTCACAATTTATATGTAAGGAATTTTAGCTCAAGAAGGTGTACGTCTAATTACTCGGCCACGCTGAGATAATATGATGCATCTGTAAACTCTTTTTGGCCATTGAAAATAATATCACAAGTATGTTGAAATATTGTTTGAGCACGAAACGTAGATATTAAGAATCAAATGATGAGAATTTTTAATCAAAATATACCACAGTCAAATAATCTTTGAACACCAACAAGACTTTATTGCTAATCTACAACATCAAACAAAACTAACACATAGACAAATATAAAAACAGGTTGATGAGTGAGCTGTAACATAAGGTGAATGTACATTATCTGTAACAGAGAAAATTGAACTTATGGTGCCTATAGACCATGCCCTAAACCATCGATAGTTAATTTAATATACCTCAATTTGCAATCGGGTTATCCAAAGTATTTAAATAAAACACCAGCACAAAATTCTAGAGGTGTACTTGTGTTTCGTTGCTTTGGTTCTTTGTCTGAATCAGTAGAAAGTTTTGTTTGTGCTCCGTTGATGTTTTGGACTGTTTAAGATTGTGAATGCCGGATAGTTCGGTGCTCAGGCAGGGCTTCAAAGTGTGGACTCCCTCAAGGGAGACACGTGACTCCCTGACAAGTGTGAGCAAGTTGTTGAGCAGAGAAGAGAGAAGAGCCTAGAGCGGATGTCCTGGCTGGTCCTTTTAACCCTTTCTGTTTGGTCACACCCAGAAGAGGCTCTAAGCCAATCAGAGGCGGCCTGTGGTCAAAGTGTCCTCCCCTCAAGATAATAGATTTCTGTTTCAAACTCAAAATAAGGCAATGTTTAATTATTAACTTTAATGTCATAATTATGCTAAGGAATATTAGAAAATACACTTCATTAGCATTCAAGACATGCAAAATGAAACTCAACGATAGTAAATATGATATACTTTGTCTCATGAATATTCAATGTGATAATTACAAAACATGAAAATACCTGATTAAAAGTCATAATGGTTAATTAATAGGTTTTACAGCATGGATAATACATTACACGTTATGAAAAACATATTTGTCAGGTTTATCATTTGCATAGGATGAATTTGTCCATTTTCTTTTTTTGTATAATCCTACACACGGCTGTGAACAAACAAACAATCTTTCACAATCAATACTTTATTTTAAGAGTGTGAAATGTCAGAATAATAGTTCAGAGAATTATTTATTTCAACTTTTATGTCTTTCATCACATTCTCAGTGGGTCAGAAGTTTACACACACTTTGTTTGTATTTGTTAGCATTGCCTTTAAATTGTTTAACTTGGGTCAAATATTTTGGGAATCCTTCCACAAGCTTCCCACAATCAGTTGCTGGAAATTTGACCCATTCCTCTACAATCACAAACCAAAATATAGTTTGCTACTACGAAATCTGTAGAGTGGTTAAAAAAATGACTTTTATTGACACACACAAACACACACACACACACACACACACACACACAGTCTCTCTACATATATTTGAGTAGATGGGTGGCGCTCTTAATGGCAGCAACAGCCGCATGAATTTGGGCTCCATGTTTTTACTGTTTTTAACTTTAAGTATTAGCCAAGAAATGCACAGATAAATCATATCTTTGAAGGTGACGTATAACCTGAGGGCGAAGACATGTGGATGAAGCCAACTCGGAGAGATTTTGGATGGATTCTAGGAAACACAGCCTTTTCTTTCATAGTGGATTGGACGGAGGCTACTTCTGAGTTTTTTTTTTTCAACAATGCCAAATCTTCCTTTCTTTTTAATCCTAGCTCATATTCGCACATCCTGTTGTATTTAGTTATGAACCGATTGGAATACTAAACATTGTTAAAGTGTGACGAAACTGAGCTAGTCAGCAGAAGCATGCAGCCCGGACAAACAATTTGCACAACCACTGCTCATCTGTTAAAAGTGCGACACACATCAGGTTAAGTGGTGCTGCAGTAGAGACTTTAGTAAAAAATGTCTGCTTTGAGATGATTGCACTGCGGTTGACAAATTACAGCCTACAGCCGAGATTATCAATCTGGCATACATGTTCATTTATGTTCCACACACATAAAATGGTGACTCTCAAATCAACATAATTAAAGGTGCACTCAGTCATTGTTTTCCCCATTGCTAATTTTTACTCCTAATTAAATGTCATTTTAAAATATATCTATAGAATTGATCACACACATGAGATGAAGCCTCATATTAGTAACCTTATAAAAGTTGTTTTATTCTGCATGGACAGGGTCTGTCCGTCTGTTTGTCTGTCTGTCAATCTGTCTTTTTCTTTTTTTAAGGAGGGGTATAGAACAATGATTAACAAGGAAATTGAAAAATGATACTTAAAAAAAGTTGCAGGCCACTGCAGTACAGTATTTAATGATCATTTCAATAGCTTTGCAATATAAACATCATAAAGTATGAACATACAATAATATGGTAGCCTACCATACACGTTTGTATAGGCATAAAACACAATACTCAATTTTATACGTAATGTATAATATGTAACAGGGGTCCTGGCTCTATCTCTCTACCCACCAAGGGGTCCATGGTCTGAAAATTGTTGAAGACACCTGGAATGTTGTATTATAATATGTATATATAATATATTAATGCTGTAATTTAACCTAAGATAAACCTTGTGCCAATGACCACAACAACCTTATGAGTTTAATCCACACTAATCTATGACATCCCAAAAAAATACATCCAAGGGGTCATGTCATGCATATTTCTTCCCTTGAGATTCACTAATAATGTTAGTGTGGTGGAGTAACAACCTCCCAGTAAGGAAATTTGACATGGATAACACTAATTGAGCCACCTATCTGCGGGACGCACGGAACTATATATAGGGGCCGTGTTCTAACCTGAATTGTTTCCTAATGACATCCAGTGTTTGTGGTGCATGTCATTGAGAGAGAGTAGAGGCTGACTGCACACGCCATTCGTTAGAGGCTCGAGGCTGATTTTATGATCTGAGCTGGGAGAGGTAGGCAGTAGTTTGCAGGTAGGCGCTAGTTCCTCTTCCACATTGCGACTAGTGTTTTAGAACATTCGGGGTGTGTTCATCCTCAGTGGGCATAGGTATTTATATACAGAGAGTGGATTGGATTATTATCTGAAAACTGTCCCTGCTAATAGGGCTACACAGGAGGGCCTCTTCCATCAGAGATGCTGCTGTTTGCTGTTTTATTTTTCTGATTTCATTGTCTTTCATCGATATTGGCTGGGCTTCTGCCCTTAATGAGTGGTATTGTGATGATGTTAGTGTGTGTCTAGGTGTTTGAAGGTGTCTAGTCTTATGGGTTTTCTTTAAATCTTTTTTTTTTTTTTTCCCCTTTTCAATTTAATTGTGCATGGCTGTGAACTGAATTTGTTTTCTTTTTTTCATAGGATCTGAGGATCTCCAGCAGGGGAGCCTGCATGGGTTATGGGTTTCTTCTGCACATGTGCCGTGCTCCCTATATTAAAGTGTGCGTGTGCGCGTGTGTGTGGGGTGATTTACATTTTCTTAATTATTTGAAACCTGCTGATGACCTCGGCTCCTACGTTGATGTATTGTTGAACTTCATTCACTACGGTATGTGTTTGCCTGTGCAGAATAAAGTCTGAGTATCCGGTGTTATTGAAGTGTGATTTTGTTGTGTTTGGTGTTCTTTTTCTTTATTTGGGATATTTTTCTTTATTACTTTTTTATATTTATTGACTGTTCTTTGACTGATTTGTGAAACACACCTGTGTGGCCTTATTACTACATTTCCAGTAATTCTGGTAACCCTCCCAGGGGGACGTGCCTGTGTGGCGTAGGCGATGTAGAAAGTGAGTAGCACTTTCGTTTTCTGTATCACTTATCGCCGCTTCGTCACATTCAGTAAAGATTTTTGTACAAAAAACAGTCATACTGTAGTATTTCATAACTTTTTTTCGACCCCAACTTTGGCCCTCTGTCTGAAATAATACGTTTTGTGTGTGCTTCATCTTCAAGACACGTCCACTGTCCACCCTCCCACCATTACAAGTGTAGAACTGTATTTTACAAGAATTAAATTAGATTTAAATACCCTAAAAAACTTAGTACAGGCAATGATCAATATGAACATATAGTATGTCCTAATTTATGTAAAGCACACAATCAAACTACAACAGTTTTTTAACTTAAATAACAATAGAAAACTGGAAAAAATCATCACAATGTTTCTCCCTGATACTTAACAGGTATATACGATTGGGTGATAAATTAACGCTATTTAAACAGCAAAAAAAGTCAAACACATGTGAATTTGAAGGCTTAATAAATGTACATCCAGCAGTGGGTAGAGTGTTAAAAGGGATGGTCAGCCTGGGGATTTCTCCTATTTTAATTCAATACGCATCCCATGTCAGGAAATAAGTGATGTTTGCCTGCTGGAGTATCAGCCTCTACAAATTTGTTGCCTAAATATGGGAAAATGGGTATCCCTATGCATTAATTTCTGCCAAAATTTGGGACATCATAGCTAATACGAGACATATGAGAGAGCAGAAAGCCTTGGTAACATATACTTCATCATTCTTTTTTTTTTTGTGCTCCACGTTCTTCTGCCATATTTAAATACTTAAATCTCAAATCAATAATCTTAGGAATAATGCATTTCTTTGGTAAGTAAACATGCAATAAGCACAATCTGTTCCACTTTAGAGTCATGATCATGGTTTATTTTGCAATAAAAACATTTAACTATAAAAAAGTTACATTTCAAACAAATTAAAATATGAAACATTTGATTAGAGTTAATCACTGGCATTACTGAATTCATCCATGAACCCAAAATAATCTAAATATCTAATATCAAAATAACGCATTAAGGAACTTCGTTTGAAATGGCCACTAATTCCTAATGTTGGGATCCTTCAGAAGTCTATGCAGAGACATAGTGAAAATAATAAATGCTCTTTTTGGACTGTAGGGGATATTTTTAGTTCTGAAACTCACAGTATGTTTTTATAGCACAATAATCTTGTATATGTCAAAATATCAAGAGAAACTTTATTTCTCATGACATGACCCCTTTTAATGAACGATTACCCCCTTTAAATAAAATATATAAATAAATGCAGTCTTCCATCTTCCAACATCAAAGTATGTCAATATAGGCATTATGGGACTCTGAGCATTTTGGAATTAGACAGCATTAGTAAACATTACCTTAATTTACAAGCAACCATGTTGGCATCCACTGATCATAATCTCACTTCAAACAAGCAAACACATTCATACATTCATTCACAGTTTTTTAAGAAAAAAAGCATACACTATGAATGTGACAACATGAATCCATGTTATTCAGGGGTCATGACTCCTCCAGCACACTTCAGAACAAAATGAGTGTGAGAAATGAAAGCTCTTGTAAGGTTTAAGCAGCACAAATATGAAAAGTTAGTTACTGAGAGTCAGGATTTGAGTCCATCATTATAAGCTCCAGTCCTCTTTGTTCTGTGGTGGTTTTCTTCTACAGTTCAGACTTTCTCTCTGTCTCAGCATGTTATTAGACGGTTTCTCTGGTGTACATCTGCATTAAATTGTCTTAAGAAAATAAAGAATACTGAATAGCTGCTTTGATTTTAAGTTACTGGATGCTAATGCTTTCATAGGCTTTAAACGTAAAATTTACGAGGTGCTTCTCATCAAGAATTATTTTTAAAAGAAAGCTATAAATACCCTCTAGTGCATAACTAACATATAGGTTGTGACTTGGCATGTGGAAATTTTTTTTCATGCCAACTATCTCATAGTTGGAAAAAATAACAGCCTCCACCTCTGTATCAAAGGGTTTTGGTTCAAGCCTATAGAGTCACCTAAAGTCTGACAGGCCTCCACATCAATCAAGGAAAATAATGCACAATCAAATATGTATCTTAGAGTCTTCTCTCCAAAAAGAACTAGTCCATTTGAATGTAAAATTAATTCTTTAAGCTAATCCTAGTGGCAAAATAATAGAATTTTTTAAAAAAACAGACACAGCATTCACCACACTCACGTTTGTGCATTATTCCCCAGCCAAGAGAATCAAACTTCATTGATGTTACGCTTGAGAGAATGAAAATAAATAATAGATAAATGTCTGCCTGACTAAATGATGTTGTTTGTATTATTTGTGCCCTCCAGTTCAGTGAAGCAGAAAATAGGAAATGTGCCTCATAGGGCAGCACAGGTTCACTTGACTGCAGGTTCCCAGGAGCCACAGGGAGTCACTTCAAAAAACATCCAGAACGCCAGAAGCAGCCTGCAGCGCTAATTATAAAACACTGGGGCCACGTCGACACTAATGCCTTTTTGTTTTAAAACGCATTAATTTCTCTATGTTTTGGCCTTCTGTCCACACTGAAATGCTGTTTTGTCCAGAGAAAACAGAGCTTTTCGAAAACGCTCTCCCAAGTAAATACATTTTAAAATGTGGCCTTCACGTAATAGTGTGGACAGGGAAAACTGAGATATAAAAAAAATTCAGACTTATTTGAGGTCATGTGGCTTAGTCATGTGATCCATTGCACCCAAAACATCAATATAGTGGCCTATGTTGTAGTGGTGTTGTTTTGCCTGCTATCCACTTTGATGGGATTGTTAAAGATATATGTTACTTTGTCCAACCTTCACATTGCATTCCTTTACTTTGAATCAATGTCCGGGGATAGGACAATTGTATTTAAGACTGTGCATGGAAATGGACACAGGGCCACACTTATTAAATCAGTGTAAACTGATTATCAACTGCACATGCACCACACTAGTATTCATCACAGTTAAATCACATATTGCCTAGCATAATTTGGTTTGTCATGACGTAAAAGCTGAGATGTGGACATGCTCTGCGTATGGATGATGAGTGACCTGTGTGTGTCAGACCAGTGGCAACTAAATTATTCTGTATCTGCCACAGTGCTTAAATTGTTTAACAGCTATTCATAGGTCATTTGTTTTTATTTATTTTTACTAAGTTTTTACTTAAAAATGTTAAGTCATAGTTAATGTTAAATGATTTAATGTTTATGATTTTCATATAAATAATATTGCTACTAATTATCTTTTAGCTTAATATTACATAATTGTGGATTTAGTAAGTCAAATCTCAGAAATATTGCATTATGAATTGTGTTAATTATTGCTTGTGTTGTTGTAAATACAAACATGCTTTACTTAATAATACGTAAATATGTTTTATATGGTTGTTTCACATTCTTAGTGTTATAGTGTATGAACTATTCAATTTGCTTATCCATTATACGTTCTTCCGGTAATAAAACAAAAAATTAATAAAAAAAATAAACAAAACCAAATGTTACAGTTGCATGTTATTACTAAATGGTTCTAAGGAACCTTTCCACACACACACACACACACACATATAATGTATATTTGTTTTTTTGTTTTGTTTTTAACTTTCATGTGTGTTAGATCAGGTGGTTTTTATGAATCCCAAAGGATGCTGAAAAATTCTAATTGTGCAACGTCTTGTGCTTTTATGCAATATGTGGCAGAAAAAGGCTAATTTAAATTTGTCTTCTGTATAAACCATTATATTTATTTACATAAATGACGATAAAACATACTGCATTGCTGTGCTACTGACCTCATGTACTAATTGATCTTGCCTTGCTAGAACAGTTTTTTAATGGTGTAAGAAAAAACTAAAGGAGTACTGTTTATAGGTGGATGAGTCTATGAGTTGATGCAGCATATCTCATCTGGCACTTATCTCAGGCCAGTATTATTATGTATTTGTCTTTGCTGCTGAGTGTTTGTTAAGATGATAGTATCAGGAGTGTCTGCGACAGTGTTCCTGGTTCCCCTGTAATGAGCCACATTGGGAAGCCAGTTATGCGAGTTTCTCTCTGAAGAATCCACTGAGGATTTGTGTGTCTATATGAGCTAATGAAGTAGAGCAGCCACTGGCAGAATCGCACTTATTCAGCTGCTCAGTCTCTCCACATTATCCTTCAATAATCCTCAGTTCCTTTTTCATCACTGGTGGAAGACCTGACCCCCCTTCAACACTCTTTGTACCTCACTCATGGCCATCTCTAAATGTAAATAACAAATGAGCTTACCGGTGTCAAAATTTAGTCCGACTGGACAACCGAGTCCCCAGGTGGGGGTAACCTATCGTATTGTGGTGGTTCATGGTAAGCTAGCAGGCTAATTGGCTAGCGGTATGCTAAGGTAGTTTGCTGAGAGGTTAACTTGCAAAATGTAAGGAAGTTGAAGACACAAAGCACATATAGCTTAAGTTATACTATGACGTGGAACATCTAATGAAAAATACATTCATTGTTATATTCACACACATCATAAAGCAATTCTGTAGGATTTGTAATAAGTGAAGTGTACATGTTTTTTCTACAAAAATATGCAGCATTAAGCCAGGGCTATGCACTACTGTGTGCTTTGTCTTCTCCAATTTTCAACATCAATATTACATAAATTATGCTTATATTATACATTTTTGTTTAACAGAGCCTTGACAACAACTCTTTAAATAGGGCCCACACCCACAGTGTTTTCACTCTTTGGCAAAGCATTATAAAAATGCCTTATACTGAATTTAAAATAATTTGTGACCTACTTACTGTTCAAACTTGACATCTAGACTGCATTTACACTGCAAGGGTTAATGTACAAATCCAATGGGCACGATAGACCATATCCAATATCTTTGTCCCACCTGTATACAATTACTTAAGACAACTGACTGTGTTCAAATTAATTACCTGTCAAGATGCACTACAGGCTATCATAGAGCTGCTAGGATCTCCGTGGCAACCTCCCCACTGCAGTGGTGAAGTTGCTTCACGGTGGTGGAGTGCTCTCTGTGGTTATGTGCATGTAAAATTGTCAACTTATAAGACCTTCTGAAAATCTGAAATAAATTAATGCAATAATATCATAGGAGTTTAATAATGTATTGGATCCTTAGTTACTGTGTTAGTTTTACTGATTTTTAAAGCTAGAGATGTCTTAATATTAATTTTTTTAGGACTTAATGATTTTGTTACGGCACTGGCCTATTCACAAAAAGATATATGCATCTAGGATAACTCAGCTGTGCATTGGCTTCATTGTCTGTGCAGATGTAAGTGGTGATATTATATATATATGCTGTTGATATAGTTATATAGATATAATTAATGGTATGCTTTGAAAAAAGGTGATTAACCCACTAAGTGATTCAGTTAATCACTGTTTAACTCTTTAGCTCCCGCATCTCAGACAGTGCAATACTCAAAAGACAGGATCATTTGACAGTATTTTATTCAACAATGTTTTTTTCTTCTAAATAAAACATTGTTAGTGCATTAGTAATAACTTGCAGTGGTATTTATTTTATGTATTTTTTTTTTTTTGCCAACAGCATGTTTTCAGTAGAATTGTTTAATTATCCTCATGATGCGTATTTTCCATCTCGTCTTTGTTAACGGAATAAAAAAATAAAAAAAAACACCTTGTACATATTGTCAGCAATTTCTTTAACTGAACATGTATTCAGTGAGGCTGGAAATATTTTTGCAATAAGGTCCTCTCCAAAACTGGAAATTATTCATTTATTTATTTTCAGTTGAAAATTTAATCATCTGACATTTGAAAAGATTTCAATCAAGTTAGGATGTAACCATTTAATAATTGTCAAGCTGTTTAATGACATAGTCTGGGTGAATATTTGAGTTTAGTTTTGTTAACAGATTTTGACATTCTGGAATATTTTTTGCCATTGAAGTTTACGTTACCAACATATAAAATAGGCCTTTTGTGCAATAACAGAAATACATTTTAATGCCTTCGTCATTTTACTTTTGTATTATGGAATTTTTAGTATTTTGTGATATTTTACACATTTTTAAATTTCTATTCCATGTTCAATGACACAATTTTAAAAGTTTGATCCACAATAAATACAATTTGTGCACACCCTCCCCTGCCGTCCAACCACCGCACTGTTCACTGGCAGCAGTTGGCCCTTAAACTGAAGATTTGCCACTGCAAGTGCCCAAGGCTATCAGTCAGTGCTATGTCAGCACTGATAAGAATGTAACATGAACGGCAATGAACACACCATAATTTTACATGCCATTATTCTTAAAAACATTAAATAAACATCACAAGAATTGCCTACAATTATATCTTGATAGAATAAGTTGACTCACAAAAAGACAATTTTTACATAAAAATTCCCATGCAAGTATTTATTGACCAACTTCATCACTACCAAATAATGATTTCACAACATAGCCCATTATCTTTCGTCACAGATAAAGGTAATATATTATAATGATATAATTATAATAAATTATATATTATAAATACAATAATTATTATTGTTGTCCTCTACATTCAGGTAAAATTTGTGTACACAATCAGACTTGAGCGTATCATAATGACTTACAGTGCTTTCACCTGTTTGTATATTTATTTCAG
Organism: Moxostoma hubbsi; assembly: GCA_032164185.1. Taxonomy (NCBI): domain Eukaryota; kingdom Metazoa; phylum Chordata; class Actinopteri; order Cypriniformes; family Catostomidae; genus Moxostoma; species Moxostoma hubbsi. Next base: position 11,419,157 of record JAVLUX010000031.1, on the reverse strand, counting down.
TTTGAAATGTCTCTTTGCTTGACATTTCACAATTGGTTGACATCTCGTACCTCCAGAATAATGTTGTTATCCATACACAAAACAGAAATTCCAGAAATACAAGGAGAATCTAATACCAGTGTTTAGATGTAGATCAGATGTCCAGAACTTTGATATGTATCTGATTTACACCACATTTGGAAGTGGCACAGATCGAATCAGAAAAATTGATCTCATGTGCTTTTGTGTCATATGTGCAACAAAAAACAATTTATGTCTAAATTGGTTTAAAAATCTGTATTTTTTTGTGACAGTGTAAATGCAGCCATAGACTGCAGGATTCCAAGGCCATTAGTTCAATTTTACAAGAGAATAAAGCAAACATTTCAAACAGTCTCTGTAAGAACATATTACAGTTACCTCCTTCCTTTAAGTATCAAAATTACAGTTACAGATACATAAAACCATATTGACTTTACCTATAAAACAAGTATTTGCACCCTTATACATGGAAATAATGGTAATTTCTAGGACAATATCGCATATATCACAATGCATTTCAAAGCATCTCTATTTATTTCCATCAATAACAAAAAAACTAAATTGCAGTTTATACCATTGTAAACAGATCAAATGCCCAGACAAAACACCAGCTTAACTAGATGAATATAATTATCACCACTGTCCCTTTGTTAGAGAATAAAATCTTCTCATCATCCTAAATGTTGACTTGGAAGGAAACTGATGAATGGAAATAATTAAGGAACAGCTGTGGTTAAAGCTTAGGGCAGAATTGCTGCTTCTGGCCACATCTATCTTACTAAAAAATCCACTGAAGTGAAGACCTTTGCCCAGTGCCTGCAGTCTTGGAGGCCAACACACTCGTCTTGCTCATTACAGCTCCCAGACGGGCTGACATTGACTCAAAATACCATCTTGAGTCATTACATTTCTTTAAAACTTTACTGCTCCGCAGAGAGTGTAATAATTGTATCTACACCTTTTTTGTATCTTTTCTAACTCAACATATCTTAAATGTTTTCTACATGCGGCCATTGTATTGATAAGACTGCCCATGGTATTCATCAAAACATCTGTTTTTTTTTTGTTGTTTCTGCATAAGAAAGAAAGGTGTTAGGCTTTGGAGTGATGTGAGTAAATTAAGACAGAATTTGTCCTCTTTGGTTTTGATGCACAACATGGGTCTAAAGTGAAATAACAGAGTTTTTTTTTTTTTCTATATCTTTGCAATAAATTAATTTCATTATTCAGTATTTCTGGTATTCCTCAATTAACTTGTTTTTGATCATCACAAATCCCTATTTTCATTTTTTTATCACTATCCTTCTACTGCACAACATGGGTCTAAAATGATCCGTATTCATTCCTTATGTTGTTTGCTGAATCTTTGAAAGAAATGTATTTTATCATTTATTATTCCAGAATTTGCATGTCCCGCCCCCGGACTGTAACAGATACTCAGACTCGATGGTAATGTTAAACCCGGAGGTGTGTTTATTGAATAGATAGAGAGGAGTGAATGGACCTGGGTGAAGATGGCTGAGTAACGGTGTGGTATCAACTGGAACCAGATGAAGGAGTAGTGGAGTTAGGAGCTGAACAAGCTGGAGCGATGGAGTAGAGGTCTAGGAAGTACATCTTGAAAACGAAGGAGCTTAGTGTTGAACAGGAGGAGTGTAGGGAGTCAATGAGGAGTAGGTGAAGAGAAGAGGGGACATATGTTTTATTAGTAGGGCAGTTGGGAGGTGCTGGTTCAGTGGTGGTCGCTTCAGCGATGTCATCGTCCAGGGACCACTGAATTGGGCTAACGATTACATTGGGGGGAAGAATGGTATCCTCTGGAGCATGAAGATGTGATAGAGGATCCGCTTTGACATTCTTATTGCTGGGCGATAGGAGATGGTGAAGTCAAAACGGGTGAAAAAGAGGGCCCAACGTGCCTGGCGAGGGTTGAGTCAACGAGCTTCCCGTAGATATTCCAGGTTCTTATGATCGGTCAACACTAGAAAAGGGTATTTGGCCCCCTCAAGCCAATGTCTCCACTCCTCCAAAGCCAACTTTATCGCCAGAAGCTCACAGTTACCGATGTTGTAATTTTGTTCAGCTGGGTTGAGTTTCTTGGAAAAGAAGGAACAGGGATGGAGTCTGGAAGGTTTCCCCTGCTGCTGGGAAAGGACTGCTCCCACGCCAGTGGTTGAGGCATCCACTTCTACTATGAACGGTTTGTTGGGATTAGGATGGTAGAGAAGGGGAGCCGAGGTGAAGGCTTCCTTGAGACGTTGGAAGGCTATGGAGGCCGAAGGGGACCAAGAAAGTGATTTGGGTTTAGATTTTAGTAGTGATGTCAGTGGAGAAGAGAGGGTGCTGAAGTTCTTAATGAATCTACAGTAAAAATTTGAGAAAGCCAGAAAGCGTTGGAGCTCCTTGATGGTAGTAGGAGTGGGCCAGGTACGTACCGCCTCGACCTTACCCTCATCCATCTGGATTCCTTCTGGACCAATATTATAGCCGAGAAAATGAAGGGTCCTCAGATGGAAAGAACACTTTTCAGCCTTGAGGTAAAGGTGGTATTCCCTCAACTTTCCCAGCACTAGCTTCCCAGCACTGACCCTCAACACTGGAGCACCACAGGGCTGTGTTCTCAGCCCACTCCTGTATTCCCTTTGCAACACATAGCTCCAATGCCATCATTAAGTTTGCTGACGATACAACGGTTGTAGGTCTGATCACTGACAATGATGAAACAGCCTACAGAGAGGAGGTGCACACTCTGACACGCTGGTGTCAGGAGCACAACCTCTCCCTCAACGTCAGTAAAACCAAGGAGCTTGTGGTGGACTTCAGGAAGAAAGACAGAGAACACAGCCCCATCACCATTAATGGAGCACTGGTGGAGAGAGTCAGCAGCTTCAAGTTCCTCGGTGTCCACATTACTGAGGAACTCACATGGTCCGTCCACACTGAGGCCGTTCTGAAGAAGGCTCACCAGCGCCTCTTCTTCCTGAGACGGCTGAGGAAGTTTGGAATGAACCAACACATCCTCACACGGTTCTACACTAGTACTGTTGAGAGCATCCTGACTGGCTGCATCACCGCCTGGTACGGCAATAGCACCGCCCACAACCCCAAAGACCTGCAAAGGATGGTGTGAACGGCCAGAAACATCATCGGAGGTGAGCTTCCCTCCCTCCAGGATATATATAACAGACGGTGTGTGAATAAAGCTCGGAGGATCATCAGAGACTCCAGCCACCCGAGTTATGGGCTGCTCTCACTGCTTCCATCAGGCAGGCGGTATCGCAGCATCAGGACCCGCACCACCCGACTACATGACAGCTTCTTCCCCCAAGCAATCAGACTTTTGAACACATGATCTCTCACGATCAACAATCAGCACTGCACTTTATTAATCATCACTCTGTCAATATATTCTCCCAATTCAGTTAGTGTATATATATATATATATATATATATATATATATATATATATATATATATATATATATATATATATATATATATAACCCTTATCTAGTTTATGTGTATTCTACATTGTGTGTATTGTGTAAATTGTTGTGTAAGTATGTGTACATTTGTTATGTAAATTGTTTTGTGTAAATATGTTGTTATTGTAAAGTGGTTTATGTCTTGTCACTGTCATTACTGCAATGTTGCTCGGAACTGCACACAAGAATTTCACCTGCTGTTGCACTCGTGTACACAGTAGTGTGACAATAAAGTGATTTGATTTGATTGATTGATTTGACGTGTCGCTGATGGTCAATCAGATTGGTTGAGTAGATTAGGATATCGTCAATGTAGACGATGATGAATCGATTGAGGAATTCTCGAAAAACTTCGTTCATAAAGCCTTGGAACACAGATGGGGCACTGACCAGGCCGTACAGCATCACCAGGTATTCATAGTGGCCAGTAGTGGTAACGGACGCAGTTTTCCATTCGTCTCCCCTTCGGATGCGAATTAGATTATAGGTGCTGCGTAGGTCGAGCTTCGTGAAGATCGTGGCACCTCTCAGTTGTTCTAGAGCGGCAGGAACTAGGGGAAGAGGATACCTGAATTTGACTGTGATCTTATTGAGGGAGCGGTAGTCAATACAGGGTCGGAGACCTCCATCTTTCTTGGCAACGAAGAAGAAACTTGAAGCAGCAGGGGAGGTGGAAGGTCGGATGTAACCCTGGGAGAGAGCCTCCTTGATGTATTCCTCCATGGCAGTCTGTTCAGGGATGGAGAGAGGATAGATCTTACCTCTGGGTACTGGTTCATCTGGAAGGAGGTCTATTGCACAATCCCAAGGTCGATGTGGAGGTAAACGTGAGGCCCGAAGGGGACAGAAAACGTCTTGGAAGTTGGCGTAGCAAGAGGGAATTTCTATTGATCGAGAGCTGGTCGGGCTTTCTATCGTAGTTGTATTTAAATGGAGAAGGGGTTCCATTGTGAGTGGAGGGTGTTTAGGAGTGGGAAGGTTATCTCCAGTAGACCAGCAGATGACTGGTAAATGAAGGATGAGCCAGGGACGGCCAAGGATGATATCAGCCGTGGAGTTATTGAGAACCAATAAGGTTATTTCCTCAGAGTGCAGACATCCTATTTGGAGTTTGATGGGACCGACCCAATGACGGATATAGCCCCTTCACAGAGGTTTGCCATTTATTGTTTGGATCTGGAAGTTGGGTTTGCAGGGCTTCTTTTGGTGGTGGAGTTGGGTACATAGGGCGTCGGAAATGAAGTTGCCGGCTGACCCAGAGTCGAGGAGTGCTGATACTGAGAGAGAAAAATCAGAGGCAGTAAGTGATACATTAGTTAAAAGGGGAGAGAAACTTACACTAGGGGTGTGTAAGTGACTCACCAATGGGCGAGGAGGTCGAATGGGACACGCAGAAATTATGTGTCCCCCTTTTCCACAGTACAAGCACAACCTCTGGGTCAACCGGCGCTGGCACTTTGCTGGGGACAGACGGTAGGAGTCTAGCTGCATAGAATCATTGTCTGGTTCCGTGGTGTATGCTGAGGGTGGTTTAACAGAGGTTAGTGGCAGTTGTGATATGGGCATTTCGGCGAGACAGGACCTCATACGATTTGCTACCCAGATAGATAGTTGGATAAACCGCTCCAGACCCATGGTATCATCAAAGGAGGAGAGGTGTAATCGGAGCAGTGGTTACAACCCCAGGTGGTAAACTGTGAGGAGGGAAGACTCATTCCATCCACAGGAGGCTGCTAGTGTGCGGAATTTCAAGGCATACTCGTTAACAGTACTGTTACCTTGACGGAGATTATACAGCTGCCCACCAAGTGAAGTATCTCCTGCAGGAAATCCAAAAACCTCCCGGAAGTGTCGAGTGAAACTGTCAAAGGTTTGGGTTACGGGGCTATTCGAATCCCATAGAGGTTGGGCCCATAGCAGTGCTCACCCCGTTAACAGTGATATCACAAAGGCTACCTTGGAACAATCGGTGGGAAAACAATGTGGTTGCATCTCAATAGTTAGTGAACACTGGGTTAAAAATCCACTGCAGTACTCCGCCTCACCAGAATAGGGCGCTGGGTTGGCAACGGGACTTGCGGAAAAACCAGGAGAAGGAATTGCGGAAGTGTTGGTGGTCAATGGTGGTGCGGAGGGATTCAAGCTGTGAGTAAGCGCTTGTTGAAAAGCAAGCTTGTTGAAAGGTTTGAATTGGATCGGGACCTGCCGTGTTCATGATGAAATTGTTGGTCTGGTCTTCTGTAACAGATACTCAGACTCGATGGTAATGTTAAACCCGGAGGTGTGTTTATTGAATAGATAGTGAGGAGTGAATGGACCTGGGTGAAGATGGCTGAGTAATGGTGTGGTATCAACTGGAACCAGATGAAGGAGTAGTGGAGTTAGGAGCTGAACAAGCTGGAGCGATGGAGTAGAGGTCTAGGAAGTACGTCTTGAAAACGAAGGAGCTTAGTGTTGAACACGCTGGAGCGTTGGAGCAGATAACAAGGAAGTATGTCGTTAGAACGACAGAGCAAGGCGTCTTGAGGTGAAGACAGTAATATCTCGAGGAGAGAGCAAGTAAGTGAGTCTGTAATCTTTGTTGAGACCAGACAAAGAGTGACAGGAGTGAAGGGCTTATATGTGGTGAAGTTGATTGAAGTGGAGATGAGTCTCAGGTGCAGGTGATTAATATTCGGGAGAGAGGGATCGTGGAGTGAAAGTGTTGGGCGTGTCAGAAGGAACTGTGACACGGACATATGGGTATAAAATGCGGGGATCGTGCATCTGTTCAGTTAGGTTCTGCACTGAGGAGCCGATAAAAAGGTTCAGCCATCGCAGCGGCTTGGTACAGTGTTGTGGCAAGGGGGATTCAACGTCTCGTTCCCTCCATCAGGGAATGGGGTTACACTAGTAAACTAGTCGTTCCGCTTCTGTCACTCACTCAACGTTATGTAGTGGGGTCCTTATTCAATTGCGCCACCTACACTGAACCGTGTTATGTGATCTGCTGATGCTGGTGCAGGAATCTGTAGCGTGCCAAGGAGCATGAGCACGTAACCCTCCCTGACGCCCCACTAAGACATCATATTGTTTTTATTAGGTTCCTGTGATCTGACCAAGGAATCCCTTGGGGGGTGGGAACAAGCGAAATAGCAAGCATGGGAGCAGGCCGCATCAGCCATGGCCTTTTCTCTCTCTCTATGTCTCTATGAGTGTTAGATGCTAGCTATAACACGCATCAGGGAAGGTATTATTTTCCAGTCCTGTTCTTTCAGGGGGAAAAGACCCCGCGGAGACCACAACCTGCCCAGGCTGGTGGGAGTTAGAAATGTGGCAAATATGCCACATGGGTTTTCAGGCCACATGTGGATGTGGCACGTGGTAGATACTACCATGCAAGGGAGTAGTTGCTACAAAACACTGCGACCAGAGGGAACTGCCCAAGGGAGATGGAAGGGGGACTGTGCCATGAAAAATATGCACAGGGGAATTAATCCATGTGCACATGTTCACATGGATTCCCCTCAGTGGAGGGGAAAGGTGCTAGCTCAAGCGGTACACCCGGTCAGTTGTCCTGTGTTACTGAGTTCTACATGCTCGGAACTGACAAAACACGGGACGAAACCGACTCAACCCGGAGATTATAGAATCTTGAAAATGTATTGGGTGTCGCCCAGCCCGCTGCTCTACAGATGTCTGCTAGAGAGGTGCTGTTGGCCAGTGCCCACAAGGATGCCACAATTCTTGTAGAGTGTGCTCAAACCCGCAAGGGGGTGGGCACGGCCTAAATCCGATAAGCCAATGCGATGCCGTCAACTACTCAGTGGGCAAGCCTGTTTGGAGACAGCGTTCCCTTTCTGCTGTCTGCCAACGCAAACAATGAACTCCTCAGAGTGTCTAAAGCTTTGTGTGTGGTCCAAAAAGGTACGCAAAGCACGTACCGGTCACAGCAACAATAAGGCTGGGTCTGCCTCCTCCAAGGGCAGTGCTTGCAGGTTCACTACTTGGGTCCCTGAAAGGGCTCGTAGGAACCTTGGGCACATAGCCCGGTTGAGGTCTTAGGATTACATGAGTATCTGCCAGACCGAACTCCAGGCTAGTGTCGCTGACAGAGAACATTTGTAGTTCTCCAAGCGCAATCAGGAGGGTCATCTTCTGGAAGAGGGCACTTAGCTCGACTGATTCTAGAGGCTCGAAGGGGGGTTCTCTGAAGGCCCGTAAGGACCACAGAGAGAACCCATGAGGGGAACAGGCATGGCCTGGGAGGGTTCAACCTCCAGGCGCCTCGTAGAAACCTGATGATCAGGTCGTGCTTTCCTAGGTACTTACCTTCCACCACGTTATGGTGGGCCGCAATAGCGACAACATATACCTTTAAGGTGGAGGGGGTCAGCCGGCTCTCCAGCTTTCCCTGTATGAATGAGAGCACTGACCCGTCTGCACCTCTGCAGGTCTTCCACATCCCTTCCAGAGGACAGACGTGGAGATTCCAGATGACACAGGGTGCCCCATCCTTGAGAAAGAAGGTCTTTCCTCAGGGGGAATTGCTAGGGAGCTCAAGGCACCTACCTTGCTCCACATACCCAGTAGGGGGTGGGTTAGTGACTGAGGAGGAAGTCCTGGTAAGGCGTACTCTGGACTCATCAGAGCCGCCCAGCCGGGGTTGTGAACGCTGTACAGACGTAGATATGGAGGTGAAGTTTCTACATCCAGAATGCCACTTCATCTGTAAGGTTCTGTTGCTGGGGTGCCATAAGAACAGCATTTGAGGGCACCGGCTAAGTGACTCAGGGAATAAGAAAATCACTCTTTTATTGAAAAATTTGATACCGCAGCCTGAAGGGGGGGCGGCAATGAGAAAAACGGAAACCAAGTATTTTCCTCCTGGCGCTCCACCGGTGGAAGGAGTGTCTGGATACCAGCTCCTGAGCGAATATCTTGTCCCCTGGGTGGTCCATCTCAGGAACACTTAGGAGCCTTCCGGGTCCTTGAGGAGGTTCATGAGACGGGGGCATCCGCTTAATGTGGGTGGCACTATGCCGGGGCTTAGAGGAGGGCCCTGGTTGTGGCAAAGGTACCTGCTGATTTCTTGCCACCGCAGGAGGACCCCCTCAGCAAGCAGACGGGGCTTGGCTGGATGTAGACCGGCGCTGAGATAGGATGTGTTGGATGGCCTCCGTTTGCTCTATCACCGCTGAAAACAGCTAGGCGAAATCTTCAACAGTATCACCAAATAGACCAAGCTGGGAGAGGGGGGTGTTGACAAAGTGGGTTTGTCAGTTTCCCGCATCTCGACCAAGTTCAGCCACAGATGATGTTCCTGGACCACAAGGGTGGCCATTGCCTGTCTGAGCTTTGACATTTGTGGTAGCTGAGCACAGTTCCTGCAGCACATCAGGATCAGGACTACCCATGTGCAGATATTTTAGTGCCTTGGCCTGGTGAACTTGCAGGAGGGCCATGGCATGCAGGGCGGAGGCGGCCTGTCCAGCAGCCGTGTAAGCTTTTGCGGTCAGCAATGACGTCATCCTACAGGCCTTGGAGGGGAGTATTGGATGATCCACAGGTGCACCGAAACCGCTTTGTCCGCTTTGTCCACCTGGGGGACCGCCGTGTAACCGTGGACCACCCCACCATTGAGGGTAGTGAGAGTGGACGAGTAAGGAGGTCGGTTCCAGGCAGTAAAAGGTGCCCTCCATGCTCGTAGCTCGTCATGCACCTCCGGGAAGTAAGGAACCGGGGGGGAGCCCCAGAATTGTTTCCCCGGAAAGCGACCATACATGCCCAGCAAGCCTGCAAAATATGGATCTTCTGGATGTGCGATGCAAGGTTACTTTATGCGATAAATGGAATGGTCTACACAGGGAGACAGTCAGGAGAGGAGGTTCAGCGGAACCTTGCAGAGAATATTGTCCAACAGTTGTGCAATGGAATCAGACAGACAGGTCAATATAGAATACAGGAGTGAATATACTATTGAAATTATAAAACCTTGATCATTGTTCCTATTTTTATGATTTGTATTTTATATTTAATTACCATTGTGAGAAATTGATTTATTTCAAAGTAGAAGAAAAGAATGGAATAAAACACCATGCAATACAATACAATACAATAGATCATCTAATCAATGTTTATTTTATTGTTAGAATTGAGAGAGATTTCCATGTTTTGTATATTGACCATTGTTTTTTTTTTTATTTTTAATCATAGTTCGCAACATCACAATGGACAACTTCTTCACCAGTGTCCCTTCTGGCTGAGAATCTTCTTGAGAAGAACCTAACCATTGTGGGGTCTCTTCGCCAGAACAAGCCAGACATACATGTCATGAAGCCATCCAAATTGAGGGAGAATTTTATTTTAACAAAATGTTGTCTTTATTCTTTTGTTTTATCACGCTTGCATAGATGGGTCATTTTTGACCCATTTGTGTAAACTTGATGTAGTAACACAAAACCTAGGAACATTTTTAATTATGATTTGTGGTCATCGAGGGTTAATCTATTCCTTTAAAAGCAAATGCAACTGACATCGAGATTTAGACAATAACTTCAGTTCAGTATTAGCTCCCATCCATCAAGTTACATCAAATATATAGACAAATATATACTGGATTCTATAGTTACAGTTATGGTTTATTCTAGGTCTAGGAGTTCCATTTCCGGCATGCACCACAAAACAAGGTCTAACATCTGTGTAGAAAAAAAAAAAAGAGTGTGAGAGACAGAGATTAAACACTAAAGAAGCAGCTTACCTTACCATTTATATGAGATCCTGATGTTCAAATATATGCACCGCTGGGAAAATTCACCCTTTTTCAGGCTTAAGTCATTCCTCATATCACAAAAGAAAAATCTGCCTCAGGTGTGGGAATGCAATCATTTTCATGCTGGAGCCCTCACTTATAGTGTTAGATATGGGCTTGGTTGCTGAATAAACAATTCTCAAAATTGGAGATGACAGAGCTCTGGTTTAGGACATAAAGAATGCATCAGTTACAGTAATATGAGGCAACAGACGTTTTTTTTTTTTTTTTTTTTTTTATTTTCACTGTAAAAATTGACTTAAAGGTTTAGTAGTATGAACTAGCTTTTTTGAAAAAGTTTGCCTTCAAGGAAGTCCCCATGTGGACACAACGTCGAAGTGAGCGACAGACTGGGAATGTCTAGGTTACTGTTGTAACCTTTGTTCCCTGATGGAGGGAACGAGACATTGTGTCCAGTGAAGCGACACTAGGGGACTTTCGGCCCCTAGTGTCACTTCACTCACCACAATGTTAAAGTGAGCGGCAGACAGGGAAATTAAGTTTCATACCAACATAACTTGTTGAGTTTTGATTCAATTAAATGTGTTTAAGTTGGATTAACAATTGTATTTGTCATTTCAACTCACTTAACAAAGTTGAAAGAAAAACCAAAGATATGCCAATGTGACAGGGCGGAGGGCGGGGCAGGGTCCTGATTCTACACACCTGTTCCCTTATCAGGCTAATCAAGTGGGATAAGGAGAGAGGGATAAAGGCTGACTGTGGACGATGGTGTGATAAGAGTGTTTACGGGCAGCTGTCCCATGTTTGTTTGTTTGTTTGTGTGTCTTTTTATTTAATTAAATTATGTTTTAAATCAAGCGGGTTCTCGCCTCCTCCTTTCCATTAATCCCTTTACAGCCAGCTCCCAGCATGCATTGCAGCATAAATAAATAATAAGTTTAGTGTTTTAGGCTTATTTGTTTGCGATTTGTTGACTTTATTTGTGTTGTAAAACATCATAACTAAGTTATTAGAGCAAAACCTGTTAAATCCAGATAACTAATAGTAAACAGTTTTGTCAATGGATTTAGTTGTCTCGACAAAACTTCTTAAGTTGAAAGAAAATTATATTTTTTTGTTAATGTTAACGACTTAGTCAAAGCAAAAAGACAACTAGCTTTAGTTAAGTTAAATGATTTTATTTATTTTTTTTACAGTGAACAGCCACTGTACAGAAGTCCCTGTGTGACATTCCTTTTTATGTCTTCTTTTTTGTACCAAAATATTGATAAAAATGCTGCTCTTTGTCACTGTAGTTTCATCTCAGTTATATACCTTAGTGTATTTTTTGTTTTATTCATTGCATTTTGTGCAGAGTTCAAATTGTGTCAGAGCTCTGTGGGGGTCTCCTTAACTCTTAAGGGGCAGTCACACTACACTTCATGCTCCATCTACTCTCATTCAAATGCATCTGTATGATGCAAACCAGAAACGCAAGCTCATATGAAAAAATGTTGTACTACTTATTTGAACTGAATAATTATGTCAGATGCACGCATAACCACAAAGAATCTCTTCCAAAATTCACTGAATAATTTTATTTAATTAAAAAAATTTTTTTATTTTGTTTGGTTAGGTTTGTGCGGTTCATTTTGACACACTGTCGCACGGTCCTCAACCATTCCTCCGCCCTCTGGCCGACGCCAGATCAAACATACACACAGACACACATGCAACGTGACTGCATGTCTCTCTCTCTCTCTCTCTCTCTCTCTCTCTCTCTCTCTCGAACCAGCATCTCCGGCTGTCCCTTATCACTCTCCCACTGATCAGTTGATTCAGTGCTGGCTGTGTTCCATCACGGCCCAGCCACGCCCTCCTCGTCACAGAGTTTGAAGTAAGACATAGCTCAAACTAGAGTCTATCATATGTTCCAATACATAGTTTATCAGCATGGCCTGCCTGAGTATTTAAAGATATTGAGGAAGGTTCTGCTCATCACAGGCATGGCAAAATAGATGGACAAATCATTAAAACTGGTTGATAGTGAGCTAACATTTAGTATTTGATAAATAACGGCAAAACTTTGTGCATATTAACTGCGTGCATTTTAATGAATCTATTTAGTTCTAAGATAAAAATTATTTCAGTAATTTAGGTGTAACAACAATCAGAAATTAATTAATTTCATCTTATTATTGTGAGGTTAAAATGAGGATCCACTCTGACTTCAGAAAACAGCATACAGTGTTTAGAATTTTCAGATAGAAAAAAAAATCTAATTTCGATTATGTACGAAAACTGGAACAGATGATGGACAATGTTGCTTTGTGTCATACCGCAATAATGTGAAAATCATTTTGGTTGTCTGATTCTAGTACTCTAGTTTTGATGAAACACCAGTGGAACACCCAAATCCAATTCTTTTTTGGCCAGCCAACCCCCCTTAATTCGAACACCAATCTTGTGTTATTTGCTCTGTTTCAGTTTAATGCCTAGTTGAGATCTAGAACTTAGGTTTGAATCTTGCCTGTATTATGTCCCAGTTCCATTCCCCCTCTTTTCTAAATGTTTCTGTCTTCCTGCACTATACTATAAATAAAGGTTATAAACGTCCATAAATAAAATTAATATGCAGAGTGAGAGGAGAATGAGTCACACATCACGTCAATGAAACCAAAAAAATAAAACTCTTTTGTTTCTGACATGAACCAATGTTAACTTTCTTGCTTACCGATGTCACTTCCTTTCTTTAAGCGGTTTCATCATTGTTTACTATGAGCCATATTGCTGTGATGTCGCCTGTGGATTCGATGATGTTGCTTGGGAGCCTGGTCACACAGTTGCAGGACAGAAGAGGGCTGAGGACACGTCCCTGTGGGGCACCAGTGCTCAGTGTAACAGAGCGAGAAGTCATGGATTTTTTGCTCCCCGTATTCTCTCAGACAGGCAGTCTAGAATCCAGCTGCACAGGGTCAATGCTTAGGCTGCATCTGAATTCCCATATTTTCGTAACTGATATCTATGAAGAACGTATCCACCATTGATAAAGTATCATATTTTTCCAGAAATATTCCAAGTCACACCTGCATTTTAGTCGCACATGCTCAAAATCATGTTGCTGAGAGAAAAAACAAACAGATAAGTCAAATCCATGGGTGATTTGGTTGGTGCATGGCGCGGCCCCCTTCGGCATAGCGTGGAGCATGTTCAGACCTGTTTCGTGGCTGGCCCACCAGTTCTCCCTGTGCCCACTCCGCCCCTGAATAAGCTGCTCAACAAAGGTTGCATATGGTAGGTATTAGGACCCAGGAGCTGCCAACTTCCCTTCAGCCGCTCAGCATGCCAAGATGCGCTCCATGAAGAGTATCTCAAGATCTATGCATCAAATCATGTTTTATTTGGCCTCTTTTTAATCGGGAACATCTACTTATGTAATCATTTAAGAAGTCATTAAGTAACTTTCCAGGGATCCCCAATGTGGTTTTAACCACATTTAGTTTGAATTTGTTTATTGTTTGAAATAAATATATATTTCTTATATTTCCTTGAAATATTATATACATTTGTACATTTCATATATCAGTCACTCTGCAGTACCTTGATGGACCCACAGTCTAAAACCCTGGGTGTAGATGATAATGGTTCTTTTCGAATGAGAGCACAAAAGAGCTTCATTTAACACACTGGAAATCAAGTGGAATAATTGAATCTGCCTTTTCTGGTTGATTTACACCCAGCAATGGCTGTAATGAAAGTCCTTTAAAATCGACCAACTAAACCTTTCTAATATAGACAGATGCCATTTTTCGATATGCTTAACCTCTGATTATATTGGATTTAGTTCATGTTGAAATCAATGTGGAAAAGAGCTGGATACAACATGAACAAATTGAAATTCTGCATGTTTTTTCTGTCTGTTTCGGTAACCTTATACCAGTCACATTATGCTGATTCACTGACAAGATGCATCTCCTATCAGACATTTTTGCATCGGCTCCGTTGTGTTTATCTTCCCCTGTGCCACGGCTGGAAGTGTGTTGTGTCAGCAGTGTGGGAAACTGGGTTCAGATCCCGTGTTGACACCAGGAAGTAATCACGTTTACATAATCAGCGACAAGCACGATTTTGAGGTTCCAATTTTTTCTCTCTAACACTTAATTTTTACTCAATAGATGGTTTGGTTTAGGTTTGTGGTTGGGTTTCAGGGTACATGTTATTAAATATGCATTCCTCTACACTGTATTACAACTTGTACAGCTAAAAAAAAACTTGCTACACAACTCGCTTTTGCGCCCCTCTGTGGACATTTCACCCATAAAATGGAGCTCACACAGTACCATATGCCCAACAACGGTTACCAATTTGGCCACTGGGGCAGTGTTTATCATTTCGGGAAGCACAGACTGATTTTAGCTAAAGAAAAGTTGCTGTTTTTGATTTCACTGTGAGGTCAGTCTGCTGGATAACAGATTACCTGTATTTTAGAGCAAAATATGAGCATTCAAATTGTTGGAAATGCCATTAAGCTTGGATTTTCATATTTCAAATTACTAATACAAAATACCAAGTAAAATATAAAATACATATAGCCGTATCATATCATATCATATTAGACCAAAAAAAATCACATTGACAAAGACTTTAGTCCAGTTCATGTGGGACATCCTCTTGTCTATTGAGCTCTATTGTTTTTCCTGTCAGTCTTGTAAGCCTGTTGGGGTGCTGGTGAAGTAAAGCCTCTGCCCACCCACTGCTGTCAGCTGTCTTTTTGACACCCCGATGTCAAATATTAACATTAGCCTCAAACACAAAGATTTCCACATCAAGCTTCATCTTACACACCAGGAGGACATTTGAGTTTTACACAAACAGCAGTGTCCAAGGCTCTTTCCAGATAAGATGACATGTCACTGGGACTTTGGACACACGCTGCTGATGATCCCCCACTGTTTTGAAGGGTGGTAAAATTTATTTGTGTGTTGCTTTGAGATCTTACCAGACAAGCTTTTTATCTACACCTGCTGTGTATTGATCCTTACAGACTCTAAACCCTTCCACTGTATCTGTTCCTCTGTGACATAAGCATAAATGCTGTTGTGTTCATCTGCATAGGACATATTTCTTGTAAAATACTGTATTGGTTAAGCAGTTTAACAATACATTCATTTACAAGCAAACCAGGTAGGACATTTAAGAAAAGTAGTAATATGCGCTCCTTCTGTGGTGCCACTCAATTATCATCAAGGCTCAACTAATGAAATATAAAAATTGAGTAAACACTCATATTCAGCCTAATACATTATTAAGTTATTTCCTTAAAGGTGCACTCAGTAATTTTTTATGCAAGTCATCTTGGACTTAGGGGTATGGACGATGCCTTTCTAGAAATTTACTATTCACAGTCAGCCATGATACATGTAATCCTTGAGTGAAAGTGCCCAATAACAGGGCAGTTACTGTAATTAAGCGAGTAGTTCTGGTCATGTGATGCTAACTTGGCAGCCCCCATGAGGGGACCCGCTCCATATAGGATAAAACAGCATTTATAAGTTACTGATATGACTGGATTCTTAATTGCATGTGAATGGTCATGAACTCTTTTTTTTTTTTATGAGGAAAATTTACTGAGTGCACTTTTTAAAAATAAACTGAATACGTTGACATACATAAAAAAAACTATTATATTAATTGTTGTTAAATATTTTATATTCATATTAAGAAAAAATAAATTAACTTTTCATTGTTAACAGATACCATTCAATGATATTGCCATTGGTTACGGGCACAAAATATGGTCCCCTCTCTTTCAACTTGCTATGACCTTCAAACCCAAGTCATCTCTTTTCTATCTAGCCATCCAATAAAGGTGTTGGATTGTCTGTCATCAAATCCCACGGAGTGCTTCATCACAGGTAACACCGTCCTTGATCTCTGACCCTGCAGCTATAGCAACAATTTCTCACTTCCCTTCACTATAGTTTTCTGCCTCAAAGTGTGGCGCAGAAGTCATACATTGTGGTTATAATGAAGACATGTTAGTAAAAAATCCCCCAGCTTAAAATTTACATTTCATTTGTTGCATTTTGACTGAAAATATATAAGTCTATGTATTTTTTCCTTAACAAACGATTGATCTCTTGTTATCACTCTCTTTGATGGTCTGTTATCAAATCTTACAGAGTGCTTCATCACAGCTAACACCGCCCTTGATCTCTAACCCTGCAGATAGCAAAAATTTAACATAGTTCCCCGTCTGTCACTCACTTCGACGTTGTGTCGAAGTAGCGACACTTTATCAAATCAGCTGTATGCCTTGAAATGGCAAGTTTTTGCTGACTGGTTATCCTCCTGAGGACTGAGAGTTGGGTTCTTACTTGGAATTCGGACCCGGCTTTTCAAAAGCCGCTCTCAAGCATAGGAAGGATTGCAGTTAAAATCAAAAGTTTGCATACACCTTAGCCAAATACATTTAAATTCAGTTTTTCACAAGTCCTGACATTTAATAATAGAAAACATTCCCTGTCTCAGGTTTACATACACTTTGTTAGTATTTGGTAGCTTTGCTTTTAAATTGTTTAACTTGGGTCAAATGGGTAGCCTTCCACAAACTTCTCAAAATAAGTTGCTGAAATTTTGGCCCATTCCTCCAGACAGTTCTGGTGTAACTGAATCAGGTTTGTAGGCCTCCATTCTTGTTCTGTTCTACCCACAACTTTTTCAGTTCTGCCCACAACTTTTCTATTGTATTGAGGTCCAGGCTTTGTGATGGACACTCCAATACCTTGACTTTGTTGTCCTTAAGCCATTTTACCACAGCTTTGGAGGTATGCTTGGGGTCATAATCCATTTGGAAGACCAATTTGCGACTAACTTTTAACTTCATGGCTGATGTTGCTTAAATATATCTATTATCTATTTTGTGAAGTGCACCAGTCCCTCCTGCAGCAAAGCACCCCCACAACATGATGCTGCCACCGCCATGCTTCACGGTTGGGATGGTGTTCTTCAGCTTGCAAGCCTCACCGTTTTTCTTCTAAACATAACGATGGTCATTATGGCCAAAAAGTTACATTTTTGTTTCATCAGACAAGAGGAAATTTCTTCAAAAAGTAAGATCTTTGTCCTCATGTGCACTTGCAAACTGTATTCTTGCATTTGTATGGCGATTTTTGAGCATTGGCTTCTTCCTTGCTGAGCAGCATTTCAGGTTATGACGATATAGGACTCATTTTACTGTGGAGATAGATACTTGTCTACCTGTTTTCTCCAGCATCACCAAAAGGTCCTTTGCTGTTGTTCTGGGATTGATTTAAACTTTTTGCACCAAACTACATTCATCTTTAGGAGACAGAATGTGTCTCTTTCTTGAGCGGTATAATGGCTGTGTGGTACCATGGTGTTTATACTTGCATACTATTGATTGTACAGATGAATGTGGTACCTTCAGGCATTTGGAAATTGCTCCTAAGGATGAACCTACAAATACCAGACTTGTGGAGAGCCACAATTTTTTTTTTTCTGAGGTCTTGGCTGATTTTCCCATGATGTCAAGCAAAGAGGCACTGAGCTTGAAGGTAGGCCTTAAAATATATCCACAGGTACACCTCCAGTTCAGTACACCACCTATCAAAAGCTAATTGTCTAAAGGCTTGACATAATTTTTTGGAATTTTCCAAGCTGCTTAATGGCACAGTTAATTAATGTAAATGTAAACTTCTGACCCACTCGAATTGTGATATAAATCACAACTGATTAACTGTGGAATATGTTGTTAACCATGTTTTTTCCCTCAACTTTCTGACATTAATATCTGCTGAAACAGAATTTTTGTTGCCTCTGAATAAATGCATACTGAAAACATAACTTCAGGTCAGGAATTAACAGTGTTTCTCAGTTAGGTTCATGAATTCATGCATGGGAATCATTAAGTGTGTATTGTGAAAAACATTATCATATAAATGTCCCACTTCATGAAATGTCATAGGATCTTAGTCAAGGGCCACTGCTGTAACGAAGTTGCTGCTGCTGGCAATGACAAAGATGGAGTGAAGAACCCAAGAGCAGTTTATTAAATAAATGTGAAACTAAAAACCTAACTTCAAATGAGAACTAAACTAGACATAACCATGACTAAAACATGGCTAAACTAGACTTGGCATGGTTTAAACAAAACAACAATGTTCCACTTACGAACAATACTTGACAAGAGACAATGGTAAACATGAGGACTTATATACACAGACATGGGTAACAAGCCAACCAATGAACAGACAGAACTATAAGCAAGATAACACGACTAATAACCTAAAACCAATAACAAACTAGAACTAATAACAAAGTAATAAACAATGAACCAATGAAAACAAGACACATGAATGAGGAAGGAAACATGAAATCACATGACAAGGGAACCACATGACAAGAACCAGGAACTAGACTTTTCAAAATAAAAGACGTGAAATCATTAACCAACAGAAAAAAACAGGAACACACACATTAAACATTACATCTGCCCTTGGGGCTGATGTAATTGTGTTTTGTCTGCTGGTCTTATGAACTGCCATTCCTTGACTTTTCTGGATATGAAAAGTAATATTTTAATGTTTGCTAAGTAGGTGGCATAACGTTATTCTGTTGTGTCATTGACCTCTGGAACTCTATGTCGGTGAGTATTTCAAACAATGTTTCACTATCCTGCGTGGAGTGTCATTTTATATATTCTAACCATACGTTGTTATTGAGTTCTCTCTTTTCCTTTCTATCTTTCAATATGCAGGTTAGACTATGTCAATGCCTTTCGACTACCCATGATACACAAAACCTATTTTCTTATGAAATCATGGTTAGGTTTAGGGTTTGCATTTAATGATAATGAGTTTAATTTATATAGCGATTTTCCCCAGCTCAAAGCACTTTGCAAGCAACAACAAACATATGCACATCAAAACAAAACAATCAAAAAATACAGTATACACAACACAAATATCCAGGAGTCAAACATATAGCCTGGAGAGAAAATGTTTATTTGCACACGTCCAATCCAACAGGTCAAATGAAACAAACAGTAGGGTAAAAAAAAGAGTATTCCCTCGTGGAGTGAGAGCACCAAGCAACCAAACTCCAGTACACAAAATGGCAAATGGGAAAACACGATGATCCTCCATCAAAGAACGCAGCCTCGCTGACTGCTTCAACCACACTGCAAACAACAATTGTATGTTTGGGTTAGACTTATGAAAAATCATAATAACATAATTTGATGGTTTGTTTATTTTCTCAATGGAGTAAAATTAGTATGTTTTTTTTTAGGAACCAACTTGTTAGATTTCTTATGATTTCGCCTTTTCATACTAATATTACTACTTTTTGAAACCAGGTTGTCTTTATTGGATGGAGTTTGTTGTATAGGAATCAGTTAGCAAAGTTTCTTGTTTAGCTGTGCTGAGGTAGCCATATACCATAACACCATGCTACTGATAGGACAATGCCCACTAGCCAACAGATTAGTTAAAGGCATTGCTATTACCACTCCATTGTATTGAAAAATAGGAAGGAAAGTGGAGGAACAATAAAACATATATTAACCATACAGAGACACTAACAATAATGGGTAGTGGTATAATGCCTCAACACATCATCTCACTTAGTGAGAAGGATTTTTTGGCGAGCAGGGCGGTTGCCTGGTCAATGGCTTTGATACATTGACACATGCGAACAGGGTAGTGAAACTTAACTTGCATGCTTTCATCCAACTAGTGTGGTAGAGAAGACACAGTTTATGATTTAACACACAATATAACGACACTTACCAACTAGTCAGTGATCATTGGGCAATCAACTCTCTTCTGTGAAAATCTGTGAAGAGAGGGACGACATATTATATTATAAAACCTGGTAAAGGTTTTAGGGGAAGTCCAACCTGCAGCCAGAATAAAGTTTCAAGCAGTGAGATTTCTGAAGTTTTGGACTCCCCTTTGGGGCCCCACAACACTCCTATCAAGAAAACGACCTACCAAATTACCAGGATATTGCTATTTTAATTCAAGTTCCAACATTTATAGCATTGCGTGTTCCTATACTTTCAACAATATCAAATTTTTCAGCAGAGAGTATCTTAACCAGGAAGTTTTGTAAACAACTTCCGCACCTTGAGCGTCGCAATCTACATGTTGGTCTCTGATTAGTACCTTTAGCTCACAGGAGGGAGAGCGTATACTGGAGAATGAGCATTCTAGGTTGGGTTTGGGGATATAAGGGTAGGATTGCTCCAGCTGTATTTAAGGTCTCATTTAAGTTGGGATGTTAAGTTAACAAGATGACACATTTTGTCTGTGTTAACGTCTGTGGACACTTGAGTGGCTATGCAGTCTCTATTTGGAATCAGGCCAGCTGTTGTGAGCAAAGCTGATCATCTAGCATTTTTTACTGCTGTGTGGATAACTGCTCAAAATCTTAGTTGGTTGGTCACCAGTTCCTCCAGCTCTGATGGGGTGATACTGCACCACTTGAGGTTGTTCTTTAAGTCTGCCTTGTAGCATTTGCATGGTCTGCCTCATTTGCGGTGACCCTTTTCTAGTTCTCCGTAGACCAGCTGCTTGGGTATCTGATTGTCTTTCATTTGTATGACATAGCCTGGCCAGTATGTATCATTTAGAATTGCTGGAAGTCTTTTTTAGCAATGCTTTCTCTTGTAAATTTAAAAATGTGTAAACATCTGAATATCTCAAGTAATTGAGTCTGTCACACAAAACACTGATTTCATTCAATCTATTGCTTTTTATTTCTGCCATAAAGCTACTCTTGGTTGGAGACTTCAGTGAAAATTAAAAAAGTGTTTTATGCATTTACACTATAACTAGTCATTGTTACGCACAGCTGTTGCAGCTGGCCACAATAAGAGGGTGATATGCTCTCTGCCATAGTTTGTCTGTTTACTTTATTTTTCGGAATGTTTGTTGTTTGTTGTTTTCTTTACTGCACTTCTTTTGTAGTGTAATTTCTTCTTTTTTCTTTTTTTTTTTTTTTTACATTGAAACAAGTTATCCAACAGTATTTGATAGCCAGCTGCTACAGGTAAATAACTCTGCATGATGAGGGAGGAGTGGGGTTCCTTTAAGGAGGAGTTGAATGGCATACACAGGGGAATTTCTCAATAACATGACTCCTATATATTGAAATGTAGATGATAGCATATAAAACATTTTTAATTTCCATAGCTGTAATCCCTAATTCCTTGATTTTATGTCATTCATATGACATGAACATCAGGGAGGCTTCAGCTTTAAATTAAGTCCAATACAAATGAACATCATTCATGGCCCCACCATTGCCTGAGGCCTCCCTTTGATGGGCGCCCCAAGCAATTGCTTGGTTTGCTTTTCCTCTAGCTTCACCTCTGGTTTCAAGGTCACCATCGGTGATAGGAGCTCCCACAGCATCAGGTACTGACACAGCAGTGAAGTTTCCAACTTAAAAGGAAACCCCATTATTTCTCTATGGGACATATTTGAAACAATGATGAAGAACCAATGCCATGTTTAGCCAAGCGCAACAAACTTAGCTTCAGGGAAGAGGAACTAAATTATTTTCTCATGGTTTTCACCCTATCCCAAACAACTTCTGGGAAAAAATTAAGGGTGATACTTTGTTTTCTCTCTACTTTCTAAATTAGTTTGTCTCTGATATAACAGTGATCTGATGGTTGCCAAAGGAAGACTGGCTCTTTCAGTTTTTAACTTAGTAACTATCAGGCATGGGGTCAGTTAAAGTTGTGCCATCAACATCCCAAGCAGTCTGCATGAACAGGCTGTGAAACTGCACCAAGAATGGAATTTTTTATCCAGCCTTTCCATCCTGTGGTGTTCTACAAAATACTTTGTTCCAAAACCAAGTTAGCTGCCAACGTAAGCACTATTTTAAGGCATCATAGGCAGGCATAATTATGCTGCCTTCTAAGATAGCCTACCTCGATACCTTGCAGAAAGTATAAAAAATTATAATTATTATCATTTTTAAAACAATTAAAAACATAATTGTGTCTTCTGTCCGGGGAAGCCCAACTCGCGGCTCAACAACTACCGGCAACTAACCTCCTGGCCTACGCTGATTTGAGGAAAGCCATCTTGCAACGGGTTGGTCGGAGCCCCGAAGAAAACCGCCAACTCTTCCGGGACATGAAGCTGGAGAAGTCCGACCACCTGTTCGCCTTTGCCCAGCAGCTCCGTGATGCCTGCCGTAGGTGGCTGCTAGTGGGGGACCGCGATGTCGAGGGACTCATCGATCAGGTGGTGCTGGAGCAGTTCGTCCAACGCTTGCCCAGGAAAACGGCGGAGTGGGCCCAGTGCCACCGCCCGGCGTCGCTGGAGGCGGCCGTCCAGCTCGCAGAGGACCACATGGCGGCGATCCCAAGGGCAGATGAGCCCTCTCTCTCTCTCTCTCTCTCTCTCTCTCTCTCTCTCCCTCTCTTCCCCCTCCCCCTGTGTTTTCTTCTGCTCTCGCCCATCCCCTCCAACCCTCTCCCTCTGTCCTCTCTCCAGGGCCCGTTCCTGCCCCCTGCAGGCGAGGAGCCCGGTTAGGATCAACAAACCAGTCATCAGCCACATCACCTCCTTCCCCCACAACCTACAACCGCTCTCCCCCTCAGGTGGAGGTGTCCGCCGAAGCAGGTACGGGTGTAGCGCCTGGGCCAGCCTGTCGGAGGTCCGGGGACCCGAGCCTCTTCCGCGATCGGTGTTCGTTGATGAAGGTGGGGGTGGTGGTTCGGGTCTCCGATCTCCCACATGCTGCACCCGATCGGGCTGGAGCGTACCGGATTCCGGTAAGAATCCAGGGGGGTACACACCAAGCTTTGCTGGATACCGGTTGTAATCAGACCACCATCCATCAACGCTTGGTTCAACCCGGGGCTTTGAGCACGGCTAAGCGGGTTAGGGTGAGGTGTGTGCATGGGGATGTTCACAACTACCCGATGGTGACCCTACTGGTTAAATTCCGAGGGAGAAAACATAGAGTGGAGGCAGCGGTTAGTTCCCGCCTCACCCATCCTCTAATCTTGGGAACTGATTGGCCTGTATTTAGAGATGTATTAGGGGGAATTTGCACGGATGGGCCCTGCACTAAGATAGGGAGATGTGCGATGTGCGATGCTTTGGCAGGGCGGAGGCGGAGCCGGGGCCATCCTCGACTGTTCCACATCAGGATGACGAGGGAAGGGGCGGGTCCTCCTCCCCTTCGTAGGGAATTCCCTGACGTGGATTTCCCTTTGGAGCAGTCGCGGGATGAAACCCTTAAGCACGCCTTCGATCAGGTGAAGACGATTGATGATCAGCGTCTTCAGCCGGACCTCGCTCTCGCATACCCCTATTTTGCAATTATAAATGAGCGATTGTACAGAGTGACGCAGGACACTCATACGAATGAAAATGTTACACAATTATTGATTCCACGGAGCCGCCACGAAATGTTATTCCAGGCGGCTCATTATAATCCCATAGCGGGTCACCTAGGAGAAAGGAAAACACTTCTCCGTCTAATAGCCCGTTTTTATTGGCCGGGCATTACCGGCGACGTCCGCAGATGGTGCGCGGCGTGCCGTGAATGCCAGCTGGTAAACCCACCGGCCACCCCAAAAGCACCATTGCGCCCTCTTCCGTTGATCGAGGTCCCCTTTGAGAGAATTGGAATGGACCTCGTCGGGCCATTAGAGCGGACAGCACGCGGACATCGCTTTGTGTTAGTCCTAGTGGATTACGCAACGCGATATCCTGAAGCAGTGCCTCCAAGCAACATCTCAGCACATAGTGTTGCTGGGGCGCTCTTCAAAATAATCTCCCGGGTGGGGATTCCAAAGGAAATCCTCACCGATCAAGGCACAACATTTATGTCACGCACACTTCGCGAACTTTATGATCTGTTGGGCATTAAATCGATTCTCACTAGCGTGTATCATCCGCAGACAGATGGCCTAGTGGAACGTTTTAACAAAACCCTCAAGAACATGATTCGTAAGTTCGTACACGAGGATGCTAAAAACTGGGACAGATGGCTCGATCCCCTGTTATTTGCAGTGCGAGAGGTCCCGCAAGCCTCAACCGGCTTCTCTCCATTTGAGCTATTGTATGGGCGACGCCCACGCGGTGTCTTAGATGTTATACGAGAAAGCTGGGAGGAGGGATCTTCGAATAGCAAAAACGAAATTCAATACATCCTTGACCTCAGAGCAAATCTCCACACTTTGGGGAAACTAACACAGGAGAATTTGCTCCGGGCCCAAGAACGTCAATGCCGACTGTATGACAGGGGAACACAGCTAAGGGAGTTTGCACCGGGAGATAAAGTTATTGTATTGCTCCCCACGTCGAGCTCCAAATTACTCGCCAAGTGGCAAGGACCCTTTGAGGTCACACGACGAGTGGGGGATCTCGATTATGAGGTTAAACGAACCGATGGGGGGGGCGCGCGTCAAATTTACCACCTCAACCTCCTTAAATTATGGAGGGAGGCGGTCCCTGTGTCATTGGCTACGGTAGTTCCAGAGAGGGCGGAGCTCGGACCGGAGGTAAATCTAAAATCCGATCTCAATGCCCCGGTCATTTGTGGAGACCACCTCTCCCCGTGCCAACGATCAGAGGTTGCCAGGTTGCAAAAGGAGTTTGCAGACGTGTTTTCTCCCCTACCGGGTCACACGAACCTCATCGAGCACCATATCGAGACCGAGCCGGGGGTGGTCGTTCGTAGTCGCCCTTATCACCTCCCCGAGCATAAAAAGAAAATTGTTCGGGACGAATTGAATGCCATGCTTGATATGGGAGTAATAGAAGAGTCCCACAGTGACTGGTCCAGCCCGGTCGTTCTTGTTCCCAAGAGTGACAGGTCGGTGCGGTTCTGTGTGGATTACAGAAAAGTCAACGCGGTGTCTAAATTTGACGCGTACCCAATGCCCCGCATTGATGAACTGCTCGATCGGTTAGGTACTGCTCGTTTTTATTCGACCCTAGACTTGACGAAGGTTATTGGAAGATCCCCTTGACACCAATTTCCCGAGAAAAAATAGCTTTCACTACGCCGTTCGGATTACACCAATTCGTGACTCTTCCGTTCGGTTTGTTCGGGGCCCCAGCCACGTTTCAGCGTCTGATGGACCGTGTCCTCCGGCCGCACTCTGCTTACGCCACTGCCTACTTGGATGATATTATTATCTATAGTAATGACTGGCAGCGGCATATACAGCATCTGAGGGCGGTCCTGAAGTCGCTGCGGCGGGCGGGGCTCACAGCAAACCCTAAAAAGTGCGCGATTGGGCGTGTGGAGGTGCGGTATCTGGGGTTCCACTTGGGTCATGGCCAGGTGTGTCCCCAAATTGATAAGACCGCGGCGATTGCGACTTGCCCTAGGCCCAAGACCAAAAAGGGGGTGAGGCAGTTCCTGGGGCTGGCTGGCTACTACAGAAGATTTGTACCTAATTATTCGGACGTCACCAGCCCGTTTACTCTCGCAGGTGGTGGAGGGGGAGGAGCGCCCGGTGCTGTACATCAGTAGAAAGCTCTCCTTAAGGGAGACTAAGTACAGCACCATGGAGAAAGAATGTCTGGCCATCAAGTGGGCGGTCCTCACGCTCCACTGTACCTGCTGGGGCGGGCCTTCACTCTCTGCTCGGATCATGCCCCACTGCAGTGCCTCCACCGCATGAAGGATACTAACGCCCGGATCACCCGTTGGTATCTGGCTCTCCAGCCTTTTAAGTTCGAGGTGGTCCACAGACCGGGGGTGCAGATGGCTGTCGCCGACTTCCTTTCCAGAAATGGGGGGGGGGAGTGGTAGGCAGGCCGGATGACGCCCCGGCCTGAGTCGGGCGGTGGGGGTATGTGGCAGCGGGGGCGTGGTCAAGCGCCCGTCCGAAGGGAGAAAGCGGTAAGGTCGCTTGCACCTGAGCTAAATTATGTCTAACACCTGTCTCTAATTTCAGTGAGTATGGGGAGAGCGGCATAAAAGAGCACCAGTGCCTCCAGTCGAGAGAGAGAGCTGCCAGTCCAGTGTTGGCAATAGAGAGACAAACGGAAGCTGTTAGATTAGTTTAAAAAGTTTATGTATAGCACGTTTTTGCACTACCCCTGTCTGTCTACTACCCGTAATTAAAAAGCCTTACCTTTGTGTTGAACCCTGTTCCCGTGTCCTCCTTCCTGTGAAGTCGTTACAATAATGTTTCAACCAAAATTTTGGTTTAACCTAAGTTTTGTATATGCTGATTAGAGCATTGCACAGTTAGCTGAGCAACATGCTACCAACAAACTCTATTACTATCAGTTGTCAAGTCTCAGCAAAAGATGCTGCTTTAGTAGATCATTCTAAATCTGTAACTTATGAGGTTACATTTCAGTTACGATGCTCCCTTAGAAAGCACTAGGTTTTGAAACAAAGCCTATATCACCCCTATAAAATAAATAAAATGAATCTTAGTTCATTAGAAAGAATATAAACTCATCAACTGTGGACCTTCACCATAAGTAACACACTCGGGAATGAGGTGACCATTGAAAAGAGAGATGTAGCAAAACATCTCAACCAAGTTATCAAGTCTCAGATGGATGAATCAGATGTTGACACCTGCTGCTGACAGCCCTATTTACACACTTAACTCTTTAGAGTCTATGCATCTATGTTGTTGCATACATTAAAATAAAAGCACAAGACTGTGACCTCAGTGGTCTATTTCTACTTGAGCTAACCCATAAAAAAAATACTTTATAATTTGACAGGTAAATTTAGTCAGATTATAACAATTTTGAATTGAATAAAACCAATTGATGTTACCACATGAAGCACATTTTTAAGGTTACCTGACATTTGTTTCTAACCTGTCCATGTATTCAATATTATAGATACTTTCACAGTGCTGAGACACCAGCAAGTACACATTTTTTTTATATCAGAAATATTTTGTTAAAAGAACCAAAGTCGTACAAATGCCAAGGCCAGAATGCAACATACACTCCAACAAAACCAAAACTTTCCTTTTGATGCATCTGTAACATCTTTGTTAAAAGCTGTAAAATGGGCAGATCTATGTCACACACTGTGTAGCAAAGCTTTCTTTTACCAGAAATGCTACAATTATCTTTTGTTTTATAACTTGTAAAATCTATTGTTACTGCCATTATAATTTAACCTTTCAATAGATATTGGAGATAATAGCACCTTGTTGTTCAAATCAGATTAACAGACAGGAAACAGAACTCTTATAAAATAAAACTTGAATTTGTTCGACTCACAAAAAAGGAATCACAATAATTAACTCTGTTATTGGAGGATAAACCTTTTTTCCTGTGACTAATGTTCACTACAAGCATATATAGTATCTCAGTTGCACTCTTTAAACAAAAAAAGGCTTTTAAAGTAGCTTAAATATAAGATATATATTGCCATCTTTGTGTGTGTGTTTTTTTGTGTGTATATGTGTGTGTGTTTGTATATATATATATATCTCATTGGTTTAGACAATGTTGCTTTGATAGGTTGCAATGTTTTTACACCCTTTGGGGAAATATAATGTTTTCTCTGCATTTTTAACTTGAATAAGAGTATTTTAACATAAGATATTACATACTTCAGCTTTAAGTGCATACCAATTCAGGGTTTTCAGAGTAGCTCAAGAGTACCCTTCTGTTTTCATTGAGGTTGATACATTCTGCTTTTCCCAAAAGGTCTAGTGTATTGCTCGAGAATATTTTGCACATATCACATACCTAATCCAAGATGGTTGATTCTGTCTTTTTTTCCCCTTTGCGTGGAGATTGCGCTGACATCCCTTTGCTGGATGGCACAAAAAAACAAACAAAAAAAATAAAACGCTTTTGTTGTTTTGTTTGCTGCTGCGTTTTGTGGAAGGGAAGACCTAGGGGATTGCTGCAGAATACGCCACAGATCTTTGTCTTCTTGTTTTCAAAACAGACAATTCTGTGCGGAAGAATGTGGGATGAAATATAGAACTCGTGAGACAAGCTACAAATGCAATCATGTCAAGCATATAATAACTTCATTTAGAGAGACTGGTGGGTGAGGATAAATCAATGACGGACGGGGGGGGGGGGGGGGGGGGGGGTTCAGGCAGGGTGGGCTGTAATAAGTGAGTTTGAGTGGTACAGTATGTGTAGTCTGACAATCTCTCTCAATAAAGGGACTGTGCATTGTAGCATTTCAGAGCTGCGTAGGAGGGACTTGAAAAATGAAGGAAACGAGAAAGTGCATACAAAGTTTAGTAAAACATAATAGTCCTGTGTGGGGTCTGCACTTTGTATCTCTGTCGCCATTCTGAATGGTTTTGCCATGTGTCAGATGAGTCCTGCACCCACACGTTTTCTATTGCTATTTCATAGGCCACACACTGCAAATAAATACAGTTGTCACTCTTCTTCTAAGTGCTGTGCACACAGCGTCTCTCTCTCTAATTACAGTGAGTGAAAACATCTTTCTACAACCATATACAATCCTGAAAAGTTAGTGACAACCATATTTTCATTAAACCTGTGCAATGTGTATAACCGAACTGAACAACTAGTGTAGTTAATGCAGTGACATCAATATCTTTTGGATATTCTCAGTTTGTCTTTGGGCAGTGTAAGATAATGTGTCTTGACTCATTTGCATATTTTGACACCATTCTGTCTCTCTCCAACGTAGTTGCTCCAACCAGCCCTGCAGTCTTGAGTATATCCATTCAATGTGGTTGCATTGCATATGATATGATCAAGTTGGTCTCCCTAAACTCTCAAACTACTTATATTTATCTGAAAACCGGTATTGGTGAACCTGCTGAAAACCTTTGGCAGCTATGGACAATATGCTGCACGTTTGCTGCAAAGCTCATTTGCATGTGAAAATAATAATCGCAAATTTGTGGCAAGTTTGCAGCAAATTTGTCATGAACTCTCGATTTTTGTAAGGGTTTTGAAATCAACACAGAATAGAGATTCAAGTTTCTTGTGCGATGTGCACGAGGGTTAATTCTTATATATAATGCACAGAGATGCTGCCTACAAAGAGCTTGCAAAATTTGTCATTGAATAGCTTCTGTTTTAGATAGGATGCTGCCCTAAGGCTAGTGTACACAACTCGACTCAAGCTCGTCTCTTTTGATGTATTGAGTCCACGAAATAAAAATAATTATTTACCCACATCCCCATACCCGCTGACTTTATTATTCTCAGCCGATTTACTTTTTTGTCCTTTGCAATCAAGTGCCAGTAACCGTAATTGTTTTTCATATTTGTTGACGTGTTATCAAGAATTCACAAACTGTGAGTTTGTGAATTAATTTTCACAATTTTTAGAAGCATTTTGGGTGATCCGTTTGAAACGAGACAATGCTTAAGAAAGCAGTAAAGTTTTTTTTTTCTGAGTCTGATATCAACATGCAGGGACACAGGTTTGAGAAGCATGCACATTAAAAGCTCAGTTAAAAGTAATGCTCTAAAATAACTGTGTGTGTGTATATATATGTATATATATGTGTGTGTGTGTGTGTAATAAATATATTATATATATATATACACACACACACACAAAGATGGCAATATAAATCTTAAGCTACTTTATATAACTGTAACACTATTAAGGTTGGGAAAGGAGTAGGCGGGAACTGGATGAACCATCAAAATAATATTAATGAAAACAAAAAGACACACAACACAAAAGCACACACTGCAGCTGCACGTGACTCTCTCTTTCCCACCACGTGCCGCTGGATTTATCCCTTTCCTTAGCTGATTAGCCCGATTGGGGGCCAGGCCGTAATCATGGCCCGGCCCTGCCCTCCTCCTCGTCACACTCCTCCCTTTTTTGCCTCAACACAGGGAACCCATCGTGCCCTTCTGGCCCCGCCTGCGGCAGGCTTTTCCTTGCCTCTCTAGAGATGGGGAGGGGGACGAGGGGAGGGAAAAAACAGAGGAGAGGGAAAGGGCAAAGCAGAGTGACAGCGATAGTGAGGAAATACCTGGTTTGCTGGTACACAGATACGCTGTTGCCCGTCCCTCAGCCACTCCCCAACCTCTGGCGGACAACAGCTCGCTCCTCCCCTGGTGGATGGTAGTGGGTCCTCCGGCCCTAGGCAGACAGTCACGCTCCTACCACGTCTTTTTTTCTATGGGGCAGGGGCAGCGTGCCTCAGATCCTTGGCGGCCGGCAGTGACGTCTCTGTCCCCAGACAGACAACTGCGGCTGCTCCTGGGTTGGCTGGTAGTGGCGAGGACTCAACGACAGCTTATCCCTCCCCCTTCCAGGGTTTCGGCACCAATGTAACAGGGTTCAATGGAAAGGAGGAGGCGGGAACCAGATGAACCATCAAAATAATGTTTAATGAAAACAAAAAACACACAAATGTAAACACATACAGGGCAGTTGCCTGTAGCTCTCTCTCTCTCCTGAACTGCCGCATCTCATTTCACTTATCCCTTTCCTCTGCTGATTAGCCCGATTGGGGGCTGGGCGTGCGTTGTCACGGAAGTAGTCACGACCCGGCCCCTCCCTCCTCATCACAATAAAATGAGTGCAGCATCATTCTGCTCTAATTATCATGTTTGTACATAATTAAGAGAAACTGTGTGCTTTGGTTTTCTTTTTTGCGCTTTATTCGTCATATAATTCAGTAATACACATACGGAATGACAGATGTGTCCTAATGAATTCAGAGACTCTCCACTCGAAATCCAAACACAAGTGGTCAATGTGACTGGATCAACCAAATGCATCTTAATACCAGGTTGTAGACAGGACCTCAGTTGGGGACGAATTGTCATGTAATTGATACACAATCAGTTGTGTAGTGTGCACACCAGAGCGATGGAAAACAAGACTGAGTACATATATTGCTGTTTTTGGTCAAATTAATTATACAAAATATATAAATATAAAAACAAAACATTGTGTAGGCCAGCTAATGCATATTGCTCAAAATGTGAAAGATCTATAAGGACAGCTTATGTAAGAAGACTAAATGAATGCGCTGCCCTGTAAATAGCCATTAGCATGAAGTGACTGAAAGGGACTTTCAGGGGAGCTTTATAGTGAACAATGACTTTGAAATGCAAAATAGTCTCAGTCAATCAACATTTAGTCAGTATGCCTAGGTAAAATGGGTGCAGGGTTTCTTGATTTTACTCTCATGTCAGACTTGTGCAAATCTGGTAAATGCAAGAGCTTTCAATACAAAATAAAAAGCGAATACAAAATAAGAGATGAAAGCACAGATCTTTCATCTTTGGCCATAAAAAGGCATCAAAGAGAGTTTGGAAAGCCTGCCAAGATGTTTTGTGTTGCACGCAAAAGACATTGTTCTTCTAAGCACTTTTACACTTGATGAAAACTGGCCATTTCATGAAAGTGAATGTATAGCTGCAAAATTAGATAACTGTGAGCTTGCTGGTTGAAAAGCGGCAGAAAGTTGTAACAGAGATGTGTCATCTTGGTTATACCTTGTTTGTCCTTAGTTTACCTCTTGGATTACACCACTAGTCAGTACACCATTATACACATGGTCTTTTTCCTCTATACACACACCTATAGACAGGAAGGGAAGGGGAAGGGAGGTAGGATAAAGAGAGGAAGGCTGAATTTTTTTTTCATTTTGAATGGTAAGTTTTACAGGAGCAGAGAATCTGCTGCTACACAAACTCATAATTAACATATTTCAGTGTGAAACCACCGAGAGCATCTGTTAGAGAACTCCAAGTATTTTGTCTCATGAGCAATCTAATTATGTTTTTACATTCCGACAGACTTTAATTGAATGTTCTGTTTGTGTAACCGAATATTTAAATAAATACCACTAACACTACATCAGTAAAACAAGAGAGATCAGTATTTTCTTGTCTTAAGAGAAACTAGAAAAGTATTACCATCCACAATGGTATGCAGTGTAATAATATATTTAGAGCTGTCAGTCGATTTTATTTTATACACTATACTTTTTTCCTGTCAAAATGCACTTATTTAAATATTAGGAAAGAAAACAATATGTAACAATAATGCTTTAGTAACATTTTCCAAACAAAGCCTTCCATATATAAAGATCAAAATGCACTAAAATAGCACCAATTAAATTAACACTAAACGCTTCGTAAACTCTAAGTGGGAGTTTGACTATTTGAAAGAACTAGTCTTCCAAATAGGTTGCTGCATTAAAGGGGTCATTTCATAAGGAATACAATTGTTCTTGATATTTTCACATATAAAGGTCTTTCTACTACAAAAATATACTGTACTTTTCAGAACTCAAAACTTAATTCCCTATGCAATAAAAGCGTTTATTGAAACCAAACTGCCAAACGCCTCATTCTATACATTCGCATGTTAGTGATGTCACAAAGGGTACTCATTATTTCATGACCACCTCTACAGCAACAACATCAACACCTATTTTAAATCATTGCACCCATGGCCCCGCCCACTGATGCTCACTTCGTAAACAGAGAGAAAAACAAAGGGCCTACTGTGCTCTCACTACTGAACTGCAAAAGGGACCCATCTGGACTATTTTTAATTACTTTTATATTTAAACATGCCCTACACAGACATCTTTGATTGTTGTCATGTCTCTGGTATGCTTTTAAAAGATGCGATGTCAAGTTTCAGCTCTGAACGTTTCTTTGTGTTGTTAGCAATGGCAGTAGTAGCGCCAGCATAAAATGGAACGGTATACCTTTTTACTGTCGCAAAGAGTCGCCACAACAGACTCTTCCATTGTTGACAGCATTATTGTTTATAATGGGTTCTTCTATTGCTTTTGATGTGACACACCGCTCGCGTCCAGTGTAGACAGAGTGTGAGTGTTAACAGTTGTGCTTGAGACGTCTAGGTTACATATGTAACCTCCGTTCCCTGATGGAGGGAACGAAACTTGTGTCAAAGAAATGACACAAGGGGTCTCTCTTGAGCGCCGAATATGCCCCCGGACATACGGGTATAAAAGTGGGGAAATACGTCGAGTTCATTCAGGATTTTTCTGAGGAGCCAGAAATTGTAAAGCCACAACAGTGGCTTGGCTCAGTGATGTGGCCGGAGGACACAACGTCTCGTTCCCTCCATCAGGGAACGGAGGTTACATATGTAACTTAGATGTTCCCCGCCTGTCGCTCACTTCGAAGTTGTGTCGAAGAAGCGACACTAGGGGTCCAATTTATATCACGCCATGTGCTGAGCCGTGTATGTGTACTGCTGACACAGGAGCGGGCAGGTATTTTACGTGCAAAGGCTGTGCATTAAGCTGTGTCAGACTGCGCGTACCCTTCCCCAATGCCCCCCAAAAAAGTATTTGGAATCCTTCTGGTTACCCTAGACAGGGGAACAAGGTGACGCTTGCCAACCTGGGAATGGGCCAAGCCTGGCTGGGCCTCTTTTCTCTCTATGTTTCTCCACATAGAGCAAAAATGGCTGGGGCCTTTACACGCATGGAGGGAAGGGGGTCTTACCCAGTTACCTATTCTTTCAGGGGGAAAAGATCCTGCGGAGGCCAGAAGGGGGAGGTAAAGGTGGCAAATACATCACATGGGTTTTTAGGCGACATGTGGAATCACATGTCTCAAGGAGGGGGGAGTTGCTACAACATGGTGACTGGAGGGCAGCTGGGGCTGCCTATGGGAGATGCGGGTCCACTTCGTAAGGGGACCGTACTGCGGAAAATACACACAGGGGGAGACCATGTAGGAGTCCTGACCTGTGGAGCACCTATTCCAGTACAGGGTAGATTAAGTACCCGCAGTGGACTGGGTCGGTGAGTTGCTCCGCTGAACTGCGGACCCAAAGGGCTAGGGAGGAATCATCCAGGGATCCGGATGGGTGGGACCTCCTGGGAGAGAAAGCGCACAATTTTACCTTGGCCGAGGGAAAGGGCGCCAGGTGCAACCGATCCACCCGGCCAGTCTGTCAGCGTGTTACCAAGTTCTACCGGCTCGGACCTGAGAAAACATGGGACGATAATGACTCAACCCTGAGATTGTAAAATCTTGCAAAGGTATTAGGTGTTGCCCAACCCGCTGCTCTACATATGTCTGCTAGGGAGGTACCTCTGGCCAGTGCCCACGAGGCAAGGCCCGGGTGTGATAAGCCAATGAAATGGCATCCACCACCCAGTGGGAGAGCCTCTGTTTGGAGACAGCGCTCCCTTTCCGCTGTCCACCAAAGCAGACAAAGAGCTGCTCAGAGCATCTAAAGCTCTGTGATCGATCCAAGTATGTACACAAATCAGGTCTCGGACAAAGCAACAAAGGGGCTGGGTCTGCCTCCTCCCGGGGCAGTACTTGCAGGTTCACTACCTGGTCTCTAAAGGGCGTGGTAGTAACCTTGGGAACGTAGCCGTCATGGTCTTAGGATCACATATGTGTCTGCCGGACCAAATTCCAAGCAGGTGTTGCTAACAGAGAACGCTTGTATGTCCCCAACCCTCTTGATGGAGGCGAGCGCGATCAGCAGGGCCGTCTTTAAAGAGAGGGCCCTGAATCCAACCACTGAGAGATCCCAGGAGGGGAACAGGCTTAGCTGGGAGGGGTTCAACCTCTGGGCGCCTCTTAGGAACCTGATGATTAAGTCGTGCTTACCCAAAGACTTGCCATCTACTGCGTCGTGGTGGGCCGCAATAGCAGCAAAATACACCATCAGGGTGGAAGAGGACAGCCTCTCCTCCAGCCTCTCATGCAGAAATAAGAGCACTGATTTAACTGCACACCTCTGTGGGTCTTCAGCCCGGGAAGAACACCAAGCGCCACTTCAGGGCATAAAGTTGCCTGGTTAGAAGGGGCTCTGGCTTGGTTGATTGTGGCTATGACAGCAGGTGGTACACCAGCTAGATTTTCCACGTCCCGTCTAGGGGCCAGACGTTGAGTTCCAAAGATCTGGGTGCGGATGCCAGAGCATGCCCCATCCCTGAGAAAGAAGGTCTTTCCTCAGAGGAATTCGCCAGGGAGGGGCTGGCATGAGGAGTAAGAGGTCCGAGAACCAGGCCCGGGTGGGAGCCATTAGGGTGACTTGTTCCTCATCCTCCCTGACCTTGCACAGCACCTGTGCAAGAAAGGCTCACTGGGGGAAATGCGTACTTGCGCAGCCCCGCAGGCCAGCTTTGTGCCAGTGCGTCTGCCCCGAGGGGAGATCGGGCATACCAGAGCATGCAGTGGGAGGTCTCTCGGGAGGCAAACAGGTCTACCTGGGCCTTGCCAAACCGTTCCGACTTGAGTCGCTGCTGGCTCCAAAGGAGGAGACGACAGGCGAGTCGTGACATGTGGCGGGAGCGTATGCCGCCTTGGCGATTTATGTACGCTACTGCGGTGGCACTGTCTGACTTGATCAGGACATGTTTGTCTCGAACTAACGGGAGAAAATTCCGCAGGGCAACTCCAGGCAGTTGATGTGCCAGCGCAGAGGGGCCCCTTTCCAATGGCCCGCCACTGCGTGCCCGTTGCACACTGTGCCCCAACCCAATCTGGAGGCGTCGGTCATGACCAAGACGCATCGGGACACCTGCTGCAAGGGTACACCTGCCCGTCTGACCAGGGTTTGAATGTTTGGTGGCAGGCAGGGGTGACCATCACACAGTGCGTGCCACGGTGCCATGCCCGTCTCGGGACTCGAGTCTGAAGTGGTCTCATATGCATCAACCCCAGCAGCGCGACCGCTGCGGAGGATGCCATATGCCCCAGGAGCCTCTGGAAAAGTTTAAAGGGGACCACTGTGCCCGGCCTGAAGGTGGCGAGAAATTCCAGCACCGACTGTGCAAGCTCGTTGGTGAGATGTGCTGACATTGAGACTGAGTCTAACTCCATGCCGAGAAAAGAGATGCTCTGAACCGGGGTGAGCTTGCTCTTTTCCCAGTTGACCTGAAGCCCCAAACGGCTGAAGTGCCTGAGCACCTGGTCTCTGTGAGCGCATAGTAACTCTCGAGAGTGGGCCAAGATAAGCAAGTCATCGAGGTAATTGAGTATGCGAATGCCGGCTTCTCGGAGCGGGTCAAGGGCTGCCTCTGCGACTTTCGTGAAGACGTGAGGGGACAGAGACATGACGAAGGGGAGGACTTTGTTCTGATACACAGCATGCTGGGACTGTTGAGATCTGGTGGCAGAGTGCCGTGAGAATGACATTTGTGGGCCAGGTGACCCAGAGACAAAGGAAATAGCTCTTTTTCTGAGAATGTGGCAAATGAAATAAATTCAACAAAAGATTCTCCTCCTGGCCCTCCACCAGGAGACAGAGTGGTCTGCTTTCCAGCTCTGGAGCTAACATCTTGGTCCCTGGGTCGAGTGTCTCAGGAGCACCTGGGAGCCTTGCAGGTCCTTGAGGGGGTCCGTGAGATGGGGGGGGGTGTCTGCTTCCTGCTGTTTGCTCGACGCTGGGGCTGAGAGCTGTGCCCGGGTTGAGGCAGAGCAGGGTGTTTCTTAGCTGCAGGAGGACGCCCTTGGCGGGCAGACGGGGCATGGCCCATGGCGGAAGGCTTGCGGAGGGCTAGGATGTGCGAGGTGGCCTCCATCTGCTTCTTCACCGCAGAGAACTGCTGGGCGAAGTCCTTGACGGTGTCACCAAAGAGGCCGACCTGGGAGACAGGGGTGTTGAGAAAGCAAGCTTTGTCGGTCTCACGCATCTCAAATAAGTTCAGCCACAGATGATGTTCCTGGACCACGAGCATGGCCATTGCCTGCCCGAGTGACAGCGGACCACGTCGGAAGCAGCATGTCCGGCGGCTCCTAAGGTTTTGGCAGAGAATGACGATGTTGTCCTTCAGGCCTTAGAGGGGAGCACAGGGCGACTCCACCATGTGGTAGGGTTCCGGGCATAGGTGGAGCGCAACAGCCCTATCCACCTGGGGAATCGGCGTATAACCGTGGGCCGCTCTGCCAAGAGCGGATGAGCGAGTGGCTTTGTGACGAGTAGAGAGGGGTGCTCTCCACGAAGAAGTCAGCTCATCGTGCACTTCCGGGAAAAAAAACAGGAACGGGGGGGTGAGCGGCACGCAGACTCCAGGAACCAGTCATCCAACCGCAATGGCTGTGGGGAGTACGGAGGGTTCCAGTCCAGCCCCACACTGGTGGCGGCCCGGGAAAGCTTGTCGGTCATCTGCGCGTCAGCCTCAGCCTGGGCATGCTGGCCCGAAGGCGGCAGACCAGGGGAGTCATCAGCATTAGACGCCGCGCTCTCCGATGTAGCGGTGAGCTCTTCCACCTCGACCTCTAGAGGATGCTGTCGCCCTGAGCACGGATGGGAGTCAATAGGCATGCTGGGGGCGGGTGGTCCGAGGGGGCGTACCCGGTGAAGCTGCACCCGCTGCCATCCCCAGATTGCCTCCAGCACCAGCCGCATCATCCTCAATTCCATGGGAAGGAGGAGCAATGCGGGGGGCGGCTGGAGTGGCGTGCTTTCTGTTGAAAGCAAGCTGCGACCGCAACGTTGCCATGGTCATGCCTTCGCAGTGAGAGCATGAACCGTCCGCAAACACTGCCTCGGTGTGATCGCTGCCCAGACACACGAGACAACGCCTGTGGCCGTCTGAAGCGGAGAGCACTCTACCGCATCCAGGAACTACACAGGGGCGGAATGGCATCTTTATAAAGACTGTGTAAATGCTCTTTTAGAGGAAAATACTCTTTTATAGAGAAAATCACTCTTTTAAATAAACTCTTTAAGCTTTCTGGGGCAAGCTGCACTGCCGTGCAGAGAAGGAGAAAAGCCGCTGAAGTGTGCCGTAGATCCAACAGCAGGCAGAGCGACAGAGGAACAAAGGCAGGAACAGGTGTGTGTGACTCGCAGCTGACTGCACACACGACCATCAGCTCCGAAGAAAATTTCTGAATGAACTCGATGTATTTCCCCACTTTTATACCCATATGTCTGGGGGCGGGGTATGCAAATACTGTCTGCCAACTTCTCATTGGCCTTTTTTCATAGATCAGAGGCATATTCGGCGCTCAAGAGAGACCCCTATTTTCGCTTCTTCGACACAACGTCGAATTGAGCGACAGACGGGGAATGAACAGTTTAATAATTTGCATGCAACGTGTTGGATGTGCGTTATATGTAAAACCTTGAAATTTATAATACTGCTGTTAGCCAATCATAACAATGGGCATTTGCAATTTAGCATTTGGATTATTTACCCAAGTCTGGCAATCAATTTTTCATAATATAGGTACAAAGTCCTGTTTTGATTTAGCATGTTTTGATGTGTACTCCAGACACAAATAACTATATTATTGTTGCTGGAGCATTTCCATTGTGAAACAGAGACCAGATATCGATGTTCAACCCTTAGACCTTTCAAAAGATGTATAATTTGTCAACATTTCTAAAGTTTATGGACAGTAAATTGTATTGTAAATGTATGCAAGCCCGTAAGAGGGTACAATGTGTTTCAACAGGTAGAATATTTCGATAATTCTACAGGAAAACAAGACAAAAATACTTGAAAATAATTGTTGCATTGTATATTTTCGAACCACATAACAACTCACTGTCATCCTTTCATGTAAAATACTTTTTAATAATTATATTTTTCAGATCTGAGTAATTGCATAATTATCTATAACATTAAATCAGCATCAACTCATAGTTTGTATGCAAATATATATAACTAGGCATAGTATGAATGATATCATATTGTACGAACAAAACCTTACTATTAATTGCGAGGGAATTTTATGCACCCACATTTTTGCTACTTTTTGCTAGTAGCTTTTAGTGAAGTTAACTACTTTTTTAAAGTTTAGTTTGAATGTACCATAGTTTAACTACTTTTAAGTAATACTGAGTTACAGTTTCAAATGAGTAGTAGTAGTAGTAAATTTTTTAAAGTACAAAATATGGTAATTTTAATAAATTGTGCATGTTATATGTTATTGTTAGCAGTGGGTTGTCTCATATTTCTAGAGTTTTGTGGTGTTTCAGGTTGTGTAGTTTCTTAGGACTCTTATCTTAACAACCAACAAACACACAGACACACACACACACACACACACACACACACACACACACACACACACACACACACACACACACACACACACACACACATGCACACACTGGTTAGGAAAAAAAAAAATTAATCACTTTAACAGATATTGAAACCCAATATAGTTATCAATGTTGAGTGTGTGGATGAGGAGATCAAAACACACTGATGTTCCGAAAAGTATGCTGTACATTTCTCTCACACCAGTACAGCTGCTGCTGTCTCCAAAAGACCATCACTCCTGGAGAAAAGAACACTTAACAGCTTCTCCACTGATGTCAGACAAAGTGTCAAATCTTGGGGATTATTCAGAATCACTCATGGGGAAAGCAAATGAGAAACTTCAGTTGTTCATTGAGGAGCATTCATTTTGCATTTCCACATTATAAAGAGTGAGTGTGCCCAATCAGATGTTAATCTTCACCAAATGTCATCTCCATTTATCAGAGTTGTACAGATGAGTCTGGTACCTCCTCACACATTATGAATGTTTGCGAAGTGAGATCGCTCATTGTCATTCGTGGAGAAGCCTTGCATCTCTCAAGCAGGAGGTTGACATTTACTATTCGGGATGGAGAGATGGGTAAAGGTCTAGTGGATGTGACACAGAGCATATGGTTTTGCTCATTGGAGGATTTCAGCACTGATGCCTGCATTCAAATGCCTTGTGTTGGTTTCCAAGAGAACATATATGGAATTACACCTTCAAAGGACACCTGACTGACAGACTTCTGTCTTTTTCTTTGTTTTTGTTTTGTTTCAGTCTTAGACCAGATAACAGTGCAAATCAAAAATTAAGATCATAACACTGTGTTAATTTACAAAGAAGAAACGTTCTGTGGAGATAATGTACAACTCACTTGTGACCACCATTCTACTAAGTACCTTATAAAACCCAGTCTCTGAGTTTTTTTTATTCTGTAGATTTTCTGTATTTTCTCTAGGTTTACTCTCTTTTTTTATATTCATTTTTAAAGCAACTAATGCTTTACTTTCCTCTATTTCCACATAAAACTGAAGACTAAAATGATCTTACATTTACGCATTTGGCAGACGCTTTTATCCAAAGCGACTTACAGTGCCCTTATTACAGGCACAATCCCCCCGGAGCAACCTGGAGTTAAGTGCCTTGCTCAAGGACACAATGGTGGTGGCTGTGGGAATCGAACCAATGACCTTCTGATTACCACACTACCAGTTATGTGCTTTAGACCACTACATCACCCCCACTACGATCCTACGATCTTGATCCTTCTGTTCAGAGAGTGCAACATGTTCTCATAAAGCATGGTGTAACCTTCCATAAATATTAGGGCTGGGAAATGTAAAGCAGTAATTTTTGTGATTAATTGTTGACTGTTAAACACATAAAAAAATATTAACACTAATGACGCAGTATCCAAGCATGTCCTGAGCATAATAAACACGGGAGCAAATTTACTGTACGGAGAATGGAAACTTCACCCACAAGTGGTGAGCTAGGTCTTCCAGTTGCATGAAAGCACCCAGTCACTGTCTTCTGAACCAGTGTCAAAAGCGAAATCACACATGAAAGACCCAGCGGGTGCTTGATAGAGACTGAACAACTGAAACTGACAGAGTAAATAATAGTTTTGAGATTGTAAACTTCAGCAAATTCAGCATTCAGTTTGTTTTATATATGTATATACAGTGTCTTATCATGCATTGGTAATTTACTCTAAATTAGTTATCTTGCCAATAAAGCTTGATTTGTATTGAATCCAACCATTTGATCCTATTACTAAATAAAGTTTACTGGAAAATGCCAGAAGATTTTGCTACTAACTTCTAATTATGTCCACTGATTTTATTGCATAAAAATAAAATAAAAATTATATATACATACATAATATATATATATACACATATACATACATAATATATATACATACATAATATATATATATATATATATATATATATATATATATATATATATATATATATATATATATATATATATATATATATATATAGATGAATAGAACAGTTAGTTCTGGTCCTTGAATCTGATTGGATAAGAGACGTTCCATGAGCACTGATGCTCTGATACCATCAGCTCTCCAATGCTTCACTGTGTGTGTATCACTCCACTTGTGTTCGTGCCGTTCTAAACAAAAGTATAAGAGTAGTGCATATGTGTTAAGAGTTACTTTATTAGTGTCTCTAACATGCATTTTTTATTTAATTTTTTGACATTGCATATGTTAGCCAGCATATGTTTGGTACCTATAAATGGCTTCCTGTTTGACCTTTTCTGTATTTCTCTGTTTTATTACTCAAATCAGTCACACAGATCCCCTGAAAACATTCAGAACACATCAAGCACAGAGCATGACTTTAGGGAAGAAACTTCCCTAGATGACTTTATTAAAACATTAAAACAACCCACTCTTAAGTTTTTTTTTTTTTTTTTTTTTTAAACAATGCTTTACATATAAAAACAATAATAGTACATTTAAAATTAACCTTTATTT
Source organism: Moxostoma hubbsi (assembly GCA_032164185.1). Lineage (NCBI taxonomy): Eukaryota > Metazoa > Chordata > Actinopteri > Cypriniformes > Catostomidae > Moxostoma > Moxostoma hubbsi. The sequence continues at coordinate 11,377,442 of JAVLUX010000031.1, read as the reverse complement.
CCCCTAAATTATTTTATTGTTATGTTTCTCATACTTGATCAAAACTCAGTAGCCAGATATTTTTTGAAGATTTAAGAGGTGAACTTTTTCAGAAAGGTACATTTTATCTAGTACATTCCAGTAACAATTTGACCCAGTAAAAACATTGTGCAAAAATACAATAAAAACACATACTGTACATGACTGGAAGTGGTTTATTTCTACACAATCAAAAAAAAAATCATTGTAGGTTAAAACTCAGTTATAGCAATTATTCATGTTTATTAATTTCTGGGGTAGCATAAGTAATGTAACATTCTTCATGGATGTGCATGTTGTCAATTATATAATCAAGATTAGGATAAGTCATGAAGTATTACCTTGTTTTGAGGGCAATTATAATGGCCTTTGGGTCTCTCGGACACCAAGCAGAATGTGTTATTAAGGAAATTTAGCAATACTCTGTAATTTGCTTAGAGAATAAAATCTAGCACTGAGACCTGCTTTTCCAGCATGTGTTAAACTAATACTGCAGCTTTGCAAAAAATAAGGAGAGATATTTAAATGGTCCATTACAAGCATTTCAGTAAAACAAATTATTTAATCCCACCATTTTCTGTCTGAAAGGTTCACAATGACAGCAGAGCAGCTCTTGGTGTGAAAATGGATAAATGTCCAAACTAAATAAATCTAAAGAGCTTAATGACATAAGCAGATTGTGGAGCACAGAAACAGTCTGTAAGAGTGTTAAATGGAATAATCCCAGCCATGTGGCGCCTTAGAGGAAGTTGCTCATCATTTAGTTACAAACACTTCCTGTTAAATTTAGGTATTGGTGATAAATGGTAAAGAACATAAACACAACGTATAACAAGTCAAGATGAAACATGATCACATATGTTTAGACACCCATTGTAATCAAATGATCCAAACATCAGTCAATAAGGCCCTGATTACACCTGGTATTAACATTTGTCTCTGGTGATCCGATCACAAGTGGTTAGCGGAGACAGATAGCTGTTTACACCAGGAATTACATATATCCTAAATGTGTCTTCTAGGGCCATTTGTGGTTGAATTTTGGGGGCTGGGAGTTTCTCTGATTTTGTGACTACTATACATGCATTGTTGGGCAGTAACAGATTACATGTGTGTGGATCTAACAATGCAAAGTTGATCTAACAATGCTAAATTAATGGCATCATTTAAGTTATAGCTTAGTTCGCTCATGAACCACTCAGTAAAATCCTTCCTCATGCTCCTCTTTCACAATTTGAGCCAGATGAATCTTGGCATTGTCACCCTGGAATATGCCTGTGCTGTCAGGGAAGAAAAAAAATCCATTGTTGGGAAAACATGGTCCTTCAGTACGTTCAGGTAGTCAGTTGACTTAATTTTATTTTATTGCTGCGTAACGTTGCTGAGCCTAGACCTGTCCAATTGAAGCTGATGATCATAACACTGCATCCATAGGCTTGTACATTGGGCACTATCCATGATGGTGAATAGCTTCATGCACTTCCACTTTACCCTGCCCATCACTTTGGAACAGGGTAATCTAAAAGACTCAAGAGACCACATGACCTTTTGCTCCACAGTCCAATTTTTATGCTCCCTAGCAAAGCGAGTGAAACACCATTTCATATAATTTCTTATAATTTGGGTAATGTTAGTTTTTCCCTTTTGTTTTGTCATCTATGGTGGTTACGGACCTGGATGAGACATCTATCTAATTCTGTTCCCAGTCCTCTGAGAATTTTTGTCAACTAGCCTTAATGATGAATGATTCCTGAGACATGTTTCAAAGAAGTGTAAATGATTGCTAATTTTCACAGACAGGAGTGAAACATGACAGGAGCCAAGCATGGATCAGATGCTTTTTCTGGCCCAAACCAGCCTGAGCATTGGAGATGCCTAAGATGTATTACATCCTAGAGGTACAGTTTATTGCCTTCTAACAAAACTCTATGTTGAGAAACAAAGCAACCTTTCATACCATAACAGCTGCCTGACTTTTCTGTCACCTCAACCTAAAACAGGGTTCACATATTCTCTCCTAAAAAAAAATAGTCAAAGTGGACAATCTGCTCTTACAACAGAAGCAGAAAACATTTCTGCCTGGCCTTTAAGCTTAGTTTATTTTAAAAGATTTTAAATGGACTGGAATGGCCTCCAACTGAAAAATGAAGACTCCAACATCGTTCTATGGCCTTTATGCTGTTCCACTTTATCATCACACAGTTAAGATTTACTTTTGAAAGGCCATGTGAACTCAGTGATGTCCATTAAACTGGTGGGCAGATTTAGGAACATGGTGTGGAGGTCTATAAACATCCACTCGGTACTCTAAGTCAGTAGTTGCCCTTGGTTATGGCACGATGACCCATTAAAAACCCCTTGAAGAGGTTACTGAACAAAATTAAGGAAAGTTGACAAAAAGGGAAAAGGGTCTTCAATTTTGTTATATTTCAGAGTTTCATTCAGAGATGTTAGGTATTTTGTATAGTAGTGCAAATATAGCTAAATATGGCCGTTGTGGGTATTTTTTTTTTCTCTGGTTTTACTCAATTTAAATGGATTTTTCAATTCTTTTTTTTTTCAAATCACAAGGTCTAGGGTGATAATGGGTTATCGACTCAACATCTGATCTACCCTCCACAAGCAGTTGTGTGCAAAAAGAGAGACAATCAAGATGTTAATATACCCCCAACTTTCCTTTCCAATAAGTACAAGGAAAAAGGGAAGTTGTTGTAAACCCAGTATTGCCTCCTGTGGTGTGTGCTTCCTTACACTGAAAGCTTTATCATCATTTAAAAAGTTGAACTCCTAAAGACACAAATTGTAATTAAGTTTAACTCCTAAAGACATGAAATTTAATTTTGCAATATATGTAGGAAATCATGATCACTCACATTAAATGAAGACTCCAGTTTTATCAGTGACCTTATAAAAGTGCTTTTATTCTACATTGAGGGGGTCTACACATATTATGGCTGTCATGTTATAATCAAGCCGAATACTAATGGATTAATCTCAGTAACCGCTGTGTTATTTGACACTTTCACTCACTGATTAAGAAAACAAAATTTCTACAATGTCATCTGAAATTGAAAACTATTGATTTTAAATGATGTTGTATCCAAGCTTCTAGGTGTCAATGTAAGTTCAAAATGACACAAAGACAAGAGTTACTGAGTGCAACTTTAAGTAGTCCTGATGGGGGGGATCTTAAATCTGGAGCAGAACTGCATGCTCAAGCCCCTCATTGTTTTCCCTTAACAATCTGTTGACCATTTCCACTTCAGGGACTAGGTGGACATGCAAACTCATGAAACTATATCTGAATGGCCTAAATCTATAATGAAGATGCACAATACAGAAAAATATAGCTTTAGTAACAGTATTTTGTCTGAAAATAGAGATCAAATTCTCTAGGTTTTATTTGTATAACCATTAACTAACTTTCCCAAAACTTAGCAGGGAGAACTTTCTCTATTCAGAATGTGCTCTGATGGTTTTATATATACAACCATAAATTAACCTTCCCAGAAATTTGAAGGGCACTTTTTGTATGACACGCTAAACTGAACATTCTCTAATAGTTATATTTACATTTTATTTTTCTTTCAAATTTGTCAATATTTTTCATTATCAGTTATTTGGTACTTTTTCATAAATGTTGGAGAGAGGTTGATAGACAGCAATGACTGACACAAGTGTTGAACAGCATTTGGATAAATGTAGAAATAAAGAACACAGTGTATGGGATTTGACTGGATTATAGTGAACAGATGTGAAAATCATAAAAGAATATGAGTAATATCTTATTAACTGCATCTGATACATTCACGCACATTTGATCCGGATGTGCGTAGTAATTTATTCCTCCGCAGAAATCTGCACGCTTGCCAGTGATGGGCAAGCTACTCGAAAACTATTTACAGAGACAAGTTAGCCAGAGACGGAGCACTCGTCTTAATAGGTAAAAGAGCCAATCACCTTTTAGATACAGACATTGTCTGACTGTCAACTTGATACTCAACAGAGTAAAATACACTGCCTGGCCAAATTATTATTTTTTTAAATAAAAATGGCTTTAAAAAAATGTTCTTTCCTGATGGCATGGGCATATTCCAGGATGACAATGCCAAGATTAATTTGGCTCAAATTGTGAAAGAGTGGTTCAGGGAGCATGAGGAATAATTTTCATACATAAAATGGCCACCATAGTGCCCTGACCATAACCCCTTTAATGTCTTTGGGGTGTGCTGGAGAAGACTTTCCTGAGTGGTTCAACTCTTCCATTGTCAAAACAGGATCTCTGCCAAAAACGAATGCAACTGTGGATGGAAATAAATGGAGTGACATTGCATAAGGTTGTTGAAATCTTATGCCACGATAAATGCATGCCGTAATCAAAGCTAAGACGGTCCAACAAAATATTAGAGTATGCAACTTTTTTTTGGCCAGGCAGTGTAGTTAAGCTAAGTTGAAAGCTACAATTTTGAGAATGTAGCAAGTTACACTACAAGCTACATGCCAAAAATATCTTGCTACTTATAAATGACCTTTTTTATCAACCAGATGCACAGAGCATACTGTCATAGGCAAGGCATCTAAAATACATATTCACATTTTAGCACACGTTTATCAAAGCCATGGGACAGTATAGTACAGTACAGTAAGGAGGACACAGAGGAACCTAAAATCAGAACTTCAGTTTTGCTTTCATGTAATTGTAAGAAATTGTTTGCCAGCCAATGTTTAATATCTTTGAAGCAATTTATGGAATTCTCAGATGAAAAGTTCTTACTCACTGGGAAATAAAATTGTGAAATGTCAGCATAACAGTGATAAAATATGCAGTTCTTCTGTAAAATATAGCTCAGAGGAAGCATATACAGGGAAAATAACAAGGGTCCTAAGATCGTCCCTTGAGGGACACCATACTGTTATTGAGCCAACATAGAAGGAAAAATTACCAACATTTACAGAGAACATCCGTTCTTTTAGATAGGAGGAAAACCACTGGAGGGCCATACTCTGGATGCCCACCATACATTCCAGACGAATGAGAAGAATATTATGGTAGATTGTGTCGAACGCGGCACTGAGATCTAATAAAATTAAGTGGACAGGTGAACCTGAATCATTGAGAGTACAATATCACTAGTGACCTTCAACAATTCAGATTCAGTGCTGTACAAGTGTCTGAAACCAGAATGAAATGTATCTAAAATGTTAAATGTATTTAGATAGGAGTATAGCTGCGAATAAACAACTGTCTCCAAAATCTTGGAAATAAAAGGCAGTTTGGAGATTTTTTTTTTTTGAACAAAAGAGGTAGAATTGCATGTTTAAAACTACTGGAAACACCTCCACTTGCTAATGAGCTGTTAATTATAGCTGTCACTCTGGAAATGATAGTCATGGAAACTTCTTTTAGATGGCGTGGAGAAAGAATATGGAGCTTGTAACTGGAACACTTCATCTTGGAGACTACATCTGCTAACTGTGCTGACGTAACTGGTTGAAAGTGAGTCAGGGAGATGGACAGGGAAGGAATTAGTAGTTGATCAAATTTTGCAGGTAGAATCACACCTTTAATCTGCTCAGTTTTGTGTGTGTAAAGAAGTTTAAAAATGTTTCACAGGTATCTTGGGTGGCATCCAGAAAAGCATTTTTAGTCGGGTTTAAAACAATAATGTTAGTCGATTTGCATTATCAGAGATTAATGTAGAGAAAAACTAAGCTTTCGCTTCCTTTACTATCTGATAGTTAGTTAAACATTCCTTTAAAATTTCATGAGATACCTCAAGCTTGTCTCATTTCCACTTGCGCTCAGCTTTTCTGAACTCTTGTCTGAGAGCGCTGGTGACATCATTTTGCCAACTCTCCTTGGCTTGAGCGGGTGACATTATCAATTGTAAAGGTACAAGATTTATTAAAAGCTTTAACAAATTATTCAGTGTAAAGTCCATCTAAGACATCATCTGTGAACTTTAGTTAGATACAATTCTGAAAAAAGAATGACAGTAGAAGAGAACAAGTAAAAACAGACACAAACATTATAGAATAATGGTCAGAAATGCAATATCTAAGACCACTAAGTTGGATACAGAAAGACCATAAGACAACATAAGATCTAATGTATCACCTATATTGTGAGTAGAACTAGTGACAAGTCATACTAAATATAAAGACTCAGTGAGGGAGATACATTCATTTACCAGAGGCATTGATAGACAGCATACATGAACATTAAAATCCCCAAGAATCAGGAGTCTGTCACCAAAAGACACCAGTCCAGAGAGAACTTCTGAGAATTGTTGGATGAATTCCTTATCAAATCTGGGAGGTCTGTACAGACGTGCACAGAAAGCAGGACCCAAGATGTCAGTCTTTAATAGTTGGACCTAAAAACTGGAATACATGTTCATAGGCAGTGTCCTGCATTTAAAAGTGTTTCTAAAAACAGTGGCAACACCACCTCCTCACCCAATTTATATCAGATGACAATACCATAGTCATTTGATATACAACTACTCTACCATTTTTATGTGAACCATTCTATATTTACAGTATATGGTGCTTCAAAGTATTTCAAATAATAACATGTTGCTACCATGGTTCTTTGATATATGGTTAGCATATACTACTGTATACAAGTAAGGTAATTCAAAGAATACCATGATCATATACCAAACGATATGATGCATTTGCAGGTTTGGTTTGCATTGATTATAGACAAATATATACTGCAACTCAATCAAATCAAATCACTTTATTGTCACACTACTATGAACACAAGTGCAACTGTAGGTGAAAGTCTTGTGTGCAGTTCCTAGCAACACAGCAGTCATGACAGTGGCGAGACATATAGCAATTTACAATAAACAACATATTAACACAACACAATTTACATATGAAATATACATATATTTACACAACACAGTACTAATATACAATGTACAGTAAACAATACTAACAATATAGAATAAACATACAATAAAAATAAAAAATAAGAGTATATAAAAATATAAAAGTATATATGTAGTAGTTATATTGTGGAGAATATAATTCACAGTCCAGTGTGAGATAATATATGCAGTGCAGTGCTGATTGTTGATAGTGAGAGATCATGTGTTCAAAAGTCTGATTTCTTGTGGGAAGAAGCTGTCATGTAGTCGGCTGGTGTGGGTCCTGATGCTGCGATACCGCCTGCCTGATGGAAGCAGTGAGAGCAGCCCATGTCTCGGGTAGCTGGAGTCTCTGATGATCCTCCGAGCTTTTTTCACATACCGCCTGTTATATATGTCCTGGAGGGAGGGAAGCTCACCTCCGATGATGTGTCTGGCAGTTCGCACTACCCTTTGCAGGTCTTTGCGGTTGTGGGCGGAGCTATTGCCGTACCAGATGGTGATGCAGCCAGACAGGAGAACAGTGTAGAACAGTGTGAGGATATGGTGGTTCATTCCAAACTTCCTCAGCCGTCTCAGGAAGAAGAGGCGCTTGTGAGCCTTCTTCACTACGGCCTCAGTGTGGACAGTGTCGGAGTTCCTCAGTAATGTGTACACCGAGGAACTTGAAACTGCTGACTCTCTCCACCTGTGCTCTATTAATGTTGATGGGGCTGTGTCCTCTGTATTTTCTCCTGAAGTCCACTACAAGCTCGTTGGTCTTACTGACATTGAGGGAGAGGTTGTGCTTCTGACACCAGCATGTCAGAGTGTGCACCTCCTCTCTGTAGGCTTTTTCATCATTGTCAGTGATCAGACCTACCACCGTCATATCATCAGCAAACTTAATGATGGCATTGGAGCTATGTGTTGCCACACAGTCATGTGTGAGTCACAATACCCCATAGATTTTCTATAGGGTTAAGGTCAGGCAAGTTTGGTGGCCAATTAAGAACAGGGATACCATGGTCCTTAAACCAGGTACTGGTAGCTTTGGCACTGTGTGCAGGTGCCAAGTCCTGTTGGAAAATGAAATCTGCATCTCCATAAAATTGGTCAGCAGCAGGAAGCATGAAGTGCTCTAAAACTTCCTGGTAGACGGCTGCGTTGACCTTGGACCTCAGAAAACACAGTGGACCAACACCAGCAGATGACATGGCACCCCAAACCATCACTGACTGTGGAAACTTTACACTGGACTTCAAGCAACGTGGATTCTGTGCCTCTCCTCTCTTCCTCCAGACTCTGGGACCTTGATTTCCGAAGGAAATGCAAAATTTACTTTCATCAGAGAACATAACTTTGGACCACTCAGCAGCAGTCCAGTCCTTTTTGTCTTTAGCCCAGGCGAGACGCTTCTGACGCTGTGTCTTGTTCAAGAGTGGCTTGACACAAGGAATGCGACAGCTGAAACCCATGTCTTGCATACGTCTGTGCGTGGTGGTTCTTGAAGCACTGACTCCAGCTGCAGTCCATTCTTTGTGAATCTCCCCCACATTTTTTAATGGGTTTTGTTTCACAATCCTCTCCAGGGTGCGGTTATCCCTATTGCTTGTACACTTTTTTCTACCACATCTTTTTCTTCACTTCGCCTCTCTATTAATGTGCTTGGACACAGAGCTCTGTGAACAGCCAGCCTCTTTAGCAATGACATTTTGTGTCTTGCCCTCCTTGCAAGATGTCAATGGTCGTCTTTTGGACAGCTGTCAAGTCAGCAGTCTTCCCCATGATTGTGTAGCCTACAGAACTAGACTGAGAGACCATTTAAAGGCCTTTGCAGGTGTTTTGAGTTAATTAGCTGATAAGAGTATGGCACCAGGTGTCTTCAATATTGAACCTTTTCACAATATTCTAATTTTCTGAGATACTGATTTTGGGGTTTTCATTAGTTGTCAGTTATAATCATCAAAATTAAAAGAAATGAACACTTGAAATATATCAGTCTGTGTGGAATGAATGTATACATTATACAAGTTTCACTTTTTGAATGGAATTACTGAAATAAATCAACTTTTTGATGATATTCTAATTATATGACCAGCACCTGTATGTGCACAGCTGTGATAATGACCGCCGTGAATTCCCTCGGTTGCCAGAATGGTCGACACTGAAGCATGAGATAATCCAGATCAGGAGAGAAGACTTGATAAAATGTACGTTCCTCTGATCACACCATGATTTGTTGATCATAAAACATACACCACCACCTCTGCTTTTACCTGAGATGTCTTTCGCTCTGTCCGCTCGGTGCACGGAGAACCCTGCGGGTTCGATGGCCAAGTCTGGAATCTCCACAGACATCCAGGTTTCTGTAAGGCAGATAACACACCAATCCCTCGTCTCTCGTTGGAAAGAGATCTGAGCTCTCAGCTAGCAGAGTTTGTTGTCCAGAGACTGAACATTTGCCAGTAGTATACTGGGTAGCGGGGGTCGATTTGTGCGATATCTTACTCTGATGAGAACGCCGGCTCTTTTTCCCCTTTTCCTTCTGCGTTTCCGCTGCCGGGTAGCCCAGACGAAGGGCTCCGCTGGCGTGTTTGTAAACAGCTGGTTGGCATTGAGGAATCTGAAGTCCGGTTTTCGGTGTGTAATTGCCGAAACAAAAGCGTTTGTCTGTCGTATGCAATAAGGCAGACAACATCCAAGACAAAAAAAACTAAAAACTTTAAACAAAACAAACAATAAACTGCAGTGATATGTCAGAGCTCGCAACTCAGCAGCCATACTCAGCGCCATCTTGAGCCCAAAAAAGGTCATCATCTTTGTTTTCTGTCTTGTACAGTATTCCATCTGTGTGTTTGTTGAGTAATAAACTGCTCCAAATTCATAAGTGGGCGCATGAGCTCTCACAACTCACCAATTTATTGTGAAGAACCGACTCACGAGTAATTCATTTGTGAAATTGTGTAAATCTTTAGTTCTAGTTCAAAACTGGCAGCAGTACACACCAGAGACATGGCATAATGTAGCAGTGTAGCGGTCGCTATTCCTGCCTCCTAATCAATAAAATAGCTTCACCAATAAAAAGTTTCTGCTACCTGCTCGCAAAGTAAAAATGTAGCCACTCTCACAATGTAAAAATGAATGGTCATTCCAGTGAACCGACTCACTGACTGACATTTTTTTTATCTATTCCTTCAATAAATATTTACTTCTAGATGTGTGATTAAATATATATCTTATTGATTTGATAAAGATTTTACGTATATAATCGAAAAGAACATGATTTATCAATATAACCGAGAAGTTGTTGTTTATCGATTACAAAAGAAAGAAGCGGAGAAGTCCCTGTTTAACTGTAAACTTCAGTGGTAAGAAATTAAGTTAATGTTAGCCTTAGTAAAGTTGTCAATACATTTTTTATTTTTATATGATGTGAATATATACACATGCAATGCAAGTCAAGCGATATGATTGGTTTTGGGGGAGAACAGACGAAAATATAACTCCTTTTCAAATCTTGCCATCTGCAGTCTCCTAGGTGATCTCACCCAAAATTGATTGTATCTCTTCAGAAGGCATGGATTGGACCACATGAGTTGTATGGATTGGTCCCTTTTGACTTGCATTGTATGGACATATTCACATCAAATCTCCATCAAAATATCATCATTTGTGTTCCACAGATGTAAGAAAGTCATACGAGTTTGAGATAGCATAATGGTGAGTAAATGATAAGAAAATTATAATTTTAGAGTTCATGTAACTTAATTTAAAGCTCCCAGAATGTTCTTGAACCAAAAATTGTTAGAGTTGGGAGGGTTTCTTTTGAAATGTATTCCACTACAGATTACAGAATACAAGCTGTAATATTCAATTGTAATGTATTCCGTTAGATTACTCAAAGTCTGTAACGTATTCCAAATATGGATTACTTCTTCAGCACTGGTAGATTTTTTTTTCACTTGTTTTGACCATAAAAACACATGTTAAAAATACATTCTCTGAAAAACCTAAATATCTTATGCAGTGTTGTTTCTAAAATAAGATCAATCTAACTGATCTTGTTTTAAGGACTTTTAAGATATTTTTTACAGGAAAACAATACATAAATTATTATCAAGAATATGATTTTTGCACTAATATCAAAGGTCTTACTTGAAAAAAGAAATTACCATCCAACGTGAATTTTCTTAATAAAAAAATATGATCATGCTTGGTAAAGTGCATGTAAAATAGCTAGAAATAGCATTTTAGCTTAGCATAAAGCTGACAATTTACACAAGGTTTATTTCTATTTCTTGTGCTCCAAACGTACTTCAAACTTAATTCTCTGTCTGCTCGTATGAATGTAACACATCATAAGAAAGTGTTTCACCGCTGTTCAAATGCAGTTTGGATCGTATCATTTATATGTATAAATGTTTTCCATCTGAAATTACTAAATATTAAATAAAACAAATGACAAACTGCAAAATAATATCTTCAGTAATAAAAATATTTTTTGAATGTAACTGTATTCTAATTACAAATTATTTAAATTGTAACTGTAGTGGAATACAGTTATGTATATTTTGTATTTTAAATACATAAACCCGTTACATGTATTCCGTTACTCCCCAACCCTGAAAATTGTTAATTGGGTTAATAGAGGTACAAATGTAACTTTTATATACAGTTGCCCTCAGATATATTTGGACACTTAGGACACACTTAAAATGTGTATATTGAATGGCTTAATGTAACAAAATATCAAACCAAGCTACATCTGCAAACCACTGTTTCCTTTTTTTCAGAACAAACTTCACTAGGTGTGCAATTACTTTTAATCAATTATTCCCAATTAGGTCATATTTTCTAAATGTGTCAAATAATTTTCCCTCAAGTGTCACTGGTGCCCTTGATGAGTAACAAAAGGTGTAATTCATCACATTAACTATGAACGTGTTCCACTAGCAACCAGAAAGTGTCAAAACAATTGTAAGCTTCATTTTGAACATTACATCTATTTTTGTATGATTAAAATCCAAAAGAACTTCTTTTTGTGGAAAGTTTTACTTGAAAAGTGTGCATGTGCTGTCATTTTTATTTGTTTTAATTAATGCCACTTGCTTTGATATTTGGTTGGGTGCAAGGACATTTACAGATTTTTAAAGTTTGCTTAAAGTTTTCAAAACTATTTTTGAGGCCACTGCATTTGGTCTTTTCTACAGGGCTGTGGATATCAGTGAACTAAGCCTCAGACCATAGGTTGCTGTATTGCTGCTCTGTCCTTTGCTGTAAATCAGGTGTACCAAACATCCCCCCTCCCATTCCCGATCTGCATGCAAGAATGAAGGAAAGAAAACCTGATGATCTGTGACATGTTTCTCTCCCGCAGGACCAAACAACGTTCTCTGACCTTCCCCCGGCTAACCATCACCTTGGCCAGAACATTCTCTGTTGCAGATCTTTAATCTTGGTGATTCAACAGCACAGGGGATGCTATACTGAACGCAGAGCAGTTCACCTCACCTACGAGGGACATTGAGCTAAAAGAGTTTAGATTCTGCTCCTCAGGGCTGCCATAATGAGATTGTTGCCGAGCAGTGAGCGGCCGTCTTTATTTTTTGTGTGTTGCCAGTGTCATTTGCACCATGGAAGTATGTGACCTGCAAGCAGAATTGTTAAGAACTGTTCTGTGAATATTGTATGTGTGTTGGACTGAGTGTCGTTGTGAAAGTAATATAAGGACACACGCAGTGCTGGACACTATAAACTGAATTACTTGCTGTGTTACTGATTACTCAATTATAGCCATAGCACCGCTGCCAATGGTCCTTTGACAAAATATTCAATAATATAAACCTTGCAAAGACACACAAGTCACATGCCCAAAGATACTAATTTGTAGGGGAGGTTACTTTAATACTTGATAAAAGTTCCTTGTAATGTATTGGAAGTTTCAGTTGGGTTGTACATGTGATTACATAATTATCGGCACGTGCTGTTTAGCAGGGGTTGCACTGATGTGTCGATTTGTTCTGCCACTACAGCCTGATCTCATTATTATTTGTAAGTATTTATCCATAACATTTACACACACATTTTTTTGTGTTTAAATGGATGCTCTTGCTCTGTAATATTGAAGACATCTGACAAGTATGATTTAAAAAATATATTCACAGGGATGGAAAATGCAAAGAAATTTACCCATTTCTTTTCTCTTAGGGTAAATGGATAAAAGGAAATTACATTTACATTACATTTATATTTATGTATTTATGTTTGGCAGACAATTTATCCAAAGAAACTTACAGTGCATTCAAGGTATACATTTGATCAGTTTGTGTGTTCCTTGAGACTCAAACCCATGATCGTGGAGTTGCTATAAAACTTAGAGATTACAACAACAAATTTCTTGTCACAAAAAAAAAAACAAAAAAACAAAATGGACTGGTTTTGTTTTTTGGTGAGAGGCCTTTTTCAGATGATGAAGAAGATTTTTGGGGAACAAAAGCTGCAAACTGAATAAAGGATGGAAAATCTCAAGAGGAAAGAATTTCTGTGCAGTTGGAGGAACCCTCAGGGAGCCTGTTCTCATGGTTCCCCATAAGCCCTGAGTGGAGGTGACTTGGCCAGGGTCACAGCTGTCCCTCTTTGCTGTTTGATGATGGAGACTGATTGGCCTGGCTGAGTTTCACAGACTCTTGTGGCCGCTTTAACCCGAGATGAGTCGTCCAGGAGCTGCTGTGCAGATGGCTGATTACAAACAACTTTGTGTGGCAATCTGCATTTCTGTACGGGACAGATATGTCTCGTGTGTAATCCTAATAATCAAGTCCTTTATCTCTTAGCCTCTCTTATCTCTTAGGACTTTTCAGTCCTCTTTCTGTTTCTTCAAGGATACTCAACAAGTATTTTTTTTCCCTCCTTCATCCTACAAAAGAGGGGTCAGTGCGGATCTGCACTTTGTGCTACAAAAGATTAATAATATTTGACCTCAGAGCTCAGATAATCTGTCATAATTTCTTCCTCATGTTGTGCCAAACTTGTATGATTTAGTAATTGTATTTTTATGTTGAAAAGAAGAGGGGAAATGGAGACATTTTTAAGAATGTACCGAACACACTCCATATAATGAAAATGAATGGGTACTCGAATGGGGTCTATCTATAATAAAAAAGCACCATAAATGCATCATCAAAATGGTCCATATGACAACTTCTATTTTCTAAGTCTACTGATGTAACGAATGGAGCAGATGCGGAGTGGGGATCTAGACGCAGCTTTTATTGAAAGTTAAACAAACACAAACGGTTGGTAAACACAGGAACAAAGAAATATCCACAATGGGAAAACCGAGGTAAACACTAAATAAACATCCACGAAGGGGAAAGGCAGGAACACGGTCAAAGGCTGAGACAACATTCAGGTGACACACAAACGACTGGCAACAACATTCAACGATTGACACTGAGTGGGAAAACAACAGGGTTTAAATACACAGGGTTAACAATAAACAGGTGCAAACAATGAGGGAAGGTTGGATGTGATGAGGGCCGGGAATTGTGGGAAACGTAGTTTAGAGTGAAGGTGAGGGAAAAACACAAGGCAGACAATGGGAATCGTGACAACTGAAGCCATATAGCAGCATTATGTGAGGTACTGACTGAAATTTTAATTGTTGTTCACGTAATCTTCTCCTAATGCGAGAGCTACCTTGTACAACATTTTGCTGGATTTATTTACTCAAGTATTCATTATTTCAGAACATTCTGTACCAATTATATTCTGATGTAATGGCAGAGCTAACATTGGTAAAAAAAAAAAAATTAAAAAAAAAAAAATATATATATAAGTTCTTTTTATAACTTTTTTTTAACTTTTATAAAATAACAATGTTTAATTTTGTAACCTGTATATTTTGTAACCTTTATTTATTATAACTTTTATTTAACCAGGATAACCTCTCTTAGACAAAAAAAAAAACATCTTTTACATGAGTGTCCTGGCCAAGATGTCCTGGCCAAAAATACACAACCTAATTTAAAAAAAAAACTACAAACAGGGAACAGGCATTTTTGGTTACCAGTGCAACACTTAGCTAAAATAGAACTGTTAATGAAGCTTTTTTTCTGCTCGTTTTGCTTTTTACTTTATGCACTTTTTAACAGAATTCTTTTTTTTTTTTTTTTGTGCAGTAGTAACAAGGTGTGGTTTGGTTGGCACAGTGGCTCAGTGGTTAGAACTCTGTCGACTCACAGTAAGAATGTCCTGGGTTCAATTCCTGGTTCAATTGGGCCTTTCTGTGTGGAGTTTGCATGTTCTCTCTGTGTTTGTGTTTGTTTCCTCTGGGTGCTCTGGTTTCCCCCACAAGTCAAAAACATGCAGGTTAAGTAAATTGGAGACTCTAAAATTGCCCTGTAGGTGTGAGTGAGAGTCCCCCGGCCACTGGGGATTGCGTCATGAAGGGCATCTGGTGTAAAACCTGTGCCAAGCATGGATCATCTGCTGTAGGGATGGGTGGAAAACTAAAGTATCGCTACTTCCGATACTGATTAAGAATCAAGAATATTGATCCTCACATAAAAACATCGATTCTGACATTTAATTTTTTCAATTATTGATCTTATTATTTAGATATCATGAATATTAATGCATCTCATAAGCTTCGAATTGGAAAAAATTATTATATTAGTGAATTGTTGCATGACACCAGAATTTTTTTTTTCTTCCGCTCATCTTGACATGCAGAAATGCTAAAATACACCAGCAGACAGCACTCACCCTTTCATTCATAGCGCTCGTTCGAAGAGGGAGCAGTGCTTTCCTGAGATAATGACAGAAAAACAGCATTTGGAGTTATTCACACTAAGTAATGACAAACATAGACGTGACATGTATTATAATGGGTTTGTGTGACCATTTTTACAGGCTTATTTAAATTCTGAGTTGTTAAAATATTGATAATGATCTGTAATCCTGGTTAATATATGATACCCTTATGATAACTACCCATGGATTTAGCCATATAATAATATCTCTGGTTCATTTTGTGGATTTTAAAAGGTAAACAAAGCAGCCGAATCATTTTATGCTTAGGCCTATAAATATCAAAAAAATGTAAGTAATAATTTAAGTTACTAATTTTATCTAAAAGAATTCATAAACATTTAATTTAATAAAGCCATCTGTACTGGTATCGATATCGGCGATACTGGCCTAAAAGTACTTGGTATCGCATCGAAAAGAAAATAAGTGGTATCGCCCATCCCAAGTCTGTGTGGCGACCCCTAATGGGAGCAGATAAAAGAAGATGAAGTGTTAGTTGCACTCTCTTGTGGACTAAGGACATGTTAAATTAGTATATTTGATTGACAACTTTGGTTGTAAATCAACCGATCGGTTGAAGCAAATAACATTTTGTCAGAACCTCTAGTATATGTCATTTTACTTTGTTTAGTACCCTTATGTCCAAGTTTTGTAAATCTTCAGAATTGTGAGAGAATTGTGATCTTTATTCTAAGCAAATAACTGTGATTCTCAATTTATCCAGAATCGTGCAGCTCTAATTTCTAGGTATTTTTAATGAAATATCATGATAAACGCAGAGCATGGCTAGTGGAAAGGGCAGATCATTATTCTGAGCTGCTTTATCATTGTTCTTGCCTTAAGATTCTTTTTTTTTTTTTAAATAATTGGCTCCACTGTATGTAAACCATCTTCTTTGGCCTGAACGTAATTATACTGGAGTGAAAAATGTAGCTTTCTCCATTTAAATGTAATTAAATTCTTTGTCAAATGTATTCTATATGATTGACAGCACTCACTAATTGTGGTATGACATTAGAATCAATGAAACTACATTAAACATATCACTTTTACAAACAAGCCTAGGCTTTTAGAAACCAAATTATGCTTGGTGTCTTTGGCAACAAAAAAAACAAAAACAAAAAAACTCCTAGCTCAGAGACATGGCTTTAACGGTGTTATAAAGAAATACAATTATAATTTTTTGTACGATTTTGTACTTTCATTTTTACATGGAACACAAAAGGAGAAATGGAGACATTTTTAAAAATATACCGACCCCACTTCATATAATGAAAATGAATGGGTACATCTAAATGAAAAAAAAGCATCATCAAAGTAGTCCATGACTTGACATCTATTTCCTAAGTATATAATATTGAGGTACATTGCGCAACGTGTTTTTCACGTAATCTTCTCCTACTGCCATAAACACTCTAATGGCTAACGTATACACATGTGTACACATACACATGCTATGTAACAATACTTTATCAAATGCAGACTTGAGCAACTGCTTGTAACACATTGCCCTGTTTAGTGCCTGGTTTCTATTTTTTTTATATGATCAGCCATAATAACATACTGGCGAGTCTGATTTGTTGTAACTCTATTGGTTTGTGCTTAATGCTGTAAAGATCAACTACAGTTTACGTAAATGTGGCACGGTGGAGGGTAGGGCCGGGTCGTGACTCAACACGCCCGGTCCCGTTTTAGACTAATCAAGCCTCCGAGAGGGTTAAAGGCCGACCGCGGAGGACGGGCGTGAGAGAGATCGTTCTTTTGAGTTTTCCATTAAAACTATCATATATATGTTAAGCCGGTTTCTCGCCTCTTCCTTGCCCATGAGCATGAACTTCTTTACAGTAATCACACTGAATTCTGACACTATACTTAGGGGAAATTACATTCAAGGAATTTGATGAGAGGTTCAAGTCATATTATACATAGGACAATTCATGATGACAACCACCGACAGACTGAAGAAAATGATCTGTTTTCAGTTCAAAAACATTCTTCTGAAAGAGCTCAAATGAGGTGGAGCATTTCGGGAAACCTGCAATTAAGTTTGGTATCACTGGTGCTGCAAAATTAAAATTTCTACCGCAACTTAAAGCGTTGTTACCAAAATGGACTGATTTGACTACATCAAATATACAAACGCCTGATTGTAAATGTGCATTTAACATGACAATGTTCCCTTTCCAAAATATAGAAAACTCTTTGCTGGCCCAGAACTAACTGAAACAATGAAATTCTGATCTCACTCAGGGACATCATGAATTCACAGCTGACCTCTGCTGATTCTCATGTAGCAGCTCTGTTCAGCAGTTCCATTATAGCACTGCACCTGGGGAATATGTTCCTCTAAAGAGTTCTCTCAGGCAGGGAATACAATCTCATGGAAGATCTAGAGGCCCCTGAATACTAGTTATAACTTGTGATAAAATCTGATTCGGAGCCAGAGCAGAATAAAGCATTTTGTTTAAATTGAAAAACTGCACTTAAATCCAATAAATGCTCAACTTAATGTGAAATACAGGAGCTTACAGTAAATTAGGCAGAAAGTAAAATGTTGATAACAAAGATTTTAACAAATTGGTTACATTACAATAGACAAACAACACAAATTTCTCCATTAATCGCTCATGAAAACAT
Source organism: Moxostoma hubbsi (assembly GCA_032164185.1). NCBI lineage: Eukaryota > Metazoa > Chordata > Actinopteri > Cypriniformes > Catostomidae > Moxostoma > Moxostoma hubbsi. The sequence goes on along the minus strand of JAVLUX010000031.1, from coordinate 11,359,113 downwards.
ATCATATTCTTGCTACTAAACAATTGAGAGTGTAAATTCTTGAGAGTGCTTGTGGGTGTAAACTTAAATATAACAATAGGAACAGACGTTTCAATACTTAAGGGAAAAGACTTAATGCATGGATTTTCACAGAAGACTCCTCATAGGAAATACATTTTCAGAGATTTTGTGCTTTAATATTTTTTATACCTTAAGAAAAGAACACACTTTATTTTAGTTAAATATATTTGAGTAAAATCAATATATTGTCACTTGCTTTTTTATTATATAATTTCTGTAAGGTCAATTATGTGTAATTTTTGTCTAAATGTTTAAAATGTTGCTAAAGGGGCACAGTTTCAGTAATGGGATTCCTGATTTGTTTGCAAATGATTATTCAAGATTGTTGAACGTAAGTTCCCTATCTGTCACTCACTCGATGTTGTGTCGATGTAGTGACACTAGGGGTCTCCCTTGGGAGCCCCAAACAATTCTGATCTTTGAGAAAAGGCCAATGGGAATTGGCGAGTGGAATTTGCATGCCACTCCCCTTGATATACGGGTACTAAAGGAGCTGACAACGCAACAACTCATTCAGATTTTTTCTTTAGAGACGTGTGGTTGTGTTCAGCGAGCTTAATCCCTCTGCCCTTCCATTCATCTCTGAGAAGTAAAGCTGTTGGATTTACGCCACATTACAGCGGTTTCTCCCCCTCGTGCACCGGTTGAGTTCCGAGAAAGCCCCTGGGCACTTCAACAGCCTAAAAGAGTATATTCGTCCTCTAAAAAAGAGTATATTCCCATCCTAAAAGAGTGGCACTGACAGCGAGTGTCTTTATAAAGATACATTTCCGTCTGTGTATAATTCCTGGTTGCGGTCATTATCTCTCAGCTACCGATGGCCATGACCGGTGCCTCACGTGCTTGGGCGCTGCCCATGCAGAGACAGCGTTTGTGGACAGGTCATGTTCTCACTGCGAGAGCATGACCATGGCAATGTTGCGGTCACGACCCCAATGGGAGCTGCTCCGCCATGTAACCCCGTACAGACCTCCCATTTCCCAGGACACTCGTTTGCCCGGTCGAGTTCTGTGATGTGACCGTCGGTTTGTCTCAGGGCCTCACAGTCGGTGTCCCCGGCTGTTGTTATTACGACCATCGGGTACCGTTTCTCTCTCTGGCAGGTATGCATGTTGTGATGGTCTCCACAGGCTATGAGGATAAAAATCTACCTCCCCCTGTCCCAGGCTGTTCCGGGAGTGATCACAAGGAGCCAGGTAAGTGCTTTGATGTCTCTAGACTCAGCACAGAACCTCAGGCTCCACCCCGTCACAAGGCCCCGCCCGCTGGTATGTCCGACACGATTGTTCACCCTCTCGTGGGACTTGGGGATGTGACTCGCCTTCCCCAACCCCCCGTGATGGCAGATCGGGACTGTCCGACTCGGCTACGTGATTCAGTTCACTAGCCACACGCCCAGGTTCAGCAGCGTCTGCTTCACTACCGTATGTGGAGATCGGCTCACTCCTACAGAAGGATGTGATAGAGCCTGTCCCTTCAGCCAAGGTGAAGAAGGGGTCCTTACAGCCCCTACTTCATCATACCCAAACAGAATCCCGTCCAAGATGCTGACGCAGAAACGCATCTTAGTGAGTGTCCAGCATCAAGGTTGGTTCTTGCCATACCAGTACGAGGTCCTCCCCCTCGGTCTGTCCCTGTCTCCTCGCGCCTTCACGAAGGTCATAGAGGCAGCCCTTGCCCCGTTAAGAAAAGTGGGCGTCCGCAGTCTCAACTAGCTTGATGACTGGCTACTTCTAGCTCACTCACGGGACACGTTGTTTGCGCACAGGGACCTGGTACTCAGGCACCTCAGCCGGCTGGGGCTTCGGATCAACTGGGAAAAGAGCAAGCTCTCCCCAGGTCAGAGCATCTCTTTCTCAGTATGGAGTTAGACTCGGTCTCAATGACAGCGTGCCTCACTATCTAGCGCGCTTAGCCAGTGTCTGCGTACACTTGAACTGTCTGCGTACACTCAGATAGAATGCAACGGTCCCACTAAAATCCTTTCAGAGGCTCCTGGGGCATATGGCATCCTCAGCAATGGTTACGCCGCTCTGGTTGATGCATATGAGACCAACTCAGCTGCGTTCGCAAAAAGTGTGAACCCTGGACGTTTTTCCTCCTTAGCCCAGCGACCGACGAGTCTTCGGAGAGGCTCATCACAGCCCCAGTATGTGTGTCACTTAGGCCCCCATACTAAGGTAAATACTCCACATGTGCTGGTTGTCTCCTTAGGGAACCCCTTGTGATGTATATTCTGCAAAATGGTTTCCCCGCTAGTAAACTGTGTCTTCCTTGGACAGAGGGCCCTCTGTCCTTGGTCACCATATTTACAGGTCCTTCTCAAAAAATTAGCATATTGTGATAAAGTTCATTATTTTCCATAATGTAATGATAAAAATTAAACTTTCATATATTTTAGATTCATTGCACACCAACTGAAATATTTCAGGTCTTTTATTGTTTTAATACTGATGATTTTGGCATACAGCTCATGAAAACCCAAAATTCCTATCTCAAAAAATTAGCATATCATGAAAAGGGTCTCTAAACGAGCTATTAACCTAATCATCTGAATCAACTAATTAACTCTAAACACCTGCAAAAGATTCCTGAGGCTTTTAAAAACTTCCAGCCTGTTTCATTACTCAAAACCGCAATCATGGGTAAGACTGCCGACCTGACTGCTGTCCAGAAGGCCATCATTGACACCCTCAAGCAAGAGGGTAAGACACAGAAAGAAATTTCTGAACAAATAGGCTGTTCCCAGAGTGCTGTATCAAGGCACCTCAGTGGGAAGTCTGTGGGAAGGAAAAAGTGTGGCAAAAAACGCTGCACAACGACAAGAGGTGACCGGACCCTGAGGAAGATTGTGGAGAAGGACCGATTCCAGACCTTGGATGACCTGCGGAAGCAGTGGACTGAGTCTGGAGTAGAAACATCCAGAGCCACCGTGCACAGGCGTGTGCAGGAAATGGGCTACAGGTGCCGCATTCCCCAGGTCAAGCCACTTTTGAACCAGAAACAGCGGCAGAAGCGCCTGACCTGGGCTACAGAGAAGCAGCACTGGACTGTTGCTCAGTGGTCCAAAGTACTTTTTTCGGATGAAAGCAAATTTTGCATGTCATTCGGAAATCAAGGTGCCAGAGTCTGGAGGAAGAATGGGGAGAAGGAAATGCCAAAATGCCTGAAGTCCAGTGTCAAGTACCCACAGTCAGTGATGGTCTGGGGTGCCATGTCAGCTGCTGGTGTTGGTCCACTGTGTTTTATCAAGGGCAGGGTCAATGCAGCTAGCTATCAGGAGATTTTGGAGCACTTCATGCTTCCATCTGCTGAAAAGCTTTATGGAGATGAAGATTTCATTTTTCAGCACGACCTGGCACCTGCTCACAGTGCCAAAACCACTGGTAAATGGTTTACTGACCATGGTATTACTGTGCTCAATTGGCCTGCCAACTCTCCTGACCTGAACCCCATAGAGAATCTGTGGGATATTGTGAAGAGAAAGTTGAGAGACGCAAGACCCAACACTCTGGATGAGCTTAAGGCCGCTATCGAAGCATCCTGGGCCTCCATAACACCTCAGCAGTGCCACAGGCTGATTGCCTCCATGCCAAGCCGCATTGAAGCAGTCATTTCTGCAAACGGATTCCCGACCAAGTATTGAGTGCATAACTGAACATAATTATTTGAAGGTTGACTTTTTTTTGTATTAAAAACACTTCTTTTATTGGTCGGATGAAATATGCTAATTTTTTGAGAATTTTGGGTTTTCATGAGCTGTATGCCAAAATCATCAGTATTAAAACAATAAAAGACCTGAAATATTTCAGTTGGTGTGCAATGAATCTAAAATATATGAAAGTTTAATTTTTATCATTACATTATGGAAAATAATGAACTTTATCACAATATGCTAATTTTTTGAGAAGGACCTGTATAGTAACTCCTCCCCTCCTTGGGTATGACCTACCCTGGTGCCAGTCCGCACGACGTGTTTTGTCTGACCCGGTAAGACCGTGTGTTGTGTTCCACTTAGAAGTCGTCCCCCCCCCCCCCCCCTCGGGGCCTGGGTGTGGTCTCCGTGGTGTCCTATTCTTTGGAGAGACACCCCCCAGCATGGACCTTATATGGCTCCCAGCTGAAAGATTTTGTTCCTTTTTTTGGGGAGAACAATAGAGAGAAGGCTAAGGCTGGGCCAGCCAGTCCATAAACATCTGAGCAGTTAGCCGCTCCCCGAGGTGTAGGGGACAGCTTCATGCTTGCCAGTGTGTTTGGGTAGTTACGCGATGCCTTGCTGCACTGGCTATGAGGCACACAGAGTTCTGCCCATCTTGCCCCGCCAGTTTGCATAACCCAGTTCAGCTTTTGTGGCATTTTCCATTGGGAACCCTAGTGTCAACTCATCGACACAACGTTGAGTGAGTGACAGATAGGGAACTTCTCAGTTACTGATGGAGGGAATGAGACATTGTGTCCCTCTTGCCACAACACTGAACCAACTGCTGAAATGGGCGGGCCTTTGGCTCGGCTCCTCAGTGCGAAACCTGAGTGTTTGTTTGGAAGCGACACCTTTTATACCCGTATGTCCGGGGGAGTGGCATGCAAATCCCACACATCAATTCTCGTTGGCCTTTTCTCAAAGATCAGAGATGTCTGGGCTTGACACAACGTCTCGTTCACTCCATTTGGGAACGGAGGTTACATCAGTAACCGAGACGTTTGTTGTAGCACCACTAGTGTTCATTTCACTTGAAAACTGCAGGGAATTGCATCTGGAGACAAGTATAACAAGTTTTGCAAAAAATTACAGAGTCACATTTTCATTATGAGACCAGGTTGATTTTTTCAGTGCAGATGGAGACATCAATGATCCAAAATAAAATGAAAGAAAAAGGTGGCTCTACTGTGAATAAGGTCCATATTACAACTTCAGCTAATGTTAGTTAGTAATTCCCCTACTCCACCAAGGCAAGGTCAACCAAGTACTTTGGTTTATATGGAGTTGGCGGGGATGCTTACCTCATCATCCTGGCAACGATTCATGATCAAGTCGGATTGCGTCAGGGTTTACTGGAAAATCATATTCGACCGCTCAAACATATCATGACCATACCAAGAAAAGGAAACTTTAAAAAGATTAATGCGCTAATCCAACAAAACCTATTGAAAGTTGTTTGTTGCCATTTGTTGAGGCAGTGTGAACTACCCATTACATGTTAAGCTAATGGTCAGTTCTGCTTCTTGGAGGAAAATTTCTAGATTTGATTGTATGATGTATTTTAACCTTCGCACTTGAGTTCTTACTGTATTGACTAATCCTTCAGCCTGAGGTATTTAAAGTACGCTGTATTTGAAATAAATGTTGCCTTACACTTCACATCAGACATACTGGAGGAAGGAATTTAATATTATTAAGCATATAATTTGACTTGAAAATGTTTATACTTATTGATTGATAGATAAGATGTGATTCAGAACGCTATTGCCGGTATGTTCACTGCCTTCCCACTGACTCATGATTTATGAATAAAATAAAAACAACAACATGATAAACCCACTGGAAGTTGATTGTTGGCATTTGTTGAGGCACTGTGATCCACACATAACATGTTGTAAAGGGATTTAGACAGGCAAGGAGGAGGTGAGAACCAGCATGACAATATAAATAATAGTTTAATGAAGAAATAAACCAAAAGACACAAACACACATGACAGAAAACTGACCGTAAACAATCTCTCTCTCATTGCACCACCTTCCGCAGTCGGCCTTTATCCCTCTTGGAGGCTTAATTAGCCTGATAAGGGACCGGGTGTGTATAATCACGACCCTGCCCCACCCTCCGCCCTGTTACACATGTAAAGCCAACAGTCAGCTCTACCTCATGGAGGAAAAATGTCTAGATTTGATACGGAGTTTTAATAGTTTAGGTTTCTTTCCATAAAATGTCTTGTCACTTTCCATTATCTCATGTCTAAAATAAAAACAACATAAAAGTAATAGTAAACAAATGTGAAACAGAGGAGAGTTAATCATCAATTATTTCTCATCAATTAGTTTTGATTAATTTTATCGCATACCTGTATAAATTACATACCTTCTTTGCACATTTGTGACTTTATTTATTCAAATAAATGACACAATTATGGGTTCTTTGAGACTTACAGAAGCATCTTACACTTTGCTCTGAATTTGTTGGGACTGCCTAAACATAAACATGTTCTCCATTTGTAAATTATTTAATATACATCATTTATTTGTATCTTTATTTATATCTTGTAACTCTTAGCTTAATCTGTGATTTGTCTCCATTTTCTTCTCTGTTAGCAGAAACTTCATTGCCTGATGCATGCTTTATTTTTGTGCTTTTTATATGTAAACTTTTACTTGACTTAGTTTTAGAATCACTTTTAGCATATTGGGGCTACATTTGTGTTTATTTAAAACCTGGGAGCAAAACCATTTTTAGAATAATGGCTCTTTAGTTCCAACTAAAGATAAAATGACGCAAATCTTAAAAAACAAAAAAGAACATTGCTCATGTAAATATTTCAAAGGCCATTTATTTACATCCATGAATAATTCACAACTACCATCCCAATTATTTTGTGATTAAAATTAATATTTAATCAGAGAGCTGAGCATTAGTTCATTTTAGAAAATGCTCTGTGCCTACATTTCTTTGTTTGTATGGATAATTATTTTTATGTAATAGTTAGTTCCGGTCCTCAAATCTGATTGGACGAGAGGCTTTCCAAGCGTGCTTATGGCTTTACTGTTTGTATCACTCCGCTTGTGTTCGTAATGCTCCAAATTAACATGTAAGACCAGTACAGATGTGTAAGAGCAGCTAGATTTGTGAATTTTAATTTAACCCTGTGGCATTAAATATTTGAGCCTAAAATAAAATGTTAATTATCGCAAAAATGTCACAAGCGTCGACATAATATTTTTACATTTAAGTCTAGCGAATAAACTCTAAAAACTGGTTTGAAAGCACTTTTTGTCAAGTAGATTGGCATTAATGCAAAAATGTAGTGTCACATGTCAGAATTTGCCCCAATCGTTAGCCTGTGTTAATCATGATGACAAGGTATACAGATTTGAAAGCCAATTAATTGTATGTGATTAGGGCTTGACTGGTAATCTGGCATACCAGGCATTTTCCCGGTGAGCCGACACACTTTTGGGCCGATCAGGGGCAGACTGGCAATCGGGTGAACTGAGCGGGCCAGTGGGTCAGACGTACAATGGGCAGAATGGGCTGTGATAAGAAAAATAAGCCGCAACTGACCACAAAACAGTGCCGTGATATGCAGAAAAGGACAGCGAACCCCGAACCCCCAAATGTATTAAATTATTGTTTGGCTTACCTTTGAAATGAAAATGAAAAAAGCATTAAATTAAAAAATAAATTACCAAATGAAAAAAATTATATTTCTAGACTTATATATGCCATTTCTTTATACAAACTTAAATTAGATTTACCCTGTTCAGTAGACAAAAAAATTAAATAAAATGGTGACTAAACTATAAGAACTATTTGTCCAATGCTGAGTTCACTTTCAGAAAATGAGCTTTTGAAAATTTTAATATATTTAAATCATTTAAATCTAAACCTCTTTGCCTCGGATCGCATTTGCTGAACTTCTTCAGAAAATTAAAATTGCATTATGATGCTAAAATTAAATTTAGACTATAATCAAGATCAGTTGGTCATTAAAAGTTGCTGGACAAATATGCGGGGTATAATGCAGTTGTGATGGCGATGCTTTAGATTAGATGATTGTTCAAAACAGCCTGTTGAATATCATGAATGTATTATATATGTAAACCCTGATATTACACCGCATCAATATTTCTTAAAAGCTGTGAACACTTCACTTTTGGGTCAGAACCGGCAACACCCTTCGATAGGCGCAGAATCAGGGCTGATATTACAGTCCCATCAGAAGGGCAACTGTTCATTTTTGATTGCAATTCCTCCTCTTCTGATTCCTTTTAATTGTGAAAGTAAAATGACAATAAGCTGGCTAATTTCAATTAATTGTCTCAATATTCTCCCCATTTTACCGAAACTTCAGAGGAAAAAATTTGAGACATCTGGGAGGTGAATTAGCGATAAACACACATTTCTGTATGGAAACGGTTTAAGGGAAGATTTATTTTGCGATAAAACAAAACGTATGCAACAAAGTGTTTTTTTAGGCATGACATCATCACGCACACCGTTTTTATCGATAAATGGCCATTTTAATGGAAACAGGCAGAAGTAGGCATTTACGCATTTTCAATTTATCGATAACAAAATAGGAAACAAGGGTATTGGATGGAATCAAGGGTATTGACAAACTTGTTGTCAATCAGTGCGTGCGTTTCTATGAAGTCATCTGGAACTGTCTCACTCTCCATGATCGCTAGGATTACAACTACTGCATTGGCATGCGGAGGGGTAATCACTGGCATGGCAGCAATGAAAAAATTAAAATCTAATTTATAAAATAAACCTGGTAAAGTTTTATAATATTGCATATCGTCACCTTCCTAAAATTATGTCCCAAGTAATTTTTTCAGGTTTTTCAGAAAACAACAAAAAACTGAACCAAATATTATGAGGAGATCATTTTTGTATAAAAATTACTTAGGACATTATTTTAGGAAGGTGACGCTATGCGATTCACCGCAAAGGGCTAAATAGTTGATCAGCTTGTGAGGCACGAATAGCTTGAACATGCAGCACAAGTCTTGTCACACTTTTGTAGTGTTTAGCTGATGAAAACATGCTGTGTGATCATGAGGAAGGATTACATCAAGATGTTGATTGGTGTGCAGCCAATGACCAGGAAAATCAAAAATGGCACTCCATGTCAAAAAGGTTGCCGAACTCTGTACTACACTATAGATGAAAACACAGCTTCACACAAACAAATACATTTTTTAAGAGGGAAGCTAGAAAAATGGAGTGCAAGTGGAAGAGTACAAAATTAGAGGTGGTTCACAAAATTGGAATTATGCAAAAGTCTGCCACAGTATTTCAGAAGACAGTGTCTCATATTATTCCCTGTGAAAAACTACATTCCTTCACTGTCATAGGTCAAGAAGTGCTAAAGAAACTTATCAAAACAAAAAAAGCAACAACATGTATGCTAGATGAATACCCACTAATCTTCTGAAAGTTGTGTTTCCTATAATCTCAGAACCACTTATATTAACTGCTCACTACTTTTATGGCACGTCCCAAGAAACTTAAAGTTATCAAAACCCTTATCAAGAAACTGCAGCTTGAGTCTAAAGAGTTGACTAATTATAGACTGAACTTAATTCTCCCATTTATGTACAAAAAAACTAGAAAGGTAGTGTCATCCCAACTATGTACATTTTTACAGAGAATTGGTATATGTGCAGAATTTCAGTCAGGATTTAGGCCCGTCATAATACAGAGGGTGCACTTATTAGTTACAAATCACTTGCTCTTTTCATCTGATCACAGATCAAGTGCTTTTCTCTTAGTACTGCCTTTGACATCATAGATCACAACATTCTCTTGGAATTATGTTGGCATTTGCGGACAGGCCTTAGCTTGGTTTAAGTTCCATTTATCCGATAACCACCACTTTTGTCTGTGTAAATGAGTTTGTGTCAGATCAAGCTAAGTTTAAGAATGGAGTGCCACCGGGCTATAAATTCCGGTCAATGTTCATTGACGTGTGGCACACATTCACAGCTGGTCACACCTAAAGTTGTTCCCAAAGCGCTAACTCAGCGCAGCATCATAAGCGTAGCATTTTGAAAGGGAACTAATTCCACAATTCATGACAATGTCTCCCAGGAGAAGAATATATATGGAGATCTTTGTGGCACTCCACCTCGAGTAATTCCTCAGCCGCTTTATTATTGTGCATGGAATGTACAGAGGTTCAGTGTCCCCCTTGTAAACCGAAGAGGCGCTGAGGATGCTTCAGGCTTATGAGAAGGATCAGCTGGATCTGGGGAGAGAGCGAGCCAGATCTATGCGAGAGCCCCACAACGAAAGAGTGGGCTCTGGCTCTTGGAAGTAAACGAGACAAGTGTCAGATCGCAATGCCTGCACCCGCCCTGCTGCAATGCAAGAACAGCATGCTCTTCCCCCAAACACACAAAACAAAACTGGTGTGTGTCTGTCCGTTTCAGCCATAGAGCGTAATCATGAGAACACACACTGCTTGCTTTGTTTATCAGTCATTCTTTTTCTTCTTTTTTTTTAAAGACAAGAAAAAGGTTTCTGCGCACTGCCTAACAATTCTAACTCCTAACAGAGGAAAGTAGAAAGTTTCTGACAGGCTCATGAAGCACACACACACAGAGTGATCTGAAGACAAAAGATCTGACGATGCACCTGTGACGCATCTATTTATAGCCCTGCTACAGGTGCATCCAATGATAAATTCCGGTCAATGTTCATTGACGTGTTGCACACATATTCACTGGTGGTCACACCTAAAGTTGTTCCCAAAGTGCTAACTCAGCGCAGCATCTCGTTCCGCTTTTATCAGGGAACAAGGGTTGCAGTCAAGTAACCCAAGATGTTTTCACTGACGATTAGTAAGCCGACGATACCCAACTTTATATTTCTTTGAAACACGATGAAATTTCCTAATTCTTCAAGTTATCAGAGTGATGAGATATATGATGTCAAAATTGGATGGCTAGAATTATCCTTGTACTCAAAACAGAGGTACTAATTATTGGACTTGGACCAAAAACCTCTAAGAAATAAGCCGCTAAAATAAAATTTGACATTCGATGGATGTACTATAAAAGCATCTTTTACAGCAATGAACTTGGGTGTTCTTTTTTTAAAGCAATCTTTCCTTTGTAAATCACATTTCCAAAGTTTAAGAACAGCTTTCATTCACCTCAAAAATATTGCTATTTGTTTTTATTGAATTCTGTTTTTGATGCCGAAAAACAAATTCATGCTTTCATGCCCTCAAGACTAGATTATTGTAATGCACTACTGGGTGGATGTCCTGCAGGTTCAATAAATAAACTTCACTTGGTTCAAAATGCTGACTAGAACCAATAAATATGATAATATCAGCACCATTTTATCATCATTACATTGGCTACCTATTAAATTTCATTTAAATTTTAAAATTCTGTTAATTACTTCCAAAGCTTTGAATGGTCCATTTCCACAGTATTTAAGCAACCTTCTATCATGCTTAATCCATCACATTCATGACGATCGGAAAAATCCGGCCTGTTAATAATACCTAGATTATTAAATTCAACTAAAGGATGTAGATCCTTATCTTATTTGTTTCTGAAACTATGCAATAGTCATTCTAGCACCGTTCACACTCTCTTAGTTTAAGTCTAGAATAAAGACTCAAATCTTCATCCAGGCAAACACCTACTTTATCATTCAACTCATAGTTATGCTGCATTAGTCAGGTCTGTCATAACTGGAAACATTTATCTTATATTATAACTCTGTATTAAAGTGAAAGGAATCTGTGCAAACATAATTCTAAGGATCATGGACATGTTGGTCCAGCAAGTCCAACAGATGCACAATAGAATTGAGATCTGGGGAACTTGGAGGCTAGGGCAACACCTTGATCTCATCATCATGTTCCTCAAACCATTTCCAAACAATGTGTGCATTGTGGCAGGGTGAATTATCCTGCTGAATGAGGCCACTGCCATGATGGAATGCCTTGGCATGATGAGATGTACTTGGTCCGCAGCGATGTTTAGGTAGGTGGCATGTGTCAAGTTGATGTCCACATGAATGGTCGAACCCAGGGTTTCCCAGCAGAATATTGCCCAGAGCATCACACTCCCTCCACCAGCTTCTTGTCTTCCCACAGTGTATACTAGTGCCATCACTTCCCCAGCCGTCCATGTGATGTAAAAGAAAATGGGATTCATCGGACCAGGCGACCTTCTTCCACTACTCCAAGGTCCATTTCCGATGCTCACATGGCCATTGTAGGTGCTGTCAACAGTAGAAAGGGGTCATCATGGTCACTCCGACTGGTCTAAGGCTATGCAGCCCCATATGCAGCAGGGAGCGATGCACTGTGTGTTGTGACACTTTCTTCTCATAACCATCATTAAAATTTGCCACAGTAGACCTTCTGTTGGTTCGGACCAGACGGGATAGCCTTTGTTGTCCTTGTGCATCAATGAGCCTTGGGCTTCCAACACCCTGTCGCTGGTTTGTTTGTTCCCCTTGGACTACTGATGGTTGGTACTCAACACTGCTGACTGGGAGGATCCCACAAGCCTGGCTGTTTCAGAGATGCTCTGACCCAGTCATCTGGCAATAACAATTTGGCCCTTATCAAAGTCCCTCAGGTCTTTACTCCTGCCCATTTCTCCTGCATTCTATACATTGACTACAAGAACTGATTGTACGCTTACAATCTAATCTACCCAGCTCTTGACACATGGCATTGTTAGGAGATTATCAATATTATTCACTTCATTTGTGAGTGGTCATGGCGTTTTGACTCATCAGTGTAATGACAAACAAAAATAGGACACTTTTTATGAGAACATGGTGCACTCTAGAACATGTTGTGATCTCTTTGACATTGACACTTCCTGCTGCTTACATCAACAAAACTTTAATGGAAATAACAATGTTGATTTATTAATTACCTAACACAAGCAGGTTAATAAGAGATAAGAGGAGCTACAAGAGCAGATGTTGCTATAGTCTTTAATATTTCTATTTTTTGTTGTTAGTACTATTAGATAAATGAAGTAATATTAAATTAACATAGCATGAAATGTAGCTAGTTTTGTAGCTAGAGTGAAAACACTAATCGGGCTTTTAAATTGTAATTTCACATTTAGTAAATTGCACACCTCACTGAAAATTAATAATAATAATATATATATAAAAAAAACTATAATATTCAGTATAACCTCCACAGGTTGATAAATATTTGTTGATATGACAATTTCATAAAAAATTTAGTTTCATTCTGTTTTTTACCTTATTCATTGAAAGTGACTTTTGTTTAAAACTTTTTAAAAATTGTACAAATTTCTCACTATATATATGTTTAAATTAGATTTGGAATCTCAGATTTTCAGTGTGGTACTGTGTGGTACCACACTGTTTGTGTGTGGTACCACACAGTTTCCGAGCAACGTTTGCAGAGAGCAAGGCCAGAATAGGTTGTGCGTAGAGCTGGCTTTATATGAGATTTTGTTTTAGCAAATTCTACACTGTGCTCTAACATTGTCTACATTATTAAAATGCATCCAAATGCTAGTGCTGTATATAATATGTATAATTATATTAATATATAATTTAAATAAAGTACAATAGACTAAACGTACACCTATAAAATCTATTTTCTTTTCTCTTTAAATCATTATAACTCTCCTAAATTTTACCTCATACATTCCCTTCCAGAAGGACTTTGTTCCCTTCTCACTCAAAGCTCTCACACTTGTTAAAGAGTGGCGTGCTGTCATAGCAACCATACTATGTTCTATTTCCGTTCGTCCTAGGAATGCATCTCATTTAAACGAGGCTTGTTTAAAGGAGGACACTCTGTATAATGCAGCCTTCAAAGGCGTGACCTCCGGAGGACACGAGCGATGGTGACCGTTAGCGACCGTATGTGGGCATGTCCAGCGACTCAAAAAAGTTGAGAAATGTTTAACTTTATGCAAAATGAATAGCGACTTTCGGGAGCAACAGTCAATATGAGAGAAGATGGTAGAGCTCATGTTATCCTAATATTTTAATAATAATATTAATAGTAAAGAAAAAGTGCTGTTTAGACTCTCCATACACATCACTAGCGACCTAAACGCCAGCCACTGGCGACATACACTGACAAAGTAGCTGGCAGTGTGAGCGCAGCTTTAGTCTGAGCAGACAGTCAGAACGAATGGGTGTGCGCTTGAGCATTTAGGCCTATATTATTTTATTTCTTTTTGTGTTCTTTGAATTAGTCAATTCCATTAATTAAAATCTTTTGATTATTCATATCTTAATGTTTGTATATTTTTATAAATAGATGCGGCTTTTCTGATATGCAAGCCAGCTGCCACAGTACTTCAGAAGACAGTGTCTCATATTATTCCCTGTGAACAACTACAGTCCTTCACTGTCATAGGTCCAGAAGAGCTAAAGTAACTTATCAAAACATCAAAAGCAACAACATGTATGCTAGATGAATACCCACTAATCTCCTGAAAGAGGTGTTTCCTGTAATATCAGAACCACTTATTATTATTAACTGCTCACTATTTTTTGGGCATCACTGTGGGAAATCACCTCTAACAGCTGTTTTGTGTTTGCAGTGAGAGTGGAGAAGGATAAAAAGGGCAATCCAAACTGCCGGAAGGGAATAGAGGGAGAGGTATGTAGCAGTGATTGTGTGTGCATTGAGTTTTATGCTGAAAACAGATCTTTGTATGTGTAATTAAATTTACGTTGGAATGTTTATCCGGCTCCAGCTTCCTCTGAAGAAAGCTGTAAAAAAACCTGTAATTTTCTGGCAGCAGGGGTGCCGAAAAATGTCTGTTGAAAACAGAAAATTACTGTCGGATTAAAAACATAGATAAACAAAATGTATTCTACATTTATTCGCTAAATTTAGAATAGAGAATTCTGATAAAAAATGTTGGTGCACATTAATATGAATTTGATTATGATCAGGAATATCTCATCTGTAATTTGGTGCCCTATCCTAATTTACAGTAATGTAGATAAGCTCAGATACACATAAATCAGGATACTGAAACATGTAAAGACCACCCTGTCTACTGATGGGCTTTGGAACCATGCGGGTCCCATATCGGCCTTATTTTCTATTCAAACCAACATTCTGGTCTTTGAAAGTATTGCATAAAGAGTATTGCATAAAACAGAACATGTCAATACTACATGTAAGTAGGTATCAATAACCGGGTTATTTAAATCCCATGTAGTTTACTAAAAAGTATAATTGTGCATATTACAGCTCCACTGACTGCTCTATTTTTGAGAAACCTATTCTGCACCTACCTGGGTTTAAAGACAGTCCAATACCCTATGAGAGTGTTTAGTCTCATAACACATGCTCAATTCACTTTTTTAAAATACAAAGCTCACAATAAAGTCAGATGGCAGGTAATGCAAAGATATACAGAAACTATGACCAATAAAGATGCATTACTGAGCTAAAATAAGAACAGAAAACAAACCCTTGTTGTTAGTCCATGTAGTAGTCATAGCATATTGATTATCAAGTGAATATACTTTAAACTTCAACTGCCTGCTGCCTGTAATTTATTGTGATATATCACTGTAGATTGTTGTTTAAGCTAATAGCAATTGATATTTAACTGGCTTTGATTGTAAAGGTCTTTTGCTATAGTTAATAGCTTTGTCATCATGCGTTTGGTGAAGGGCTATTCTTTCGACATGTATGGATTTGAATAGTTGGATCGAACTTGACGTCTAAAAGGACAACATTTGGTTGTTTGTTAGTAGAGTTGCTTTACTGTATTTGCAATGCTAATACAACTTAGTATAGTGGTAGCATTATCTGCTAACAAGGTTTTGATATTCAAGATAGGTTGACTGTTAGTGCTTGCCAGTTTGATGGCAAGTTAGGGCATTCCTTTTCACCAGTTTCACCAGAGTTTTTTGATAGTGAAAAATACTGATGTTAAATAACTTCCAGATCCCTTTCTTTTTTGCTTATGGTGAAAATTAATATGGATTTTGCATCCTGTATGCCAATAACTCTGTTTTTTAAATGATTTAATTAAAGTAACATGTGGTTGTCACACATTTTAGCTATTAGTACAGTTCTAAAAACTACTTTCCTAATGAACATTGTGTAGACGAATTGTCACTGCGCCACAAGAATGCTCTTTTTTTTTTTTAGCTGAGCAAGCCACTTTGCGGTAGCTTCACCTCTAGTCTCTGATGATGTCCCCCCTTTTAACACATCTCTGATCATCTGTGAAAAGCTAAGCGGTGTCAGAAATTGACACAGCTGTTACAGAATTTCACATGTTGAAAGAGGTCAGCAGGTTAATATTCTTGGGTTGTGAATGTGCCTGTACGACACTGGTGTACAGTGCATATGCTAAACAACAGCTAGCGTTTTTTTTTAATTCAACTTCAAAACTGACCAAAATCTACTTCAATTAGGCTATTTTTGACCCCATTATTATTCACATTGTACTGGAAATGGGATGAGTCTGGAATTTCTTATTTGTGCATACAATTTACATCAATCTTTACAGGTCTATGACTGATTAGCAATTACTTTGTCTCTGTACTTGGTCACATGAGATTTGCCTGGGCGAAGAGACATGTATTAGCTAGTTCATTATGATGGCATAGCCAAATGTTTATGATCATAGGTGTTTTGGGCTCCCAATGGCGACCCCAACGTTGAGTGAGTGACGGATAGGCAAACGTGGTTTGCTACGGTGAAGATGATCAGCTGTCCTTCCTGTCTCCCTGTAGTGCTGTCTTAGGTGTCTCACCGTACGGACATTGCAATTTATTGCCCTGACCACATCTTCAGTTATCATGCCTCCATGCTGCATACCTAAGGCACGTTCACGCAGATGAGCAGGGACCCTGGGCTTCTTTATTCTGGTGTTTTTCAGAGTCAGTAGAAAGGTCTCTTTAGTGTCCTAAGTTTTTATAACTGTGACCTTAATTAACTACCATCTGTAAGCTGTTAGTTTCTTAATGACCGTTCCACAGGTGCATGTTCATTAATTGTTTATGGTTCATTGAACAAGCATGAAAAACATTGTTTAAGTTATTTGGATTTTTAAAACATTATCTTTAAAATACAGTGTCCTTAAAAAGGGCATTTCTTTTTTTGCTGAGTTTATTTAGACATTTCAAAATTGCATTTAGTGTAACCTCTTCATGACTAAGAAAAACATTTCTTTTTTTTAAGAGTTTCAGGCTCTATTTTGTATTCTATTTGGGGAAAGTGCCTTTTGCCCAATTATTCATCCAAATATTAAATTCATTTAAAAAAGAAAATATTTTGAGTTTCTAAAAGTGGCATATGCAGGGCACAGACTGTGGACAACTAATGCACATCTCCTTCACATCTGGGCCCTGAGGCTTTTGCATCCCAGATCCAGTTTGGAAAAAAACAGATGGCAGTAAGAGCATCACCTCAAGTGAGAGACCTGAGAGTGTGTGCACATCTGTGTGAACAATTACCCAGGCCAAAGGCCCTGCTCTAGCTCCTACAAGCTTTGAGACATTTGGACAGAAAGGCGAGATGTAATGACTGACAGCCCTACCACACCACCCTTTGTTTAATCTTTAGGTGTGTGTTCAATGGAGGTTAAAACTGCTATGATGAGATATACGATGTGTATTAGAGAGAGTGCAGAACTCCCTGCAGCTACTTTTGTTACAATCATTTTTTCATGCTCAGATGGAGCATGTGGCCAGATGCTGCTGTGGTCTCCAGTTGGAAGAGGGAGCACTAAGGGGGAAAACTCTCTACTGCTTCCTGCCAACTTCTTTACTTACAGTTTAAGACTAATCCTGAGCTCAGGATTGCTTATATTTAATCTTAAACTTGAGAGCCAAAGAGCAATTGCTGCATTCCAAATGACAGGTGATTGTATGCAGCAATGCGGGACTCCCTAATAGATTAATCAGAGAACAAAATGTTTTGTAAACGAAGAACTGAAGATTCTATTAATGTATTGGTGCTGATCTCCATAAAATGTATAAAACAAATTTAAAAGATGGTTATTAATAAACTAGTTTTTCTATTTGCCCAACACTAAACTTCAAAACTCATCAAATTTGAGTTGACCTCACATTTGTAACTTTCTCAGTATTTGCTTTGGTTTACTGTTTGATTAATGTGGCATTGCTAGGGTGTTGTTGGTAATTGCTAAGGCATTACTACTGTGAAATGTCTGTGCCTGTGGCAACATTTTTACAAAATGATATTATTTGGTTCATTACATGTATAGTGGCAGTTCTGATGTGAAATGTCCACTATGTCGCACTAAAAGAGAGTTAGTGAGTTTTCTATCAAAAACAGATGAGGTCTTTAAGGTTTTAAGTTTTAACCTCTTCGCACACAAGTTTTTACTGTACTGACTAATCCCCGGAAAGAAGGTCCTGTTTTGTTCAGATGATTGAGATTGAGATTTTTCACTTTTGTGTGAACAATCCTTTAGTTTAGTCTACTTACTATAATTTGCTTTAATTTTCTGCAAAACATGATCCAAAAAAGGAATGTCCTTCCTTTATCTCTTAAGTCTCTAATCTCTTAGGTTCATAATGTCCAACACCTAAAAAAAAAAAGCCTATATTTAATATTCACACATATTAATTTCATAAAAACTTTCCATCAACTTTAATTTTGTGATCTTTAAATTAAATTAGTAAAACTTAATATCTAAGTGTTAATATCTTAAATATCTTTTCTTTTTTTTTCTTTTTATTGATTACTCAGTTATATTGGATGGAAATTTTTTTATGAAACTGAAACATGTAAATATTTGAAATGCATATTGTAAATATTGACAATATACAAGTATTTGATTTCCTTTGGTTTAAATGTACCAAAATTGTATTTAATTTAGTTAAAAATTACTATTTATTTTTATTGAATTTTGTTACGAAATGGAAATTTGTATCTTTTAAAAATAGGTTAAAATATTCTTAGTGTATTGATGTTATTGTTTGATTGAATGGCTCTGGAGGGGAGCCGTGGACGATCCCACCAGGTGGCAGTGTTTTGCAAGCACAGGTGCATCGTAACCGCCTTGTCCACCAGAGGGACCTCCGTGAACCCATAGACCGCCCCGCCATCGAGGGTAGTGAGAGCGGACAAACCCTGAAATCTGTTTCGGGTAGCGAAAGGTGCCCTCCACAACCTTGTCAGTTCATCGTGGGCGTGGCCGAACCCAGAAACCAATCATCAACCTGTGAGCGCTCAGGGTGGAGGGTTCCAGTCCAACCCGATACTCGCACCGGCCTGGGCAAGCATGGCGGTCAGCTCTGCATCAGCCTCAGACTGGGCGGGCAGACCCAAAGGTGGTAGCCCAGTCAAGTCCTCAGCGTCTGACATCGGCGGTGCATTCTCCGATGCAGCGATCAAAGGCCCTGAAAGAGGCATCAAGGCAGATCTTGTTTCGGAACAAGACGGGAGCAAACAAGCGTGCTGGGGAATGAGAGGTCTATGGGGAATTACCCAGCGAGATCGCACACATTGAACTCCCCAAATCGTCTCCAGCGCCAGCCAGGCCGGCCTCATACCCGTGTGTAGAAGGTGCAGCGCAGGGGGTGGCTAGAATGGCTTTCCCGCTTCGGAAGAAGGAAAGCTGCGACCGCAATTTTGCAATGGTCATATTCTTGCAATGAGAACATGAGCCATCCAAAAACGCTGCCTCAATGTGATCGCTTCCCAGACACATGAGGAAGTGCCCGTGGCCGTCGGAGGTGGAGTGATAATGACCGCATCCAGGAATCACACAAAGACAGAAAGGCATTGTTATAAAGACTCATCTTTAAAAAGACATTCAATGTCAATGTGTCTGCTCTAATCGAGAAAATATACTCTTTAGCAGGAAAATACACACTTTTAGCACTGTCGAAGTGCCCAGGGGCAAAATCTGCACTCTGCAAAAGTAGAGAAAGCAGCTGGAAATGCACTTTTTCATTGGCCTTTTCTCAAAAGAATAGAGGTATTCAGGGCTCTCAAGAGCGACTTCTAGTGTCACTTCATTGACACTACGTCGAGTGAGTGACAGAAGGGGAACATAAAACATATAATTTCTAAGCACAAAGATATTTTAAATTAAAAATAAATACACAATACTTTTTTTTGGAACACTTACAGCCCATTTCTATTAAATTATTGTTTAGCTTACTTTAGAAAAAATGCTGGAAATATTCCCTGTATTAAATTAAATAAGTTACAAAATTAAAAAAAAAAAAAGCATTCAATTAAAAAAATTATTACCAAATTAAAAAAATATATATTTTGAGACCTATATATGCCTTTTCTTTACACAAACTTAAATTAGCCTTACCCTGTTCTGTCGGCTGAATGACATTCTCAGAATGTTTTGCACTTTTTCAAGACTATAAAATCAGAATTATGTGTCCAATGAGTTCACTTTCAGAAAACGAGCTTTTGAACATTTTAAAATGTTTAAATATTTTAAATATAACCCTCTTTACCTCAGATCGCATTTGCTGATCTTCTTCAGAAAATGTAAATTGAATGATGATGCTAAAATAAATTTTTGATGATTATCAAGTTCAGTTTGTCATTAAAAGTTGCTGGAGAAATATGCGAGACATAATGCAGTTGTGATGGCAATGCTTTAAATTAGATTATTGTTCAAAATAGCCTATAGAATATCAGGAATGTATCATATATGTAATCCCCCATATTACACTGCATATCATTTTCTTTAATAGCTGTGCACACAGCATATATACATCTATCCATGGGTCTTATACTAAGACCAAAAGTTTCCCCTGCTACTTGGTGCAAGTTGCCATCTTAAACAGGGCCATGACGATTTGCTTTCGGGTTGTAACCGGAGGCAACCTGTGATAAACGTAACATCAGGACCAATATTCCAGTCCTATCAGAAGGCAACGGTAGCTTTTTTATTGCAATTCTTCCTCTTCTGATTGCTTTCATTTGTGAAATTAAAATGAAAAATTTTAGGGACATCTGGGAGGCGATTTAGTGATAAACACATTTCTGTATGGAAACAGCTTAAGAGCAGATTTCTATTACGATAAACCTAAACTTATGCAACAAAGTGTTTTTTTAGGCATGACGTGATAACGTACACCAATGTTATCGATAAAAGGCCATTTGGATGGAAACAGGCAGACGATGGAAAATTTCGCAAAAAAGTTTACACATTTTCAATTTGTTTGATAACAAAATATCATAAAAAGTGGATGGAAACTTGGCTAATGAGGTGAGGAAGAATGTGTTCCAATCCATGTTTTATATTTCTCTTTAACATTTACATTTATGTCTCCAAGGGTTTTGCTGGATATGAAGATGATTGATTAGTTGCAGAGTTCATTATCTCATGCGGTTCTTCAGTACCTTCTGCAAAATGTGGATTGTAAATTGATTTTAGACACAAAAAGGTCATGTTCATGGAGTGTATTAATGCCCACAAAAGACATAGCTGCTGTATGTTTC
Source organism: Moxostoma hubbsi (assembly GCA_032164185.1). Lineage (NCBI taxonomy): Eukaryota > Metazoa > Chordata > Actinopteri > Cypriniformes > Catostomidae > Moxostoma > Moxostoma hubbsi. Next base: position 11,337,882 of record JAVLUX010000031.1, on the reverse strand, counting down.
TGTTTATTTGTTGGAGGAGAGAGAGAGAGAGAGAGAGTGAGAGATTGGTTCGGATTCTCAATTCTGCACTATTATTCAGAATTACAGACCCGCTCTCTGCCTACTCTTATCTGCTCTTTCAGATCTCTCTGCCCTGCTAGTTCTCTCTTCTACAGCTCCCTCCCACTCTTTCCCTCCTGACACCATGGCTTTGCAGGCCAAGTCACTTCATCACACACACACACACACACACACACACACACACATGCTCACCAATGACCGTAGAGATTCTCATCTCTGCCACTTTTGCTCAAAACGGTGCCACAGCAGGCCGTAGAATGGACATTTTAGGCAAAAGGTGATGTGCAGCAAGCACAACAACAATAAGGAGAGGGAAAGGAAAACATTTTTTATTTTTTTTTTAACATCTTAAACCAACCTGGATATACATTTAAATAAAAAAATGCATTCTTAAAAATAAAGGTTCCAAAAAGGTTTCACAGCTCAATGGCAAAAGAAAATCCATTTAAATTCCATGGTTCTTTAGGAAATCATCACCATTCCCAGTTCAAATGTTGTACACAAACATTCTTTATTATTTTCCATATTTTAGAATGATATTCTTTACATGAATGTTCCATTAGTTAAAGGTTTATAAATGGGTTCATTAATGACCAAGTCATTTACAAATGCATTATACATTTGATATGCAGTCATACTTTTCAAACAGTAAACTTACATGTTAGAAATGCTTAATGCACACAGTTCCCCGTCTGTCGCTCACTTCAACGTCGTGTCGAAGAAGCGACACTAGGGGTCTCTCTTGAGCGCCGCTCAACGCCGTCCATAGACGTCTCCCAGCTCCGTCCATTCGGCGCCACCGTTGATGACTCTGCCCTGCAGTCCTCAGCAGTGAAGCAGAAGGAGGCCATCTCACATCCTGCCCCGCCGCAAGCCTGCCGCCATGGGCCATGCCCCGTCTGCGCGCTGAGGGCGTCCTTCTGCGGCTATGAACCCTGCTCCACCTTAGCTCTCAGCCCCAGTGTCGAGCACTCCGCAGGAAGCAGATGCCCCGTCTCACGGACCCCCTCAAGGACCCGGAAGGCTCCCAGGCGCTCCGTAGACGCTCGACCCAGGGACCAAGACGTTAGCTCCGGAGATGGTAAGACCGCTCCGTCCCTGGAATTTTTTGTTGAATTAGTTTTCACATTCTCATATTCTCAGCTATTTCCTTTTGTCTCTGGGTCACGTAAATGCCGTTCTTACGGCACTCTGCCGCCAGATCTCAACAGTCCCGGCATCCTGGACGCGGACCACCTGCCTCCAGCCCCCATGACTGTTCCCCGGCCGGCCGGTTCCGACAAGTCTAGAGGACACCTAACCTGGACCTCCTCCTGTTCAGTCGCTAACCCGCCCCTGCCGGGTGTGTGGAGCAAGGTAAGTGCTTTGAGTCTTTTCTCAGCACCAGAGCCTCGGGACGCGTCACCGCTCCATGGCGCTTTACCTGCTCCACCCCGCTGCGAAGCCCCGCCGGGTATGTGAAAAATAATTGTCCCCTTGGTGCCCCTAGCGCGGAGTTGGACGTGTGGCTCTTACTTCCCAACCCGTCTCGCTGGCTGGCCTGGACCATCCGACAAGGTTACGCAATTCAGTTTGCCAGGCTTCCGCCCCCCCAAGCAGTACACGGCGTACATGCCAAGTCCCTGCGCGCGGAAATCGCTACTCTCTTACTCAAAGACGCGATAGAGCCTGTCCCTCCTACCGAGATGAAGGGTCTCTACAGCCCTTACTTCATCATACCCAAGAAAGGCAGTGGCTTACGACCAATCTTGGACTTGCGAGTTCTCAACCAAGCGTTGCACAAACTCCCGTCGAAAATGCTCACGCAGAAACACACCTTAATCTGCGTTCAACATCTAGATTGGTCCGCAGCGGTAGACATGAAGGACACATACTTTCACGTCTCAATTTTGCTTTGACACCGCCCCTTTCTGCGGTTTGCATTCGATGGCCAGGCGTATCAGTACAAGTCCTCCCCTTTGGCATGTCTCTGTCCCCTCGCGTCTTCACGAAAGTTGCAGAGGTAGCTCTTGCCACGCTTTGAGAAGCCGGCATCCGCATACTCAATTACCTCGACGACTGGCTCATTCTGGCCCACTCACGAGAGTTACTATGCACTCACAGAGACCTGGTGCTCAGGCACCTCAGCCGTTTGGGGCTTCAGGTCAACTGAGAAAAGAGTAAGCTTACTCCAGTTCAGAGCATCTCTTTTCTCAGCATGGAGTTTGACTCAGTCTCAATGTTTGCACGTCTCCTCAACGAGCATGTGCAGTCAGTGTTGAGGAGCCTCACCGCTTTCAGGCCGGGCACAACAGTCCCCTTAAAACTTTCCCAGAGGCTCCTGGGGCATATGGTATCCTCCGCAGCGGACGCGCCACTGGGGTTGATGCATATGAGACCACTTCAGAACTGGCTTCAGACTGGAGTCCCGAGACGAGCATGGCGCCGCGGCACACACCGTGTGACAATCACCCCCGCCTGCCGCCAAACATTCAAACCCTGGACAGACCTCTGTTTCTTATGGGCAGGAGTACCCTTACAGCAGGTGTCCCGACGCGTCCTGGTCACGACCGATGCCTCCAGCTGCGTTGGCACATCAACTGCCTCGAATTGTTGACCGTCCTTTTGGCCCTACAGTAGTTTCTCCCATTAGTTCAAGACAAACATATCCTGGTCAGGTCGGACAGCACCACTGCGGTGGCGTACATAAATTGCCAAGGCGGCGTACGCTCCCGCCACATGTCACAACACTCCTGTCGTCTCCTCCTTTGGAGCCAGCAGTGACTCAAGTCGCTGCGTGCCACTCACATCCCCGGCAACCTCAATGTGATAGTGGACGCACTGTCATGACAACGCTTGCCTGGCAGAGAGTAGAGGCTACACCCCCACTCGTTTCAGCTGATCTGGGAACGGTTCGGCAAGGCCCAGGTAGACCTGTTTGCCTACCGAGAAACCTCCCACTGCCCGCTCTGGTACCCCCGCCCTCCGGGCAGATGCACTGGCACACAGTTGACCAGTGGGGCTGCGCAAGTACGCATTTCCCCCAGTGAGCCTTCTTGCACAGGTGCTGTGCAAGGTCAGGGAGGACAAGGAACAAGTCACTCTTGTGGCTCCTTACTGGCCCACCCGGGCCTGGTTCTCGGACCTTGTACTCCTCGCGACAGCCCCTCCCTGGCGAACTCCCCTGAGGAAGGACCTTTGGGGACACTCTGGCATCCACACCCAGACCTTTGGAACCTCCACGTCTGGCCCCTGGATGCGGAAGATCTAGCTGGTCTACCTCCCACGGTCATAGCCACGATCAACCAAGCCAGAGCCCCTTCTACCAGGCAACTCTATGCCCTGAAATGGCATGTGTTCACGAATTGGTGTTCTTCCCGGGCTGAAGACCCACAGAGGTGCGCAGCTAGGTCAATGCTCCTGCTCCTACAGGAGAGGTTGAGGGGAGGCTGTCCCCTTCCACCTTGAAGGTGTATGTTGCCGCTATCGCAGCTCACCACGACCAGTAGACGGCAAGTCTCTGGGTAGGCATGACTTAATTTTCAAGTTCCTAAGAGGTGCCGGAGGTTAAATCCCTCCCGGCCAGGCCTGCTCCCCTCCTGGGATCTCTCGGTGGTCCTCACCGGTCTTCAGAGATCCCCCTTCGAGCTGCTAGAATCAGTTGGCTCAGGGCCCTCTCTTTAAAAAGACGACCCTGCTGATCGCGCTCGCTTCCATCAAGAGGGTCGGGAACCTGCAAGCATTCTCTGTTAGCGACACTTGCCTGGAGTTCGATCTGGCAGACACACATGTGATCCTAAGACCACGACCGGGCTACGTGCCCAAGGTCCCTACCATTCTCTTCTGAGACCAGGTAGTGAACCTGCAAGCGCTGCCCCGGGAGGAGGCAGACCCAGCCCCCGCAGTTCAGTGGAGGAACCCAGGCTACCCCTACTGGAATAGGTGCTCCACAGGTAAGGCCTCCTAAGCGGACTCCTCCTGTGTGTACTTCCGCGTTACGGTCACCTTACCAGCTGACCCGCGTCTCCCTTAGGCAGCCCTCCGGTCGCGTGTTGTAGCAACTCCCCCCTCCTCGAGGTTGGATCTACCACCATGCCATTCTTTCCCACATGTGACCGAAGAGGACATGTGATGTATTTTGCCACCTTTACCTCCCCTTTTGGGCGGGTGTGGCCTCCGCAGGGTCTTTTCCCCCTGAAAGAATAGGAATTCGGGTAAGACCCCCTTCCCACGATGCGGTAAGGGCCCCGGCTGCTCTTGCTCTATGCCGAGAAACATAGAAAGAAAAGAGGCCCAGCCAGGCTTGGCCCGTTCCCTAGTTGGCAAGCGTCGCCTTGTTCCCCTCTAGGGTAACCAAAAGGATTCCGATGACTTTTTTGGGGCATTGGGGAAGGTTACGTGCAGTCTGAAACACAGTTGGTCGCTTGTGCCCATGAAATACCTGCCCGCTCCTGTGTCAGCATTACACGTACACGGCTCAGCGCATGGCGTGATTTGAAGTGGACCCCTAGTGTCGCTTCTTCGACATGACGTCAAAGTGAGCGACAGACGGGGAACATCTCGGTTACGTATGTAACCTCCGTTCCCTGATGGAGGGAACAAGACGTCGTGTCTTCCCGGCCACGTCGCTGAGCCGAGCCGCTGAGGTGGCCGGACACTCCCGGCTCCTCAGAAAAATCCTGAATGAACGTGCGTATTTCCCTCGCCTTTGTACCCGTATGTCCGTGGCGGGGTATGCAAATACTGTTCGCCAACTCTCATTGGCCTTTTTTCATAGATCAGAGGCATATTCGGTGCTCAAGAGAGACCTCTAGTGTCGCTTCTTCAACATGACGTCTTGTTCCCTCCATCAGGGAATGGAGGTTACCTGATGTTTAACGTTACGAGACGTTTTTCATTATTATATTAAGCAAACAATATATATATATGGGGCTGATTAGGAGGCCATGATTGATAGAGGCCAATGGACAAATTGGACCAGGACACCTCCTGGGATTTCATGTCACCAGAGAGAGTCAGGACCTTGGTTTAACATCTATGCCAAAGGACATTGCTTTTTTTTTACAGTATAGTGTCCCCAACACTATACTGGGATATTCGGACATGCACTGATTACTGCGTGAGCACTCTCTCCTGGCCTCATTAATAACTCTTCCAGCAGCAACATTCCCCATCCAGCTTCCTAATATCTTTAGGGTGATCTTGAGCTTCTTCCCTCGAAAATCTTTTCTAAGAGTTTATTTTATTCCACTTATTTCTAAAAAGAAGCCTCTATAGTCATATTGTCATTACACATAAAAGTAATCTCTACACCCCCCACCCCCAGCATGAGCAGTTTGTTGTAAAGAGTTCTTACTTAAGTGCTCCCAATCATGATGATTGTGTGCTTGCCCTGTCAACATTAAAGGTAAAAAAAAAACTTTAAAAGAAGCATTTAAAAAAGCACAGCTAATTGCAAATGCACCAAAAATGGGGGGTAGCAATCTTCTCTAGTGGTCTGTGCACACTGTAATCCCTTAGGCGCACATTCAGTTTCTGCACTAAAAATGAAAGAGGCAGGATGAAATGTTTTGTGCTTCTGTCTAAAAAAAAAAAAAAAAAAAAACACTTTTAAAAAGTGGCAGGGTATAAATACAAAAGACCAAGTTCCCTAAACACTTGCAATGCATGATATTTCAGTGAAAGAATCTGTGCCTTATTCATTAATCCCCACAACCCAGTGTAACTTGTTGATAAATGTGCTGAAATATCACTGCGCTATGACTATTTAAAATAAATCATTGTTATTAAAGGAGGGGGTACATTCACATTCTTACACCAATAATGCTTAAGTCGAAAAGGTCATGAAAACAACTTTAGCAGCTTTCTTTTATCGGGGTAAGGTAATAAACAGTCTAACACACATGCAGTGTTTGCCCATTTTCCCCAATTTTGTGTTGCATGTAAAGCCGCACTCGTGTCAGCTTATCCTGTGTGTGCAAGTGTTGTTTGCATGCCAGTTTAAGATTTGACATCAAAAGCAGAGAGTAACCTGATGATTTAAAATTGTCTAAAATGAGTTGTTGATGTATTTTAAATAGAGTTGTCAGTTATAAACGAAAGTGCAGAGAGTCTTGATTCCACGTGGAAACATTTCACCTGGGTGGTGCAAATATTCTGTGCTGTCTTTGTCAAAACCATAAAATATAGAGCGACTCGATTGTGTTATTTACTCCATAAAATGAAGCAAGCAAAACCTGTCAATATACAAAGAAACTATCATATTCTGTAAATATAATGTTTAAAGGGTCTATTATTTATTTATGAATAAGACTGTACTGGCTCATGTAAATCATGCTCAAAGCTGCCACAATTGGGACTGGTGGGAAAACAGAGCCTCGTTTTTTAATAGGTAACTCAATGAGACCCAGTCTCAGTATTGTTAAGATAAATGAAACAAAGTAAAATTAAAAAGTTAATAATTTCCTTTATCCCTTACAATTTCCAGAAATAAATTATTTGTTACTTTATTGTTTGCAATTTTCTATTGGGTCCTATTGAACAACTGTGACATTTTAGTTTCCCACCAGAAGAGCATTCAGTATGTTTCATTGTGTTTTCCAAGGACTAAAATATGTTTACCCACTTAACTGGGAAAAATTTGGTATTAAATGAATGTTGCATTTTTACCAGGGAATTGCCCAGTGTAAATTGTATTGCAGATTTTGAGCTATTTTTGTGCCATTACAAATAAAAGGTGCTATCAGAAGGTGCAGTACTTTTTTATTCTGTCCAAAAATTTTATTGCATTAGTTAAAATGTGTTGTATTATTGCTGATGGTAATAATCGCATGAATCACAGTCTTCATAAACACATATGCATTTGTATAATCAATGGTAGTTTGTGTACTGTAAACTTCATGCACAACAAATCCTAAAATGTAATTGTGATGTCACAATAGGCTATATTTTCAAAGGTTACAGATCTCTGCTGAAGACTATAAAATGTGGTTCTTGAAGAGAAAAGGAAAGTCCAGAAGGACGACTTTTTCCAGTAGAAATGCCTCCTAGAGAGATACCGGGTTTTGAGAAGGAAAATATAAAAGGTTAAGTTTAATCTGCAGTCTGAGCACTCTCATTCCGGACACTCCTCTTCTTAGAGAAGATAGACCGGAGGTCATTGGGGTGAATGAATCAACTGGATTTCTGCAGGCTTGGGGAAATGACTGCGAGCTATAGTATAAGAATAAACTGTAAAAACTCAAGGACACCACAGATTCAGACAGCCCACAAATTGTGTAACATATAAATTAAAACAAACAAATAAATCCACTCATTTGATCATATACAGTATCATCTCATATTCACATTTGTAACATTATTGTTTGTGTTGTAATCAAAGATTCTCGATTCTGGTTGGTATGTTTTATATAAAGATGTGTAAATGTGCGGAATTTCTGTGACACTAGCATCGTAAAATAGTAATTAAAATAGTAAAGTGTTTTCAAATAGATTTCACGAAACATTCCACCCTCCACACGTCCATCTTTTGTTGGCAAACAGACAGTCTCAACTCGATAGTAACTTTAGTTTTCACTGGTTGATCCAAAGTAGCTGTGTTGGGCTGTATCTGGATGCTCAGACAAACAGAGCAATGTTTTGTTAGTGCTACAGAACCATGATGTTTACACTTTTCAGTGGAATCTACCTAGAAATTTTATAAGCTTACTTATAATTGTCTCTGCATATACATCTGGGATACAAAAAATAATTTTAACATAGGCAAAATTACATACATTAGTTTATCTTTTAATGTAGTTGGGAAGTTTATTTCTTGTGCTGAAGACTGATTGATCATACAGTTATTATAACACACTGTCTTTCATTTAAAGTCTCAACACCAGGGCAACTCAGTCTCCTCATTATGTAGGAGGACATTTTTCCGGCTTCTTATTTATTTATTTAATCTGCAGCGCTCTATTTTCACGTTCTTGTGCATTTTGAAACCAGTTTGTGAAGACATCTGCTTCTGCCATAATCTATATATGAGGACACTACAGCATGTTTATAGCTTTTCCAGAAGAACTGGAAAGAAATGAAAAAGCTTGCAAATGGCTTTGTGATTGACAGTTCTTAAAATATGAATTCCCATGGTAGGGAGAACTATTTTTGCCTCTCTGGTGCACAGTAAAAGTAACTGAATTACTTGTCGTGTGCACATACAAAATTAGTCAAAGAAAATAAGCACCCTACTTTAAAGTTTTGTTATACTATCTACCGTATGTAAATGTATTGTTTTAGAAATACTTAAGATTATAGACATCACACAAGATATTCTCACTAATCATGAATGTTGTGCGATATTCATCTGCATTATGCATTTTGCTGATGTGTCTATTGTCTTTATAGATCCAGATGTGTATTTTTTAACTAAACATACAAGAATCATGTAACTTGTTTAGTAAACTATTTGTACTTCACTATTCTATTATTTGTGTTTACTTTTTTATGCGTCTGTAGTGTTCTTGCAGTACAGTATTTAGAGGTTGTATGCTGCACATCATAACTTTCCCATGCAAAGCATTGGCCATGGCAATGTGGTCATTTTAAGATGTGAGAGGCAAAACTGAACTTGTGCATCAACATTATTTTTTCTTAAACTAAGAATATGCATTCTTCAGCCAGACCACAGTTGGACTCACACAGCAGAAATGACGTGAACGTGTATTTGAAAAACAAAGATCAACAACATCCTAGCATCTTAAAGGCTTTTCAGGTCACTGATAAGCTGCTCCAGGAAAGGCGACATGCCTGATATAGTCAGATTGCATTGATTACTTCATATATAACTCTAACTTTACAATTTTACAAACAAGACCAAATGTGAAGTCACTGCTGGAAATAACTTGGAAATAATGCAATATGTGCTTCCTTTGTGCAGCATTTTGTGGTTTTAAAACATTTGCTAGTTTACCAGTTGTCTACCCACTGTGAATGTGTTTTCGAAATTTCCAGCTTAGTCTCAGCATCTTTTAGCTGTGATTCTATGGCTCTTTTTCCCTCCACAACTCTTTATTTAGCTCAGCCAAATGTCTCTAATCGCTGTAAGGGAAAGGTGGGTTGTGCTTTAACAACTTGATGTTTCCATCTCCAAGAATGCCTCAGTCCCCACAGGCCTTCACTTACATAAATATTCATGAGATAAAGGCATCCATACTGGACTGCTCATTTTGTGCCCACATTAAAGGCACATGGCCCATTTAGAGCTTTCAGATAGAAGATTTCTGTGACCTTCATTCAGGTGTTCAATAATCATCCTGCTAATGATCATGAGGCTGTTCATCACAGTTACATTTAAAAGTGCAATCACACAGTTCATATGACACAGGACCAGTCTGATAATGTTTCATTAACTGGTGTTACAGCGACATCTAGTGGGAAAGCTCTGCTTGAAAATGATTGACAGATAATATTTTAGGTTAGAGCAGGGGGGAAATGGCCATAATAAGGAATGAAAGCAGTTTATTTCCTCTCATATACAATCACAATCTCCTTCTTTTCTTTTATGTCTTACTTTTTTTACACTCATTTTCACTCTTCCCACACACTTTCCACTCAATATTTAATTTAATTATTAACTCTGTCTTTCAAAAGTTTACAAAATGGCCACATGCACTGTTAAACATTTCTGAGAAATACAGACTATACATAAAAACATGTTTACTTTAAGCCTCTTGTCATTCCACAGGTATTCATTGTGCACAACAAAGTTTAGGTGTGCAAGTGATTTAAAGCAACAGTTCACCCAAACATGGGGTAAAAAAATGATGTAATCATTTACTCACTCTTATGCCATCCCAGATGTGTATGACTGTATTTCTTCTGCAGAACACAAACTAAGATTTTTAGAAGAATATGTCTTTCAGATCTGTAGGTCCAGCATAAACGTAATTCATAAAACTCCAGAGATTAAATCCATATCTTCAGACATGATATGATAGATCTGGGTGAGAAACAGATCAATATTGAAGTTAATTTTTTCTACAAATCCTCCTCCCTGCCCAGTAGGGGGCGTATGCATGAAGAATGTGAACCACTAAAAATACAAGAAAAACAATTTGAAAGTGAAAATTAAAGTGGAGATTGACTGAGCAAGCAGGGGAATTTGTTGTAAAAATTAACTAAAGTATATATCTGTTTCTCACCCACACCTTCTGAGGACATTGATTTAACCACTGGACTCATATGGAATAATTGTATGCTGACTTATGTGATATTTCGAACTTCAACATTTTGGCACCAATTTACTTGCATTTGAGGACCAAAAGAGTTGAGAACTTCAAAAAATCTTTATGTGTGTTCTGCTTAAGAAAAAAAAAAAAAGTAATATACATCTAAAAATTAGGGTAAATTAATTGTAAATTAACCTAAATAAAATTATTATCTCCCAGAAAGTGGGGTAAAAGAATGCATTTGAACAACAGTGAATCACTTTCTTATGATGTGTTACATTCATACGAGCAGACAGAGAAGTAAGTTTGAAGTAAGTTAGGAGCAGAAGTAGAAATAAACCTAGTGTAAATTAACAGCTTTACGATTAGCTAAAATGCTATTTCTAGCCATTACATCTAGGCACAATCATATTTTTTTCAAGAAAACTCAGGTTAAATCATAATTAATTTTTTTTCTAGTAAGACTTTTGATATTAGGGAAAAAATCATATTCTTGAAAATAATTTTTGTATTGTTTTCCTGTAAAATATCTAAAAATTGTTAAAAAAAGATACATTTGATTTATCTTGTTTTAGAAACAACACTGCATACGATATTTAGGTTTTTCAGAGAATGTATTTGTAACATGTGTATTTTGTCTTACTGTAATGTCAGAGTTTTTAAAGTCAAAAGAAGTGAAACAATCCATCAGTGCCTGAAGAAGTAATCCAAAGTATTTAGAATATGTGACTGACCTTTTACAGCATGTGTTCTGTTATCTACAGTGAAAGAAACCCTGAACTTATGAGGGTTATTTCGATGAGAAATATCTATTTTTATATACTGAACTGAAATAGAATGTTGCGTCATTCATGGCTCAGACTACTGTATGTATTTGATCTCATTATGTGATATTTCTTTTATAGCCCTTATTATTTATGACACACGTATCCTCACTGTTGTTAATCTTCTGTTTCAATAATAACATTTCTCTTCTGTTGCTTGTATTTCAGATTACACCAGCAGTAGGTGAGACCAGTAGTGTAGTCTAGGTCATTACAGGCATAAGCTGTATGCCCACCTATCTTTCTTAGCATTTTGCAACTGCCCACCTAAAATAAGTCATGACACGTATGGCCGCCAGAAAAATTAGTAGTCTTTTGACCAGGAATTTTAACGTGATGGCTCAGCACAGTTGAGTGAATTGATTTTGATTTGATTTTAAAAAGTGTACAGAGGTCTCTAAATGTGCACAGAGCTGCGGGAGCGCAACTGATGGCACAGGCAAGACAGACAATCTGACTAAGCTGATCCACCAATCAGAAACTTCATTTCAGATGTGATTGGATATTTTCAAACAAATCATATTTTCCATTTCAGTAAGGGGCAGGGCCTTTTCAGCAAGTGTCCCTAGAGTAATTTGCGCTATAAATTTATTTCCCTGCTAAACATAAATACATACATTGAAATGAAACGTATGTAGTTAAGCTTTGTGAAAATACTGCATGTTTTTGCAGAAGTGTTAGTATTTGATGCTCTTCGCAGATTCTGGACAACCGTGTCCTGTAATTATATCAAATGTCTTTTTCGTGGTGCCTTTTTCTTGTGAAATCAAATAATTTCAATTTATATTTCTATGTTGGAAAATAATTTCACTATACACAGAAAAGCACATTATAGTACACAAATAAAACAAATAACTGCTAACTTTTATGTAGGCTATACATGGTAATACTAGATAATGTGTTAACGTGAATATTACAACACTCACATTAGCTATAATATGCTAACAGTTTATTGCGTATTATGTATGCACTAGTTTATTAATTACAGTAATTATAAAGTATTAACAATTTTCATATTAGCCTTATGAAAGGAACATTAATGACACCGATAATTTAAATACATATTTAACATCCTTCATAAATTCACAGTATGCCCACCTCTTCAGACACTACTACACCACTGGGTGAGACAACATACTGTCTGGCAGCTTGAAGCCGCAGTAACTCAAAATGTAGTCAGTGTGGCAGAATCCTCTCAAGATAGAGAGATGCTTGACATGTAAGTCATAAAAATCATATTTCACAAGTGCCACAAACAGGATGGTGAGATACATCTGTTGTCATAAAACAGACTCTGTTCATTCTCTTCCTCCTCTTGTGCACAGCACAGCATACATTATATGAACAGACCCTCAGAAACAAGAAGTATTGAGAATATGTCAACAATTCTGTGAGTAAAGGTGCACTCTTTTAACTTTTGTCTTTGTGTCTTCTTGGAATTACACTGACACCTAGCAGCTTGGATGCAGCATCATTTAAAATCAATAGTTTTCAGTTTCAGATGCCATTGTATAAATTTAGTATTTACCATCAGTCATGATTATTTTAAACAATGAGTGAAAGTGTCAAAAAAAAAGGACAGTTACTGAGATTAAGCGAGTAGTATTCAGCTGGTCATGTAATTCTAACATGGCAGCCCTCATGAGGTTTCTCTCCATGTAAAATAAAACAGCTTTAATAAGGTTATTTATTTGACTGGAGTCATTTTAATATAAGTGGTCATGATTTCCTTCATATATTGCAAAATTAGAATTCATGTCTTTAGGATTTAAACTTTTTTAATGAGGAAAAAATTACTGAGTGCACCTTTAATGCAGACTGCACTTTGGACAAATACATGTTGTCTAATTTGTCATTACTTTTAATTAAAAGGTTGGGCCCCTATGGTAGATAGAACATTGAAATGAAATGGAAGAGGAATGTACTGAATTAAAACTCAAAGAAATTCAACACAGTAGAGGACTCATCAGTCTAACACAACAACAAGAATGGAAAGAACAAATAGCCAGTGCTGGGCAGATTACTTATGAATATTATATGACAAAAATATAAGTCGTAATTTAGTCTCAAAGATTATAATTTTGGGGGTAATACTGTATAACCTGATTTTGATTTGATTACTTTCAACCTAATTCTATTTTATTTTATGTCACTTGCATTTGAGTCGGATAATAATTTTAACATAAAAGTACAAAGAGGAAGAAAATGTTTGCCATTCTTTATCATTTTTTTCTCCACTTTTCTTCACAATTTTGGTATGCCCAATTCCCAATGCGCTCTAGGTCCTCATGGTGGCGCAGTGACTCAATTCGGGTTGTGGAGGACGAATCTCAGTTGCCTCCTTGTCTAAGATGTCAATCTGTGCATCTTATGACATGGCTTGTTGACCACGTTACCACGGAGACATAGCGCTGTGTCACGCTTCACGCTATTCTTCGCAGAATCCATGCACAACTCACTACATTATAACGACCACGAGGAGGTTACCCCATGTGACTCTACCCTAGCAACTGGGCCAATTTGGTTGCTTAGGAGTCACTGAGCATGCCCTGGGTTCGAACTCGTAACTCCAGGTGTGGTAGTCAGCGTCTTTACTCGCTGAGCTACCCAGGCCCCCCCATTCTTTACTACTAACTTGAAGAGCACCACAAAAAGCTTTTGCTTTTGTGCTTTTGTCAAGGCATTTTTATGTGCATTAAACATTACATTAATTAAATACACACAATCTAACAGCAATGACACAGGTCAAAGCTTTCATCTAAAAACACTTTTAACCCTAACTGCTTACTGATAGTCCATCGCCTATTCCAAAAACGAGGTGCAATATTTTACATTTTGAACAGCAAGAATATTCTGAAAGAGCAGAATATTTTAAAACATCAGAGTTCCACCAAGTCATACAAGGAACAATTGTGTCAAGTTTCATGCAGTGGACTATAAATTGACAAAATTATAGCAATGGGCTGCACATTTAGCAGTTGAAGGACCCTTAGAGAAGGCATCCACTAGATTATTTGAAATATTTAAGTTCAATATGCGAGCTGCAAACCATTGGTGACATAGTAAGAAATAACAACAACAATAATAATAATAATAATAATAATAATAATAATAATAATAATAATATATAAATTTAAATTAAAAAAAATTACATGAAGAAACAGTAATGAGACTGAAATCAACAGCAATGTCATTGTTAGGTCAAGGCTAACAGCTCAAAATGCTGACACACTTTTAACCCTTACTACTTAGTAATAGTTCATCACCTATTCCTTGGCTGAGGTGCATATCTTACTGTTGTAACAAAAAATGAGCACATGCTCAAAATGTTCATCTGTGAAAATATTGTGCTTTGGGGTAAGAATATGATGACATTGATATGAAATGATCAATAAATTATTAACAATTTACTACCGTTGCCTTGTTAATATGTAATCGTATAATCTCTAAAAAAGTAACTGTGGTTTGTTTAAGAGTATTTTAAAATATTAATCCAATTACAATATTGTATTTGTGTAATCTGATTATGTAATCCAGATTACATGTATTCTGTTACTACCCAACACTGCAAATAATTTAGGTTCTATGTTTAAGGTTTCAATCTTGAAAGCATTCTTCATGTTGTTTGGCTCCATTTAGTAATGTAAATTTAAAGCATTCTGAGAAATAAAGTGTTCTTCCACCATAGTCCATAAAAGGACTTGGAACGTGAATTTACTTAATATAATGAAATATATTTTAAATTACTATGGACGGCATTTTAACATTACTATTTATTTTTCATGATTATTTTTATTGTACAAATAATTGTAATGATTATTCTTAATAATAATAAAACCAATACTACAAATAATAATTCTTATTATTGTACTTAAAGGATTAGTTGACCCAAATATAACAATTCAGCCATTGTTTAGTCACTCCTGTGTTGTTATAACCCCATATGACTTATTTTCTTTTTCTTAACACAAAGGGAGAAAATGTGAAAAAATATTGTGCTCAGTGATGTCATACAATCGTTTTGTATACTGAGTTTATGGAGTTTATGGTTGTGACACTGCCACATTAGGGTGAATTTCTGATAAAAGTGTGTATATGTATAAGATAGCATTTGCTATTATGTCCTAATTAAAGTTTCATGGTATTTCATACACTGGTAAATGTGAGTTGGGTTAACATAACATTATTGCTGTAATTTATGTTATCTCTCTGAGGATTATTTAATTGTGGGAAAATCCAGGGACTTGTATTTTGTACTACCTTCCCTTAGAGGGAAGGAGGATTTTATTTTGATGGTAGAGCCACCTGAAAAGGAAAGCCTTCCTGAGAACTGGGAGGTCAACGAGAGCACATATCTGAGGGATTACCTGTGTTGGGGGGGCCTTTTGCCAGATAATACTTTTCTCTATTTTGGAACTCTTTTGTGAAATACTGGTTCACGGATATTCAAAAGAATAAAAGGGTTTGGTTTGGTCTCTGGACCATTTTCACTACTCTGCTGGACACTCAATACAGTGTTTGTTTCGTTATATTGCTATGATGTGTTTGCTATTTTGATTTATGGTTATGTTCATGGTATTAAGTTCCTGTATAAAAGTGGCATTCTATGTTGGTGGATTGGAAATACAGTTTAGAGTTTTTTTGTATCTCTAACGTTTTGTAGTGACGTTTGGTTTATCAATTTTAGTAAACCAAATTTGTTACATGGTGACTACCTTTTCAAGCTTCAAAAGGACACAAAAGTATAATTCAGGAGTCTAATAAATTCCATGAGACTCATGATTGTTATGAAAGCATACAATAAGGTTTGGTGCGAAACAGACCAAACTTTAATGTATTATTTAGTAAAAATTTTCACTCACTGTTCCTCTCCTGTGCGTGTTCATGAGTTTGCACGTGAGCTTTACAGCTCTTTGCACGAGAGCAACAGTAGTTATGAGCGTTCAAGTGAAAACTTTTGTTTCACTTCAACAAGACCACCAATTAACAACAGGAAACACAACATAGCTGCACACAAACCAGAGAACAGAACTAACAAACATGTTTGAAGAGTTTGTAGTGGAAGAAAAGATGCATTTCAGTGGCATTTCCATCAAACTGAGAGATGGGGCTGAAGGTAGCTACAGTCACACTGTGACCTACTCAGATTTCAAATGACACACAATTACAGATATCTTTTATGTTCATTTTGTCCTAAGCAGCTGCGTCAAGCAATGGGACATTCTGTCAATCGATTGATTTCTATATTTGCCGTCATGCCCGGTAGCCCCATCCGCTATGATCTGGCTCCAGTGTCCTTTTATTTTATCCTACCGATCAGATTGTACTACTGCCATCTTTTCCAGATTTTACTGGCATGTTAGTTGAAATAGAAAATTGAGTATGTTATTTTATATAGTTATTTTTGTTTTTCTAAATACCTGTGTGAGCGGATATTATATAGATATAATCTATTTAATATCTATTTCTGAAAGATCTTGGAATGTGAGCAATATCAAAAAGTAGGAAAGACTTTTACTGTTCTGCAGACGTTACAGCGCATCAAGGTAAATGCGTGCAGTATAAAAGTATACTTTAACTAAAAGTAACTTGCTGTTATGTAATTCGATTGTAATGCACTTTAAATATGCTCTTCCAATAAATTTTTTAATATATACAGAATATAGACTAAACCTACTTTACATTTTGTTTACTTGATAGGCTTCTGCTGTCTGGAATCTCATTGGCTTTGATTTAACTGGACCATTACCCGAATCTGCGGATGACTTCCATTACATCTTCACAGCCACAGACTACTTTTCAAAGTGGGTTGAGGCCTTTCCTTTAAAAACTAAGACAGCAGTTGAAGTTGGAAGACATCTCTGTTCCATTATTTATAGACATGGCTGTCCCCTGAGAATTCTCTCAGATCAGGGAAGAGAATTTGTTAATGAAAGTGCATTTTAAAAATATCAGTAATAAAGTGGTTTAGGAATTGGTACACAGCCTCAATGTCTTCATTTTTTAGATTTACAAGAGTTTTTATATTTTTTCATTGTACATGCATTTAATGATTGTATGTTTTAAGGAGCTTTTCATCCATTTGCTCACAGTAATTCTCTCTTTATTTTTAAAGCTCAATCACAGGCTTTGTGAAATGTTGTGCATCAACAGGAGTGTGACAGCAGCCTATCATCCTCAAACTAATGGCCTGGATGAACAGACCAATGAGAAAATTAAATGTTAAGTTTTAATATTGTGTAGGTCAGGAAAGGGTAAGGCACAAAAATAGACTTAACACCTTCAGCATATTGAGCTATAGTCCTGTAGTTATTTAACTCCCCCCAGGACCCAACAATTAGTAAGTACTGTTACTTTGGTCTATGTGGCAGTTGGGGTGTAGCCGAGCGGCTCGAGCCCCTGTTGTTTGCAGTGCGAGAGGTCCTGCAAGCCTCCACCAGGTTTTCCCAGCTCGAGTTGTAAAGAAAAAACAAAATTCAATATGTTCTTGATCTTCGAGCAAAACTCCACACTCAGGGGAATCTAATTTAGGAGAATTTGCTCCAAACTCAAGAACGTCAGAACCACTGTATAACTGGGGTACTCGGCTATGTGAGTATGCACTGTGAGATAAAGTGCTCGTATTACTCCCCACATCGAGCTCCAAATTACTTGCTAAGTGGCAAGGACCCTTTGAGGTCACATGTCTGGTGGGAGATCTCAATTATGAGGTGAAGTGAACCGATAGAGGGGGTGCATGTCAAATGTACCACCTCAACCTCCTGAAATTATGGAGGGAGACGGTCCCTGTGAAGTTGGTAATGGTAGTTCTGGAGAGGGTGGAGCTCAGAACGGAGGTGAACACAAAACCCATTCATATCACCCCGGTCACTTGTGGAGACCACCTCTCAACGTATCAAGTCACAGTGGTTGCCAAGTTGCAACAGGAATTTGCAGACGTATTTTCCCCTCTGACAGGTCATACAAACCTCATCCAGTATCACATTGAGACTGAGCCGGGGGTACATAGCTGTCCCTACTGACTGCCTGAACACAAAAATAAAAACTGTTTGGGAAGAATTGGATGCAATAATTGATATGGTGGTAATAGAGGAATCCCACAGCGATTGGTCCAGCCCAGTTGTTCTGGTTCCTAAGAGCGACAGGTCTGTATGGTTCTGTGTGTATTATAGAAAAGTCAAACATGGTGTCTAAATTTGACGCCTGCCTGCTTGATCGGTTGGGCACCGCTAGATTTTTTTCGACACTGGATTTGAGAAAGGGTTATTGGAAGATCCCCTTGATGCAAATATCCTGTGAAAAAACATCCTGCTCCACACCATTTGCATTACACCAATTTGTGATGCTTCCTTTCGGTTTGTTTGGGGCCTCGCGGACCGAATTCTCAGTCCACATTCGGCTTATGCCGCTGCCTATTTATATGAGATCATCATACAGTAATGATTAGCATCTGAGGGAGGTTCTGAGGTCAATGTGATGGGTGAGACTCACAGCAAATCCCAAGAAGTGCACGCTTGGATGGGTCGAGGTACGGTATTTAGGGTTTCACTTGGGCCATGGGCAGGTGGTTCCCCAAACTGATAAAACTGTGGTGATTGCAACCTCCCCAAGAATATTATAGGAGATTTGTGCCTAATTATTCATACGTCACCAGCCTGCTGACTGATCTCAATAAAAAGGGAGCTCCAGACCCGGTCCAGTGTCAACAGGCATTTATGCAAGTTAAAGCCGCACTTTGTTGGGGGCCTCTATTACACTCACCCGATTTTTCTCTCCCTTTTGTGTTACAGACGGCACTTCAGACAGAGGGCTGGGGGTGGTGCTCTCGGAGGTGGTGAAGGGGGAGGAGTGCCCGGTGCTGTACATTAGCCGCAAGTTCTTGCTGAGGGAGACTAAGTACAGCACCATTGAAAAGGAGTGTCTCGCCATCAATTTGGTGGTCCTCACTCGTCAGTAATCCCTGATGGGGCGGGCCTTCACTCTCTGCTCAGATCACGCCACGCTCCAATTGCTCCACCGCATGAAAGATACCAACAAGCGGATCACCAATTGGTATCTGGCTCTTCAGCCATTTAAGTTCAAGGTGGTCCACAGACCGGGAGCGCAGATGGCTTTTGCCGACTTCCTATCCAGAAATGGGGGGGAGGGGAGTGGTAGACAGGCTGGATGTCTCACCGGCCAGAGTCAGGTGGTGGGGATATGTGGCATCAGGAGCGTGGTCGAGCATTCGTCCGGAGAGAGAGAAAGCAGTAAAGTTGCATACACCTGAGCCAGATAATGCTTAACACCCATTTCCAGTTGCAGTGAGCTTTGAGAAAGCAGTATAAAAGAGACCACATCAACGGCAGGAAGACGGAGAGAGTCAGGGACAAAGAGACCGGTTGTGAAGCTGTAAAGAACTGGAATTGATTTATTAAATGCCTTACTTGTGAGTCGAAGAAACCATTTCAAAGCTCACTTTAAAACCTACACAATTACGGACACCAAATTATGAAATTATTCTTCAATAATATGGATACCATAAATAGTTTTTGAGTCATGTCCTCTACATGACCTGTTCTTTTTATATGATTACTGTTTGCAAGGGCGTAGGTTTGCATATGGATGGTAGGGATGAAAGAGTTTAGAATATGTCCTTACCAATATTTTGGGACAACAGAATTGTCTCTAATATTTCAGCGAACTCGATCGCATTATTCTTGGAGTGAAGTCATATTAGATCATTTCGATGTGTGTGTAGGGGGTGGGTTGTTGTCCCCCTACCAATGTAAAGACCAAACCTACACACTTGACTGTTTGGCACTTAATTTTGCACAGTGTATTTTATGTTGGCTCGTTGGCCCTGTCAAGTTGATTAATTACAAAAATTATTGAAAACATTAACTTTGTCTTTTCTTTTCAGTAATGAAGGTCTGGGCTGCAAATGTCAGTGGTCAGGTAGAAGCTCTATTCCTCTACTTTCTGCTCACTGCAAGGGACTGAGAGGCTTTCTGATGAAGTAAGTCTCAAACTGTGTGACCTGAAGCTAAAAGTCCCACCATTAGTGGATATGAAAATTTCTTCCACAAAAACAAATAGTTTATTTCTTAGCAACATTTGTGTTTGTATATATTTTTCTTAATATAGGTCATTGATGCATACCTACACTGAGTCATTGAAAAACAACAGGTATGTATAGAATATCTATTTATTTAGGAACACTTATTTCATTTTAAATACTTACAACATGTTTTGTGTTATTCTCTTCAGAACCATGTACACCAGCTTTGTGCATTTGTTGCATCTTTATTGTTTGCTGGACAGTTCAGATGCCTCAGTAATGTAATTTAGCTATCCAGAAAATAATAGATTTTATTTACATCTTTTGGAACCATCACAAACTTGATATTAAACACTTTTCACAGATGAAGTTCCCCATTGAGGACATTCGGCCTTTCCCTGTGAACTTGGGAGCACTTATGATTCTTGTGGTGCATGTGTATTTTCAAAGTTCATTGCAAGTGAGGCTAATACAGTTTCCTCCTTCTTCTTATTCAGTGATCTTGTGATTTTGTTCAAACATTATTGTTCACAATTTTGAAATTATTTGCAGTTGTTTGGACTTTTTAGTACTGGGGGACCATTCTTTTTCTTCTTAGTCTGCACACATTCTTAAATGCTTTAGCTCAATAATTTAAAAGTTTATTTATTCCATTTGCCTAGAAGTATTTACGAGATCAAAAGTGCTTATACCAAGCAGCTTGGTGGTATAAAAGTGGTGATCTAAAAGTGTTTCATGACCTTATTTATGATTGCATTACATTATAGTCTAGATTATCAGCATGCCTGAAAAAACCACTCCTCCTGATCGACCCAGTGGGAAATGAAGGTTCTTATGAACACAGAATTCTGATGAACTGGAGGTAACATTGTTAGAACTATGTTTCATCTTTGTTAAAAAAAAACAAAAAACAAATACAAATGTACAAATGTCTCTGACCAAATCTAGGATTTTTTTTAAACTGAGAGTGTGTGATGATCATACGGCCAAGTGGCAATTACAGACCCTGCAACACAACCTGCAGATGGATTCCAGCAGTTGTGGAGTTTTGGTATTGAATGCATGTGTTCAAATATTTGCGTAAGTGGCTTTAGGTCTGAAAATGTTAAAATGAATTAGATTGAAGATTAATATTGATTTCTGTCAATAAATGTTTCAGTTTGCTGAACAATACCTGCTGACAGGAATGATCATCAACGTTCAGACTACCTCTGAAGCTGTGAGCTCAGCATGCATAAAAATAGCCTGCACACTTTTTAGATATTGAGGTGGGTGCTGTTGTAATTCTGTAATAATGCAATAAGGTAAAGTAGTTCACCTCTGTAGATGCTATCTACACTCTGAAAAATGTATTTAAAGAAGTAAGAATATTCAAAGATACAGAGGTAGTGCATCATGTAAAAGTAATGCAAGAATGATTTTATAAAATTTCAAAAGGGTCTAAGATGGTTGTTTTCATGGTGTGTATGTTGACATAGTACACTATGATATGATTTCCTAATGAATTAATCAAGTAATGTTAAGCAATTTGTTTATAGGTAATGCATGGTTTGCAGCATGTTGGAAGACGATCCAAACAAAAGCATGATTGAAATAGTATACATACAATCAAGTTATATTACACACACCAAAAACAATAGTTTACCTTTATGTGTCAAGTATTTTGTAGAATTTATATTCAGAATCTAAATTGTATAGTTTTAAATGTCAAATGTATTTAATATTTTTACTACATTGTTTCAGATTACTAATATATTCATCTACAGAATAAAATAGTTTATGAAAGTGTTTTCCCTGTATCATTTGAATTACAATCTGTATTATGTATTTTATATACTGTGCATGCTTTTTATGTCTGTACTTCTGCTCTATATTTTTTAGTTAGTGTCTTAGAATGCAGAACAATGTGGTCTTATTTAGTCCATATTTCTATTAATAATATCTAATTGTATTGTTTTGCATGTTTTGTATTATGTGCATATGTGTATTGTGTTGAATAATTTAAATAGTACCTGACAATGTTGTAGTCTCCTGAATTTTGTTTTTTCTAAAAAAAAAATATTTTTATTATTGTTCTGCAAAATTATAAATGATCTCAATAACTAATCTTTTTTCAATGTTATATCATCATCTGTTTTTAAGGTGACTTTGTAACATCTGTCCAGGTACTAAAGATGAAAAACATCCTACCCCTTCATTGCAGACTGAAAGGACAATCTGATAGGGTATTTTGCACTGTAAAATCATCCTACCCATTCATTTCAGACTGAAAGGACAATCTGATAGGGTATTTTGCACTGTCAAATCATCCTTCCTATACATTTCAGACTGGTAGGACAATCTGATAAGGTATTTTGCACTGTCAAATCATCCTACCTATTTATTTCAGAATGGAAGGCTAATCTGATAGGGTATTTTGCACTGTAAATTCATCCTACTCCATTTCAGACTAGTAGGATGATCTGATAATGTATTTTGCACTGTTAAATCCTACCATTGTTTAGGAAGAATCTTCGGTAAAGTTACACTGGATTATTTTACGTATTCACAGGCGTGAAGCAGAAACCTGCAGTAGGAGTTTTTAATCAGGTAGGATGGATCGATAGATGTAACTATAATTTTGTTCTATGGTAGGAAAATCTGACAAGGTAGGACAGAACACAGGTCCAAAATGCGATGCGTGGAATTATTTATTAGACTTCTGAATTATACTTTTGTGTCCTTTTTGATGATTAAAGATGTGTTCCCCTTCTGTCACTCACTTGACGTTGTGTCGATTGTAGTGACACAAGGGGTCTCTTCTGAGAGCCTCGCATACCTCTGAACTTGAACTTGAGAAAAGGCCTATGTCAAGTTGCATGCCCCGCCCCGGACATACGAGTATAAAGGGATCTGGCGAGCGAATGCCAAACAGATTTTTCATTCGGAGCCGAACGGTTGTGTGATCAGCGAGCTGTGTGACACACGACTGCTTCACCCACCTCTGCAAGACAGCTTGCTGTTGGATCCAACGTTGCATTCCAGCGGCTTTCTCCTCTCTGCACGCCATGCAGACTCTGCCCCTGGTGCTTTGACAGCGCTTCTCTTATAAAAGAGTTGACTTCTCTGAAAGCGTTTATTTTCCTCTAAAAGAGTTTGATTCTGGTAAAAGAGCAACATACACAAGCGAGCGTTGAACGTCCTTTTCAGGACGCGTCTTTTTAAAGATGCCATTCCGCCGCTGTGTAGTTCTCAATGCGAGAACATAGCCATGGCAACATTGTGGTCGCGGCTTTCTTTTCTCATGAGAGAAAGCCACTTCAGCTGCCCCCTGCGTTGTTTTTTCTTCCCACAGGATTGAGGACGACCCAGCTGGCATCGAAGGCGATTCGGGGATGACGACGGGCTCAGTTTTGCCAGGTAAAACCTCACGAACCACCCGCCCCCCGGCATGCTTACTTGCTTCCTTATGAGCTCGGGAGGAGTGTGGCTCGCTTCGCGGCCAGCCAGCATTCTCCTTCGAGCCCCCTTCGGTTGCCACCTTCGAGTCTGCTCGCCGCCCGGTCTGTCAGTCTGTCGACCAGGCTATGTGCTCAAGGTTCCTACGACCCCCCCCCCTTCCGGGTTTAGGTTGTGAACCTGCAAGCGAAGCTGTCCCGGGAGGAGGCAGATCCAGCCTCTTCATTGCTGTGTCTGGTACATGCTTTGCATACCCATGTGGACCGCACGCAGGGCTCTAGATCAGCTCTTTGTCTGCTTTGGCAGACGGTGGAAAGGGAACGCTGTCTCCAAATAGAGGTTAGCTCATTGGGTTGTTGACGCTATTTCCCTAGCCTATCACACCCAGGCCGTGCCCCCCCTGCAGGTTTGAGCACACTCTATGAGAAGTGTGGCATCCTCGTGTGCACTGGCCCACGGCACCTCATTAGCAGACATCTGCAGAGTGGCAGGCTGGGCAACACCCAACACCTTTGCTAGGTTCTACAACCTCAGGGTTGTGTTGGTCTCATCCCGTGTTTTTACAGGTCGAGCCGGTAGAACTCGGTAATATGGAACAACTGACCGGGTGTCCCGCTTGCAACTTGCGCCCTTCACCAAGCTGATCCAGTACGCTTTCTTTCCCAGGTGTGCCAGAAAGCTCTCGCTTCTTGTATGCTCTTCCTCCCTAGCCTTCTGGCTGTAGATTCAGCAGAGGAATTCGCCGCCAGACCCATCACGAGTCAGGTGCTCCGTGTTGGGCTTGGGCTTCAGGCAACTCCCTGTGACGTATTTTCTGTGGTACTGTCCCCTCACTGGCAGTCCTCGCTGCCCCCCGGTCGCCGTGTCAGTAGCAACTCCTCCCTTGTCAGGCAGGATCTACCATCGCACCATGTCCACGGGTGGCTTGACAACCCCCATGGTGTATTAACCACAAGTTACCTCACCCCAGTTTGGGCAGGTCTTGGTCTCCGCTGTGCCTTTTCCCCCTGAAATAATAGGAACGGGAAAGGACGCCTTCTCCGACGCATCTATAGCCCCAGCCACTTTTTAACTCTATGACAAGAAACATAGAGCGAGAAAAGGCGCGGATTGCCGGCTAGCTTCCATGCAAGTCATGACACCTTTTATTGGGGCATTGGGGAGGGTTACATGCAGCCGACCCAGCTGCTTCTAGCACGCAACAGCCTGCTTGCACCTGGCTCGGCAGCCTCATAACATGGGGTAGTGCATGGCATTTTTAAGTGGGACCCCTTGTTTCACTACAATCGACACATTGTCGAGTGAGTGACAGAAGGGGAACGTCATGGATATTGTTGTAACCTCCGTTCCCCGATAGAAGGAATGAGACGTTGTGTTCCCCTTGCCATGTCACTATCCCTACCACTGTAATGTGCCGTAACCGAATTCTCAGCTCCTCAGTGAAAACCTGTCAGGCATTTGCTCACCCGCTCCCTTTATACCCGTATGTCCGGGGCAGGGCATGCAAATTTTGTCTGCCAACTTGACATTGGCCTTTTTATCAAGTTCAAGTTCAGAGGTATGCGAGGCTCTCAGAAGAGAAATTGCAATTCTGCATCCTATTTGCTACCTTAATTCAGGTTCATAAGCAGGAACTGAAGTAGAATTTAAATGCCATTCTCAATTAAATTCTGAATGCCTTATAACTCACTTATTCTCATCACGTACTGTACCTCCAGAATAACCAATGTGGAGAGCTCATATTGTCCTCTGTTGGTTTAAATTGTCATTCTTTACACATATTGCTAATTATGTGGTTTGCCACTGACACCTCCCATTGCTGAATTGTTTGGGGGCACATTTGCAGTTAAATAATAATAATAAGTTAATTAATATCTCTCCCAGGACGCCTTATTCCCTGAGGTAAAATAGATTTCACATCCAGCTGTGTTTTTGTGTGTGCTTCTGTTTAGCTGTCAGGTCCCGTAAACATTGTCAACATTAACGTATCTATAGTAGGTTGATGTTATGCAGAAAAGGCGCAGTTTAGTTAGTTAATTCCATTTAGATTGTTTGTTTACTTTTGTCAACTAGTTCAGTTACAGTCAATGATGGAACAACCCTTGAACTTAAACTAGTTTCAAGATCATTCATGTTTTAGGGGTTTGGCATGACAAACATGTGCAGCACTATACTAGCTCAGATGGCCACTGGTTTAACTGGATTGGCATAGGTGTTTGCACTGAAATACAGTACTGCAACTAAACATAACATACTATTCAATGTATTCGCCCCTAAGAGTTAATTAAGTTAATTAAGATTGTTGACAGTGGTGGCATGACCTGGATATTATCATTTAACAGCTGTAGGAAATTTGGTTGTATAAATGTACACGGTACAGATTAAATTGCCGCAATTCTCCACCATTATATGTAGGAACATTATGTGTGAGCTAGGAATTAAATTAAACTGTCCTTATTCTACATTATTACGCAAGGAAATTTATAATGGAATTAGTCACATTCGACAACCATTATAAATTTGCTAAATGACAAATATCTAGATTATTTGTCTGAATAAAATTCTCTACCATTAAAATTGCAATACGTCTCATTGTATCCGCTCACAATTTCTATTGTAAGGAATTAGCTTGCATGAATTCAATTCAATTATTGGAGTAATATTATTCTCATGGCTTATAGAAAAAAAAAATATTACACATATTTAGATATAGCTTTGAAGCTAAATCTTTTAAAAACAGAGATGAGATTATTTATCAAAATATACTACAGGCAAATTATCTTTGAATACAGACAAACTTTATTGCTATTCTAAACATAAACTAATCTAACACATAAAACATGAAACAGGTTGTTGAGTAAAGTGACAGAATGAACAATACAGTGAAAATTAACTTTATGGAGTCTGCTGACATTGCTTTAAGAACCATTTATCCTTCTTTGTGTCTAAATAGATTTGCAATCGGATTACCCAAAGTATTCTACAATAACACCAGCACTTTGAGCAAAAGTCTGGAGATGTACTTGCATGTCATTGCGTTTCCTTGCATTGCGTTTCATTTCCTCGTGTTGCTTGGTTCTTTGGTGTTTGTAAGTAAGTTTGTTACGTCAATGTTCTTTGTGAAGGATTCTTACAAACACCCATTCAAAAATAGTGAATGTTTAATCATGAAATGTTCTATCTTGAAAACAGTAATTCAACATTCTCTACATAAACAAGCAACATTTGCATACTAAATATGACATTCATTCATGAATATTATACGTGTATGTAACAAAACATAAAATCCCTGGTTACAAATCATACTGGTTAAATCATTAGTTTTACTACATGTATAATACATTACACATTATGAGAAATCTGATTGTCAGGGTATAATATCCATTTGAACCTTGAAGTTACCGTATAAGATTAAAGATTATAATCATCGATTTGTTAGTTAGAAGTGATTACAAATCACTACACATATTTTAAAAGGTACATCAGGCTATAATCATTAATTTTTCAGTTATACAAGTGATCACAGGTCATAGAGTACATTTCTGAATTATCTAGCAAGGCTAAGTATGGTGCATATTTTATAGGGTTAAATCACAAGTACTGGAATGATGATCTCAGGAAGATCACATGGGGATCTCACAAGGAAACCTTTCAAAGAAAATCTGCTTTAGCTCTGTGTGGAAGTTCAGAAGGTCATTCTGAGTGTTTAAGTGGTGGAAAAAAGAAGTATCTTCTTTATTGGTCAGCTCTGTCATTACAAACCCTAGTTTGAAATTAAACTGTCATGGGAGAGACGGTCTCCTTCAGCCATTTAGGTGCCATAGATTAGTTTTTATGACTCTCTAATGGCTTGGTGGGGGATCTCTGATCTGTGAAATGTGATGTGTTCATTTGATGGCTTTGTTCGTGGATAATCCTACACAGCATTCAGTGATTCCCAATAAAATCTTATGCAATATATCATGTTCATTGTGCTGCAAAACCAAATAAAGAGTACATTCACCAATTTAGAACAAAACAGTAGATTATACAATCACGTGAATAATATTACAGTAGGCCTATTGATTTGCTGTTTAGAAATGGAGCCCTGTCTCATTAGCCGCTTTTCCACTATCGAGTCACAGCTATGAACTGGTCAACCAGGGCCAATAGCCGTGGATCTCAAGCCATGAGTCTAAAATCAATCTGCATTCCCACCATCAAGCCAATAGCCCCACAGCATTGCCCTAAAACCCGCCCTTAATATGCAGCCCTTGTGCCAACATTACACATACTGGAAGAGTGAAGCTCAAGCTCAGGAACGTTCACAAACATTTTGGGGGGAAGGGGCCCAAGTGGAAAAAAAGGGCACTTATCATAATTATTTGTTTAAAAAAATGTTTTTTTTTTTTTTTTTTTTTTGTCAAGTGTATGCAAATTAGCACATTGTCATTAGTTAACACCTAATTATTATTATTTATTTTATTATTATTTATTATTATTATTTATATTTTTATTTCAAGCAAATAGTGTAACAGCAGAAAAGATACACAATAATAATAATTATACTAATAATAACTTATACACTTATGATTGAAATGGAGTGGGGAGAAGTAAAACTTATTAAACCCCACCCCGATCTGTCAAAGAATTTATACAAACAAAAATAGCTGCTTCCTTCAATAATCTCAAAGAAAAAAAAAGGGAAAAAAAATAAATAAAATAAAATAACAGTAATAATGATACCTCATTTAGAAACAATATTATAGTTGCACGAGTGCAAAACCACACATACATACGATACATTTTCATAATATACAGATATTACCTCAGGTAACAATGATTATCAAATACCAACAATGGTAGACGGAATACCACAAGGGTACATAACAATGACGAACAGCTACCAACAATAGTAGATAGAATACCACAAGGGTAAATAACAACTATTCCAACACTCCACACCACATGCATACAATCAAACCTCATTGTCACTGTAATGGGACCAGACCTTTTGTTTATAAAGACGTTTGAAATTGTGAATGCTTTGACATTGCTTTAATTCACGCCCCAGATTATTCCACAAACTAACCCCACATACAGACATAGAAAAACTCCTCCTGGTGGAACCCGCCATTGGGACCACAAAGTATCCAAATCCTCTCAAACTGTACGACTGCTCTTTATGAGAAAACATATTGTGAATGTTCACAGGTAATAAATAGTGATACATTTTAAACATGAACTGTGCATTATATAATTTTACAAGATCCTGCATTTTTAATAACTTTGATTTAAGAAAGAGAGGATTTGTGTGTTCAAAATAGGCGGCCTTGTGTATATTTCGTATAGCTCTTTTCTGTAACAAAAAAAGTGACTGTATTGCATTTTTGTAATTATTGCCCCATACCTCTACACAGTAGGTTAGATATGGCTGTATTAAAGAGCAATACAAGGTATGGAGTGCATTATAATCAAGGATATGTTTAACTCTATTAATTATAGCAAGGCTTTTGGAGACTTTAGTAGTTATATGTCTGATGTGGGCATTCCAACTTAACTTATGGTCTATCGTTACACCTAAAAATTTTATTTCCAGAACATTTTCAATGTGAACTCCGTCTATCTCAACCAGTTTCTGTGAATCAGCTTGATACTTTCCAAAAAACATCACTTTGGATTTATCTAGGTTTAAGGATAATTTGTTACTTTCCATCCATTTTTTAAATTTACCTAGTTCTTTGTTTATAACGCTAATCAGTCGCTCCAAACTATCGTTACTATAGAAAATGTTTGTATCATCAGCATACAATACACATTTAACCAATTGAGAAACATTAAAAATATCATTAATATACAAATTAAATAATTTGGGGCCCAATACTGACCCCTGAGGGACACCACAAGCAATGTCAAGACATTGAGATTTGCATATCAATGTGGCTATTATGATGACATTATTAGACACAGATTTTATTGTATTCACCTGTAGTGTCTCCATTAAGCACATTACATTAGCCTGTATGGCTATGATATATTGCCTCAGCTAAATTTTATCTAAATGATTACATTAGCTAGTAGTTCATGAGTCATGCATGTTAGCAAGACACAAGTTAAATATATTTGTCTTTTGGCTTTTAGCTAATTAGCTGTAAAGTCAAGGCACTGGTAGCTTAGTCTTGTGTTGATCACCACTCACCTCCACACAAGCCAAGAAAAATACAACTGGGATAGGAGCTGGGAGGGGCTGCTGCTTGCCTGTCTGATGTGCCAATGTGTGATGCACAGCTGCGCAGAGACACGGAGGAAGAGAGAGAGGGAGGGAGGGCATCGGAACTCAACAAAGTCTCATCCCCTCGACCTGTTATTTCGATTTTTATTCAATAAATATATTTGTTTGACAGGGAAGCTGTGCACAAACAAGAATATACATATACAGGTGCTGGTAATATAATTCGAATATCATCAAAAAGTTGATTTATTTCAGTAATTCCATTCAAAAAGTTATACTTGTATAATGTACACATTAAATCCACACAGACTGATATATTTCAAGTGTTCATTTTGATGATTATAACTGACAACTAATGAAAACCCCAAAATCAGTATCTCGGAAAATTTGAATATTGTGAAAAGGTTCAATATTGAAGACACCTGGTGCCACACTCTAATCAGCTAATTAACTCAAAACACCTGCAAAGGCCTTTAAATGGTCTATCAGTCTAGTTCTGTAGGCTACACAATCATGGGGAAGACTGCTGACTTGACAGCTGTCCAAAAGACGACCATTGACATCTTGCACAAGGAGGGCAAGACACAAAATGTCATTGCTAAAGAGGCTGGCTGTTCACAGAGCTCTGTGTCCAAGCACATTAATAGAGAGGCGAAGGGAAGAAAAAGATGTGGTAGAAAAAAAGTGTACAAGCAATAGGGATAACCGCACACTGGAGAGGATTGTGAAACAAAACCCATTCAAAAATGTGGGGGAGATTCACAAAGAGTGGACTGCAGCTGGAGTCAGTGCTTCAAGAACCACCACGCACAGACGTATGCAAGACATGGGTTTCAGCTGTCGCATTCCTTGTGTCAAGCCACTCTCGAACAAGACACAGTGTCAGAAGCGTCTCGCCTGGGCTAAAGACAAAAAGGACTGGACTGCTGCTGAGTGGTCCAAAGTTATGTTCTCTGATGAAAGTCAATTTTGCATTTCCTTTGGAAATCAAGGTCCCAGAGTCTGGAGGAAGAGAGGAGAGGCACAGAATCCACGTTGGTTGAAGTCCAGTGTAAAGTTTCCACAGTCAGTGATGGTTTGGGGTGCCATGTCATCTGCTGGTGTTGGTCCACTGTGTTTTCTGAGGTCCAAGGTCAACGCAGCCGTCTCCCAGGAAGTTTTAGAGCACTTCATGCTTCCTGCTGCTGACCAATTTTATGGAGATGCAGATTTCATTTTCCAACAGGTCTTGGCACCTGCACACAGTACTAAAGCTACCAGTACCTGGTTTAAGGACCATGGTATCCCTGTTCTTAATTGGCCAGCAAACTCATCTGACCTTAACCCTATAGAAAATCGATGGGGTATTGTGAAGAGGAAGATGCAATACACCAGACCCAACAATGCAGAAGAGCTGAAGGCCACTATCAGAGCAACCTGGGCTCTCATAACACCTGAGCAGTGCCACAGACTGATCGACTCCATGCAATGCCGCATTGCTGCAGTAATTCAGGCAAAAGGAGTCCCAACTAAGTATTGAGTGCTGCACATGCTCATACTTTTCATGTTCATACTTTTCAGTTGGCCAGCATTTCTAAAAATCCTTTTTTTGTATTGGTCTTAAGTAATTTTCATTTTTAACTCCTTCCATTCCTTTTCGTCCCGCAGCTCGCATGCAAGAAAAACTGCACGTGCTAACAGTGTAGTCTGTGGAGCATTCTTCGCAATTATGTGATCACGTGCATTTCTTATGCTTGTTACTGTCACCGTGTTTTCTCACAATCTCTTTTTTGAAATGGTTAGTTCCTGCAATGAACTCCGTTTTCCCCGCTATTTCTTTGATATAAACTTTTGTAATGTATCTCGAGAAATGTAATGCAAATTTTAAAATCAAAGGGAGTAAATTTTTACTGTCGCCAATGGCGACCTTGACAGAAATTACACTCGCAAATAAATTTATTTGGTCACAAATGCGACCATTTTTAGTCGCAGTTTGGAGCCCTGCACAAGGATGATGATTTATCGACTTTATAGACATTACATTTTTATCGTCTGTTAATGCTGAACTTCTGTAAAGCTGCTTTGAAACGATGTGTGTTGTGAAAGGCGCTATACAAATAAAAGTGACTTGACTTGACTTAATATTCTAATTTTCGGAGATACTGAATTTGGGATTTTCATTAGTTGTCAGTTTTTATCATCACAATTAAATGAAATAAACATTTGAAATATATCAGTCTGTGTGTAATGAATGAATATAATATCCAAGTTTCACTTTTTGAATGGAATTACTGAAATAAATCAACTTTTGATGATATTCTGATTATATGACCAGCACCTGTGTGTGTGTGTGTGTGTGTGTGTGTGTGTGTGTGTGTGTGTGTATATATATATATATATATATATATATATATATATATATAAATGAAAGATATAATTAAAAAAATGTTCATGATAAATCAACCATGGGCAGTGGTTTGCCCTGGTCAGCAATTGAGGGTGATCTAAGGTTTGTTTGAGGGTGGAACCACGTAGAACTGCTTTGATGGTCGCTCAAGCGAAATTTCATGCCACAGAAGTGGATTCAGTGTCATTTTTTCTCGCATTCTACACAAGCTTTTCATCTAATGACACGTGCAGCTGTCAGTAAAAACTACATTTCATTATTTCTATCAGTCTCACGTGAAGCCCTGACAACTGATATATACACGCACATGGATATATTGACATACACAATGCACAAACCTTGCAAATCACTGTTTTCTAAAGCCAAACCTATTCCACACCACGGAAGATGCAACTTTTCCTTCATAATCTCCTCTCATCTTCTCATTCAAATGAGATTGAGGAATTAGCAGTCCCTCCCCCTTCATCCATTTATCCGACAGAGTGTGTAAGGCTTAAATGGTATGTGCTGTAAACATTTCTCCTGTGGCAATTTATCCAAGCATGATTTGTGAATGTTCCATAGAGCATTTTTTGTGCCACAATGGAAACAATATATATATATATATATATATTTATATTAACTTGTACTTTCATCATCTAACCAGATAAAACAGGAGTATTAGATTGTGATAACCCTTCTTTACACATAGTGCTGGTTGTCATCTGACCAGATTGTCTCTTAAGCCCTTTTACCCCATGCAGTCTCTAATAAACTAATAAATAAATACAGACTGATCTCACAGTGAAATCGAAGACAAGAGGTTCAATGTTTTGTCTGCTAAAATTGGTCTATGCATTTCAAATATCTTTACTGCCCCAGTGACCAAAGCTGGAACTACAGTTGTGTGGATGCGCAACAGTATTGAGTGCAAAACCGTGTTCTTTCAAATACTTATTAAACAAGATGTCACATGAAAGGCACAGCACGTCCAATATTTGGCAACATTTGAGTAGTAATTACATTAATAGACTCCTAACCCAAACCTAAAACCTAGCCCTATCCATAACAGTACAAAACCAAAACAGCATTGCTTCACTTACTTTTTTGCAAATGTAGCACAGTATCTCTCTGAAACCAGAGATCAAAAGGGATGTGACATCAAAGGCACAGTGTAGGCAATTTTTGTAACATGAACATTGACCGCATGGTGGCATGTGTCTAGAATTCAACACTTTGGTTCTGACATTAGGTGGAAATACATTCAGAACTTACACATTGATTTCCCTCGTGATCATGTTGCTAAATAAATAATTAAGAGACATTGATAATTTCATTATCACTATTGTATGGGAGTACGCCTACACACTATTAAAAAACATTGAAATTCCATCTTCTGTTGTTAGAGGTCTGCCCTGTGGTTTGATCAAACTCAAAATGAAATCTCCAACATTTTTTGGCAGCTTTATGTGTGATAACTTACAGATACCAGCAGGAGATTAATTGCACCTTGATAACATCAGCAAAATGACTTGCAGTGAGTAAAGAGTAATACATTATTTGCTACATTTTCTTCACATATAGTCACAAATCACTGCTTTTCTATTTTATGTCCTTGTATGTCTTTATATTCATTTTGCCATAGCTGAACATAAAAAATACATCTGTCTCCCCTTACTTTAAAGAAGTACTCATAAATTAAACACTCTCACAAGATAACATTGAGCAGAATTGGTGCAGGGCAGACCTGGGAAAATTGTCTCATGTGGAAGTTGTCACTGTTTCTCAGTAACGGTTTTGAGTAAATAGTCCAATTGCATAGTATATCTAGTTTAACTGAAGTTAATTAGGATCATTTTTATTAATGATATCCTCCAATAATTTGTTGAAACCAAATTCAGATGCAAAGTAAATATTCAAAGATTTTAAAAAGAGCAAATTGGCCCATTTATGCCAAATTGGTGGATCCTGGCTGAGGCAACTTAGACATACTGTAGTGTTGTTGTGGCTCTACAGGTAGATATGCAGCAAGGGAGCACATATTGTCAAAATGCTTGCATTGAAAGCACTGAAGTTTACTTTGGATAAGAGTGTCTGCAAAATGCAAAAATGCAAATGTACATATACAACGCTCTCTATGGTCACACGGACAACATTATTACAGAAGAAATCCCCAATTTTGCTTCTGAATGGTCATGTACCTTAAATCAACCCTATTCTGCTGAATTGCTGATAAGCAACATCTCCTATAGACATTTTTGCATCCATTCAAAAGTGTTTAACTGTCCCAGTGGTGCTACTGATGACGCATTGTGCGAGTAATCTTCGAGACTGGGATTGGTCCCATGAAAACCAGGAAATAATTCCATTCAAATAAACAAGGTGAGCATGGTTTTGAGGTTGCATTTTCACTCTAAATTTTAAGATTTATTCTGCTTATGTGTAGGATTGGGATGAGGTTGGGGTGTAGAGTTAATAAAACATGCATTCTAGTTGTCTGTATTACATAATTTACAACAACTCGCTTTCGACATGCTGAGCAGCAGAAATTTTGACCTCCAGTCGCCAAATTCAGTGTGACCCCGTTTACACCTGGTTTCTCAAATGTGTCTTCTGTGACCATTTGTGTTCAGATTTGGAGTGGAAGGTCTCAGATTTTAGGACAAAATACATTAATCATTAATCAGTGTGCTACTGCATGATAAATAACTGCAAAAAAGTAATGAAGGCAAAGAAAGCGCGAAAAAACTGTGCACTGTTGCTCCCAGAATTCTCAGTTATTTTAGTAAAGTACCTGTATTTGCTTGGGAGAGCTTCTCATCTGTGTCCCTGCATGTTGATATCAGACACACTAAAGAAGATCTGTGACATTCATATGCTTTTTGTATGTATTAGCTTATTAAAATTATCTGTCTAACATTTATTTCCTTTTAAAGCTCCTCACAGCGGCTGATTGAGAGGTGAGGGTTGGTGTTTCGCCGATGTCCTCAAATGCGATGTTAGTTCATTCCTTTCAGGATCTCAAATGCGATGTGATTATGTGCATTTTTGAGTACCTCCACATTCGATCGCAAAACTTATTGCACCCCGTTTTTACCTGTATTTAATACTGACCACTTGTGATCGGATCACCTGAAATGCATCTTTATATCAGGTGTAAATGGGCTCAGACTGTCTGCAGACACAAAAAGATTCCAACAAAACTGCACCCTGATATGTTTAATTATGTGAGATTTTAGCATGTGTCTCTATTGTAGGATCACATTGCATTATATATTCCTCTTCCCTACATAACATTTAATATTAATAGAGATTTAAATTGTGCTGCCATTGCATTTTAAAAGGTTAAAATTCCTCTAGTTGAGCCCCAATTTTTCACACCTTACACTGTAAAACAACTCTCAAAATAAGCTGGAAAATATATAAATATGTGGACAGGTATTGTGGCTGGGAAAATTAGAGGGGAGAGCTACTTCCCAAAAAATGTATATGAAAAATAGATGAAAAATTAAGTTATGTCAAGAGTTTTCTGTTTTCACGTTTTTCTTCTGTTTTTGAACAAGCAGTTCCCTATCTGTCACTCACTTGACGTTGTGTCGATGAGTTTACACTAGGGGTCACCCATGGGAGCCCAGATATCTCTGATTTTTGAAAAAAGGCCAATGAGAATTGCCGTGTGGGATTTGCATGCCACTCCCCCGGACATATGGGTATAAAAGGAGTGTTGTTGCAAACACACACACACGTAGTGTCCCTACAGGCAGGAGTTCCCCTAGGCCAGGTCTCCAGGCATGTCGTGGTTATGACAGATGCCTCCCAGTGTGGCTTGGGCGCAGTGTGCAACGGGCACACAGTCGCTGGCCCTTGGACCGGCCCGCAACTGCAAAAGCTATGATTTAATTATATACATTTACATTACATTTACATTTATTCATTTGGCAGACGCTTTTATCCAAAGCGACTTACAAAAGAGGAAAAACATAAGCGAATCATCTTAAGGAGACAGTGGTACGAAAAGTGCCATACTACAAAGTTTCACTATCATCAGAATAGTATACAAAACCAATTTAAGTGCAACAAGAATTGTAAATTTTTTTTTTTTTTTTTTTTAGTGACTGGTTAAATACTCTTAGAAAAGACGTGTTTTTAGCCGTTTTTTGAAGATAGAGAGTGAGTCAGCTTCACGGACTGAGTTGGGGAGATCATTCCACCAATGTGGTATGATAAAACTGAAAGTCCGGAAAAGTGTTTTGTGCCTCTTTGTTTTGGTACGACAAGGCGACGTTCCTTAGCCGACCGCAGGCTTCTGCTGGGAACGTAGCTCAGCATAAATATTTTTAGGTATGCTGGAGCAGACCCAGTGACTGTTCTGTCTGCCAGCATCAGGGCCTTGAATTTAATACGTGCATGAACCGGTAGCCAGCGGAGAGAGACAAAGAGTGGTGTAACATGTGCTCTCTTTGGTTCATTAAAGACCAGACGTGCTGCTGCATTCTGGATCATATGCAGAGGTCTAATTGCACATGCAGGAAGGCCTGCAAAGAGAGCGTTACAGTAGTCCAGTCTAGTTATGACAAGTGACTGAACAAGCAATTGTGTGGCATGTTCAGAGAGGAAAGGTCTTATCTTCCTGATATTGTAGAGTATAAATCTACATGATCTTGCAGTCTTTGAGATGTGGTCTGTGAAATTTAGCTTGTCATCAATGGTTACCCCTAGATTTCTGACCATTTTGGAAGCCAACACTGTAGTTGGACCCAGCTGCACAGTGATGTTGTGTTCAACATCAGGGTTGGCTGGAAAGACAAGGAGTTCAGTCTTGGCTGGGTTGAGTTGCAAGTGGTGTTCCTTCATCCAGGCTGAGATGTCAGCCAGACAGGCAGCAATTCGAGCAGTCACTGTGCTGTCGTTGGGCTGGAAAGACAAGTACAGTTGCGTGCCATCAGCGTAACAGTGGTAAGAGAAACCATGTGACTGGATGATGGGTCCTAATGATGTTGTGTATATGGAGAAGAGAAGTGGCCCAAGCACTGATCCCTGAGGTACCCCAGTAAGAAACTTGGCTTGGATACCTCACCTCTTCAGGCTACCTGAGAGATAGGAGTTGAACCAGCCAAGCACAGTTCCGGTGATGCCCGAGAGTAGGATCTGATGGTTGACTGTGTCAAAGGCTGCAGAAAGGTCCAGCAGAATCAGAACTGATGATCTGGATTCAGCTTTCGCCTGTCTCAGCGACTCTGTGACAGACAGAGGGCAGTCTCAGTGGAGTGTCCACTTTTGAAGCCTGACTGATTGTCATCCAGCAGCTTGTTCTGTGAGAGATAGGCAGCGATCTGATTGAAAACTACCCTTTCAAGTGTTTTTGCCATGAATGGGATGAGAGAGACTGGTCTGCAGTGTTCTATCTGTGTGGGGTTAAGTGCTGTTTTCAGCAGCGGGGTTACTCTAGCCTGCTTAAATGTAGTGGGAAAAGTGCCTTCAAGAAGAGATGTGTTATTTATGTGTGTAAGTGCAGGTAGGATGGACGGAGAGATGGCCTGGAGAAGGTGTGATGGAATGGGGTCAAGAGAACAGGTGGTGGGGTGGTTGGAGATGAGGAGTTTTGCGACCTCAGTGTCAGTTAAAAGAGAGAACATAGAGAGAGAAGAGATGCATACAGGAGTTGGGTGTTGACAGACTGTGGTGCTGTGAATGTATTGCTGATGGCTGTAACCTTATTAGTAAAAAATGTGGCGAAGATATCTGCTGTAAGTGATGTGTCAGGTGGTGGAGGGGGAGGGCAGAGAAGTGTGTTGAATGTTCTAAACAAGCTACGAGTGTCTGTGGTGCTGTTGATCTTGGTCTGGTAATATGAAGTTTTATCTGAAAAAGTTGCAAGCAGAAGCTGATATTTACCTAGATCGGCTGGATCTTTAGATTTCCACCATCTCCTCTCAGCAGCCCTGAGATCAGTCCGATGTTCACGAATGACGTCAGACACCCAGGGGCTGGGTGGTGTAGTATGTGCTGGTCTAGAGGAGAGAGGACAGATGTTGTCTAGACAGGTTGTTAAAGTAGAGCTAAGTGTGTCTGTGGCAGTGTTTACATTGAGCGTGGAAAATACATTTATTGTGGGAAGAGAGGCAGAGACATCAGTGGATAGGCGAGAGGGTGAGAGGGAACGGAGTTTACGGCGAAAGGAAACCAAAGGTGGAGTCGGTTTTACTATGGATGGGAGAATCATGTTGAATTGAACAAAGTAATGATCAGAGACATGTAAAGGTGTAACAAGAATATTTGAGGTAATACAGTTTAGTGTTAATTTTGTCACCTATTTTTAATTTAGTCTTAGTCTTAGTCTTGTGCGAAATGTCCTTGTTAGTTTTAGTCATATTTAGTCATTCACATATCTTTTTTTGTTAGTCAAGTTTTAGTCGACTAAAAGTCTCGTCATTTTAGTCTAGTTTTAGTCAAAAGAGAATTTAAGGTATCTTAGTCAAGTTTTAGTCAACTAAAAGTCTCGTCATTTTAGTCTAGTTTTAGTCAAAAGAAAACTCAATATATCTTAGTCAAGTTTCAAAACATTTTAGTCTTTTTTTAAATAAATTATTTCTGAGATTAATTCTAAGATAACCATTTCAGTCAAATAATGTTTCACACATCTCAAATATTGGTTAAATGTCATAATTACCTGACAAAATACACTTGTTGAATTCACTTTGTTAAACGTGTCTGGTTTTCTGATTTGAGAGACACATTCAAAAATGATGAACTTGTTCTGAAGAGTATTTTATTAAGCAAATAAGTTACATAAAATATATATAACCTGCATAATGTATGTGCAACAACACCATAGCTAACTGGTTAATTTACAGCGTAGATGCCTAAAATCAGCATTAGCTTATGAGACGTTAATTTAAGTTAACTTCCCTGAATGTGTGGGTGGTTAGCCTTTAGATGTCGCTTAAGGTTGGTGGTGTTTTTCCCAGTATTGTTAATCCGCAGTGCTTCCCGTCAGTTATAATGACACATTCTGACTTTTTGACAATATCATTGTACCTAAAATGCGACCAAATATCGAGCCTCTTCCTTCTACCTAGCATGTCGTCGGCGCTTGTCGCGTGTTCGCCACTGTCTATGATTGTTGTGTTCTTGCTCCGTGTAGTTTCGTGTTGCAGCCACAGGAGTATGAGACCTGTAACCGTTACTTGAGCAACAGCGCGAACTCATTCGGAATATTTTGAAGGCGTAACAGCTGAATATTCTATCTCATGGTGAAAAAGTAGAGACGATTGTATACGAAAATGAAGAGAGATTTTATCTTAGTTTTTATTTTATGCAAAACATTTTAGTCTCGTCTTTTTTCGTCAACAATAATGCATGTTAATTTAGTCTTAGTCAGCGTTTTTGGACATTGGTGCAGTCTCGTCATCGTCTCGTCTTAGTCATGGAAAAAAAGGTCGTTGACGAACATATTTAGTCTCGTCTCGTCTGACGAAATCAATCAATCAAATCAATCAATCAAATCAAATCACTTTATTGTCACACTACTGTGTACACGAGTGCAACAGCAGGTGAAATTCTTGTGTGCAGTTCCGAGCAACATTGCAGTAATGACAGTGACGAGACATAAACCACTTTACAATAAACAACATATTACACAAAACAATTTACATAAACTTACACAACAATTTACATAACAAATGTACACAATACACACAATGTAGAATACACACACTAGAGAAGGGTATAAATATATATATATATATATATATATATATATATATATATATATATATATATACACTGACTGAATTGGGAGCGAGAATATATTGACAGAATGAGGATTAATAAGGATTAATAAAGTGCAGTGCTGATTGTAGATCGTGAGAGATCATGTGTTCAAAAGTCTTACTGCTTGTGGGAAGAAGCTGTCATGTAGTCGGGTGGTGCGGGTCCTGATGCTGCGATACCGCCTGCCTGATGGAAGCAGTGAGAGCAGCCCATGACTCGGGTGGCTTGTGTCTTTGATAATCCTCCGAGCTTTCTTCACACACCGTCTGTTATATATATCCTGGAGGGAGGGAAGCTCACCTCCGATGATGTTTCTGGCCGTTCGCACCACCCTTTGCAGGTCTTTGCGGTTGTGGGCGGTGCTATTGCCGTACCAGGCGGTGATGCAGCCAGTCAAGATGCTCTCAACAGTACTAGTGTAGAACTGTGTGAGGATGTGTTGGTTCATTCCAAACTTCCTCAGCCGTCTCAGGAAGAAGAGGTGCCGGTGAGCCTTCTTCAGAACGGCCTCAGTGTGGACGGACCATGTGAGTTCCTCAGTAATGTGGACTCCGAGGAACTTGAAACTGCTGACTCTCTCCACCGGTGCTCCATTAATGGTGATGGAGCTGTGTTCTCTGTCTTTCTTCCTGAAGTCCACCACAAGCTCCTTGGTTTTACTGACGTTGAGGGAGAGTTTGTGCTCCTGACACCAGCGCGTCAGAGTGTGCACCTCCTCTCTGTAGGCTGTTTCATCATTGTCAGTGATCAGACCTACAACCGTCGTATCGTCAGCAAACTTAATGATGGCATTGGAGCTATGTGTCGCCACACAGTCATGTGTGTAAAGGGAATACAGGAGTGGGCTGAGAACACAGATTTACACTAATTTACATTAACACTGATTTACAGTTACGTGTAAAAACGAGGTCCAGCTGGTTGCCCGATCTGTGAGTTGCTGTGGTGTGTAGTCTTTCCAAGGCAAGAAGAGTATTCAGTTCAGATCAGATCACTCATATACATATGTAGTTTAATTGTGTGGGGTGCTGTGAATTTATGGACACAGTGTTGTGCGATTCCAGCTGCACGTAGCTTTTAATCGTCCTTGGCTCATACAGAGAACACAGTCTTGTGCATCGAGTGCTCTGTTTGAAGCAGATGACAGCGAACAGAGCGCAAAATCACTTTGTACTGTACTTATATAATGAAATAGCAGCCTTTGCGGTTTAATAATCACTTTTACTCACGTAGTGGCTTTTCCGGAGTGGGAAGCTTGTCATTACATTGAGAAACTTGGTCTTAACAACACAACAACATTTCAAAATAAAAGCTCTGCAAAAATAAAAGCTCAATTAAAAAAAAATTAAAAATGACAGAAATGTAATATTCACTGTTATACTAAGGGTCGTTTCAGACCATTCTGGCACCCTAGACGAGAACCCAATTGCTGCCCCCTGTTGGGGGTGTTTGTGGTGCATTGCGGTGGCCTCCTCTTTGGCGCCCCCACAGCAGGGCATTATAAATGTATTACAACATTGTTTAAAACTGTTATACTTTCATTAGATATTTTTTTAATTAATGTATTTATTTAAACACCCTTTTGATGATAACATTTAAATAAACTGTTGATATGAAAAAAAGAAAACGGGTATCGGACTCTGTATCAGTGAGTATCAAAATATAAATGTTCGGTACTCATGCTCGGTCTCAAAAAAATGGTATAGGGAAATCACTACAAAAAACTATCAAAATTAATTGTGAAAACCAATGAAAATAAGCTTAATTGACCATAGTCCAGCTTACTAGACTGTAGATCTATGGTGTTATAATACTGTTCATGTTGAGAGCACAACATGCATAAATTACTGTCCAAGACTTTGAAAACCATTGACTTAAACTATAAACATATAATATTTTACTAGAGATAAGATCTGATGATGTTAGGGAAGGTTAAATGCATCTCAACAATTTCTTTTTAATCAAATAGATGCCACATTACCTTAAACTGAGAATAGTCAATACATTTACTAATAGCCAATGAAAAATTCCTTGTTTTTGAGGCAGGAGCCATTGTGTAATAACTGCAGCATTTTTTGGAAATGTTTACTTAATAAGGCTACTAATTATTCAAGGCTTTCTAAAAAAAAAAAAAAAACACTAATCAAATAAAGTGCTGTACATATGTAGATAAATCCTCCATCAAAGAGAAAAGAGAAAGAGAGAGAGAGAGAGAGAGAGAGAGAGAGAGAGAGAGAGAGAGAGAGAGAGAGAAGGGACAGGCTATCAAATTAATGTTAACATACAAATAATTGAACAGAAACAAGCAAACAATTAACAAAATAAGCCCCAACCAAATTAGGCATTAAATTTTTTATTTTTTTTTAATCACAACATAAAAGATTCACATAAAGCATTTACATTTTCTTAACGAGGGACCGATAAAACTGTAGCTTTGGGCTTTTGTTTAGTTGCAATGCTTTTTGGTTAAATGTTTTTTCTGGGTTTTGACCATATAAATGAGAATATTTTCTGGCATGTTGCAACTGCGTCCTATAACTCC
Organism: Moxostoma hubbsi; assembly: GCA_032164185.1. Lineage (NCBI taxonomy): Eukaryota > Metazoa > Chordata > Actinopteri > Cypriniformes > Catostomidae > Moxostoma > Moxostoma hubbsi. The sequence continues at coordinate 11,295,442 of JAVLUX010000031.1, read as the reverse complement.
ACTTAAAATGTTATTGCATTAGAAGACACCTTGAACAGTTCAGATGTGTGAGGGAGTTTAGTGTTAGTTTTTTCTTTTGAGATGTATTGCTAAATGATGGATGTTATAACAGGAGCTTGAAATTTTATAAAACATAATGGGTCATCTAATTTTTTAGTCTACTATTTTTGGTATTCCAAATGAGAGAAGTGCAGAAGGTAACTACAGAAGGCATATGTCTTTGTTACAACTGTCCTGGGGTATCATGGCAAACACACTTGAAAGGGCAGTTTTCAATCAAATCTCTGCCTTTCTGTCACAGAACAAGCTGCTGGATGAGAATCAGTCAGGCTTCAAAAGTGGACATTCCACAGAGACTGCCCTGCTCTCTGTAACTGAGTCGCTGAGACAGGCGAAAGCTGAATCCAGATCATCCATCCTGATTCTACTGGATCTTTCTGCAGCCTTTGACGCAGTCAACCATCAGATCTTACTTTCCACGCTCTGTTCGTTGGGCATCACAGGAACTGTACTTGACTGGTTTTAATTGCTATCTCTTAGGTAGGTCCTGCAATGTAGCCTGGAGAGGTGAGGTGTCCAAGCCACATCAGATACTTACTGGGGTGCCTCATGTTTCAGTGCTTTGGCCACTTCTCTTCTGTATATACACAACAATAGTGGGACCATTATTCAGGCACATTGCTTACCACTGCTATGACAATGACATGCAGCTCTGCTTGTCTTTCCATCCCAACGACACCTCGGTGACTGCTCGAACCTCTGCCATTTTGGCAGACATCTCGGCCTGGATGAAGAAACGCCAACTGCATCTTAACCCAGCCAAGGCCAAACTCCTCGTCTTTCCAGCCAAACCTGCTATTTAACACAACATCACCATGCAGCTGGGTTCAACTACATTAACACCTTCCAATACGGTCAGAAATCTAGGGGTAACCATCGATAACAAACAAAATGTCTCAGACAACATCACAAAGACTGCTAGATCATGTAGATTTACACTCTACAATATCAGGAAGATAAGACCCTTCTCCTCTCCGAACATGTCACACAACCTCTTGTTCAGTCACATGCCGTAACTAGACTGGACTTCTGTAAAGCTCTCATTGCAGGCCTCCCTGCATGTTATCCAGAATTGCTCCCCTGCAAATGATCCAGAATGCAGCAGCACATCTGGTCTTTAATGAACCAAAGAGACCGCATGGTACACCACTCCCTGTCTCTCTTCATTGGCTGCCGGTTGATGCATGTATCAATTTCAAGGCTCTGATGCTGGCATACAGAACAGTAGCTGGGAATGCTCCAGCTCAGTTTCAGAGGACAAGAAAGTGTCGAAATTTTTTGACCCCCCCCCAATGGCTGGTTCAAATCAGCTCAGTAGCCCTTTAGGTTTGTTACAGGTTACATAATGGCAGTAAAGCTACAAGAATACAGTGCTTAGAACTCTAACCAGACGATCTATTCATATCAAAATAATTAAATACTGATGCCCATCATTTTAACCCTGTGTTGTGTGCATCTGTTCAGTTTCCAGCCAAAGAAACAAATATTTAGGGTATTTGAGATACCCTTATGATTCACATTGCATGCTTTCATTCCTAATGTCACTTGCGTTAATCTCTACAAAGTTGATACATCTGAAAACCTGTCTTACCAAAGCCATCATTATTTCTTTAAATCAATTCAGTAATAGTTATTAACATCTGCACCTTGACAAGGTATCATACAATTTCCATTGTCAGTAATTACACATTACGAATGTCCATGTTGAGAAGACAAACTCGTGGACATGATGTCCAAATTTTCAGCTCTCGTAACTAAACAATTAAGTTTTACTTTATAATGAGTGGTCTACGTGCTGGTTTGGCAAAAGAGGCCTTTGTAAAATTGTCAGAGAATGAATGAAGAAAGAGTGCAAGACTCAAAAGCAGAGTTATGGGGTTTTATTAAATTACAAAAACAAACTGAAAATACCCAGTAGGGGAAAAACACAGTCCAGGACAATACTCTTCTAGACAGGTTGGGGTGGGACAGACAGACAGAATCAAGACAGAAGGAACATGACTGAAAGGAACAGACAAGTGAGGTAACAAGACGAACTTGCACAGAACAGAGAACATTAGGAGACTAAATAGGGAGAGAAATCAAACAGGTTAAAAATGAGGGCAAGTGCAACTAATGAACTAATAATAAGCAGGCAAGGAGGCGGGGTATGACGCAAGACAGACACAGGTGGCAATATGGAAACAAAACAAAGCCACACATTCTCACAGACACAAACACACACATGGCATACGCCAGAAATTACAAGGCAATATGCGCTCATGACAAATGACAGACAAAACAAGAGAATGCATGGCAGCGGCAACAAATCGGTGCCATGCACTCTCACACTAGACAGAGCCTGAGCGTACGCCGAAAAGCAATTAGTATGTGATGCATGCAACATGTTACAAAATGAGATGGGACATCTGTGCAAGACTTCGGCCACGAATAAACAGGCACCTGAGACAGGAGCGGCCGAGCCCCAACACATAAAAATGGATCACAACCCGGATGTGCAGCTCAATGTGAGCACAACACGAAGAGCTACCAAGGTCGAGAGACACAACGAATTGACACGAGTGCACGCCGCAAGGTGACATAAGAGCAATGCACTCATGCCAATAAACAACATGACAAAAGAATGCATGACAATTCCAATAAGGCAAGCCATACATTCTCACACAAGACTCTAAACATCAGTGTCAGAGTTCAGCCAAAATGAAAATAAAAACTCACTCAACAGAAGTGGCTGAACACTGACAAATAGTACTTTCATTAAGTATGTGTCATGATACAAGGTGCAGACACATGAATAACTCTTAGTTGGAACTTTATTAAACACACAACAACATGTCTTGCTTTCTAACTCTGTGTCAGTCCCTCGTCCGTTACCTGGCAGTTAACATCCAATCACAATCTAACGTATACATGTCATGTCACCACATCTCCCCTCTTAAGATGTGTTCTTCTTTCCCCCTCTTTAAAGTGAAAAATTCAATTACAGACATATTATTTCTTATCTGATTCTAATTTTTTTATTGATTCACATATTGAACACAGAAAAACAAGGGGCTCTCTCAGGTGGAAGTAACCAATGAGTCAAATGTCTGAGACCGAACTCATAATAATAAAACAAAATATTGTCTAGGCCTAGCCCACCTTTGTCAATCGGCCTATGCAGCTTGCTAAAATGTAATCTGGGATGTATACTATTCCTATGTGGAGAGACTGTAGCAGGTAGTTGAATTTTGGAGTACTATTAGATACATCTAGATGCTAACACCTAGTCACTTGCTTATGACTGTAGTTTTCGGGTAGGAGAAAATGTCATCAGGTAGCATCCAACTTTAATCGGACATTTCTACCCTACAGTTGGCGGGTTGGCAGTGATGGTCAGTCAGTCACTGCCCATCTTCTCCTGGCTTCCAGCTCAACACCTCCCAGCCTATTCCAGAGACAGCAAGAGGCTCTTTCAGCTGCCTCCCCCAACCTGCGTACAGCTGTCTTTATCTCCCTTCCTGCTACTCCCAGGGCTGTGAACGTCTTCCACACAGATTGTGCAGGGAACCCCCTGCAGCCAACCTCAATTGGAAATAGCCAGGCCTGCAACCCTTTGTCTCTGCTTTGTTGGGCCAGGTCCTGGTACTTGGTGGCTGCATGCGCATCCGTGTTCCCACAGGACCGTCAGTTCAATATGGATGATAGAACTAAGGATTCCTCCTTATTCCATATGACCATGTCAGGCCTCAGGGATTTTTGGATGACCTGGGGAAACTGTTGTTTTCTTTCCAGGTCCACCCTCATCTCCCATGATTGTGCTGCCTGCAGGAGGCTCTTCTTCGTCTTCTTGGAGGAGGGTGGCTTTTCCCCTTCCCTGATGAACTGAATGGATGAAGCCGGTCTCACATGGGTTTGGTGCTTTTTCCATCTCCCCTGCTCCAAGATGTCATTCAGTGCTCTGAGGACATTATCATGTAACCATCTGTATCTTCCCTGGCTAAGTTCAATCTTACACCCTGCCAATATATGTGCCAATGTGCCCTTCCCTTCACACAGCTTGCACATTGGGTTCTCCCTCATTCCCCACTTGTGCAGGTTTGATGGTGTAGGAAGAGTATTGTACACTGATCGGAGTAGGAAAGAGATGCAAAAGGGCTCCAGTCTCCAAAGTTCAGGCCACATGATCTTCTGCTTTGGCAGATCCCACTTTGTCCCGGCTCTTTGTACTCCAAGTTCCACAGCCCTGGACCTTCGCCCTTCCTCTTCCAGGTGTCAGACGTCAACTTGGATCGTGTCTCTTCTTTGCCTTGGGTCTGCTTTCCCCCATTGTTGAAAGTGGGTAGTTCCGATTCCTTGTCTCCCCATGCATGTGTTCCCAGTGATATCCTTCAAATTCAGCATGCTTTCTGCCTGTGCCACTGATTTTTCAGTCTCTGTACATCATCACAGCCCTGCACTTTGCCACCTTGAACTCTTCCACCACTGATGATAGTGGTAGCTGTAACTGTACATACCTGATCTGTATCCATGTGAGTGTTTGTGGCAGACCATGCTGAAAGAGGCCTTAAACTACCCTGGAAAGTTTGATCCCTTTATCTTTCAGCAATTCATCTGCCTGTTTCTCTGTCCTGGATATGCTGCTTCTGTCAGTGAGAGGGGCATCATACCATAGACATTTTATTGGGTTTTCCTCAATTGATGGTATAACCTCCCCCTGGACTTGGAACTTGCTGGTCACTTTCCTGTTACTGATCACCATGCTTCTTGAATTCCTTGTTATGAACTTCATCCTTGCCCATGTTGCCACATCATCAAGAGCCTTCTTGCTTGTTCATGGGTTGAAGTTGTTACAGTTAGTTCATCCATAAAGCCTCTTATCATTAGTGGCCCTTTGGATTCCTTCCCTGCTGCTGTATTGAGCAATGAGGAGATAGTGCAGTCCAGTTTTTTGTGTTGCATTGGTATCGCTCAAGAGCTCATCTGTTGAGTCATTGTTTCTCTGTTCAGTCTGTCTGTCTGTCTAATTTTTCAGGTGTGTCAAATGTTTCAGGAACACTCTGAAAATGTCTCCTGCTTTGATGAGATATTGTGCATTCCTTTGTTTGCACAATGTGTGATCAGGGTTCCACAGCTTTCCCAACAACTGTGGCTGATGTTTTACTCGTGCAGGACAGGCCCCAAATTCATTTTGTACAACTCACTTTGTTATTTTATTCTCTTTGTCTGGTGTCTGCATTTCTGAATTTACTCCCTGTATACTGGATTTCTTTAACTGCAGTGCATGTTTAAACTTGCGCCCCACTTCATTTACATCCGTTACGACTTGCACTTCAGCACTTCGCATTTTTATCATTTCTAACTGCGAGCAATCTGTATAAAGTTTTCCAGTGTCAAGTCTGGCTCCGGCTGCAGCATTTCTAATTCATCGCTGTCCACTATAACTATCACGATACATCTTTAATTCACTTATACATCCCCATTTTCTCTGTCGAGCTTTGTTGCAATTCCAAAGTGAGCAAACCTCTGTCTCCACGCCTGCCAACTTGATGGCTGTGTGAAATCAAAAGCTTCAGGCGACTGAAACTTCAACATTTCTGTTCCTTTGAGGACTGCATGACACCATGTCATGATACAAGGCACAGACACACGAATAACACTTAGTTGGAACTTTACTGAACACACTACAACCACATGTCGTGCACTCTAACTCTAATTCTATCTCAAAGTCCCATCTCCATTACCTGGCATCCCTAGACCTCACAGTTAACATCCAATTACAATCTATCATATCCGTGTTATGTCACCACAGTATGGTTAATATTTTCTTCATGGATAAACTGGATCACCTGTTTTCCTCAGCCAGCTTACATTATATTTATACATTTAACTGATTCACTGATAAAAAACTGCTTTAATTTAAATGATTTAATGATGTACATCGTTTCCACATGAATTAATTAAGTTAAGTTAGAAGGTAAAGACGCTGGCTACTACACCTGGACTTCGCTAGTTTGAATCCCAGGGTGTGCTGAGTAACTCCAGCCAGGTCTCCTAAGCAAACAAATTGGCCCGGTTGCTTGGGAGGGTAGAGTCACATGGGGTGACCTCCTTGTGATCGCTATAATGTGGTTTGCTCTCAGAGGGGCACATGGTGAGATGCCGCGGTGGATGGAGTGAAGCCTCCACATGCGCTATTTCTCCGTGGTAACGTGCACAACAAGCCATGTGATAAGACGCGCAGGTTGATGGTCTCAGATATGGAGGCAACTGAGATTCGTCCTCCACCACCCGGATTGAGGCGAGTCACTATGCCACCATGAGGACTACCAACATACTGTGACATTCCAAATTGGGAGAAAATAACAAAATAAAAAAAGTGTTCACTTAATTTCAACAGAATGTAATAAAGTTATTTTAAAATTATCCAATTTAGTATCTTTTAAGTAATTTTATATGTGACTCTAACATGATTAATTTCTTCAGCTTTTCATAATATTTTTGTGTCATATTATTGACTTATTTATAAAGATATACTAGTTAGCTATCTTTTAACTAGCAATAGCATACATTAGCATGCTAAATAGTAAGTAGTATTTTCTACTTGAATATAGCAACATAACACATTGTGTTTGTGTAATTGTCCTCAACCTAAGCAAAAGACCACTTTTCTACAAAATGGTAACCCACCAGCATATTAGAATCAGCTCTAATTAATGTTGTTAACAGTTTTCAGTATCTCTTTATCCTATATGATGTGCAGTGCAATTATTGTATGTTCCCTGAAAATCAATCCAATAAAAACATTTCTGGTGCCACACTCCTCCAGTTAAGCTAATTTGAGCAAATATATTAAACCTCATTATTCATGGACTTTGGAAAAGTGTTGTCCCATTAAATATTTCAAAGAATATGGAATTAATGAATTGGGATTTAAACTTGAATTTGAAAATTTTTACCTGAACTTGAATTACATCAAACTTGAAATTCAAATGTATGTGACACGAATTCAGATGTAATACACTGATTCATATATTCAGATTCAGGTAAATTTGACAAAGACAGTTAGAAAAGCAAGGGTTCGCTGTGAAATAGTGCCAACCTGGGATCATGGCTGAATGAGAGCCACTCTCTCTATTATAAGTTACTTGTTCTGCCCTGATTCAAAGTCCAGAGGTAATTATTGTGATCGGTAAACAGGCTGCTTGATGCATGAAACAAATGTTTATCAGATATCTGTTTCTTTCACCATCTCAAAATCAAGGTTCTCTTCCCTTTAGGTGGTTTTCACACTGCTTCGGTCCGAATCCAAGTGCGATTGTTCCCAGCACCCTCCACAGTGTTGGTCTGTAGACTCATGTATGATTCTGTCGAACCCCGGTGCTTTTACATCATCACAAACATGCACATGTTGGAAAGCAAAACGCGTGTCACTATACTGAAGTTTGTTATTAATTTTGTATCATTATGCACACCACAGTGAACTCACTCACTCACTCACTCTCTCACATTTATAACATGCACCTCACCTTTTTTGTTTCCCTGCCACTCATGATGCACATGTGTGTTTGTTTTTGTGCAACTGATGATGTCATCATGCTTAAATTGGCAAAAACGGATGCACAAGTCATTTTACTTCCTAATCAAGTGCGGACCCGTGTACAGGTTGCTTTCTCACTCATGCGATATGCGCCACAGTCCCAGTGCAATTGAACACAGACCACCTCCTACAGGTAGTCTTGTGTTCTGTACCATGGTGCACTTCCCGGTCTGCGTGACAGCTTTCACATTACCTACTTTTCATGCGAAACATGCTCTGTTTCAGACTAAACTGCCAGTTTGAAAGCACACTTAAATTACCCTGAAAAAAGTGGTAACCTGCAATTGGTATCTAAAGGACCTGTTTCTACTTGATCTAATCTATAAAATAATTTTCTTTGGTTCAAACACATTTTTCAGGTAAATTTAGTCTGATTAATACAAATTTTTCAGTTGAATAAAACCATTTAATTTTTACATTACTAAATTAGGCACATTTAGGTTACCTCACAACACAATTTTACTGTGTTTTATAATTGACGTATTGACTATTTTATTTATTTGATTTACTTTATTTTTCAAATAAAAGAAACAACTACCCAGAGACAACTATGGCCAAACCTACATAAATTTGTTCTTGTCTTCGTTCTCACGGCCAGCATGGATTTCTTGGAGCAGCTCTGTTGAATGTGGAACACAAAAAGAAAGGAAAAGAGAGAGAGAAATTAATCATTGAATTGGGGATTGGTAAAGCTGAATTGTGGGTTGGAGGGAGATTTGCTATGGCTCACTAATGGTTGTAGCGGTAGACCTTTCCAGCTGATTTGGAAGCAGTTTTGCAAACACCTTCAAAATTATTTGGGCAAGAAAGGCTAATCCTAGATTAAGGAGGCAAGGTAACCTCTACCAAGTGTGAACACATTGCTTGGTCCACAGCCAGTGGTCAGGGATTCAAAAAGGAGCTAAGATGCCACAGTTCCTAGTTAGCACTGTGCAGTTGCCTAGATACGTATGTTTCCATGGTTCATTCAAAATTTGGCACAGTGTCCAATGTCTCCACAACACTGAACTTCCAGACTGAACCTTTACCCTCTGGACCTTTTTTTCTTTGTTCACAAAAAGATGACAGAATACAGAAGTTCAAATCATGTTTAGTATTTAGAATGACTAGGTTTTAGTAACAATTACATTTCTTTCCTCAACCCTATTAATTTCTCTCTCTGCTCCAAGGATGTCTTTACTCTGTTGTCTCAGAAGACCTGGGCCTCGTTTCCTGAAAGCATCATAAGACTTAGTAGATCGTAGAATCCAATTTATGATTCATCTTGGATTTTCTCCCCTTTCCCCAAAGTATCATAACTTAAGTAGCACTTGAAAATGCTTGTAGATTTGTGAGTGCTCTGGAGTACTCACAGCACTAAGAGCATCATAAGCATGTACACTTAAGGCGGGTGCACACTCTACGATTTTGGCCACGATTCTGCCGTCTGAGATGGATTTTGGGAATCCTAAATGTTTTCTCTCGTTGCAGGGCAAAATTGGCAATCTTACAACGGTCAGTGTGAAATGTTCACAGACGGCCGATTAATAGCCTTTGCGATGATCTTCAGCCTCTGTTGAAGTTTGGGAAGTGTCTGAAATCTAGCTTTGCAGTCATACAGTGTGACTTCTATTACGACGGCCAGATGAGATATTCTGCCTCACTCTCGCACCCGAAAGAAACCTGCTTTGCATTTGCACCATAGCAAAATTTGTGCCCAATAATCCCTCCACTCAAGCACTTTCAATGTTTTTTCTTCTTTTAGCTCATTATTACTGCTATTATAGGCTACCTCCCGCACTCATGTTCATTCTCAACATCTGTACATTTCTGTATTTGTGATCAGGATGTCTTATTATAGGTCTATTTGACAAAAGCCATCCTTCTTGTAAATGTGAGCCTATGCTCGGGATGGAGTGGTTTGGAGCAATGGAAATGCTGATGTCCTGACTTTCAAAAAGAGAAAAAAATGCTCCTCTGTGGTGGGCAAATTTCGCCATTTTGCTTTATTCCACAACACACCTGTAACGTGAGTCACGTTCACTGATCAGGACGATTGGGACCACAGTCGGCTACGATGTATATCATGCAGTCTGATATAATGTCGCACAGTGTGCCATGGCGATACAAATGCATTCATATACAAAAATCATAAAGGACCATTATAAATCATACAGTGTGCACCCACCTTGGAAACTTGCAGGACAATCGCAAAATTACATTTAATACAATTTAAACACCTATAGCTACACTTTATGCTGAGACTTTAATATCAGGATATGCATTTTATTTATTTTAATTTTAACAGACAATTCTAATAATAATACTATTAATAATAATAACAAGTACATGCATAAAATCGATAGGCCTAGTTTAAATGGATATATCAAATAAAGTTATTTGTGTGGACTAGTTGGATAAAATAAAGTTGTGGCATGATTGATGGTGACAACTGTCATTAACTTGCTGCTGTGCATGATAATCATCCGTATTTATTGCTCATCATCCTACATTTACATTTATTGATTTGGCATTTATGCTTTATCCTTATCTCCTCTTCCTCTCTGGCACACAAAGGCTACAAGACTACAAATTGTGCAGCACCACATATGCAGCATTGCTCTACCGTTATCACTTTTGAGAGTAAAGAGCAAACTTCTGCTTTATTGGTGAATGTCCCTAAAGCGCATCTTCCAAACGTGCTTATTTTGCACTCCTCGATAACACGTAATATTCAATAATTAGCAGGAACATACACAGGGCCTCCGCTATCTTCACTAATCCTGGAAGCTTTTATATCGAGAGGAATTCTTTCTATAATAGCCAACATTTTTTCCTCATAACACTTTTACTATTTTCAAGAAAGTGTGTGATTGGGCCAGGTGTACTCTGGGAAGTTTTAACATTCATTGCTTATTTTTCAGTTAATAGAAAGCTATAATTTCTTATTAATACTCTTCCCCAAACATTAAAGTGTACTGTAAAGGGATAGTTCACCCAAAAATGAATGTTGTGGAAGTACATGGTGGCCAGAACTTTGGTCCAAAAAGCATATAAAGGCAGCATAAAAGTGATCCATACTATGGTAATTAAATCCATGTCTTCAGAAACGATATGATAGGTGTGTGTGAGAAACAGATCAATATTGAAGTCCTTTTTTTACTATAAATCTACACTTTCACTTTCATATTCTTTTGCATTTGTCATGCTTATTGCCACCTACTGGGCAGGGAGGAGAATTTACATTAAAATAGGACTTATATATTGAATGGTTTCTCACTCACACCTATCATATCGCTTCTGAAGACATGGTATCGTATGGATTACTTGAATGCTGCCTTTATATGCTTTTAGAATCTTTAAAGTTATGGTCACCATCCACTTCCATTGAATGGATCTACAGGGCTGAGATATTTTAAAAATCTTTGTTTGTGTTGAGCAGAAGAAAGAAAGTCATAGACATCTGAGATGGCATGAGGGTGAGAACATGATGAGAGAATCTTCGTTTTTTTTTGTGAACTAGAGAAAAGATGAGAGAATCTTCGTTTTTTTGTGAACTAGAGAAAAGATCATCGCACCTTTTCTGTTTACTTTCATAGATTCTGACACCTGTGCATATTAATTCTTCTGTTAATTAATATAATAAATAAATACTATTTTCTCTCAGCACTATATAGATAACACTATATGGATGAAGCTGGTGCTCAAACATGCTCATCTTGTGGTTGAAGATTTGCATCCTTTTGTTATTTATCCCATGTGCTTTTGTTGGCATTTGACATAGAATTTTTATGACTCATGCAGTATCTTATATAATTAAGCTGAATTAAGAATATGCATATCAAAGAAGCTATTTTCACATACTATTCACAATCTTAAGTGCCACACAGCTACTAGTTGGAAACTGAATAAATGAAGTCTAGGATTGAATTATACCTGCTGTTTGTCTTAAAAATTTATCCTGTGACATAGCTGAATGAAGTCTGTGTTTGGAAAGTTTCTGGGACTTTTTTATGCTGTCAGATTTTAGAAATAATAGTAAAGACAAAAGTTTCTTTGTTCTTAGTCAGTTCACTTCTCAAGATATTTAGACTGATAATACCTGATTATTTGGATTCTGACTGAAATCTGGAAAACGTATTTTTATTATTATTTCTCTCTGTTGTTTGCAGTTCTATCTCTAGGCAGTGAAGAATTAATGATCCTCGCCCTTTTATTGATTGTCCCTCCTCTTTTGTTTATTGATGAGTTGAATAAATCTACTAACAAGTGCTTTTATTATTTAATCAATCATATCAGGTCAATCATTTATTAAAAATTTCAGAAAGGGAGCTATTAATGTTTATAATGTATTACTACTACTACTAATAATAATAATAATAAATAACAATAATAATAATAATAATTATTATTATTATTCTTATCTTGTGTTTATCTTTTGTTTTGTTAGTGATTCCCAACCAAATGTTTCCAGAAGAAATCGGAGAGATCGTAGGAAAATATGTATGTGTATGTGTTATATGGTAAGTCTGTTTTTGGCCCACAATATTGCAGGAGTATATTCATCATCTCCACCCTCCTTTTGTTGTTCTTCCAAAATTTAAATATAACATTTAATAAGTAGTATTATACAGTTAGTAATCAATAAGTATTTTGAATCACACACTATATTATAGATACCGTGTGTTTTTGTGTCTCTCTGAGAGGTGACTTCCCCAAGAATGCATTGACAGATCTCTTTCATTTAGCCCGGATTCTAGGGAAGCTGATGTACATGCTGTATTAATATATTTTTTTATCATTATATTATCTGATTTTATTAGAATACAAAGAGAGAGAAGGCTATTCCGTTTGTTCCTTTTAGTTTTATTTTCTTGTGCATCTGGTCTCGCTTTTGTACAAGCAGTGTGGCACCTATGTCAGAGAATGACATGTCTAGATGGCCCAAGAATGGAGATCACTATCCTTTGGCCATTGAGGTCACTTACATACATGGTCACATACACCATATGTGTTCGCTGTATACATTCACCAACACATACAAACTGATAAGCATGGGTACAAAGTTTATTGTGCTCATGTTCAGGTGTGCCAGTGTACGGCAATGCAGGCTGACTTGATTATTTGTAATTTTTTTGTGATGCAAATATGAGTGAATACAAATACGTGAACAAGAATTTCAGAAAGTCCGAATGTGGTCTTATTTAGATTATGTATGCATAATGTGAATGTTTTATTTTGGATATCCGCTGTAACAGAATATTTATTTATCCCTACTTGCACGTTTCCATAATAAATTAATTTTGAGACCTATGAGATAACAGGCAGGTGTAATATACGGTATGTAATATGTCAAGCACATTTTTGGAGCGAGCAGAAGGAGCAATTATACTAGTTAAACATAGCTAAATCAATATACAGATGGTTAAAAAGCTCTGCAACAGTCTCCTATTTAAAACTCACCTAAATATATATTTTAGCAATTTATCCTTCAGCCTCTTGTCTGCTGTTGTTGGAGACATAAATAAAAATGAATGACTTCACTGCAGTTTTTTTAGGATATTTATGGACGTTCTGTTGGTGAAGTCCATGCACTCGTTCAGGAATTATTGATAGGCACGTCATTTTATCTAAATATTTTTGAGGCATCTTGCTGTCGCTCACAATTTACCAAAGTTGTGTTGAGAAATATGTTTGGAAAGACATCAGAAAACAATACCGATATATATTATATCGATATACGATCATATTTAAGATAATTTTAGCAACGTCTTTATAAATGAGGCACTCTGGTCATCCACTGGGGCTAGCTGTTTTCCCCTACATTATTAAATGTTGTTGTGTTTCTTAGACCAGCTATGTGTGGCGCGGCGTTAGGGGAAAGCAGGGAAAAACTAAAGATGTAAATATAGCTGACTACGCCACCCTGTTAAACGGGGAAATATGAATATTTAATTAAATCACCCATAAAGGGCACCCAGGTTCACTTGTTTCAACAAAAGGACCCAAGACGTGGATACCAAAAATACAAAACCTTTATTTACTACAATTATCATGCAGTAACTTTAAAACATTTATAAGACTGTATGACCCGGGCAGAAAAATGCACACATGCACACATAGACACTACAAAACAAGAGACCGAGACTTACCAGTGGCAGGTAGGCTAGCTGACGAGCACAAGGCTCCTTTCATGAAATATTACCACCCAGTGCACTAATCTCACCATGCACACATCAGCAAACAAATGAGGTCAAGCGTGAATACACATCACTCAATGACAGAAGTACCACCACCGCACAAGGAGGCTAGCTAGCTGCCTGCCCTGGGTCTCTGTAAACATAAACAACAGTTAACCACAAATAAGGAATTACTGTTAAACCATGAAAAACAAACAATTCAACAGCACGAGAGTGGTCACTGTTGTTTGATAGGGAAAATGGAGACGTGAAACATCTGTTTATATGTTAAACCACTCTCTATGAACAGATCAATACAATAAATCAACAAATAACAAAAACAAATAACCTCACAGGCCCATTAGTCACACAATACTCAAGTCGCACAGAGCCAGAGATGAGGTTAGATGAAACAAAAAAAATTATTAACTCAAAATAGCTCAGGAAAAACCCACAAAAATAGACGAACAACCACAAACAAAGCAGCAGCATTGGAGAATGTTGCCTCGCAGGCTTAATCAGTTCCTAAAACACCCGATTATTCTGCAGGAAACGTTGCCCCGCCATATCAAGCAGCCTTATGTTTCTTAAAACCCCAATTGTTCTTCCTACAAATTAAAAAAAGTATTGTTTACAACATAACTATTTAAAAATATGCCTAAATAGCGATAGTTCCATATACCTTCATGTTGGAGCTCCAACTGTATATAAATTGGACACCCTCACGAATAACACATTTGTTTACAAATTAAGAACTTTGTTGTGTTGAACATGATCAAAGTTATGTCTCATAATAACTGCACACACATAGACAGAGGAAGTCCATGTTTGGAAAGTTTTGGAATTAGCTTTAGCTAATATTAGCTAATAGCTTTGCTAGCTTGAAATTGTAGAGAAAACTTTGCCTTTAGCTCTTTCAATGAATTGCAACTCACTCTTGATCTTCATTGTCCACACTGGTCTACTGGACAAGGCTGTCCATTCCAACAATGGTCATTGAATTTTACTGGTCTCTCTTTTGGACTCAGCTGACCTTTTTCAACAACCTTAAAGTCGGAGATGCGGGCAATGCTACTTTTAATCAACAACTACAATGGTAGGTAGATTGTAAATTGTAAGTGTTGGGTCTTGAACAGAACAGAAACAGTGAACAGAAATTGAATAGGGAGTGTTTCTATTTATGGTTAAAGTCATTGGCAGATGCAAAGTTGAAAAGCCACAGCTTTGTTCAATGTTCCTGTTCATTCAGTTAAGTGAATTATTTGGCAGTTATGGAGTGCTTACTCACTTCCTGTTCCAGTTGCTGTCGGCATGCTGCAAAAGTCTGTGTTTGTAGCTTGCTAGCCTGCTAAGTATTCCTTATTCTTATACGTATTGTTTTATCCTTTGCCATTTTACTCTGGGCTTTTTGGTGACATCTTAGTGGCATACACACTCTCCTGTTCCTGTTAAGGTTTCCAATTGATTCTCCGCACTCAGTGATCCACCCACTTAGAATCATGTTGAAATAGCCTTAGTAATAGGTGATTCTATTGTAAGGAATGTGGAAAGAGAGACTCCAGCCACTATTGTTAACGCTTTCCAGTTGGAACGTTCAAATTTGGGAACAATTATTCCCAATTATTCATTAAGTCAAGTTATTTAACATGTGTTGTCAATATTGTCTATTGAAAATCAAAACGTTTTAGTTACAAAGCATTTATTTGTAGGTTTTATTACATTTCCCATGTAATAAAAATGGTAGATATCTTTCTATAATGTAGCAGATAGCCTTACCCATCCATCACAGAGTAAAAATAAATAAATAAATAAACAAACCTACAGCTGCCAAGTTATGCTAATGAGAATTTGGGGGTAAATTATGCTAAAGTGTCCTGAAAATAATGGCAATAATTGTCCTAAAAGTAGACTTCATTTTCTATATCCAGGTTTAGTGAGAATCACCCATTCTACATAGAAATACATTTTGTTTAGTAGATTTCTATGACTTTGATTTATTTCAAATTGCCTGCATTAACCTTTCACTCTCTGTTTTTGACATGTCCGGAGCAAGAACACCACACACTGCAGCGACTGCATTTAGATTGTGTGTAGCTTCCTATTCACAAGGAAAGTGTGAGAGGGCTGTCTGCAGTTGGACATTCTGGTTAGTCTTTGGTGACTATTCAGTGTATGAATTTATGAAGAATACACTGCTGGCTACCAATTGTTGTACTTTTTTATTGTTGTGGAGATGGATAGAGACTATTGCTCCCTACTCAGCACCCTCAATAGGAGGCGGCAGCTGAGTGCTGATATGCTTAGGTTCATAGCAGAGGAGGACAAGGCTCATGAGAGCATGAGCACACAGGAGGAAATTTGCTGGTCCAGGAACTACTTTAGGAACACCTGGACCACGAGAATATAGAGGATGAGATGGAACCTGATCCCCAGTAAAGACCATCAACTGGATATACATGAATGTGTATGTATTGTTTGTTTCTATTGCTCATATGACTGATACTCACAGTAACACTAACACTGTTACTCTTACTATTTTGGGTATGGCTAGCCATTCTCGCACAGGTCCCAAGTCAGCTAGAAAACGTAAACGCTTCCCTGACTCTGTTTCTTATCCCTTGTACTCTGACATCGATGTACCACAGGTGTATAACAGGTACCAAACTTCTGCCATTTAAGCCTAGCTGTCCATTCAGTATTGACTTAGGTAGTGTGTGTCAGGCTGTGTGGTCAACCTCAATATGATGTTGTGAGAAATTGACTTTTTCATGCTGTTTTTTTTACTCAGTCTGTAATTGCTGAGCTTTACAAACCATCAGGGGTGGGAGCTCGTACTTAACGTTCCATCATATTCTAGCTACCAATGAGCTTGGATTGAGGTGAAATTTTACAAATTTCTTGGGTTGCTCATTTACATGGGGTTTTCAATTCTCCCTGATTCCAATCATTATTGGGGAACCAAATCACTTCAGGGCTCGTGGGCGAGGGGATTTATGTTGCGTGACCACTTCAAGGCTCTTTTAGCAGCTCTACATGTTGTAGACCCTACCACAGAGGATAATCAAGTTTGCCTTAGGAAGTTGCATTATCTTATGGACCACCTCAAACAAAAATGCCAGCAGATCTTTCAGACTAACCAATATCTCGCAATAGATGAATGTATGGTCAAGTCTAAAGCTTGGTCAGGATTTAAACAATATATGAAGGGCAAGCCTACTCAGTGGGGTTTTAAATTATGGGTAATTGCAACATCAGAATCGGGGTATACTCTTGACTTTAATGTTTACACAAGTAGTCATGATGGGCCTGTAACTCTCTTGGCCACCAAAGTAGTTGAATTGATACTGCAGCCATTCAAAGACCAGGGCCACGATGTTTGGTTTTACAACATTTACACATCCCCAGCTCTTATATTTAAGTTGTTAGAAATGGGAACTAATGCCTGTGGGATGTGGGTGAATTGTAAACTGTTTCCAGCAGAATTTATAGATATCAAAAGATGGAAATGCAAGACAGCTCATGGGGATATGAGGTGGTGTAGGATTGAGGGGAATATACTTGTAATTCAGTGGAAGGACACGCGTGCAGTTAACATACCTCTCCAATTTCCACAATACGAATGGCTCAACAGAAATTTCTAGGTTTGTAAAAAATTATGGCGATTGGACAAAAGAAGTATCCCTCCAACTCACTGTCATCAGTGATTATAAAAAAAACATGAGCGGCGTTGATAGGTCAGACCAAATGATAAAATCTTACAACGTCTAACAAAAAACTCAGAAGTGGTGGAAGACTCTTTTTTTCCACTTAGACTATACTATTACACATAGACTTTGCCGTCATCAATAGTTTCATAATGTTTAAAGAATGGCAACACAATCATGCGGCACCAGGGTGTAACGATCGGGAGGCAGTCAAGGCAAGGATGAAGGCGAGGAGTAAGACCCAAGTGCAGCTTTATTGAAGTTTGTGGGTTAAACAGGAACAGGACAAGGAGCAGGGAACAGGGACAGGCTACGGCTTGAACAAAGGCTAGGACTAAACAGACTGGGCTAAGGCTAAGGAACATCAGGGTGACATCAGGCAGGGGTCAGGGTTACAACAACAATACTTGACAAGGTACAAGGGAAACATGAGGACTTAAATACATGAACAGGGGAAACAACAGCCAATGGACAAACAGGACTTAAACAGGATAATAAGGTGATTAACTAAAGCCAATGACAAAACTAGAACTGATAATAAAGCAATCAAACAATGAACCAATGAAAACCAGACACAAGAACAAGGAGGGAAAACAGGACATGACAAGACTGGGAAACAGGAACATAAGAATGGTTTCAAAATAAGAGTGCATCAACAAGAGACAATATGGAGTATAACAGGTGCCAGAAACTTAAGAGTGAAGGTACATAAACAAGAGACCACATGGAACGTTACACAGGGGATGAGCGTAGACCGTTGAACTTAACCCTGATAGATTTCAGAGAAAACCTAGCTCGTCAGCTGGGAGGTATCGATATTCACGTAAACTTCCCTTTGCAAACACTAAAGCCTGTAGTCCCTCCTTCGTCATCACTCCACACAGCCCAGGTCCCTACATTTGAAGAGTCCTTATAAGAGATGCTGGCTATGTTATTGGAAAAGTAGGACTGAAAATAAAACAAAAGTAGCTTGTTGCGTGCTGGAATGTAATGGCAAAAGACTTTGCTTGGTTCGCGATAGGAACTGTTTTCAGTCTTGGCACTCAGCTGAGTGTGACCAGTTTCGCGAAGAGGCCTAGGTTGGGCTGTGTTAACTGGTGTTGTTCTCCCCCCCTCTTCTCTCCACAGGTATTGCAGTTGTTGAGTGTTTATGAATTTATATATATATATATATATATATATTCTGTTCCTGCACTCTTTATTATGAAAATATTTACTGTAGAAAGTTCGAAAGTTTGATTTTGTATATTTAGCTGCGTAATTTGTGTGTAATACTATTGTTCAAATTAAATAAAGTGTGTGTTTTATTGAACACATAAAATGTAAATTTCAGTGTTTGTGTCCTTCAATTTCAGATGCAATTTCAATTTATTATTACAGGTGCTGAAAAGGAGTATTTGAGGTGTAGTCATGTGAAATGTATCTTAACATTCTAAATTTTATTCTATAAATTTTAAAAATTTAAAATTTACTCTGTTTTCCCACTAATCACTAGAATGGTCATAACTCTTAATCAATAGATTATATTTCTAATCTGTCTGCTATTCTACATTGCCCACAAAAATATGTATATTTCAAACACTCTAAGTTTCCCTCTAGCTTGTAATTAAAATGGTTGAAAATGCATTTGTCTGATGAAGTATTGTGGCCAGAGAAGATCTTTGTAAAGGATGATTAGCCTTAAATAATCATACATATATTTATATCATATATATAGCCCTAGTTCTTATCTTCAAAATGGTATATAGAGTTCAGGTTTGTGATGTTATATGAACATGAATATAATATTAATTTAGATATGAATACCATATTCTGGCACAGAATGTAATTTTCTGAATTTTGGGCTCAGGCAGGAAAGGGTTAAATGCTTTTCGGGGGCTCGGCTTGCTGCTAAGTGCTGGCTAATGCTAAATGTAAATTTTCTAAAATGTATATTCATGTCGGCACTAATGATGTCTGGCTTCGTCAGATAGAGATCACTAAAGATAATGTTAAAGAGGTGTGTGAACTTGCAAAAATATGTCAGACACTGTAATATGCTCTGGCCTCCTCCCTGCTCATTGTGGTGACGAGGTTTATAGTAGATTTGTGTCACTGAACGGCTGGATATCTGAGTGGTGTCTGGAGATTAGCATAGGATTTATAGACAATTGGAAGAGTTTTTGGGGTAGGCCTGACCTGCTAAAGAGAGACAGACTTCATCCCTCCAGGGAAGGTGCTGCTCTCCTCTCTAGTAATTTGGCTCATAGTCTTAATAGTGATAGTATCTGACTTACTGGGGCCCAGGTCAGGATGCAGACACACTGGTTAATCCGAATGTCTGCTAGCTGCCTTGAGACATCACACAAGTCACATAAACTACAATATATAGAGACTGTATCACCAAGATATCATATATAGACTGTGTCTGTTACCCGTACTACAGAAATCAAACCCTTCACTAAATAATTTAGAAAAAAATTGATTACGGTCAAACTTGAAAAAATAATAAATGGAAGATTATCATATATCATATCTGTTACATTCCCTGTTGTCTGCCTTGTGTTTTTCCCCTGTCATCTCTCCCTCACTACATTTCCCAGAATTCACTGCCCCCATCACTGCCATCTGTCTGTCATTGTCTTCACCTGTTTATCGTTATCCTAGTGTATTTAAACCCTGTTGTTTTCTCCACCCAGTGTCGGTCGTTGTATGTTGTTTGGATGTTACCCGAGTTCCAGCCCGAGTTCCAGCCCGAGTTCCAGCCCGAGTTCCAGCCCGAGTTCCAGCCCGAGTTCCAGGTTCCTGTTTCCCTCTTCTTTGCTTTCTTTTTCCCATCGTGGGCCTTTTGTTTGTTCCAGTGTTTTTGTTGTCTTTGATTACTTCAATAAAGCTGCATCTAGATCCCCACTCC
This sequence comes from Moxostoma hubbsi, assembly GCA_032164185.1. NCBI lineage: Eukaryota > Metazoa > Chordata > Actinopteri > Cypriniformes > Catostomidae > Moxostoma > Moxostoma hubbsi. The sequence continues at coordinate 11,275,048 of JAVLUX010000031.1, read as the reverse complement.
TCGTCTGCCACCTCTTCGTAACAATATCATAGTTTACAAATTTTAAACCATTACTTGCACTGCACACAAATAACTAATATTGGCATTATATTCATGCTGTTTAGCCAGAGGGGAACTGGCCCCCACAGTGAGCCTGGTGTCTCCAAAGGTTATTTTTTTCCCCAGTCAAGCAACATATTATGGATTTTTGTGTTCCTTCCCACAGTCACTTTCGACTTGCTCACTGGGGTTCTAAATACATTTATTATTTAACAAATGAATTATTTTTATACACAATTTACAATTACACATTGATGACTCTGTTACAGTTTAATTTTCTGTTAAAGCATGATTTTAAAGCTGCTTTGAAATGATGTGTGTTGTGAAAAGCGCTATGCAAATAAAAATAGCTTGCAATTTAAAACTCGATATGCAACAAAAATACCTACATTGTCTACATATGGATGTAATTGTTCAATAGTGCATTATGAACCACTTGAAAAATGAGGGTAGCCAATGAATCCAGAAGGAAAAGTGGTCAAAGTTGTGGAAGGCTACCAAAGATTGATGGCAATTTGCAATAAAATTACTGCAGTCGCAGGGGTAGATATGAGTTTCACAGATGGACTGGATATAATGATAAACTAGTTTGAATAATTAAACAAGGGCAATAGTTGTGAATATATTCCTGTTGTGTCAGCCCCCACTGCCTGTGCTGTACACCCTACATCACAAGCTCCAAGAATAGAGGGCCCCAGTGAGACTAGAGCTCATTAGATGCACATCCTCCATATGCAAATGTGCTTATATATCAAAATGCACCCCCAGTGGAACATTCCACAATTGCACTTGTAAAGAGGCAAGTTCCAGTTAAACTAATTCCTACTGAAGATATATATAGAGATTTTAGAGTTAAGTGGTGGAAATGCTCTTGAACAACAGCAGAGTCTCACACCATAAGAGTGGTGCGAGTTGCTTTTACATATCAAACATATTCAGTTTCACAAACCCAATAGAAATAGTTGTGTTAAGATTGAAGCCCTTGCAAAAATCAAACAATTTGAGCATGTATGAAGCGTTAGTACATTGGACTAAACTGGCAAAGGTACAAGTTTCATTCAAGCCATGTGTGTCAACCTCTTTAAAAACAAATCACGAGGCCTTTAATAGCTACAAAAAGTGCAGTGCAGGACATTCTTGCAAGGGGAGCATGTTTTTGGTTAAATGTAAAAGGAGTTAAACAACACCCAAATGAAAGTCCTTTAGACCAGGTGTTTTCAAATTGGGTGAAAGTGAGAACTTGAAGAACCACTATTTAGGCTATTATTATTGGTACCACTAAGCTACTACTATTAGTAGTAGTCATAATACTATTATTAGTATTGCTTTAGGCTATGTTCCACTCAGAATGAGTTTAATCAATATACATAATTTTTTAAAATTAAAATAAACATTTTAAATTCAGTTTAATTTTGAAATAGGTTATATTTTTTAAACATGATTGTCTTTCTTTTTAAAACATATTGTGAACACATACTTTGCTAAACATTTTTACCACATTCAAGCAATTGGGAAACTGTTAAAATTAGCCTTATGAACAGAATCCTCCACAGTCAAAAAACTCAACTAAGTATTCTCAAAAGCCCTACAGCCAAACAGCCAACAAAATCAGACACAGAATGAAATCAGCATGATGGACAGCTCTAGTTTCTGATCAATGAACAGATAACCATCGTCAGTCAAATAACTAAACTGGAAACATTTTCATTAACAGCCAGTGGCTACTAATGTTATCTCAACTGAATAAGAGCTATTTTGGAGATTTTAGGCTACAATTAAGCAATTCAACTTTGAAAACATCAGACATCAAACCACATCAGCTGGACAGTGATGTTTTGTAACAGTATCAAATGTGTAAAAATCACTTCCCTATAGGCCTAAGTTAAGCAAAAAAAATAATAAAAAAAAAATCGGATTGCCGATTTTGCCTCATCATTTTCATCACCTCTAGATCAGTGGGAACAACGAGTCTGACTTTTTGATGCACACAGGTGATCAATGCAGGGCTGCAAGGTAGAAAAGGAATTAATGTAAATCGCCCTTCACCTGCAGCCTTGATCGGTATTTGCTTTTAAGCAGGGTAAGTAAGTGGAGGTGAAGGGGTGAGGAATTTCATAGCCTTTCGAGATAGGTGGGGAAAATTAGTTCTATACATAAAGCAATGCGATATGATGCTTCAGTCACCTTAGTATTAACAGAGCTAAAAGTCTGGATTACTCTCTTTTGTGTTTGCAATTCTTTCAGCTTTCTGTAATTGTAAAAGTGTATTTTTAGACACTACAAAGCAATCCATTTTCCAACACACATGTGCATAACATGCAAGCTAGCAGGACAGATGTGAACCTTTTTTGGGTTTTTTCCCCGTGCTGCAACTCCCCGGGGGCTCTCTGGCTCCCCCCAGGGTAGGCGCACCTCACCAATTGAAAACCTCTACTTTAGACTATGTTGCCGCTTTCATGCAGCTTATGCTGATTATTGTTGTGCCTATAATAAGACTTAAGACTATTACTCTGATATGGTGATAAAGCAAGCCATTTCACTGCTAACTCAAAGAGTAGGAAGAGCTCTCATTTATTGGTTTACTTACGTTCAACACTTTCCTCAATTGGTATGCTTTTGTGTGGAGACATAAACAATATAATCACAGCTCTATAGATAAAAAGGCACCATCTGGAACAATGGAATTAGCGTCCTCTGATAAGACACAGTTAGACCCCAGCATATGTTACAGATGTGGAAAATCTGGGCATAAGGCTATCAAATGTAGAAATAAACCTGCTAGATGTTCCTCTTGTAGGAAAAAAGATAACATTAAGTTATCTTTCAAACTGCAAAATGATTTTCTGAGTTCGCAAGACTAGATTTGGAATCTGAATTTACACTGGAGGAGATCAGAAATGCTATTCGTTCTTTTCCCGGTGGCAAAGCATGCGGTCCAGATGGATTTGGGATAGAATTCTACAAGACGCATATTGACGTTATCGCCCTACTCCTGCTTCAGATGGTCAGTTGTTCTGTAAAAAAGGGTACCTTCCCTCATACTCTCTACGACGGCCATATCTGTGTCCTTTTAAAAAAGGACAGAGACGAAACAAATGTCTCTTCGTATCGTCCCCTATCTCTGCTCAACTCTGACCAAAAAAATTCTAGCAAATGTCCTGACTAACCGGCTAAACAAATATATTGGCACTTTAATTCATCCTGATCAATCAGGTTTCATCCCCAATAGATATTCCTTCTCAAACACAAGGTGTTTGCTTAATTAATGTATTCAACTAAATTGCCCCACTCTGCTGTGATCTCACTAGATGCCCAGCAGGCCTTTGACCAGGTGGAGTGGAGATACATGTTCGCTGCTCTTGACAAATTTGGTTTTGGGTCGAAATTTATGAACATATTAAAAATGCTGTATGCTGGCCCCCAATCTTCTGTTATAACCAACCACGAAAGATCCACCCCGTTCCCATTGCACCGTGGCACCAGGCAGGGCTGCTGCCTCTCTCCAATGCCTTTTGCTCTAGCTCTTGAGCCGCTGGCCATAGCCATTAGAACCAACCCCCAAATCTCCGGTATAAGGTATGGTACATCTGAGTGCACCATCGGTCTGTACGCAGATGATGTAATTCTGACCCTTTCAGATGTAAAAACATCCCTTTCACCCCTGCTTAATCTGATTGATGGCTTTGGGAGACTCTCTGGGTTTACTATAAACTGGGAGAAATCTGTTTTTATGCCTCTGTCTAGCAGTCTTGACTCCAGTTTCCTTCTCAATCTGCCCTTCAGAGTCTCTCATGACCACTTTTCCTACCTGGGGATTAACGTCCCCAGAAATCCAATACTGCTTTTTAAACTTAATTATATGGATCTGATTGACAAGCTCAGGGATAAGATAGATAAATGGAAACTTCTCCCCCTCTCATTGATTGGGCGTATCAATATTGTTAAAATGATCGTGCTCCCTAAATTTACTTATTTATTTCAGAATGTGCCCATCTTCCTCACTTCTTCCTTTTTCAAGACGTTAGACTCTATTATCATGCCCTTTATATGGGCCTCCAAGCCCCCCCGTATTTCAAAGGCCCACTTACAGAAGCCCACTGAGGAGGGTGGTTTAGGCCTGCCTGTCTTTCGACATTACTACTGGGCCTGCAACGCTAGATCATGGGTTTTCTGGAATCACTCCACGGTTGGGGCTGCAGGGGTGAGTGGACCCTGCCCTAGATGGCCGGAGATTGAGCTGAGTAGTGCTGTGTCACTTACTGGTGCTTCCTTGTCAGCAATTCTATTCTCTAAACCTGATATTAAAATTAAATCATTACGCAATAATTTTTTACTTTGCAACTCGTTTAAAATTTTAAAGCAAATCAAGGTGATTTTGAAACTCCCAGAAAATTCAATTCATGTCACCATATGTCAGAACCCCTGTTTCAAGCCTGGTTTGATGGATGCTGTCTTTACGCAATGGTCAGATAAAGGTTTAACTACTATCAGGGATCTTTATGTTGATAATTACTTTGCATCTTTTGCCCAACTCCAGGCTAAATTCAAACTCCCTACTAACCAATTTTTCCGTTATCTACAAATTAGGAATTTTGTCAGGCAGACTTTTTCTCGCCGAGAAGAGACCCCCATGCAACATGTCTTTTTTGATATTATGACCAGCCTTCCCACGTCTAAGCATTTGATCTCACGGTTCGTTAATCTCTTTGTTGTGCCAATCCCCTCTCTCCATATTAAAGAGGCGTGGATCAAGGACACTGGCAAGTTATATCTGATGAGCTATGGGCGAAAGGGTTAAATAGGATAAAAGCATGCACCATTAATGCTCGACTTCAGCTTATTCAATTCAAAGTAGTTCATAGGTTGCATTATTCCAAGACTAGACTGAACAAATTATTTCCGGCTGTCTCCCCCACCTGCGATAAATGTAAATCAACTCTTGTGTATAAAAAATCTGTATAATTAAAATATTAAAAAAAAAAAAAAAAAAAAACTGCAAAATGATGAATCAAGTGAGAAGAAATCTAACATAAATATTAATATTTTGTAATGGTGACATACGATGGAAACTGATTAGTAACTAGGGGTTGGCATGCTCTGGAGCTTTGGCTAAAAATGACTGCCAATATATTGCTTTAATTGATATAGCGACAACAGTTTCTATCACTAATTTACCTTTTCAAATTGAAATATTTTGTGATTTCTGATTATTCATCAAATATTTTATCAAACTCTCAATCTGATTGTTTATACATCATAAATGTTTTACCCCTTCTCTAAACATTTCAGCAAATGTAAATTTGAGAGAATGATGAGTAGGGGAAAACAGTTATGCTGGTTCAATTATTGGAGTTACAGTTGAAGTCAGAAGTTTGCATACAACTTGGCCAAATACATTTAAACTCAGTTTTTCAGAATTACTGACATTTAATCATAGAAATCATTCCCTGTCTTAGGTCAGTTAGGATCACAACTTTATTTGCTGAATGTGAAATGTCAGAATAATAGTAGAGGATTATTTATTTCAGCTTTTATTTCTTTCTTCACATTCCCAGAGGTTCAGAAGTTTAAATACAGTTTGTTAGTATTAGTAATTAGTTTGTTAGTATTTGGTAGCATTGCTTTTAAATTGTTTAATTTTGGTCAAACTTTTTGGGTAGCCTTCCACAAGCTTCTCACAAAAAGTTGCTGGAATTTTGGCCCATTCTTCCAGACAGAACTGGTGTAACGGAGTCAGGTTTGTTGGAAGACCCATTTGCGACAAGCTTTAACTTCATGGCTGATGTCTTGAGATGTTGCTTCAATGTATCTTCATAATTTTCCTTCCTCATGATGCCATCTATTTTGTGAAGCGCAGCAGTCCCTCCTGCATCACAACATATACCCCCACAACATGATGCTGCCACCACCATGCTTCACAGTTGGGATGGTGCTCTTTGGCTTGCAAGCCTCATCCTTTTTCCTCCAAACATAACAATGGTCATTATGGCCAAAAAGTTACATTTTTGTTTCATCAGACCAAATTAAATTTCTCCAAAAAATAAGATCTTTGTCCCCATGTGCACTGGCAATGTCAGGTTTAATCTGTTTTGTTCTTGTTTTCAAGTCTTCCTGTTGTCATGCCATGTGATTTCCTGTTCAAGCAGTCCGACTCCTGTGCCTACGTCAGGGGAATTGTTCCCTGGAGGAATATGTGGGGGAATTCTGTGCTCTGGCCTGCAGGGTGGATTTTAATGAGGTGGCCCTCATAGACTGTTTCCATTTCAGATTGAGTTAGCCAATCTCCTCATTGATGCCTGGCGGTCTCTGTTCCCTCAGCCTAGCTCAGTATATTGACCTTGCCCTGCAGATCACTGGTTCTGCGTTCACTTTGGGGGAGGTGGATGCCGAGCCGGAGTCCCACGTCATGGTCGACAAGCAAGCATCCCACGTCATGGTTGATGAGCCAGTGCCCACGCATGCCACAACCAAGGAGCCAGCGCCCACGTCTGCCACAGCCAGCACCCAAACCTTCCATATCAGCGAGCCAACATCCACGCCTGCTACAGCCAACAAGCTGTCAGCCTTGTCCGTCCCAGAGCCTGCATTGCCTGCCACGTCCATCTTGGAGCTTCTGCTGCCAACTTCGGCCTCCCGGAGGAGGAGGAGGAGTAAGGCTTTCATTTCCAAGTCGGTACTGAGTTTCAGTCCTTGCCCCTGACCACAGAGGTCATTCCCAAGTCTCTGTCTATGCCACGACCCCAGAGGTCATTCCCAAGACTCAGTCCATGCCCATGACCACAGAGGTCGCTGCTGAGACTCTGCTCATGTTCACGACCACTGAGGTCTTTTCCCAGTCATCTAGTACTCTAGTTTTGAGCCTCCCACGGTTCTGCCTTCCACAAATTTGCCCCCAAATTTTCACGCCTCAGCCTGCTCCACGCCATGTCACCGCCACGCCTCGGCCTGCTCCATGCCGTATCACCGCCACGCCTCGGCCTGCTCCACGCCGTGTCACCACCACACCTCGGCCTGCTTCATGCCGTGTCACCGCCATGCCTCGGCCAGCTCCACGCTATGCCATGTCACCGCCATGCCTCGGCCTGCTCCATGCCATGCCTCGACCTGCTCCATGCCATGTCACCGCCATGCCTCGGCCTGCTCCATGCCATGCCATGTCACCGCCATGCCTCGGCCTGCTCCATGCCATGCCATGTCACAGCCAAGCTACAATCTGCTCCATGTCATGCCATGTCTCAGCCAAGTCCCAGACTATTCCATGCCATGTCTCAGCCAAGCCCCAGACTACTCCATGCCATGTCGCAAGCAAGCCAGGCTCGCCTCTGCTCCACTGGGGTCCTCCATCCCTGTGGCTCCACCTTGTTCCTCATCCTGATCGGCTCCGCCCCTTGAGCCTCTCAGCCTCCATTGGCTTTGTCCTGTTCCCACGCCCTGTCTCGCCAAGCCATGCCCTACGCCCTTTCTTGCCAGGCCACGTTTTATGTTCCCAACTTGGGTTCATCATCACGTTATCATCATCATCATCATCTTCATTGCCATCAGCCACGTTACAGGCAAATTATAGTCTGTCTTTTTGTGGAATAATAAAGGCCTCTTTTAAGCTTCTCTTGTTGGTGTAGCTTGCTGTGTCATCTCAAAACACAGTTGCAGCTGTTCCCTGTTCTGCAAGAGGATGTGTCTATAGGAATGCATTTCCTGTTTCTGTACTCTCACGTATAACAACATGTAGCTCAAACATATATGTCACCCCCATATAGGGTAAATAATTATTTCATTGGTGGGTCTAGTGGAAATGTTGTTTTGCTGGACCATATAATGGTTGAATGCACAAATAAACGTGGGAGAAGGATTTGATAACTTGGGTCTCTGTGTCATTTCTTTCTTCCCTCAGCTGAGCCGCCTAATCGAGATTGCAGATCAAGAATAATAAATAAAATACATTGCATGACAAAATTATCTAACACTTTTTTATGGCGGTTTTGGAGCACTGGCTTCTTCCTTGTTGAGCAGAATTTCAGGTTATGATGATAGAGGACTTGTTTTACTGTGGATATAGATACTTATCTACCTGTTGCCTCTGTTCTATCTGTTTTCCTTTGTTCTAGGACAGATGTGTCTCCTTCCTGAGTGGTATGATGCCAGCGTGGTCCCATGGTGTTTATACTTGCATACTATTGCTTGTACAGATGAATATAGTCAATTAAAAGTGAAACAATTTGTCTGTAAACAACTATTGGAAAAATTACTAATGTCATGCACAAAGTAGATGTCCTAAACAACTTGTCAAAACTGTAACTTCAACTGTAGTTATTTTATTATTTTTAAGAGATTGAAAAGCATGCTTTTCTCATGGTGCTCCCCAACATGACGTAGAGTGTTTTATGATGTCTGCATCTGAAGTAGAAAACAATTAGAAATGTTGTTATTTGTAAATTCCCTGAGATTTGGGCTCATGACAAAATGAAATGTGGCTTTGCCAAAATTCAACCCCTTTGTGTTCCAGGCTTCAGAGGATTTCAGTATCTCTATTTCATTGCTTTGCATATTTAAAATGGGTTTTCAACCAATACCCACTGACCAATGAGGGACAGCCACAGACTTATCTGCTACAAGGATTTTGCAAGTCTCCTACAATGTTTCATCAGACATTGATAGTTTTTGACCCTGTACATAAATCAACAATGGTGATGGGTCCGTTGTTTTGCAACATGTGGATGATATTATAATTACAAGCTCAACTAAGCCTGAGCATTTGACTGCTGCCAAAGACTGTTTGCAAGCCTTCTTAATGGTGGATTTTACGTGAATTTGAAAAAGTCTCAGCTGGCTTTAAATAAAGTGATATATATGTGGCAACTAGTTAGCATTCATGGGTGACACATTACTTGAGCATATAAAAAAATCAATTAAAAAAACTCTGTTACTAGTCTAAGGCAAAGAATTGGACTTTTGAATTACTACTAAGGACTGGACTAATGGAATGGACAGATCAGATGCAAAGACACTGCTTTGAGATACACTGATGTTAACAAGCCTTCTCGTTTATGTATTTGGGTGGATAATATACTAGAGTGTGGCACAGAGGAAGGACGACATATCGAATTGTAGCTTATTACTCCATCCCTATTTCAGCTGCTGTGTGCAGACGTCATTCCTGATTGTTGAATTGTGACTGTGCTGAGTGGGCTAGAGACTGATTGAGGTTGTCGCCTACCAAGAGGTACTTGCAAAACAGACACACACACACACACACACACACACACACACACACACACACACACACACACACACACACACACACACACACGCATTGGCTCTACTTCAAATCAAGAGGGAAACTACACCAAAAGCTCATGGACTCTTGCTCTCTTCACCAGGAAAGCTGTTATCAAAGACATCTCATTTGACCAGCCACGGGCCGTGCATTTAAAGTCTAGGCCTTCAGTGTGATTCATGCCATTAAGAAAAGAGAGTTTCACAATGAATAATCATACATTACGTGGCAGTCAACTAATAATACCAACTGACATTTTAAAAACATGTCCACACGAAAGCCAGAACTTGAAACGACACTTAAAGCTGAAGCAAGACTAATTTTAACAGCAGAATGATTGTTTTGTGAACTGTAATGTCAAAAATAATAATTTTTCATATGAATCTGTAAAGGAGGTCTATAACACATGGAGAACTACACTCACCTAAAGGATTATTAGGAACACCTGTTCAATTTCTCATTAATGCAATTATCTAATCAACCAATCACATGGCAGTTGCTTCAATGCATTTAGGGGTGTGGTCCTGGTCAAGACAATCTCCTGAACTCCAAACTGAATGTCAGAATGGGAAAGAAAGGTGATTTAAGCAATTTTGAGCGTGGCATGGTTGTTGGTGCCAGACGGGCCGGTCTGAGTATTTCAGTTACTGGGATTTTCATGCACAACCATTTCTAGGGTTTACAAAGAATGGTGTGAAAAGGGAAAAACATCCAGTATGCGGCAGTCCTGTGGACGAAAATACCTTGTTGATGCTAGAGGTCAGATCAGAATGGGCCGACTGATTCAAGCTGATAGAAGAGCAACTTTGACTGAAATAACCACTCGTTACAACCAAGGTATGCAGCAAAGCATTTGTGAAGCCACAACACGCACAACCTTGAGGCGGATGGGCTACAACAGCAGAAGACCCCACCGGGTACCACTCATCTCCACTACAAATAGGAAAAAGAGGCTACATTTTGCAAGAGCTCACCAAAATTGGACAGTTGAAGACTGGAAAAATGTTGCCTGGTCTGATGAGTCTCGATTTCTGTTGAGACATTCAGATGGTAGAGTCAGAATTTGGCGTAAACAGAATGAGAACATGGATCCATCATGCATATGGATAATGCACCATGTCACAAAGCTCGAATCATTTCAAATTGGTTTCTTGAACATGACAATGAGTTCACTGTACTAAAATGGCCCCCACAGTCACCAGATCTCAACCCAATAGAGCATCTTTGGGATGTGGTGGGACGGGAGCTTCGTGCCCTGGATGTGCATCCCACAAATCTCCATCAACTGCAAGATGCTATCCTATCAATATGGGCCAACATTTCTAAAGAATGCTTTCAGCACCTTGTTGAATCAATGCCACGTAGAATTAAGGCAGTTCTGAAGGCGAAAGGGAGTCAAACACAGTATTAGTATGGTGTTCCCAATAATCCTTTAGGTGAGTGTATATATACTAATATTTGCGATTTTAAATGTCGCTTGCAATAAAATTAGTTTCGTCAGGGTACACGGTTATGCTGCATTCCATTCAAATTGGATGTGAGATATTCCTACTTGATATCTCTGACCATAAATGCATTATATTACTTGATATTCAGAACTGTCATCGCAATGCTCCTGTTAGCTTAGCAGTTATTTGACTCTCATTAGAGATGTCTCCTTGCAACCCAACTGAACCCAATTGTGCTTCAGGTGTACGATTATCAAAAGAGATTATAATATTTTATACACCTGTTTCTACAGGCATTTGTTAAACAAGCTTTAATATCATGTAACGTGGAAATGAACTCATTTATCGATATTACTTAATAAAGTGAATGTTCATCACTTACTTTGTATATCTCCTGGAGTATCCACATGTTTGTGTGATATCATGCCCCTGCATCTCGGCGAAATCGGAGTTGAGAATTTCTGCACGAGCCTACAAGTTGTAATTCTGACTTAAAGATGCATTCCATTGCACATTTCCTAGTAGGAAGTTGTAAAATTCGACTTTCCAAGTTGAATTGAATGCATCACTATTTATCAAAACTTGATCCAACACTGAATACTCCAGCAGCCCAATAACAATGCAAAAAGCACTCACCATCTTAATTGAAGTGAATTAAGTCCTCCTTTCCTGATTAATAAATTAAGCAATCACACAGTCATGCAGAACATATTGTGTTTTTAAATCCATAAGGATCTCTTTCTCAATGGTGATAGTGGAAGAGGTGATGATCTTGCATTCTTCACTTTCAAATTACATACATCACTTAAAGCGTGATTGTATCACTCAAGGCCAGCTAGAAGGCCTCAACCGGGAAATATCCTAAAGATCACACCCACCAAGAACAAATAAATCTGTCTGATTGGCTGATGAATCTGACAATCTGACTTTTGTTGCTCATTCATTTGCACTGTTGAGAGATACAATGTTTGAGGGGGTGGAGCTCAAACACATGCAGAGCTTCGGGTATGCCATATGTGAAACAGCTGTCACACTTTGCTTGAAAGCATCAAGGAATAAATTCTGACTGGATAAACTTTTTTTTTTGTAGATTAATTAAGAGTGGAAACAATTAAATATACAGTACATAGGCAAAAAGGTGATTGAGAATGAAAGGATGAAAAATTATTTATTTGGCATGTTATGCCAGCAGAGAAGTCTTTGCTGGCCCTGAGAATTCGCCACTGCATTTGACTATAATGTAAACCAAGCAGCTGGACTTTGCTGTTGCGCCTCTTGCTCATGTGGAGAAATGTGAGTTGAAGATGAAGATGAGAAGGAACCATGGACTAAATTGGTTGGACAATTGGACTCTTTAAGGATTAAAGAGATTCAATGACTGAATTATATACCCTACAGGTGCTCGTGTCAAAATCATGTTTCTTTGTCATTATTTGGCTAATGCAGGTCCTGAGAAAATGCATGCAATGATTTCAGAATCAGGGTGGTGGCCAAAGAGGAGAATTGCTTATGGACAAAATATTTCTGGATAAGATGTTTGTGTGAAGAGGGGATATTGTTGATTTTCAGAAGAGCTATCTGAGTAACTAAAGTAAAGGTTTTGAGTCAAAATTCTAATTACACAAATGTGTTTTCTCTGCAGCGGTTTTGTATGTTGGTTTTAAACATCTCATTAAAAACTATTTTAAATTAAAAATAATTTTGTTACATTATTATTTTTAAATTAGTAATACAAAAAGGTAAATTGTGACAACTAGCCTCAGGGTGAAGGCATTTCTACTGAGAAACTGTTCTCTCACTGAAGTGTTCCTCTAATAGAGTTTCACAAAGATTCAGATCAGGAAACTCATTTTACTGGAAAGGTAATTAAAAATGTAATAGATATTTTTTTTTATAAAACTTTCATGCTTTCTGGTGAATGTACTAATCAAAAAGAGAAAGCTGCTTTGAGAAGAGAAAATGCCTCAAGAACCTTACAGACAGGCTCAAATATGTGAACAAAAGTTTCTGTTTGTATATGAATGTGAGTTTAATAAAGCTAACTGTTACATTAAGAATGCAGCTATCATTGCAGACATCTCTGATCTTTGAGAAAAGGTCAATGAATATTGGCGAGCAACTCCTCCCGAACATACGGGTATATAAGGAGCTGGAATGCAACCACTCATTCAGACTTCTTCAGAGTCGAGCGGTTATATTTCACTGAGCTGAATTACTCTGCTAGCCATTCATCTCTCGCTCTTACGAGTTTTTAGTTTCTACAGACTACAGCGGTTCTCACACTGGTATTGTTCAGAGAAACACCCCTGGATGCTTCAGCAGCGAAAATAAATATTTTCTCTAAAAGAGAATATTCCTACTAAAAGAGTGGCACTTACGAAAGCATCTTTTTCAAGATGCCTTTTCGTTTGTTTGTTATTCCTGGATGCGGTCGCTATCTCTCCGCTTCTGACGGCCATAATCGCTGTCTCATGTGCTTGGGTGATTCCCATGCGGAGACGGCGTTCATGGATGGTTCATGTTCTCATTGCGAGAGTATGACCATGGCTACATTGCAGTCATGGCTTTCCTTCGTCAGAGGGAAAGCCGCCCCAGCGGCTCCCCGGCTCGGTCCTTCTACTTATGGGTATGAGTCGGTAAGCACTGTCGATCTGGGGACTTCAATGGGAGCCTCTCTACCCACAGCCCTCCCATTCCCCAGCACGCTCGTATGCCTTGGTCGAGTACTGGGATGAGACCGGCCATCTCAGGGCGGATTTGCGGTCTCATTCGGGGCTCGCGAAGAGGATGAAATATCGATTGCAGCATCGGACAGCAGGCTCCTCATGTCTGACGCAGAAGACTCGACTGAACTCCCACCCTCAGGTGTGGTAGCCCAGTCGCATACTTGCCCAAGCAGCCACAAGTATTGAGCTGCAGTGGAATGCTCCGCTCCCCCCCTGAACCCTTGTGGCTTGACGATTTGTTCCTTGGGCCCCGCCCCCATTTGGAGGAGGAGTAGTAGGAGGAGCTTACACGATCGTGGTGGGCACCTTTTACTGGCCGAACCCAATTCGCGAACTCCTCCGCTCCCACTACCCTCGACAGTGGGGTGGCAAGAGGGTACTCGGCGATTCCTCAGGTGGATCAACACTTGTGCAGGCACTCTGGGGGGATTGTCCCTGTAATAATTGCACTGTAAGTCGCTTTGGATAAAGGCATCTGCCAAATGCATAAATGTAAATGTAAATGTAAATATCACCCTGCTTGGATAATTTTGTTTGGTTTGAAAGAGGAGTAACTATTGGGCATGTTTTGACTGATGTTTGACTTGCCCTTTTGGTTTAGCTATTGTGTTTATTGTCAATGTAGTTAGGTTAAGCATATTGTACTTTAATTCATGTGCATTTCAGGATAGTTGTACTTCTATTTTTTTAGAATAGAAGTGTTGTTTGTTATTTTAGGCCAGTGGTCACCCTGAAGCCATTATCAAGTTGTATAAATTTGTAAATGTACAGTTGATATCAGAAGTTTACATACACCTTATCCAAATACATTTAAACTCAGCTTTTCACAATTCCTAAAATGTAATTGTAGAAAACATCCCCTGTCTTATATCAGTTAGGATCACTACTTTATTTTAATAATGTGAAATATCAGAATAATAGTAGAGAGTATGTATTTCAGCTTTTATTTCTTTCATCAAATTCCCAGTGGGTCAGAAGTTTCACAGTCTGTCTCCCTCATGTTTGCTAGGACTCTTATTTTGAAGTGTTTTCCTGGACTACATTTTCCAGTATGCACTGCAATCATCACTGCCATCTCTTCCTGATTGTTCACACCTGTTTTCCATTCCCTCATGAAATGCCCTCTAGTTTAGTTCCCTCTTTGTCAGTACTTGTTTGTTGTTGTTTTGAGATAACGTTTGACTGTCATCATTTTTATTAAAGCCTGCACATAGAGCAAACACTCGTTACAATAAGTTTACATACACTTTGTTAGTATTTGGTAGAATTGCCTTTAAATTGTTTGACTTGTGTCAAATGTTTTTGATAGCCTTCCACAAGCTTCTCACAATAAGTTGCTGGAATTTTGGCCCATTCCTCCAGACAGAGCTGGTGTAACCTGATGTCAGGATTGTAGGCCTTCTTGCTCACACATGCTTTTTCAGTTCTTCCCACACATTTTCTATCGGATTGAGGTCAGGGCTTTGTGATGGCCACTCTAATACCTTGACTTTGTTGTCCTTAAGCCATTTTGCCACAATTTTGGAGGTATGCTTGGAGTCATTGTCCATTTGGAAGACCCATTTGCAACCAAGCTTTAACTTCCTGGCTGATATCTTGATTTGTTACTTCAATATAGCCACATAATCTTCCTTCCTCATGATGCCATCTATTTTGTGAAGTGCACCAGTCCATCCTGTATCAAAGCACCCTCACAAAATGATGCTGCCACCCCCATGCTTCACGGATGGGATGGTGTTCTTCGGCTTGTAAGCCTCGCCCTTTTTCCTCCAAACATAACGATGGTCATTATGTCCAAACAGTTAAATTTTTATTTCATCAGACCAGAGGACATTTGTCCAAAAGTAAGATCGTTGTCCCCATGTGCACTTGCTTTTTTATGGCAGTTTTGGAGCAGTGGCTTCTTCCTTGCTGGGCAGTCTTTCAGGTTATGTTGATATAGTACTTTTTACTGTGGATATAGATACAAGTCAACCTGTTTTCTCCAGCATCTTCACAAGGTCCTTTCCTGTTGTTCTGGGATTGATTTGCATCGGCTGCATGGTCCCATGGTGTTTATACTTGCGTACTGTTGTTTGTACAGATGAATGTGGTACTGTCAGGCATTTTGGTAATTGGTTTGCTTTTGATTTTCCCATGATGTCACGCAAAGAGGGACTGGGTTTGAAGGGAGGCCTTAAACACATCCACAGGTACATCTCCAATTCAGTAAACCTCATATCAGAAGCTAAATAGCCAACTGCCTAAAGGTTTGACATAATTTTCTGGAATTTTCCAAGCTGCTTAAAGGCACAGTTAATTTGGTTTAAGTAAACTTCTGACCCACTGGAATTGTGATATAGTAATTCAAAGTGAAACAATCTGTCTGTAAACAATTGTTGGAAAAAATGACTCGTGTCATGTCCTAAACGTAATATGAAATCTGTGGAGTGGTTAAAAAAATTAGTTTTAATGACATTAACCCAAGAATATTTGAACTTCTGAATTCAACTGTACTTGCTGTTCCCCATCTGCCGCTCACTCAACATTTTGTCGAATGAAGCGACACTAGGGTCTTTCTTGAAAGCCTCGGTTACCTCTGAACTTGAGAAAAGGCCAATGAGAAATTGGCAGACAGAATTTGCATGTCTCTCCCCCGGACAAACGGGTTTAAAAGGAGGGAATCGTGCGTTTGACTTTTCAGATTTTTTCTTCGGAGCCGAGCGGTTGTGCGATCAGAGAGCTGAGATCACTTCTGTTCCATTCACCTCTGCAGAGCATTTTGTTGTTGGATCTATGGTGCGGATCAGTGGCTTTCTCCTTCTCTGAACACCAGTACTGATTTGCCCCGTGTGATTTGATAACACTTCTGAAAGAGCTATTTTATCTCACTAAAAGAGTTTAATTTCTCTAAAAGAGCACACACAGCAGGCTTGAAATGTCCTTTTCAGGATGCATCTTTATAAGATGCCCTTCCGCCTCTGTGTTCCTAGTTCCTGGATAGACGCTGCCTCGTGTGTATGGGCTGCGATCACACTGAGGCGGCATTTGTGGATGGTTCTCACTGCGAGAAATAACCATGGCAATATTGCGGTCATGACTTTCCTTCCTAAAAAGGAACACCACTCCAGCCACCCTCCGCATCGCTCCTTGTTCCCATGGGATTTGGGACAACCCGGCTGGCGGTCACCCGGTTCTCCCCTCCAAGGCCTGTAGGATGAAGTCGTTACTGACCGACAAAGCCTACAGCACCACCGGACAGGCTGCCACTGCCCTGCATGCCATGGCCCTCCTGCAAGTCCACCAGGCCAAGGCACTTAAAGATCTACACTTGGGTAGTCCTGACCATGACGTGCTGCAGGAACTGAGCTCTGCAACCGACCTCGCCCTACGGGCCACGAAGGTCACAGCGCAGGCACTCGGCAGGCGATGGCCACCATCGTGGTTCAGGAATGTCAACTGTGGCTGAAACTGGTCGAGATGCACGAGGTTGACAAAGCCTGCTTTCTCAACATCCTAACTTCCAGCTCGGCCTGTTCGGTGACACCGTCGACGACCTCGCCCAGCAGTTTTTGACGTTGAAGAAACAGATGGAGGCCATCTCTCACATCATGCCTTGCTGTCATTCCAGCATGAGCCGTGCTCCGTCTGCATGCCAAGGGCGTCTGCCTGCAGCCTCCAAATGTCAGGCAGCTCCACCTCAACCTGGGCCCTGCTCTCAACCCAGTGTTGAATGCCCCACAGGAAGCGCATGCTCCCAAGGCTCCCAAAGGTTCCTGAGACTTAAGACCCAGGGAACGAGACGTTTGCCCCAGAGCTGGTAAGCGGACCACTCCGTCCCCGGTGGAGGGCCAGGACGAGAATCCTCATTTTCCTTTATTTCCTTTGAACATCAGTCATGCTGCAGTACCCACATTCTCAATAAAAGAGCTACTTCCTCATTCCCTGGGTCATCTGGCCCCAAATGCCATTCTCACAGCAACCCGGTACCCCGGACATGGACCCCTTGCCTCTGGACCCATGACTGCTGTCCCCCGGCCAGCCGGTTCTGACAAGTCTAGAGGACGCCTACACAGGACCGCCTGCTCAGTCACTAACCTGCCCCCTGCTGGATGTGCGGAGCAAGGTAAGTGCTTTGAGTACTTTCTCAGCATCAAATACTTGGGACGCGCTTTTGCCTCCCGATGCATCACTATCTGCTCCGCCCCGCGGAGGTATGTTGAAAATGATCGTTCCCTTAGTGCCCCTCGTGCGGAGCTTGGACGCATGACTTTCACTTCCCCACCCTTCGTGCTGGTTGGCCAAGGTCATCCGACTCGACTATGTGATTCAGTTCGCCAGGCCCCCAGCCCCTTCCGGCGGAATCCGCTTTACCTTGGTGCACGGTGAAGATGCTAGCACCCTACGTACGGAGATTGCAACCCTTTTAAGATGTGATTGAGCCTGTCCCTCCGGCCGAAATGAAGAAGGGTTTCTACAGCCCTTACCTCATCGTACCCAAAAAAGGCGGTGGCTTGTGACCGATCCTGGACCTGCAAGACTCCACAAACTCCCGTTCAAGATGCTCTTGCAGAAACACATTCTAACATACGTCTGGCATCAGAACTGTCTAGAGTTGCTGGCTGTAATTAGTGCCTTGTGGAGGTATCTCCCACCACATTGGGGCAAGCACAACTTGATCTGTTCAGACAGCACCACCATGATTGCGTACATAAATTGCCAAGGCGGCATGCGCTCTCGTCACATGTCACAACTCGCAATACTCAATGTATTATTACTACGGTAAAATGATTTCAACACATCAAATGCGTCTCTTGACTAGATGGAAAGGTTCACAATGTGTTTGTGGGTGTTACAACCCCTGAGGCTTGTCTTTAGCCTTGATCTCTTCAATTAGTATCATAAAGCCATTAGACACAACAGTTCTTACTATGTATATACACTATATAATTTTTGGTACTGATGAATTTAGACGGGAACCATTAAAGTGCCTGCATTTTCACACCATTATATGTATGGGAATTTAGGGTCTCGATATATATGAGAGCTATGAACTAAATTAAACTGTCCTGATTCTATATTTCTATGTAAGGCAATTTATAATGGAATCTGTCACGTTCAACAACCATTATAATTTAGATAAATGACAAATAACTAGGTTATTTGTCTGAATAAATTCTCCACCATTAAAATCAAGGAGTGATATATTATTCTCATGGCTAACTGAAAATAATATCACATGTATTTATGTTTCTTTGAAGCAAAATCTTTTAGAAACAGGGATGAGATTATTTATCAAAATATACCACAGTCAAATCATCTTTGAATACTGACAAACTTTATTGATATTCTAAACATATACACGAGACAGGCTGGTGAGAAGAGTGACAGAATGTGAAATAAATGATCAATATAGTGAAAATTAACTTTATGGAGTCTGCTGACAATGCCTTAAGAACCATTTAACCTTATTTGAGTCTACATCAATTTGCTATCGGATTACCCAAAGTATTTAACTAATACACCAGCACTTTTGAGCACAATATTGGAGATGTACTTGCGTGTCGTGGTGTTTCCTTGCATTCTTTGTGTTGCTTGGTTCTTGGTCGAAAGTTTTTACCGTCAATGTTTTGGACCTCTGTAAGATCAGATCAGTTATTGTCTGTATGACTGATGAAGTTGGTTTTGAAGCGAGACCTTCTCATGGAAGATCCGTGACTCCTGTTGGAGAGTGAGAGGCTTCCTCTGGTCTTCGAGTCCAGAGCTTCCTTGGACCTCACATGGCATGGATCTGGTTCCGAAGAGATCCCGAGAAGACCACGAGGGAAGAGACAACAAGAGATAGAAGAGAGGCAAGGAAAAAGAGTGTGTTCTTCCTGTTTGGAAACATTTGAACTGAAATTGGCCGCATCACCAAAGGTGTCCTGCGCCAATCAAAAGTGACTTTTCAGAGTCACATGGTCGACTGGGCTGTCCTTTCCGACAGTTGATTTTATGGTCCTTTATTCGGAGTCTTACAAAGTTCCCGCTTAAAAATAGTGCATATTTAATCATTTACTTTTATATCTTGAGAATGGTACAAGAGTCATGATATTCATTGTCATCAGCTTTCTCTATGTAACCAAGCAAACCGTTGTATAACAAGCATGACATTCTTTCATGGATATTATACATGTAGGTAACAAAACATTAAAATCCCTGGTTACCAATCATACTGGTTAATTCCTTGGTTATATACAACATGGATAAAATATTACACACATTTTAAAGAGGTACATCAGGCTATAATCATTAATTTGTCAGTTATACAAGTTACCACAGTTCAAAGCAATTGTCAGAATTAACTAGCAAGACTGGGTATTGTATAAATTATGGATTAAATGCATTGTGCAAATCTGATGGTCTTTTGGAAACCTTTCAAGGAAAAGTCTGCTTTAACACTGTGTGGAAGTTCTGATGGTCATGCTAAGGGGCCTTTCTGACCAATGACCCTTTTTGCTTTAAATTAGGTTGTTTAGAGTGTCTTGACCATTTTATTGTCCAAAGACAGGCCTTCAGTAGGAAGTTGATGCTAGGTCCGTTAATTTATGATGTTGAGGCATTCCTGGATTAAAAATGTTGGGTTTTTTCTAGATTCAAATCATGTCGTTTCAGTTCTTCTGCATGTATAACACTATATAAACCCATACTGCAGAGATTATTTATTTACACATGAGTCCAAACAAACATCTTAAATAATCTATATTTGACCCTCATGTTCTGTTGAGTTTGACTTTACTGTCTTTAATGATATGGGTCTCTGAATCTTTAAAGTAATTACAAAGTTATCCTCTTAGCTTCCCTTCAGATTAATTTCATGTGTTCTTCAACCTAATCAAAACCAATTTGACAGAGATATACAGATAGTTGAAGCTTTTACTCTCAGTTGTATCGCAATGCCAACATGCACTTGAGGAAGTTGGCTATCTGATATAGCAACATTGCATATGTTTGAGTTCAATTTGACCCCAGCAAAAACACATTGAAAAACAATACAATAAAACATCCAGATTACTGTCACTACCTGCAGAAGTGAATTGGTAGTGTGTACACCAATCAGAACATCTCAGCATATGAGAAAAATAATATCGATATCAATTCACATGTGATGAATGTTATCAAGTTGAAATGTAGTTCATAATCAGTTATCTTGAAATATTAAAAGTCATGCAGTATCAAGCAGATAATTCAATGATTTCACCCTAGATATTAAAATAAAAATCTCTCAGACACCAAAAAGAATATGAGGCTAAAATTACATTAAATGTAATTAAATTAAATGAACAGGGACATCCCAGTAGTCATTCGAACACTTTCTGTGAACTTTAAATGTTTAAGTCGTCATGAGAATCATAAGAAGCATGTTTAAATGACCATCAGAAAAATAAACAAGGATCAACTCTAAGGATTGCCATTCATAGCCTAGTCCAGATCTCTTTCATCCATTCTAAAGTGCTCTTATTTACCTGGAGATATTCATCTCTCTCTTCCTCCCTCTTTCCCCCAGCTGAGGTTAGAGAGGCTTCAGAGGCATGGCAGAGATGGACTAAGTCAAGCGTTAAATTGGCTTTTTAAGGCAAATGAATAAATAACTTTGAGGAACTGATCCCTTGGCAGTGCACATCTGTTGTGCTTGCATTTTTTTTATAGAAGGCTGACAACTTGAATGCCCTTTTTTGACCTGTAAACAGGCCATTTATGCAATAGTTTTACTATAGGTAGCATGAGGGTGATTAAATGATGATATTTTTGGGAGAAATAAGAAGTGTATGACTTTCTTTCTTTTGCAGAACAAAAAAAAAAATTTTTTTAGAAGAATATCTTGGCTCTGAAGATCAATACAATGCAAGTAAATGGTGACCAGCACTTTAAAGCTCCAAAAAGCACATACTGTCGTAATAAAATTAAACAATACAACTCCAGTGGTTATATTAAAGTCTTCTAAAGTGATAAGATCACTTTAGCTGAGAAACAGATACATATTTAAGACTTTTTCACCATAATATGTTTACTTTTGTTCACTTTCCAATGTTCACGCAGATTTTCGCATGACTTAACGCATTGGCATGTTCAAATAAAAGCAAAAGCAATGAAGCTTGACAACAGTGTTCTGTTGTAAATAAACTGAGCTGCACTTCCAGTTGTTTGGTGAACATGCTAATGCACTTATGTCACACGAGAGGCTGCGTGAACTTGGTCCTCTCATGAACGCACATCAGAGAGTGACCAGAAGTAAACAATTATACTGAAAAGGACTTAAATGTTGATCTGTTTCTCACACACACCAATCATACCACTTAAGATATGGATTTAATCACTGGAGTCTTATGGATTACTTTTAAGCTGCCTTTATGTGCTTTTTGGAACTTCAAAGTTCTGTCCACCATTCACTTTCATTATATGGACCTACAGAGCAGAGATATCCTTCTAAAAACATTATTTTGTGTTCAGAAGAAGAAAGTCATACACATCTGGAATGGCATAAGGGTGAATAAATTATGAGAGAATTTTCTTTTATTTGGTGAACTATCCCTTAATTACCATTATGTCTGGCCTTGCTGTTGGCCTGTGTTCTCTCAGTCAGTAAATGACAGGCCAGTACCATTTAGTGACACAATTCTTCATAACACAAAAAAATAACATATCAATAATAAAACAAGACAAAACATTTTTCTTCCAATCCATTAAAATGCTTGTGTGAAAAACAATTGAACTGGTTTGTACGTTAACATTACTAACTGCAATAGGTAATAGTTAATGTTAAGTTTTATATGTACTAATACATTTTAGCTTATTTGTTTATATTGTCAATGCATTGTGAATTTACATAAACTTGCAAAACTGAATTCATGAATTAACATTAAAGGAATAAGAGTTTTTCGATAGCATTTGAGGCGTAATTTCTTGTCCCTCCTTTACTTTCAAAAAACTAAAATCTTGGTTCCAGTGAGACACTTACAATGGAAGTGAATTGGGCCAATACATAAACCTTAAAATAATCAGTTTCAAAAGTAAAGCCACAAGACAAAAAAAACAATATGCGTGTTAGTGTGATTTAAGTGTGATAAAATTGCTAAAACACAATTTTACAACTTTGTTGCCATTATGATTTAAACAACTTTACATCTCAAATAATACATGTATTTTAAAAGAAAATGCTTTGATAGGACGTGCTTTTATAAAATAATAAGCTTCACATTTCTGCTTTTAAACCTTCCAAAACTTCCATTGTAAGTGCCTCATTGTAACCTCGATTATTCCTTTTTGAAGATAAGGAGGGACGAGTCAAAATACATTTTGTGTTAATCAACATTATGCCACAAATGACCATAACGTGCATTGAAATATAACTTTATTTTACTTGTTTATTGTTAGTTAATAAAACCATATGCATTAAGTTACAAATTACACAACTTTGATTTGTTGATTTTTATCCAAATCATTCATTTTTTAAGTAATGAGATTGCAGTGAAGGAAATAGACTGTTCATGAGTCAAAATCCTAGAACCAGTCTGGCTCAATCTCTCCTTGATTACAGCCTCATAAAGATGGACTGAACAAGCTGTTATAAACTGCACTTCCATTTCGAATTCCATCCTGCATCCATGTAATGGGCAGTGAGGAAAGCCAGATCCATTTAAGCATTTTGACAAAGAGAGAATAAACCGTTATACTATTCCACATCCTACCAGAAAATGAACTGAGCACAATCAGTTGTGAGTGTACTCCTCTTTTCTGAATGTCTCAGAACTTATATTACTTCACTATGGCAGAGTCACATGCCAAAAAATGAACCATAATCGAAACAAGTCTAGAGCTAGATAATTTAGAGTGTAGCTTGTGAGTTATATCCTGCTCAGTGCTGTAGACTCCTCTCTGGCCATGGTTGTGGAATGCAGGGTCTCAACATCTGCAAAATATACAGAATAACATATACAAAGAACTAAAGTCTAAGATAAGCTTAAGAACTATTTAATCAGTTCTCATCATATTTCATATAAATGATCACCTCTGGTTGTCCTGAGCTTCAAAATGTTCAGAGATTTGAGCACTTGTGAATCTCTCCCAAGAATCTAATTTTGCTGCCTGCCACATAGCTGTCAAGTGGACTGAATTTAAATTGAGAGAAAACAGCAAATATAAGCCCTTTATTAATTCTCAAACATAAAATTTGTAGTGTGACAAATGGCCCCATAATAATGAGCTTATAAATTTCATGGACAAAACACTCCTATTTTGTCTGTAAGCGGATATACCACTCTCCAGGTTGTGACACTACAGTATATTGCATTCATTTTTGTATGATAGATAGGAAGTTTATACTTACACAAACCTGAAATTCCTGCCAATGAAAAATTTGTTTAAATGGACGGGTGCGTTCCCTGTTAAAATTGTGTTTTTATTTGCTCATATTAATCATTCGAGATTAAAGAGATTAGATCATTCATATGTATCTTCTCTCACTTCTCTCAAACCATCTAAAGTGATTTATGTTCCAGCTTTGTTATGTTAATACGAACAATCCTAATGAATGGATATTTGGCACAAGGTGGAGGTGAAAGTTTCTTAACTTCAGATACTACATCCCCTAGTCAAAAATCCTAAAGGAATGTGGACAGAATTCCTATTGGGATTGGGAACCAATCCTAACAGCCTGATCAAATCATAATTTGGGGTTTTCCGTACATAACATTTACACGTAATTTTGTAAGTTTGGGTAGATGCTAAAACGTACAATATGAATGTATATGTAAAACATAAAGGATTTAACATAAGTACATCTTTAGAAACATCAAAATATTTACTAATTATTTATGTATATATTTGAATTGTCACATTTTTAAAATGTTGTAGATATTTTAGAACAATTAACCCCACCCTATCCTAACCATTTCTCCACAATATAAAAATGTAACAGGCATTATTTGTTTCAGTATAGGACTACTATAATAAAGTGTAGATATTTTGAGCTGCTAATCACAGTCCTACCCTAAACCAAACCATTTCTAAACAATATAACTAAATGTAACAGGCAGACAAATTTAACCAGAATACTTTAATGCTGAAATGGCTAAAAGCAGTGTGCTGCTCTTTAAGTGCTGATGGCATACAATAGCATTGTGTGAGCTATAGAGTGGAATTTAATTTATTGATGGCAAAAAAATCTACTCCAGATCACCTCCGTGAAGGTGCCCTCTCTCATTCGAAAATATACATTATCTGAAATGTGCACAATCGATTGCAAGACACAAGAGCTGATGTGCATTTGACATCAGTGGCGAAAAACTTTTTGTAATGCTTCTTAAGGTGGTAAATTTGCAGTGTTTAAATGAGTACAGGATTGGACTGTTACGGCCCGCACGGCAGATGAAGACTAAGATCATTGAATAAAGACTTAATTTTGGGCAGTGCCAGTCCTAAATATACACAAACTATGCAGGTTGTGTAGGGCCCCTGATCCGACAGGGGGCCCAACTCTGTCAAAGCATTATAGTCTCTAATTTTGTGAGTGCACAAAATGCAGCACTATGCGCTACAACCATGCGCAGCAATGTCTTATCCGATTTTCATGAGAACACTAATTCTAAGTGCAATTTTCATGCCAGCGCAAATGGCCGTGGGTGGGAGTGTTTGTGCTATTGTGGGTGTAGGTGCGCACACTGTGGGTGTATTGTATGTAAATAAAGTGCAGCAAAGTGCAATTAGCTATTTTCCTAAGATTTTGGTTGTTTAAATGCCACATTTTAACTCACCGCAAAGTCCAAATTCAGTTCCTGCATTTATAGTTTGGAGATTTCACCAGCAGTTTGTAATAAAGTTTGTGTACAAAGTCTTAAAATACAATGGAACATTAAATTAAGCCCCTGACAATCACTGTCATATCTGTTTTGAGGAAAAAAATATTATGAGATTGTGTTAAACTATCTAAAGATCATGGCTTATTTTTAAAAATTATTATCATTATGTTTATATTTAAAATTGTATTTATGATCTCATATATATATATATATATATATATATATATATATATATATATATATATATATATATATATAATATTCTTTATTTGTTTTATGTGATTTTGAAATCACTTCAAAAGGGGCCATTGGAAAAATTAGTAACATGTTTGGATTTGGTCTGATTTTTTTTTTACCACTTCATTATTTTTTGTTTAAAGTGTAATTTCAATTTAGAAATATATTTGGCTTAATTTGATTGTGTTTCAATAAATTAATATTTTTTTTCAAATCAACCTGTAGAAGTGAAGTGTGTTCCAATACAATCACTGTTAATACTAGACACGATTTGTGTGTCAGTAGATGAAAATGATTAATAATACTTACATTCTCTATAATGAAAAAAAAGCATACATCCAAATTCTGATGAGAATAAAATTTTTCATGCAAATAAAAGCTGCGTATCTCACTGACATAAAATATGCCCGAAATCATCAAAGACGCAGTTAATGCACAGAAGAACGGAAGTCCATCTTTTAGTTAATTGCATACAGTCCATTTACACTACCAACTTATTATGAATATTCGTTTAAATCATTGGTGCTTGAGGGAATGGACTAATAGGACACAGACACTGGAATAACCAAAGAAGAGCATAATAATTAAAATGCAATTGGTCCAGTCTTTTGTGTGTTGCGTGCATGATTCCGCCAAACGCACTTGTGCCTAGATTTAGCACATGCTTGCATGAAAATACCCAAACTTCATGGCTATGCCCACTGACTTTGCCCTTCTGACTTAAGGAATTGCATTGCGCATAACGCTTGCGCTCTTTAAATTGGGCCCTGTAAGTAGCCTAGTACTGTTATTTCTTGTCAAGCAAACATAACCATACCAGTAAAAAAGGGTACTACTAATTATAATAAGTATAATAATTCTTTCATTTACATTCCAGACATGACCCAGGTAATTAGATAAGTAATATGGTAGACAGACATGGATATGGTTTTGAAACGAAGCTACCATCCGTCAGGAGCAGAAAAAAACACCAAGAATGTGAAAATGAAAGAGCAAGAAGTAGGTATGTAGTTTTATCATATTTTTAACTCTTAGTAATGCTTTCGCACATATGAACAAACCATTGTGATTACTCTAGGCTGGGCTCAGACATGTACAATCAAACCATTCGTGCTGCAAAAGAGGGACTGAAGCAGTTGTCATAATGAACCAGCAGCTCAAATAGTCTTTTCAACATCACAATTATCATAATTGTTTCGTTACAAACATTCAAACAATCACTTAATAAAAGTTTAAAGCCATTACCATCAGAGCGCACTGTTTTGATGCAGCAATGCGGACATGTTTTCTGACGTCTAACAAAGAATATACAAACTAGTCAGTCCACACAAGATCTCCCATTCCATCCATCAGTCATTCTAACCACTTTCGGTGCTGGGAAAGTGGTAGGGCTAATTTTTTAGAATATTATGCTTCTTTGACAAACTCACAGTCCCATGTAAACAATATGGCGATGTGCATAGCCAACAAGTGCATTCGCGATCGCATCTTATCTATCATAATCAATCATTATAAACATAAAAAACACTTTATATGTTTGATAATATATAATCTGGCCTTCAGTGCATCAAAGGATGCAAAATCAAAATGTGGCGTGTGTTTTAGAATGTAATAAATAAGTGCAAAACCTCTTCAATCATGCAAGCGCTGTTAAATATGCCTGTCAATGCCTCAGTAAACAACATACAAGAACTTTTTAGTCCAAATTTTGCACATTTAGAGAAATAATGGCAAATTCTAAAATGTTTACTTCAGATTTAAAATATCTTTCATGTTTTCTGGGACATTACGCATTCAGTAAAACGTTCTCATACGTGTGGAATAATTTTTCATAAAGTTAGATAGTGCTGCATTATTTTTGAAGAGTATTTGGCTGTCAATCAAAATGTGATTTTATTTATTCCATTTGTCTTACTACCATTTTTATATGTATTTCAGTCTGCATTTATTTTTACTCTTGTTCATTGTTTTATTACATTTGATCTGCTTTATGTTATTGTTTTTATAGTGTAACGTTTGGTGCCCAAGGAGTGGAAGAGAGGAAATGCAGGAGTAGAATCTGAGAATTATACAAACTGGAGTAGAACAAATGCTGGAGTGGAAACAAACCATAAAACTTAACATCAAAAATTACTCTTCCAACATTACCATTTCAAACATTAACATTCAAGGACTGACAAACTTTGAACAAGACTAGAGGGTGTATATACACTTGGAGAATTAATGAGGGAATGGCATACAGGTGGGGATAACATGAAGTGATTAGGGCAGTGGATACTGGGAAACGTAGTGCAGGAGAAAACTTCAATATAAGATTCCTTGTATATATATATTTGTTCCAGCTGTACTTTGTGTACTGCACAATTTCTGCTGTTTTTAACATGCTCTATAAATACTAAATTACTAAAATAAATAATCATAAAATGCAAAAACTTTGTCATATCTGTTGGAATTCAGCAGCTTATATAATGTTGACCTATTGCCAGTATAAAAAGTAATAAATTAACTCACTTTATGTTTGTTTACAGCAAAACTGCTCTGAGAGATAGGTTTAAGGGTTGGGGTTTATGAACACACTGACGGGGGCCCCCACACAATTATTTGCTTAGGGTCCCCAAATGACTAGGACCCGCTCTGAATTTGGGTCTCTTCCTCACACAAATCCATCATATGGCTTCTGAAGATTTGGAAAGGACAGTACCATGCAAATAAAATTTATTACTTTTATGATCATATAAAGAGCCCATATTTTGCTCATTTACATGTTAATAATTTTATTTGGGGGTCTACTAGAATAGATTTACATGCTTTAATATTAACCAAAAAAAAAAAAAAAAAACACTCATAATGTACAACATTGCTGCTGCACCTCTTTTCACCCTCTGAAACGCTCTGTTGTAGTCTCTTCAAAGCCCCCCTTTCCGAAAAGCCCAGTCTGCTCTGTCTGGTCAGCTGGCCCAGTCTGTTGTGATTGGTCAACCGCTTAGAGCTTGTGTTGGAAATACCATAAATGAGTTTCAGCTTAAAGTAGCCCATATGCATTATGCAAATGTGTTACATAGTGACATAAATAAATCACGGAAATAATGGCTGGACTGCAAACCAGGCATTACAGGCAGTTCAAGAGCAGTGTTTTCTGTGGGAGAGTGTAACTTCCTTTGGTGTGGACTTTGTGCTTTGCAACATAATAGGGCCTCTTTAATTGTGCTTTTGTTTTTGTTTTGTTTTAGTCATATTCAGAAAACAGCATATTCAGAAAACTCACTTTTGTCTCCCACAGCAAATCAAATTAATGATGAAATAGTGACAGAATTAAAATTTTTATTTCAACACTAAAGTTTGGTCTTGGTTAAAGTGAAATAATCCTTTAAATCAAAGTGAATACGTCACCAGAAATCACACAGAACAGAATTAAATTGTTATCATTTAAAATTAGGTAAATGCATCAACCCTGTTGAATAAATGTGATGTCTTTAATCATTTAATTAATCTATTTTATTATAAATATAATAAAAACCCAACCAATTCATGAATTCAATATAAGGATTTATTAAAATATTTTTTTAGGTTTTAGATTATATCAGTGTCTCAATATTGTACATTTCACAGTCTATGCAAATGTAAGCAAACAGAATGAATGAAAACAAAATGTCTAGGTTATGTATGTAACCTCCGTTCCCTGATGGAGGGAACGAGACATTGTGTCGAAGAAGTGACACTAGCGCTCAAGAGAGACCCCTAGTGTCGCTTCTTCGACACAACGTTGAAGTGAGCGACAGATGAGGAACACATATTCAGAGTTGAAAATGTAAAACTAGACCTTGAATACACCTTATTTTCCCCCCAAAATAAATAATAATCTGTCATTTACAGTAGCATTTGTAGTGTTTGTGCTTTAATTTAAGCTCTGAAGGTATTTTTAAAGATTTCCTGTTTCAGCGGCATACCCAAAATTAAAGGGTTATAACTTGACAAAAAAAAACAAAAAACAAAACAAGGAGGGTCAAGTGTTTGATATCATTGTAAAGAAAACTTTTTTAATTACACAGTTTATGATACATTGTAAGACTGGCATTTCACATGGCGCGATTACATACAAAGTCAATGCAAAGATGTGGATAGACGCGAATGAAGCTAATTGCATGACTCGAACACGCAAAATCACTTCATTCACGTAAAAGTTGCATGACGTGTTGTCCGGATGTCACTGACATACTGATGTACTAGCAGAAGAAATCAGGAAAAATGTATGAAAAAAATTGTTGTTGCGGTGTGTGGGCACCCGGAATTGTATGACACATCATCATACATGTACAGAGACCAGACAAAAAAAAGACATTGTTTGGAGGAAAGTGAGTGAGGAAGTTGGACTACCTGGTAAGTTCTGAAAATATGCGCGTCTACTTGATTCCATCTATTGGTTGTACTTTACTATGAACCACGTTGGCACTAGCATTAGCCAAGTTAGCAAAACCATGGGCTTGCCCGGTGTTCAAAAAGTGAACAGCATTTCATTTTTAACATGTGTTTCTTGTCCATGAAGTGGAAGGGCTTGCGAGATGCATATCTTAAGATGAGGATGGAGGAGATGGAGAAGAGAAGTGGGTCAGCGGCAGGGCCAGTAAAAAGGTGGAAGTACTCTGCAGTCCTGTCTTTCATCGACCCATTTGTTACCCCAAGACAAATGACCATTAACATGGTGTGGGGGGGGCGAGGAAGACAGGACCGCAGAGTTCTGCGTAAATGCATCAGTTGAGCACCAGGGTTCAGAGGCAGCAGCAGGGCCATCAGAGATTGACATAGGAGGTTGGTTGACAAGTGAAGACACACACACACAGCACGGGAAACTCATATGGAAACGTTTTTATAGATGGAAAACTAATTTTTATTCTCACATGTACCAAACCTGTTATTCCAAAAAGGATGGATAAAACATCCCTCAGATGTGTCTTGTGTCAAAGACAGGTTTCATTATTCCAGGAATACTGCAAAACTAGAAGAACATAAAAACACCAAAACTCACTGAATAGGTTACATTTATGACTGGAAGTGCTGACTTTAGTCAATAGCTAGAATGAAAAATACAAATTAGGGAAGTTTAAGCAAGTCTGGGATAATTTCTTCAAAAACAATTGGGCTCACTGCATTAAAAGTTTGTGGTAAAATCAAAGGCTAGCTATTATCATGGCTGAAAACGCATGATGTATTAAAATGGGTGCATTTGTAAATTTGCATTTAGACTCAAAGAGACTGCATCGAGTTAATGTGATTTACTTGGTGCCATCACCTGGTGGTCACATGTAATATTGTGCTTTGTATGGATTATCTAGTGATATATACATTTAATTACCTTGTGGGACTTGTTTGAAAAATAATCCCCTCCTCTTAGTAATGATATTTGATACTTATATTCCGTTTATTTTTAGTAAAGTTATAAGCGAAAACGTGACATATAAGTAACACCAAGATAATTGCCAAATACATATACTTAGCTATTACTCCCTAAATTTCTATCTGTGAGTAATCAAAATAGCCTGGTTGTATTCTACTCTTTGAGAACTTTCCAACAACATATGAGACATGAATATTTTATGAGTTTAATGTTTTTACTGATTACAAATGCAATTATATGTACAGTGCAGTTGTTGTTTTTTATGATCAAAACAGAATACTTCTGATTTGTCTTCAAATTTCAAAGCACTTGTTCAGTGTTGGTCACAATGTCTAAGTGCATTGGGAAGTAGAGCTTCTAAGCTTTCAAACGATACCTATTTTGTGTTGGTCAAGATTGTAGTTATTAATATTTTGACGATTGTTTTTCTTTCTTATGCTTTCTTGCTTTCTTATGAAAGCTGGGCATTTAATGAACCCCCTGATATCTTCAAAAATAAATAAATGCATTCACATTATTACACATTGTTTTTTTCTGTATTTATCTCAGGAGAGAAGTTTTTTATATATATATATATATATATATATATATATTAGGGCTGTCGTTTTAATGCGTTAATAACGTGCAATTAATTTTACAAACAATAACGTGTTAAACAAATGAACACATTTAATCGGAATGCTTTCCTGAGAAATTCCTGAGTAATGCAAGCTTGCAGTACCACCTGTTTACTCCAGAGGGCAGTAAGTGAAATTTCAGCTGTGTGAGCAACACAGTTTATTACAATGAACAAAACATTAACAACCCTTCAGTGGACACACTTGAAGGAGCGCAAATGCGAACTAAGGGATCTCAAGATGTGTTTAAAGATTGAGTATTAAACGTCTAGGTTACGTATGTAACCTCCGTTCCCTGATGGAGGGAACGAGACGTTGTGTCAAAGAAGCAACACTAGAGGTCTCTCTTGAGCGCCGAATATGCCTCTGATCTATGAAAAAAGGCCAATGAGAATTAGGCAGACAGTATTTGCATACCCTGCCCCCGGACATGCGGGTATATAGGCGTGGAAATACGTTGAGTTCATTCAGGATTTTTCTGAGGAGCCGGAAATGGTCTGGCCACCACAGTGGCTCGGCTCAGCAACGTGGCCAGGAGGACACAATGTCTCGTTCCCTCCATCAGGGAATGGAGGTTACATACGTAACCTAGACGTTCCCCATCTGTCGCTCACTTCGACGTTGTGTCGAAGAAGCGACACTATGGGTCCTATTTAAATCATGCCATGTGCTGAGCCATGTATGTGTACTGCTGACACAGGAGCGGGCAGGTATTTTACGTGCAAAGGTGATCAGCTATGTCAGACTGCATGTACCCTTCCCCAATGCCCCATAAAAGTCATCGGAATCCTTCCGGTTACCCTAGATGGGAACAAGGTGACTGGGGAATGGACCAAGCCTAGCCGGGGCTCTTTTCTCTCTATGTTTCTCAAATAGAGCCAAACAGCTTGCTCAGTTTCCTATTCTTTCAGGGGGAAAAGACCCTGCGGAGACCACACCTGCCCAGGGACATGGAGGAAAAGTGGCAAAATACATCACATGGGCCACTCAGGTCACATGTAGAAAGATGGTGCGTTGGTAGATCCAGCCTCAAGGAGGGGGGAGTTGCTACAAGACGGCGACTGGGAAGGAAAAGGGAAATGTGGGTCCACTCATAAGTGGACCGTACCGCGGAAAATACACACAGGAGGCGTCCACGCAGGAGTCCCGACCTGTGGAGAACCTATTCCAGTACAGGGTAGATTTGAGTACCCGCAGTGGATTGTGGCCACCACTGAATTGCGGACCTACAGGGCTAGGGAGGAATCATACAGGGAACCGAATGTACCGGATCTCCTGGGAGAGAAAGCGCACAGCTTTAAGTGCAAGCGATCCACCCGGCCAGTCCGTCAGCGTGTTACCGAGTTCTACTGGCTCGGACCTGAGAAAACACAGGATGAAACTGACTCAACCCTGAGATTGTAAAATCTTGCAAAGGTATTAGGTGTTGTCCAGCCCGTTTCTCTATATATGTCTGCATATATGACTCCTCACAGGGCAGCGCTTTCAGACTCACTACCTGGTCTCTGAAGGGCATGGTAGGAACCTTGGGCACGTAGCCCGGTCACGGTCTTAGTATCACATGTGTGTCTGCCGGACTGAACTCCAGGCAAGTGTCGCTGACAGAGAACGCTTGCAGGTCCCCGACCCTCTTGATGGAGGCGAGCACGATCAGCAGGGCAGTCTTTAGAGAGAGGGCCCTGAGTCCAACTGATTGCAGCGACTCAAAGGGAGGTCTCTGACGGCCCGTCAGGGAGAGAGATCCCAGGAGGGGAACAGGCTTGGTCGGGAAGGATTTAACCTCCGGGCACCTCTTAGGAACCTGATGATTAAGTCGTGCTTGCCCAAAGACTTGCCGTCTACTGTGTCGTGGTGGGCCGCAACATACACCTTCAAGGTGGAAGGGGACAGCCTTCCCTCCAGCCTCTCCTGCAGGAATAAGAGCACTGACCTAACTGCGATCTCTGTGGGTCTTCAGCCCGGGAAGAACTCCAATTTGCGAACAAGCACCACTTCAGGGCGTAAAGTTGCCTGGTAGAGGGGGCTCTGGCTTGGCTGATCGTGTCTACGACGGCAGGTGGTAGACCAGCTAGATCGTCCGCATCCCATCCAGGGGTCAGACGTGGAGGTTCCAGAGGTCTGGGTGCCCCATCCCGAGAAAGAAGGTCTTTCCTCAGGGGAATTCGCCAGGGAGAGGCTGTCGCGAGGTATACAAGGTCTGAGAACCAGGCCCGGGTGGGCCAGTAGGGAGCCACTAGGGTGACTTGTTCTTCGTTCTCCCTGACCTTGCACAGCACCTGTGCAAGAAGGCTCACTGGGGGAAATGTGTACTTGCACAGCCCCGACGGCCAGCAGTGTGCCAGCGCGTCTGCCCCAGGGGGAGCCTCTGATCGGGCATACCAGAGCGGGCAGTGGGAGGTCTCTCGGGAGGCAAACAGGTCTACCTGGGCCTTGCCGAATTGTTCCCAAATCAGCTGGACCAACTGGGGGTGAAGCCTCCACTCTCCACCGGGCCAGCGTTGGAGTGACAGCGCGTCCGCTACCACATTGAGGTCAGTATCCGGCGGGGCTTCGCAGTGGGGCGGAGCAGGTAGTACGATGTCGGGAGGCGAGGATGCGTCACGAGCCTCTGGTGCTGAGCAAAGACTCAAAGCACATACCTTGCTCTGTATACTCGGCAGGGGGCGGGTTAGTGACTGTGGAGGAGGTCCGGTAGAGGCGTCCTCTGGACTCATCAGAACCGGTCGGCCGGGGAACAGTCGTGGGGCTAAGGGCGGGGGGTCCGTGTCCAGCGTGCCGGGACTGTTGAGGTGTGGCGGCATAGTGCCGTGAGAACGGCATTTGCGGGCCAGGTGACGCAGAGACAAAGGAAATAGCTCTTTTATTGAGAATGTGGGTACCGCAGCCCCGTCTAGGGACATGACATAAATTCAACAAGAGATTGTCCTCCCGGCCCTCCACCGGGGGACGGAGCGGTCTGTTTACCCGCTCCAGAGCTAATGGCTTGGTCCCTGGGCCGATCGTCTCAGGAGCACCTGGGAGCCTTGCAGGTCCTTGAGGGGGTCCATGAGACGGGGGGCGTCGACTTCCTGCGGGGTGCTTGACGCGTGGGTTGAGAGCTGGGCCCGGGTTGAGGCGGAGCAGGGCGTTTCTTCGCCGCAGGTGGATGCCCTCGGTGAGCAGACGGAGCATGACCCATGGTGGCAGGTTTGTGGTGGGGCAGGATATGTGAGATGGCCTCCGTCTGTTTCTTCACCGCAGAGAACTGCTGGGTAAAGTCCTCGACAGTGTCACCGAAGAGGCCGAACTGGGAGACAGGGGCATTGAGGAAGCGCACTTTGTCCGTCTCAAGTATCTCGACCAAGTTCAGCCACAGATGCCGCTCCGCAATCGAGGGTAGCGAGAGCGGATAAGCGAGTGGCTTTGTGACGTGTGGAGAGGGGTGCCCTCCATGAAGACGTCAGCTCATCATGCACCTCCAGGAAAAACGGGACCTGGGGGGATGCGGCTGTGAGCAGCACGGAGCCCCCAGGAACCAGTCATCCAACTGCGATGGCTGTGGGGAGGATGGAGGGTTCCAGTCCAGCCCCATGCTGGCAGCAGCCCCGGCAAGCATATCAGACATCTGCACGTCAGCCTCAGCCTGGTCATGCTGGCCCGAAGGCGGCAGCCCAGGGGAGTCATCAGCGTCAGATGAGCTCTCCGATGCAGCGCGAGCTCATCCACCTCGAGCTCTAGAGGATAGGCAGGCTGGCTGTGAGGCGAGCCGCTGTTGCCTCGAGCACGGACGGGAGTCAACGAGCGTGCCGGGGGGCGGGTGGTCCGAGGGGGCATTAGATCGCCTCCATCGCCAGCCGCATCGTCCTCAATCCTGTGGGAAGAAGGAGCAATGCGGGTGGTGGCTGGAGTTGCATGCTTTCTTTTGAAATCGAGCCGTGACCGCAACGTTGCCATGGTCATGCTCTCGCAGTGAGAACATAAACCATCCACAAACGCTGCCTCGATGTGATCGCAACCCAGACACACGAGACAACGCCTGTGGCCGTCAGAAGTGGAGAGCACTCTACCGCATCCAGGAACTACACAGGGGCAGACGCGACCCTAGACGCAACACAAGCATGTCTGACGCAGGTCATATGGTCTTTACCTCACAAATATTTAATTACCAACAAGGTTAAGGAGATGTCCTTTAAACTGTTACACCGTTTTTACCCAGTCAATCTTTATTTAAGAAACATGCTCCCTGAAATAGATCCACTTTGCTCCCTCTGTAATGCTGTAGATGAATCTGCCTCTCACCTTTTTGGGAATGTGTCCACGCTGTAGTATTTTGGAGAAAATTTTGTTTGTTTGTACGTACCTCTATTTTAACTAGTTTTTCTTTGCTTTATAAAAATATTTTATTTGGTTTTCACAGTTTTGATAACTTAAATTAATATTTTCTGATTAATCTGTTTATTTTTCTTGCCAATTTTTTTTATACATAAGTGTAAATTTATGTCTATAAAGCCCCTCTTTGCACTTTTTTGTTAAGACTTGAAATATTATTTAAATACTCTTTGTACCACCAACAACTCCAAAGCATTTAAAACCATTGCACTATGTAATGAATATAATGTCTTGGCATTATTGTAAAATATATCTGTAGTATTGTGTACTATGTATACCCTTGACTTGTTTCTAAAATAAAAAAGTCTGACACA
This sequence comes from Moxostoma hubbsi, assembly GCA_032164185.1. Taxonomy (NCBI): domain Eukaryota; kingdom Metazoa; phylum Chordata; class Actinopteri; order Cypriniformes; family Catostomidae; genus Moxostoma; species Moxostoma hubbsi. The sequence goes on along the minus strand of JAVLUX010000031.1, from coordinate 11,238,817 downwards.
GGTGTACATTGATGGGTCCTTAAACGAGCCCTTATAATAAATCTCCAACTGATTGACAAATTCACTTGTGAAATGGATTTCTGTGAACTGTATGCCAATGATTGTCTTATGATCAATAATATGGTAGTAAACAATACATTGTATTCTAAAGCCACTTTATGTATTGTCTTATCAATGATTAACTCTTCTGCTACAAAAATGTAATGCAAAATGTAATGTAAAACATCTGAATATTATTTTATATATATATATATATATACAATATACAAATTTAATATTTAAAGATAACTATGTATAATTATTTCATCATTATATATTGAATTATTGTTATATGAGGGGCTTTCTCAGCAAATATTTGTATATGCGATTAATCGCGATTAATTAATCGGGACACCATGTAATTGACAGCCCTAATATATATATATATATATATATATATATATATGTATTCCTCAAGGCAACTGCACTGAGGAGATAACTCATGAGCTATTCTCTAAATTGTCTTGCTGTAGACTTCTTTATAGACTTGTTATTTGACTTTGCCATAGCAAAGTAATTGAAATCTTGGAGACGTTCAGAAAAGAGGAGTACCGGGAGGACACCTGCATAAAAGTTGCTATGCCAAGCCAATGATGAGAACTTGATTAATGTTATTGCTAACCAAATATTGTTTGCATGGAGGAAGATCTAGAATAGAATATCAAAATGTTAGAAAAATCTGTAACAATGATGACTTGAATTAAATTTTGCACATGACTATAATTACTGATGGCTCTTATGTTAACTAGCTCTTCAGGTCTTTGTTTTACTGACACGGTTACTTAAAAAATAATAAAATAAAATATAAAATAAATATAAAATTTATTAAAAATTAATAAAATAAAACTGCTGAGAATATTATTACTTCTGTAACTTTCTCTTTTTATTGATTGAATACCTGAGTGGTTTATCATCCATTTGCCACACTGGAGACCAAGCTGTTTTCACCTACACTGTAATCATGGCAAAAGAGACTTCAACTTAAAGCTGTTGAAGTGAGTCATTTCTGTGCCAATAGAGTTACCAAATGGAATTGCAAAAATACTCACTGTTTTTATATAGATTCCCTACTGTCTTCTATTGGTTGTACAAACATATATTCCTCCCTTATACTGTCCTAATACAGTGTTGCTGTGTTTGGTTGTGGATCATTTCTAGTGCCAGAATGTAGCTCACTGCTTCACCACCATGTACATCATTGGAGAAACAAACTAGTTAGTCAGGACTGTCTCCCGAAACTATTTTGATAATGCTACATATTTACACATTAAAATGTAATCAACCTACACTGGCTTACTTATAGACAACTGACTTGTTATTAAGCTGAGTTTTGAGGAATTATTGTAACTTTTAAAAAATTACAGTGTTGTACAGTGTTGTATTTTATATCATGCTACAACAAAAAAAAAAAGCAAAAATTATTCCAGAGCTCTTTGTTTTCTAAGGCATGTGGTCTGCCAAGATTAGCTCACAATGCCCAATCAAACAGCAATTCCAGTTTCAAAAGCCATTGGAAAACCTTATCCCAAATATGAAACTACATTCAGGACAATGTAGGTTCTTCACTATTTATATTTACATTGGTCTTTAAAACATTTTGATCTAATGGTCTACATATTCATTTATTTACAAAACCTGGGCTGCATTTCCCAAAAGCATCGTAAGCCAAAGTAGATCGTAGAAACCATTGGCGCCAATGGCCTCTTCGTTGAATTTAAGATTATGATGCTTTTGGGAAACGCAGCCCTGACTGATAAATGGATAATGGATCATGGATGGATGGATGGATTGCGTGGCAGAATGACCCACCCCTCCCTGCCTCTTCTAAAGGCCATCCATCAGCCAGGCTTACAATGGGAGTGGGTGGGAGAAGGGAGAGGTGCAATTTAATAAGCCTCATTTTGCAGCAGATGATGAGGCACACCTGATTTGACTATAGCCTCATCACCACTGCCATTTAAACATATGCAGGCCTCTCCTCAAGAAGCCGGCTTCTATCTCCTTGTGTGCACACACTGGCGTTCTCGCAGGTCCAGGAGCAGAGTGGGTAGAGTAATGTGTGAGTTAGATTCGTCAGACCAGCACCCTGCATTGCAGAAAACTTGTATTAATTCAATGGTGCACAAGATGAGAATAAAGTTTCAAAATAATCTACTAGTTTCTGTTTTTGTTCAGTTTTTGATGAAGTCTGCTTCACAGCATGTAGATTGTTGAGGCATTTTGTGACCTTGATCAGATAAAACAGAGCGATGGCACAAGAAGTGATCTTGAACAAAAGTTTTATAAAATATACTACACATGTGAGTTTAAAAATGACCACCAGAATCCAGAAAGTCCCCAGAGAGGCTGATGATGTTGTTTTCCAGATACAGAATACTCACTTTGTCTATTTCCAGGCATTTTCAGTTTTTATGATGAATGAGACAAAGTCTAAAATTAAAATATTTAAGAAACAGTTCATTCAACAAGATCTCATAAATTATTTCTTGAACATCCTAGAATACTACTGGCTTGAGTAACTATGCTGGCAATCCATTCAAAATTAAACTCAAATCCAAAATTATACTCATTTATCTCAACATTTCAACACAAGAACCTAAACTTCGGTCCAAATACCCCAAGCCCCCCCCCCCCCCCCCCCCCCCCCCCCCCCCAAAAAAAAAAACCTTGGTAAGAATAAAACAAATGATGGGTTGAGATCAGGCCAGCATACACATTTTTTCTCTGTATGACTTCAGGAACTGCAGTGTTATGGGAATCTCATTGTTGGCTTCATTTCTGAGATCACTGCAAGATCATGACATTGATGGAGAGGATGGGGTTTTGAAGGTTCCTTCTGAGTTATGAGGTGATGGCCTTTTGTCAGTCATTTATAGGCTTAGCTGGACTTTGGCTGAGTTTGATTCCATCAAGGGCCATACTTCCATGTAGGGGAATATAATTGGGAATCAGACATGAAGAAAGATGGATACTTCTATCTTCACTCTCCTAATGAACCGCAGCTGTATACACTTACTGGAGTTTTCCACGCACACCTAGTCAGAGCTGCAGTTGACGAATTGTGAAGTGATTTGGGTAACTTTGAAATGAAAAGGAATTTTAGAGTCATTTATCTGTTATCACATTAGACATGCATCATTATTAGCTCCAACATGAATCCTTATGTTTGCGTTCATGTGAACTTCCCATTAAAGAGCTTTCATCTCATAATTTTAAAACCCTAACATAAATGTGTTCATGCAAATAAAGCCTGAGAAAGTTCCTGACTGCTTCAAACATACTAAAGTTTACGTTTTGTCCATGTTATGATGATTCTGATGTGTCGCCATATTTGAGTTGGCTCAGTATACATAAGTTGATGAATGCTTTGATTTGAGAGTGAATTATGACTTGAATCTTGGTCTTTTCATCAAATAAAGTGATTGTATGTCTTCATAAGTCTTGAAATATGTGTATTGAAATAGACTTTTTGGTGCTTTTTAAGTCACTATCAATTGCTATTGAATGGAAATCAGCAATCGTGACATTCTTAAAAAGAAACTTTAATTACAGAATTGTGTTCTGTAGAAAAGAAAGTCATATGGGTCTGCAACAACATGAGGTTGAGTACATTTTTTTACATTTTTGGGAGAACAATTCCTTTGAGGAATAATCACTTGTACATACAGTATGCAATAAAGCAATGATTACATAGGCCTGAGGTTATCATTCAGACTTGGGTGAAAGGGGTGTATAATGTAACAGCAACTCCTTCAATGGCCACCCTATGCAGTGGCTTTATAAATCACTGCTGCACCCACTTCACAATCAGTCATTATACTCACACATGCAACCACACAAGGAAAGGACATGGGGAGGTTGATTGAAAGCTTGCGGGACAACACAGGTTAATTGTGCTGTCTTTTGTGTCTCTTGTCACATACACCTCTGCTGTCCTCTGAGGCAAGCATGAAGGGAATTCTCTGTACTGTGAGATTCAACCTGACAGGAATCGATTTTTGCTCTGATTGAAATGCTGTCTTCATGATGTGCTTGACTCAGCTTATTACTCAAATGAGACAGCAGCTATAGATCCAGGCTCAGTCTTCATCTTGGCCAGGTAGAATTCCACCTGTTCCCCTTATCAGACCTCATTCTAGAATAAAAAGACAACTGGCTCCACAAGCCTCAAGCATCTAATGCCATTTTCCCATTTTGTACATTAGCTTAAGTCTGAACCCTTACATTTTATTTTTATTATTAGCTGTATTATTCCAAGCATGAAACCTGTACGTTTGCAAAATTATATCATCATTAACACTGTGATGTCAAAGCCTGCAGACATGGTAAATTATAAGTCCATTTAATGCTTTTAAGAGCCCTCAAATAAATCTAAATCAAACTAGTCTGATTGAATGAATATTCATATAACAACATTTCTGCAAACTGAGTTTTTTTGTGCCACTTTCTATTTTTTTGCTGGAGTTTTCTGGTTGAATGAACACTAGAGGCATTTTCTTCACTTTCACACAAATCATGGGTACTATGGCTATTTAGGAATTTATAAACACTTTATAAATGCTCTATTAGTCACACCTTGCAACAGTATGTTATTTTTTATTCAACATTTTTATCCCCTTTTCTCCCCAATTTGGAATGCCCAAGCCCACTACTTAGTACTCACCTCAATTCAGGTGGTAGAGAACAAGTCTCAGTTGCTTCCACTTCTGAGACAATCAATCCGCACATCTTATCTCGTTGCACATGACAGCACAAAGACTCCCAGCACAACTTACCACATGCCCCATTGAGAGCGAGAACCACTAATCGTGACCACAATGAGGTTACCCCTTGTGACTCTACTCTCCCTAGCAACAGGGCTAATTTGGTTGCTTAGGAGAACTGGCTGGAGTCACTCAGCACACCCTGGATTCAAACTCATGACTCCAGGGGTGGTAGTCAGCGTCAATTCTCACTAAGCTAACCAGGCCCCCACTACAATATGTTATCAATATTATAACACTTTTACTTTAAAGCATTATTTGAAAAATTATACCATTTAACACTTATATTACAAACCTACCTACATTTGCAGACGTATTCCAATGTGATTAACTTTCGCTGTAGCTTAACTGATAGAGTTTTGGACATTGGACTCGAAGCCAGCCAAGGAGGCTTGAATTGAAAGTGAAGTGAATATGCCATGGAATTGACACTAAATGTCATGGTTGCTTCAGTAAATATGCTTTTAATATCGAATTTGCTTTTAAAACACTATTGGATAGTTATAGGTGTTGGTTAAGGGTAAGGATATCTGCTTTGTTCACCTCTCATTTATCTTTTAAAACACTATTGGTTAGGTTTATTAAATTAATTTAAAGTTTTAGGTTTTTTAGGAAGTACGTTTTTGTTTGCAAAAATGTTGCCATTGTCACGTAAAATTCATGAGATCAGGCTGAATAAATTGGTCAAAAGTAAAACATCAATTACACTATATTCACTATAATGAAATGTTTGATATTTATGTGTTGCTTACAAAATAAATGTTTTCAAAATACATGACTTTTGAATGGCAGTCAATAGAGAAAAATGCTTTTCCCCCCAGAATGGCGTAGTTTCGGTGTCTATCAGCAGATCTTACTGACCCATGCTAATTAGTCAATCCATTTCCCCATTGCTGGCACAATAATTTCAGGGTGTCCCATCCATCCATCCATCCATCCATCCATCGTCAACCGCTTATCCTGTACAGGGTCGTGGGGGGCTGGAGCCTATCCCAGCTAACATTGGACGAAAGGCGGGGTACACCCTGGACAGGTCACCAGTCAGGGTGTCCCACTGCATTTTATTTAAGATTCAGTCTATCTGCTCATGCTTCATTTCTATGCTGATGTCAGCTATTGATATTCATTTTCTGCTGTCTATCACTACGAAGAGGGTGTTTTCTATAACTTTTTCTCTAAGCTGTCACAACCATATGGGAACTGTTGCCAATGAGCCAACATTTCTCTGCATCATTGAATGCTAAGTGTCATTACCATGCCAATGTTCTTTGTATACCTTTTTCTGGTAAAACTTGTCATTTAGCTTGGTGTATACAATGATCTATTGTGACTGTTCCTTGCTAAGACTTGTGTGGAGAGTTTGGCTGAGGATACAGTATATTTTACCCTGCTGAAAAGACCAGCTTGACCTTACTGGTCTAATCTGGTCAGAGCTAGTTTGGTCTGAAGCATCATGCCCATTCAGATAGGGAAAAATAAATCTTTGATAATTAAATTGCATGATAATTGTATTGTTTTCTAAAACACGGTGGAACAAATATTCCATTCACATGAATTTAGTCAGTCTAATCAAGTTGCATCTTCTAGAGATCATGTGCATTTTCTCAAAATATTATTCCCCCTGTGGAACACATATGAGTGTGTTTTTTGGGTGTTCACAAACGTTTGGCTACTTAGTGCTTCAGATACTTGGGAACAGCATTCAAAATACAACATTTGCTGGTGAACAGCTATGCTGATTGTGGCACGGTGGAGGGCGGGACCGGCGCGTGATTACGCACGCCCGGTCCCGTATCAGGCTAATTGAGCCGTCAAGAGGGATAAAGGCCACTCGCAGACGGCGATCGAGAGAGAGAGCTTAATCAGCAGACATGTCTGTTGTCCTATGTGTTTGTTTTAAGTTCTTCATTAAATTATTATTTATATTGACAAGCCGGTTTCTCGCCTCTTCCTTGCCCGTAAGCATGAACGTCTTTACATTGGTGCCGAAACCCGGGAACACTTCCAACGATGGAGAAGGGTCACCCCTTAGAGTCCTCCCAGCTGGCCGAAGTCCTCCAGTCCCTCGCTACCCTCCATCAGAGCCACCAACAGTCCCTGCTTGAGCTCAGGCAGGACCAAGATCGGCGGTTCTTCGAGATCATGCGGGCTCAAGCAGAGGATCGCCGCGTCATCCGGAGCCTGCTCAGCCAGGAGGCTTCACCAATCACGCGCCGGTCCCGCCCTCCACCGTGCCACACTGATCATTTCAGTGGGGGGTTTCTGGTGGTGTGCCTCTGTTACATGAAGTTCAATTCATTCATTCATTCATTCATCTTCAACCGCTTATCCTGTACAGGGTCACGGGGGGCTGGAGCCTATCCCAGCTAACATTGGGCGAAAGGCGGGGTACACCCTGGACAGGTCGCCAGTCCATCGCAGGGCCACACATATACAGACACACACTCATACTCACATCCACACCTAGGGCAATTTTTGGAGACACCAATTAACCTAGCCTGCATGTCTTTGGATGGTGGGAGGAAGCCGGAGCACCCGGAGAGAACCCACGCAGACACGGGGAGAACATGCAAACTCCACACAGAAAGGCCGGGGCAACCGGGGTTTGAACCCATGACCTTCTTGCTGTGAGGCGACAGTGCTAACCACTGCACCACCGTGCCGCCCTTGAAGTTCAATTCATAAGGTATAATTATATATTTTTAAAAAACCTCTATTGGCCTCTTTCCAGCATAGGACCATTGCATGATTCTGATTTGTGAACTGGATTATAGAATAAACCACCACACTCAGATACTGCCCTCTTTCTAACTCTGTCCAATAATCCTCCAATGACAAACTGGGCTGTATGTTTTATCCTGGGCTCATCACTGCGTGAATGTTTTGAGACAGTGGGGTGTGTCCTGCTGACCTCAACCTTGAATACATGATTGAGACTGTAATCCTGTTATCAGTCCCACTGCCAGTCCCACGTAGAAGTCCATCAGATACAGCAGTGACAGCAATCAGAGGATCCCATCTAACCCATACTGTGACAATTATTAAACCTGACCAAAGCAAATAAACCAGCCCTTTCTCCAACTCTCCAACACACATTGCCACACACAAGCTTATATATACTTCACATCTATTGTTTTTATAAAAACTTACTAAATTACTGTGGACTAGGGCTGTCAATGAATTAAACTGTTAATTACATATGTTGTTTAATGAATCGCATGCAGTTTCAAGTTAAATTAAGTTTGAAACAGAAAAGTACATCTCGAGACCCCTGCATTCAGAGTTGTGCTCTGTCCAGCAGTATTTGAAAGTAAGAACAAGTCCTCAAATTGTGCTGTCTGCGGTTGGTAAGTGTAGTTTGTTTGGTTATTTATTGATTTTTTTGCCTGTATAGCTGCGGATTTTGCTTACTTGCCCCAGCCGAATCAGACACTTGAAAACATGAAGATGGTACTTAAAGCTTGAAATTATCCAATGGTAGGACAATTCCTAATTACGTTCCAGGGGTATCCATAAATAATATTGTATAGACTATTTTCTACAATCTTATGATGAATAGAATATATTTTTTTTTTGGTTCTGTTCACTCTATCTCCCTCCAAAAATAATTATTTTATTCCACTAAATGGCAGCAAGTACAAGAAAAAAATAATTTTAGCCCTCACAGATGTGCTCAGCCATTGTCATTCAGTCTAATTTTCAGTTCATGCACAACCCCCAATGTTTCATCAAATATCTCAATATCTGAGTAAACAAGAAGCTCAATCTATGTGTCATTACAAAGTTTAGATCCTCCCCTTTGTGATTATGTTTTTTTTATAATCAGTAGTCGATAACATATATTTCTGATTATTTGTTTAGCATGGTTTTCTGCTGGACCAAATTTAGTTCTGGACATCTAAGATATAACACTGGATTATTCACACAAGCAAGTAAAAAAAAAAAAAAAATCTTTTTTTTCTTTTTCTTTTTTTTTTAACTGCTTAAGGTAAAAGCAAATATAAAGTTCATGAATCGCTTTGATCTCCACAGGATTTCAGTGATATTTAAGAGTGATATTTAATGTGCTTTCTGTGGTAATACTCAATCACAAGTCCCATTTGGGCTTTTTTTATACATCAAATAATAGCGATAAGAGGTCCTTTATCCATCATTTTATCACTGAGAGGAAAGCACTGTTGTGTCCGTCTCTGTAATTACTCCGGGCAGACACAATAATAAATGTGCCAAATGTCCAAACTAGTGTTTATGCTGATTTATGCTGTATTGATGGTAAATGTGTTAATCCCGACAACAGTAAGTCATATTACTATTTCTATCACATGGCCTCTAGGTGGTGCTGATCTGTGATGCAAATGTTTTCAGGCCTTAGTTTGTTATTTTATGTAACATAAATCAGAAGTAATCTATGTTATCTATGAAATGTTCAAATTCTAAGCTTTGAAATAATACCACATATGCCTGACTCAGAGTTGAAGAGCAAGTTGCAGGGGGTACTTTTTGATTGAGTACCCTCTCATACTTATATTATATACTATATACATGTAAGTCATAACTTCATAAGTTACATTTAAGTCATAACTTCACATGGCATATAAATGTCTTTTAAATCTGCAATACATCTCTAAGAAGTTTCCTCTCCGAAGATGGGACATTCAGCAGATGTCTATGAGATGTTTATGATTTAAAATGTATGTAAATCTGCTCTTTTTAAGATATTTATCAGATGTTTGTACACAAAAATAGAATATGAGGCATTCCAGATGAAACACTCTTTAACAGACTATTAGGGAGATTAGGAAGATCAGACCCTTCCTATCTGAGCATGCTACACAACTTGTCCAGGCTCTTGAAATATCTAGACCGGACTACTGTAATGCTCATCTGGCAGGGCTTCCTGCATGTGGTGTCAAACCTCTGCAACTGATCCAGAAGGCAGCGGCATGATTGATCTTTAACGAAGACCCAAGAGAGTGCACGTCACACCTTTTTTCATCAGACTGCACTGGATGCCAATGGTTGCTCACATCAAATTCAAGACATTGATGCTTGCTTACAGAACAACCACGGGCTCCGCACCCCCTATCTTCACTCTCTAATTCAAGTCTATGTGCCTTCCAGAAGCTTAAGATCAGTGGGTGAGTGGCGCCTCATCTCACAGAGGCACAAAATCACTTCCCCGGATCTTCTTTTCATCTGTTCCTTGCTGGTAGAATGACCTTCCAAACCCCACGAGCAGTGGACCAAATCCTTCTAATGAAAAAAAACTTCTTTCTTCTCTTCAAAAAAATACAAATAATATATATATATATATATATATATATATAAATTCATTCTTCTTTACCACTGTCACTCACCTTCATCTCTACTTGTGCTCTAAGCAATTTTCAACTTTGTATTACAGCACTTCTCTTATTACTGCCTCCTTGGTGAATTGTTTCTGTTGTATTCCTCATTTGCATGTTGCTTTGGATAAAAGCGTCTCCTAAATTAATACATGTAAATGTAAACAGACATCTTGAAGATGTAACATGATCACACAAGAACTCGACATACGGCTCCCGTTGTTCCTGTATACTAATATCGACACAATTCTTCCGAATTACTGACATGCACCATCTCCCATCAGACATTTTTTATTAATTTAAACTATAGTCACTTTTCCCTCTAGCACTACTGAGTGCATTGCGTGAGCAATGGGAAACACTTCTGTAGACTAACCTTAACCATAAAATACAACTTTTGTAATTTTCAGATTTGAAGTAAAACATTACTTAGATATTCTGAGATATTGCATCCTCACAAGAATATAAAAACTTAGAAAAAAAAAAAATCCCATCCCATTGTTTATAGTTATATATAGTATATTTATTGGTTTTCTTGTTATTGTGTTACCCAATGTCTGTGTATTTAAGCCCACTTGGTTAATAAACTGCACTTGGGTTCGAGACTCATCCCACATCATGGTCGACGAGCTAATGCCCACACCTGCCACGGCCAACGAGTCAATGCCCAAGCCTGCCAAGGTCAACGAGCTGAAAGCTTCGTCCATCCCAGGGCTAGCATTGCCAGCCTCGTCCGTCCCAGACCTGCACTGCCAACTTTGGCCTCCCATGTAGCCGATAACTGGGTGTAATATGATAAAAGAACTAGAGATGTCTGCTTTTGCGAACTCTACTTTGCAATAAACCAGCCTGACTAGTTCACAAATCAGACTGAATGGTCAGGATGTAACAATTCTCGAGTCAATAGTACACTGAACTGAGAACCACCTTTTTCGGACATGTCCGTAATGCAGGGAATCGTGTGCGTTGTTGAAATGATGAGCATACATTATGTGCACCAAGGGTTTGACTGAGGGGGGCAAAATGTATGTTTCTGATGTATTTGGATGAATAGCAGTCAAAAATAAAAAATAATCCATACTGAAAATGTTTATGACTTGATTGTACAGTTTCATCACATATGATGACCTGTCGCTACAGTTCTCAGCTCAACTGTACACTGAAAACGTCCAAATTATGTCCATAATGCAAAACAAATTAAACTTACTGGTAATATGCTTACAATTATGACTAGTTTTACTGAATAGCGTTTTATTAAAACATGCAAAAACTTTACAGTCAAAAGATAAATTAATTGTACTATTGATTTTTATTCATGCAGAATATATTTTAAATTACGAGTTGGTCTGATTCTGTGTGAAACACTGTGATTCTCCATGAGAGATGATAAGAGCATACAGTATGTCTCCAGTAGTGGAACAGAACAAAAGACAGTGAAGAGCAGAATAACACGACAGAAAACAAAAAAGAAAAGATAATGAGGAAATTTCCTACCGATATTAAATGGAAAAATCATGGTCTGGCCTGGGTTCAGGATAATTTTAGGTTAAGGCAGGTTAGGGCTTATTTTACGATTGTCTTTGGAATACAAAAGAACGAACACAATACTTGAATGAGCACAATATACATTCTAATGAACTGGTTTGGTTATTAATGCTACACCTATTACTAATGAGTACATCAAATCAACCAAACAGCAATGCCATCTTATTACACAAACCTTTTCAGTAGAGGCCCTTTTCTGTTCCAGCATGACAATGCATTTACATTATGTAATTTAGCAGACACTTTTATCCAAAACAACTTATAAATGAGGAGCATAGCAAGAAATTTGAACAGAATTCAACAATATATGCAGTATTGCACTGCCAAGTTCTCAGTGTGGTTGGAGTAGTATAGAAGCTATCGTAGAAGAAAGAGACAAACAATATTTTTTTTGTTGTTGTTAAATATTAGGTGTTCTATTTTTGTGAGTGTGTAAAGTGCAACACAACACGCAACAACCGCGAGCATATGTCTTATCCAATTTTAGAAAGATGATTGCACACATTTTTAGCCAATTTTATTGAGATAATTCTAAGTGCAATTTTCCTGTCAACACAAAGTGCAAATAGCTGTGAGTAGGAGTGTGGGTGGATGCCTGCAAACCTGAGATTTACTGTATGTAATTGAAGTGGCACAAAGCACAATTAGCTAATTTCCTGATAAATAGGTAATTGCGCAAAGACATTTTAAAAGCAGATCTGTTTGCAGTGCAAACTCAGTTCCTGCATTTGCAGTTTGGAGATTCCTTCAGCAGGTGGTAATACAGTTAATGTCCAAACTAATATAATCTCACATACTTATTATTATTTTTCTGAACACTTTTACGGCACATAACTCATCCTGCATCATTTGCTGTAGACCCATAAATGAGGTGTCAAAACGTCTGGCCTATTGAGGACACCTATGTTATGACTTTTCTAAGGGATGGGGGGTACATTGCACCCCTGGGGGGGGGGGGGCAAAAAAAACATCTAAAAAAGTCCCATAGAGTACTATGGGAAGGGATATTTGTCCTGCTTTCTATTAAGCAGCCAATATGAATCACTCTGGTTACTGGATAGCCAGGCCCTAGCAACTATTTAGAGCACCCTAGCAACCATCCCTATTAACTTCCATTAAAAATGTCTGAGAGGGATATCTTCGAATCAGAATGTACTAGAAACATGAGAGTTGGCTTGTTTTAATTGATTGGTGAGCAATCACTCTTCAAGTATCCACTTGGAAACTACTTAGCAATGACCTAGCAACCAGTTAGAGCAACCTAGCAACCAAACCCCATTGACTTCCATTCAAAATTGCTTAGATGGTTATCTCAGGATTAGAATGTCATAGAGACTTCATTGTTGGCTTGTATGACTCAGGACAGCAAGCAGTCTTCTTAGTATCACCCTAGCAACTGCCAAGCTTCCAGATGGGATTAGCCTAGCAACCAAGTAACAAAACACATCTCTGCACCAGAACACTGTTGACAATTTTGCTCTGCAATGGCAAAAAACCTTTAACTCGCTAGAGTGTGGAACAGAGAAAAATGACTTTCAAGTTTATTAGTTGTCCAGCTAAATGTATTATAGGTAGGACACTGGAAATCTGGCAATTAGATGTTTTTTAGTAATGAAATGTATCTACATAAAAAATGTGTCTTTGAGCTCAAACTTGACTTTTGACCCCTATTTTGAAGTTACTGTACTCTGCCTTTGTATCATCTGCAAAAAGTGAGAAGTCACACCCAGGCAAAAGGCAGTAGCTTACACATTATCAATATTTGGTTGCTGATCACCATTTACAAAATCAATATAGTAACACCTGTATAAAATCTAGTGATCATTGAATTTATTTTGGATGATTTACAACTACTTACAGCCATGTACTTATTGCTACCCTGTGCTTTGGTTGTATTCTGATGGCATTTTTAATACATTAGTCATGACACATACCTCCATAGCAGTAAATAATATATTTAATTGGTGTGCAGTAAAACTAACAGGTTAACTGCAGATAGGTGACACTAAATTATATGAATAAGTACAAGATAAGCATATTTCTAATGAGTAAACATAATAATTTAATTAGTAATGGAATGCAAAGATATAATAAATCATGTACACATATCAAATGCTTGGGATTGGAATAAGAGATAATAAATCATGTACAAGTAAGTGAACTTGGAATCCTGTTAATTTCTTGTTGTTTCATGGTGTTCTTGTCATCCTCCACAACTTTGCTCACAGGCAGTGAACACCAGAAAGCCCTCCTGTTTGGGGGCATAAAATTACATAGATTTGGGCAGGCTCTGTTGCTGGCAGTGGTGCTGTGGCTGGAGTGAGGGGAAACTCCATAAGAGCAACAAGGGTTACAAGGTCTGCTGCAGAACAGCTCATCGGAACCAAATGCCGAGAAACTAATATCCAGACAACTATCAAAACTGTCAATGTTTTTGATTTGGGTGCTGGACCACATTCAATATCCCCACAAGAATATAGAAATCATTTGTAACATCATAAATGTATTTACTGTCACTTAAAAGTATTAAGTATTAATTTCTTCCCCCCCCCCCCACCAAAAAAAAACTGAAACACAAAAATTACACAACTGTTTTCAACATTGATAATAATAATAAATGTTTCTTGAGCAGAAAACCAGCATATTAGATTTATTTCTGAAGGATATTGTGACATTGAAGACTGGAGTAATGATGCTAAAAATTCAGCTTTACATCACAGGAATAAATTGCTTTTTAATAATAATAATAACTTGCCTCGGGGGCGTTTACCATTTGCATTGATCGCACATTACCATATGAATAGCACCCTCTGCGCGTGGGTGCGATCACATTAGGGACAATTAGCTGTGCCAGGAGAAACGTCATGGTTACTATGTAACCTCCATTCCCTGATGGAGGGAATGAGATGTTGTGTCAATGAGTTGACATTAGGGGTCACTCTTGGGAGCCCAGACATCTCTGATCTTTGAGAAAAGGCCAACGAGAATTGCCATGTGAAATTTGCATGCCACTCCCCTGGACATATGGGTATAAAAGGAGTGTCACTTGCAAGCACACACTCAGGTTTCATACTGAGGAGCCGAGCCAAAGACCAGGCCATTTCAGCGGTTGGTTCAGTGTTGTGGCAAGAGGGACACAACATCTCGTTCCCTCCATCGGGGAACGGAGGTTACATATTGTAGTAACCATGACGTTCCCTATCTGTCACTCACTCGATGTTGTGTCGAGGCAGTTCAGAACAAATCGAGGCAGTTGATGTTCCAAAGCAGTCACGGGCCGGTCCTATGAAAGTATTTCAGTGTACACAGACAGCTCAGCACTGACTGAGCGTGCTCGTTGATGAAGCGTGCTGTCATAGAGACTAACTCCATACTGAGAAAAGAGATTCTCTGAACCGGGGAGAACGTGCTCTTTTCTTGGTTGACCAAAAGCCCCAGCCGGCTGAGGTGCCTGAGCACCAGGTCCCTGTGCGCACACAATGTGTCCCGTGAGTGAGCTAGAAGTAGCTAGTCATCGAGATAGTTGAGAATGTGGAGGCCTCCTTCTCCTCCCTTAACGGGGCAAGGGCTGCCTCTGCGACCTTCGTTAAGGCGTGAGGTGACAGGGACAAACCGAGGGGGGTGACCTTGTACTGGTATGGAAATACGCATCATTCAGGTCTACCGCCGTGAACCAACCTTGATGCCAGACGCTGGCTAAGATGCGTTTTTGCATCAGCATCTTGGACGGGAGACAGTGCAAAGCCCGATTCAGACTCGCAGGTCTAAGATTAGTCGCAATAAACCGAGAATTGCGAGAATAGCCGAGTCAGACAGTCCTGATCTGTCATTACGGGGGGTTGGGGAGTGCGAGCCATGCCCCCAAGCTCCATGCGAGGGGGAACAATCATGTCGGACATACCGGTGGGTGGGGCCTCGTGATTGGGTGGAGCCTAAGGTGCCACTTGTGGCTGTGCTGAGTCTAGAGACATCAAAGCATTTACCTGGTTCCTTGTGACCGCTCCCAGAATAGCCTGGGACAGGGGAGGAAGATTTTCGTCCTCGTAGCCCATGGAGACCATGACATCAGGGGGGATTTTAGCCACAGTTGGGCGTGCAGGGAAGGGAGGCATGCCTCCGAGGTGCCATACCTGCCAGAGAGATAAAAGGTGCCCAGTGGTCATGATAACGATGGCCTGGGACATTGACTGTGAGGCCCAGGAAATGAGAAAACTGCTATTTTCTTTATTTTCTTTATTTTACAAAAGCACAATGTTTTGTTTTATTGTGAGTGTACACAAATTAATGTAGACCCTTTATAGTTTCTAATGATGTCCTACACTTATCTGTATGCCCAAAAATGACTTTTTCCCGTATTATGAGGAAAAACACACTTTTATTCAGGTATTGTGTGTGTCAGATTGCTTTAATGACAAATGTATGACAGTACACAGGCTACAACATAATTTAAATGCAGCAATCTTTAATGTAAAAACAAAGGCAGAGTACCGTAACTCCATGCCGGCACAGTAACTCAATTTGTGCGTTCCAAAACAAGTCAAAGAGTGGTAATTGGAGTTACGGAGTTCTGCCTTGGTTTCTCCTGGGTTTTTGAAAGTTACTGTTAAGACAATCCATTATTTTCTCAAAAAAACATGAAATTGACCAGAGATACTTATCCACATTATAAAGGAGATCTTGAATGTCTCAAAAATATAAATAACTCATTTTCGACCAAAAACCTTTTCATGGGAGAATTCCGGGTTGGCTTTTTTGACTCAGGCTGGCAAGGAGCCTTTTGAGTGTCACCCTGGTAACTCCTTAGCAACCAGATGGAACACCCAAGTAACCATGGAACAACACCAGTATCTCGGCACCAGAACATCCTACTGTCAAGTGGGTGGCCTATTTCAACTTGGGGCAGTTGGTGGGACACTGTGGTGACGGATTTTGCAATGGCAAGTACCACTCTTATTTTCTTCTAGGGAAGGAATGCATCACTGTCATAGAAGCCTGACATTCAACAAGGATGCAGTTAATGCACTAAAGAATGTAATTAATTGCCTATAGTCCATGTACACTACCAGTGTCTTATGGCTGTGCTATATTTGTATATATCGCTGGTGCTTGACAGGGAATGGACAATATAATAGCATGCAGACGGTGCCAGAGAAGAACCTCAGATTGAAAATGTGCTCAAGAAAAACCATAAAAATTCTGCGCACTAATTTTACCAAACCCATTTACGCCTAGACTTAGTGCATACTTGCACGAAAATAGCAAAACTGTGTATCACTTATGGCACAGTGCTTTGATAGTGCAAGCAATCTTAAGATAGGGCCCTAAGAAAGTGCATTTAGTGTGGATTGGTTAAGTGCTCTCTAAATAGATGTATTTTCAGCTGACTCTGTGATGATTTAAGGAGATCGTGGGGAGGTTGGAAGCTCATTCCACCTCAGAGGAACATAGAAAGTGAATGATTGTGAAATGGAATATGCGACAGGGCTACCAGGTTCCACTCGTTCATTGACTGCAGAGAGTGAGTTGGGACATAGAGCTGGAGGAGAAATTTCAAGAGGCTATTGAAGGCCAGAGTCAAAGCCTTGAATTAGATGTGGGCAGCTACAGGTAACCAGTGGAGTGAAATCAAGAGTGGGGTGGAGTAAGCCCTCATTGGCTGTTTGAAGACCTGACACGCTGCTGTGTTCTGGATCATCTACAGGGCCTAATTGTGCTAGGAATTAGGCTGGTCAACAGAACATTACAGTAGTCCATTCTTGAGATGACCTGAGCTTATACCAGGAGCTGTGCAGCATATGCAGACAGGAAAGGTCTGACATTCCTGTTGTTGTAAAGTGCGAACCTGCAATTCCAGGCTGTTGATCAGATGTGGGCTGTGAAGTTATGCTGGTCATCTACAACCACTCCCAGGTTCTGAACTTTCCTGGTTGCCGTAAGTGTAGTTCAACTAAGATGAATAGTGAGGTTGTAGTGAAGAGATGGGAGATTGGCTGGGATCACAAGTTTCCAAGATTTAATGGGAAACTGACATGTTGCAATCGAAAGATCTGGTACAATCAACCTCATTTAAAGATGTTCAGAAGCACGAGGACTAAACCTTTGCATTAAAACACCATTTTCCTTGAAAAAACTCTTCTTATTCTTTACATATCTCTCTTCTGAGAAAAGTTTGCACTTGTTCTTCATCTATAGCTGAATCACCCATGGATATTTGAGGCTTATGAAACGGATATATTTCCAGAATTGTTTGTTATTTAGCTTCAGGGGACTGACCGCCAGTCTGACATTCTGCGATACAAATTATTGATACAATTTTGAATTCATAACTCTCCAGCTAACCCAAAGCATGATTCCCACTCATATCATGCAGTTAGTTGTTGATGTGCAGTGTTTTTCTCCCCCTCCAAAGAGCATGTGTAGCATGTGTTTGTTCTCATCTCACACTGTTTTGACTCATTGTGAGACATCAAGGTGGTGTCTTGAAAACTTGAGCGATGGTTTTCTCCACAATGTCCTTCCAAAGATAACATTCTTGTTCAGAGTTGCTTCTTATCATGGAGAGATGAACAGAAACAAGAGATTTTTGCAGGTTACCCTAAAATAAGTTAACAGAGGTTGCTCAGGAGACTTATATTGAGTTTTAAGTTATGTTTCATTAATCAATATGTATCATTCATGTATCAATTTTTGTCTCAAATGTTTCTCTTAAAATTCCTTAAAAAATTAAAGTAGAAATAAAGAGACATGTTTTGGTATATAGTTGTAGCAATAAAATAAATGTGGATAGCATATCTCAAAATATTTGATTTTGGAAGAATTTGATGAGAAACATTTGTGATTTCAGCCTCTATAGGAATGCGCATGAGATTATTACAGTTATAGTAAGGAAAAATCATTAGCCAAGTTTGCATACTTTTCGATGCCTTAGCTGTGATGTTTAAGCAATATTTAAATATTGTGTTTAGTATTGACAAGAAGCATAGTTTTTTTGTTTAAGAAGGTTGTTTGTGTTGGATAGAAGAACAGAAACATTTTATTTTGTAGTAATTCAGATAATATCTAAAATGATATGCTTATATAACTTAATTCAACCTAAAGTTGTTAATTTCCAATACAGGGGAATTTTATCAGTATAAACTTTCTTACATTATTAATTACACTTTACTCATAATACAGTTCAGTAGAGTTCAGTGATATCCAGTGGAGTTTTATAACTTCAAAAGAGTTTTGTAGTCTGACATCAACTTCCCCACATTTTTCTTTTTCAAAAGAAATATGAGAAATCAAAAAGTCTATTAAATTGATATTCATACAACAGAGCAGCACAATCTGCTCTTCCATGATAATGCAATTTAGTAAAAGTATAATACATTCAACGAGTGACAATAATGCAGTATAATGTGCTTTCTGAGACAGCAAAGTAATTTTGGAACTGACATGTTCTTCGTGTTATTTCCTGAACTCCTCCAGCAAAATGTGTTGTCACTTAATCCATCAATTCTTGCATGCATCATCCTAAACCTAAAATACAACAAAGTGATACTTTATCCTACAATTGAAAAGGTTAATGATTAGCTTAAGGAAATTAATAAAAAAATCAAAAAAATCAAAGCATTCATTCAGTAATTAATTATTTAAAAAGTCATATGTAAAAAAATAAATAAAACAAATAGCATGCCTCCTGATAGTATGTAAATGGCATAATATGGAATTTCCTACCTTCAGAGCAATTCAAGCTTGAAGTGCCACCTGCATGTTTTGCGAGTCTCAGTAAGGAGAGGGCAGTAATAGAGCTCCAGCTGTACAGGTAACATACAGCTTACGGACAAAAAAATTCGACAGCTGTTCAAAGACAGCTGGACGCACCGTACAGGGGTCTTGGAAGCATTTTTAACGTTTCAGACTACATTCAAGTTGGCATTGTGTCCTGAAAACACTGCGTTTATGGCTAGATATGCTAAAACCAGTGAAACGCAATGCATTCCAAACCAAGACACTCATGTGTACCGATGGAACACAAGCATGTGTCCTGTGAGAACAGCTCAGCTGTACAGTTTATTCTGTTTTCCTAATAGTACAGTTCGAATAATTATCAAAAGAATTATGAAGTAAAACATTTTCTGTGTAAAACAACACAGATAAATGTCTCATGTCTGCTCCGATAACTGCTTCGGTAAGCCCCAAGAAGCTACAAACTCTATATCAGCTCTTACCTTAAGCGGTTTTCTTCAATATTAGCAATTTTTAGTGTCTTTCTTTTTTGTGAACTTTCTTGATTAAATAATCCAATGAAAAATCAGTTTCACCAGTTAATTTACATCATCACATAATGAGGTCAGTATATATAATGCTTATATGCCAGCGTCATAGAATACATGCACAATCACATTCAATAAAACCTCTATAAAAGGGCATATTGTTCAATATAACATTTTATTTAGTTATAATAATAAGGGTGTTTATTGTCATCAGTGTTTCATTCAGTGATCTTACAACACATCCTACATTAAAGTTTTGCACCTAAAGCACCCAATACTGACACTGATATACAAACATGGATGTTCTACATATGTTTAAAGCATAAAAATGTATTAAACTAGACTTAATCAACTCTTTTTTTACATAAACCATGATCCAGCTCATTACAAATTCAGATGTAATCTGCATGCACAATACTCTACAGATATAGTAAAATTTGTTTACATCTTTCAACAGAAACATTTCACCCCCTCATTCAAGTCCTTGGTTCACGCATGCTCATCAGGTGCTCACTGTTCAGCAGTTCTCAGTATTATGTCCGAAAGAGGCGACTCGTAAACTGCTGTGATCGACTCAATGTACTGCTGACGCAAGAGCTGCTGTTCGCCATCAGTGTAGTGTTGACACGAGAACTGCTGTGAATGAATCAATGTACTGTTGACTCGAGAGCTGTAGACTGGATCATCTTCATACATTGATAAAACAGTACTACAATTCAAATTACAAGTCATAAACATATTTCCAGTGTGTTTTAATTGTTACACTCTCTGATGTTCAGCAAAATACACCTGAAACATACATTTCGCCCCTTAATCACACACATGCTCACTGAAAGCAGCTCTTCAGTTCTCAGTATGTCAGACACCTCCAAAAGTGGCGATTCTCAGATCAAATAGTAATCCACAAGTGGAAATAATCCACTCGCTATTAAGGTTTGCAGATTCAATGAAGATGTGAAGATTCCGGCAATCAGAAAAAGAGAGATGTTATCCGGACCCTGAAGAGAAAAATTATGATGAAATGCCACTATGCTCCAGTTTATATGCCCGCTAAAATATGAATATCAGGGGCAGAGTCATAGTGAGAAGTCACCATAGCGTCAGCTACTGACACAGCGTCAAATTGACCGACTTGTAAGGGAACTATTATTACATATTAGTAGGTTGTGCAGATTCCCGGTACTAACTAAATATCACAGTACCAAAATGTTTAAATTGTACGATGTCTTCTTGTTGATAATTCCTGTACAATACAAACATTGGATGCCGTGACAGGGCCTTGCAAATATTTTAGCTTTTATTTTGAATGCAGAGCTTAAAAAAAACATCAAAACATACAAGAAGAACTCAAAAGTTCCACCAAAATAAAAGCTCTTTGTATAAATATTAAAGACAATGTGACAGAAAAATATTACTACTGTATAGAAATATTTGTAGCTTCAAATATATGCAGTTTTTTTTTTTTAATAAAGTCATTTTCTGTGTACATTCATAAGTAATTTAAGACAATTTATTTGTTAAGTACCTTTGTACTAAGGTACCATGCCAGGTATCATACAAAAGACAACATTTTGTTATCGGACCAACCCTGCAGATATTTTTGTTTGTTTTTTAATTATGTTCATCATAAGATTGTAAACATATGCACTATTATTTATAAATTATTGGAATATTTTTTTTTTTTCTGAATTTTTTGATATTAGTACACTGTATGTGTGTAAGGTGAGCTTTTAAATTTGGGTGTGAAATATTGCAGGTGGGAGCCAAAAAAAGCAACAGTGTTTAAGAGTTTAATGAGTGCTTTCTCGTCTGCCACAATAACGGGTGCATTCCAAAAAATTGTTTGCACCCTTGAAGAGCACTGCGGGAAAGGGGCACCAATTTTAAGGGTTGTTTAAAACAAAAGAAAGACAATTAATTTTTTTCATGTAGGACCTTCCACAAGACTGTTAGCCTAAGGCACATTCTTATAATAGGCTAATGCCATATTCCCTTCAGATTACCAACTTCAAAGGCCCTGCCCTTTGGAGTGAGTTGGGCATAGGGCATATCATAACTTCCAACTGGTATTGGCCCATGAGTGTTATCTCATTAAATTGTCTGAAGTATATATAATATTTATTATTATTTTGATTATTATACTGTTTATTGAATTATGTTTACTTGGAGGTGTTTAAATATATAATATATATAAATTTAATCCATTGACAGTCCTATTAAAAATGAATTAGTATTAAGCTGGTAGCGATAGAGTTAAATAATGTAAGTGGACGTCAGTCTGTGTTTTCAGTGCTTGGTATCTTCACGTAGTTAATTTTACATAGGCATACTTGTATTTCTAAATGTATGTTATGAATGTAATGTTTTATTTTGTCTAAAAATGTAAAAATCAGAATTCCTTGTAATCAGTGATAATGTGGATTGCAACCAAGTATGAAATCACAAGACTATCATAAATGTTACATTTCAGTCTAGCGATTGCTACGCTATCTCCACAGATTCTGTGATACAGTGGCCTATGGAGATCAGATGTCTCTGAGATATAAATTATGAATCTCTCCTCAAATTGTGATTAACAGTGAACAAAACCAAATTAAATGTTGTGCATCCTCCTTTTCTTGCCAAAAGCTCTGATTACACTTTGAAGTGTAAGAGTAGAAATTTCCATAGGGGACAATCATCTTTAAATCAGTTCCAGGAAGACCTTCACGATTTTTTGATACTGTAGATGTTTCATTTATGACCCATTTCCAGAAGCACAAAATGGCAGGAAAGAGAAGGGCCTCTGCAGGGTATTTTTTCTGTTCTTTCTTTTTATGACTTATTGATGATTGCTGGAGGTAAAATAAAGAGCTTTCATGAAAAAACAAGTTCAGGAAGGCCTGAGTGTCTGTAGAACAATCATAGAGAGAAATACTGATGTCTGAATTAAAACTCAAATGACTTTAACTCATGGGAAAGCTATTATCTGCCTCAACAGACTACAGATGGTATGACTTTTTGTTTTTCTTCCACAGGGTTGCACCTGTCATATTGCTCCTTCTCCTAGCACTCAAAATACAGCACTTGTCTTCAGTCTTTATAAATCCATAAGATTTTACTCCATGCACAGCAGTTTTCCTATTATATTTCAAAACTTTATGCCTGTGAATCTATCTTACTTTTAGCTTAATCTAAAAACTTTAGAAAGGCTTCTTAATCCTTTGTGGTGTACCAATGTTGATAAATGTTCTCCATTTATCTGTTAATACATCTTCTACTGATGTCTTCTTCACAGGAGGGTGCCCTGCATTCCAAACCCTTCCCAGCAGGAAGCTCATGATGTAATTGGCCATGTAAGCAACATTTGTCTAGATTACAGTCCATTTGAATCCACAAAGATGATCTTGCTGCTGTCCATTCCATAAGTCACTTTTCAGAGCCTACAATAAATCTAACCTGCTACACTTCAGCTAGTTTCATCACATCAGTTGGGTCAGCCTGTGAATTTTAAAGTGGAAATGATGATTGCACAATATATATTTTATTAGAGCTGTCAAAATTAACTAAAATTAAACAATTAACAAAATTAAAGCATGCGGTTAATTTTGAAAGTTTAACATGCTTATTTTCTTAATTGCGATAAACGCGTTTACCATTAATACAGCATAAAGCAGCATAAACACTGGTTGAAAGCGCGGTACCTTTGCGATATGTCCTCCCGAATTCATTACACTGATGCACAGACCACAAACACACACATCAGTGATTCAGTGTCAGTGATAAAGTGAGGGGTAAAGGAGCTCTTTATACTATTCGTTGTACAAAACAAGCCTTATGGAACTTATTACAGAAATCAAGTATTTTTCAAAAAAGGTGAATGTTAATTACCACAGAAGCATGCCAAAGTTTAACTATAACCAAAATGCATAATGAGATGTTTTTATCTGCTAGCACTTTTCATCTGGAGTTCAAAGCGCCACTTGACACTGGCGCTGATGCCATAATATTTATCGCGACTTCACGATTGCTCTAGCAAAGTGGATAGCCACATTCTTCCAGCTGATTAATATTGTGGAGGATGAGAGTTAAAGAGATTTAATGCCAATTGCAATGAATATGCAACCTATGTGGGGAATAGTTATTTCAATTAGTCAAACTACCACTTAGACTTTGGGAAATGTTTAATGAATTGGTGATATTTTTCTGCATTTCTGTCTTTATACTGTAAAAAGTCTTTATTTGGAAAATGCTAATAAAGCATTACATTGTTACAAATTGTTTTGTTTTCTTTCCTAAGAAGGAAATAAACACATTTTGACAGGGAAAGAAGTATATTTAGCGTTAAATTTCAGCTTTTTCAAAATCTGCGATTAATTGTGATTAACTATGAAAAATTATGCAATTAATCACAATTTAAAAATGTAATCGACTCCCAAATGAGACCCTTGATCTGCTGGTTTGATAAAAGCTACACATCTAGATGGAAACAGTTCGAAAATTCATAAATACGGTTCCTATTTCAATCTCTTTTGGGGGATATTACAGTAGTCAGACAATTAAATGCTAATTTAACTCAATGGACAACACTTTGTCTGATTGTGTGGTATAAAGTATTATATATTAAAATTAGAACTAACTAAGGTACTAACTAAGAACGGGCTAAGGTACTACGCTGGGTTGCTTACGACTCAAACTTTGTACCGGCCCAGCTGGATGGGAGATTTCGGTGCTAGGTCCCCAAAGGAATAACCGCTTCCTGTTCTATTTTATTGGGTGAGGAGTTCAAGGATTTTCAGAATTTGTCAAATAGTTATGGCCTCAAAAAACAAGATTTGTACAGATATTTACAGGCTAGGGACTATTACAATTCAGAAATGAAAAGAGGTATAATGGTTTATCCACTCTTGATTAATATATTCATCATGGCCTGTAGTGAAATGGACAGCAAGCAGCAAATATCAAGATTATACGCAGGCATTTTAGATGCCAAAGTCCACTCCACCCTATACATTAAACAAAAATGGGAGGAAGAAATGGCTTTCATATATCAGAGGCTGATTGGGAGAATGTTTGGCAGACACAGAGTTGTAAGGGAACTCTGATGACTCAAGGGCCCTAAGGGAATTTTGCTGGAAGAACATAATAAATATTTTTATTACGCCCAAATTGAAGGCCAAACAATCTGGGTCAACAAATCAAGTGCACTGTTGGAGGCAATGTGGAACAATAACAGTTGATCACTTTCATATATTCTGGACATGTCCCATTGTACAATCTTTTTGGAAAGAAATATACACAATTCTTAAAGAAATACTAGGAATATAAATTGATTATATGGCCCGTATCTTATACCTTGGATAATGACTGAGTTGGTCTCTAGATGAGACAGATATTTGTTAAGAATATTACTGGTAGCAGCTACGAAAGCAAATCACCAGACTATGGTTGCAAAAAGTAGCTCCTACAAGAGTCCAAGAGCCGAAATCTACGATATGGAAAGACTCACAAATATGCTAAGGCTACAAATGGGAATTTTTGAGAAATATTGGGAGAAATGGAGAGGATATATCAAGATAGACTAGAATAGGAAGATGGTCACAAATACAGGTGCATTCCACTTTGCCTACTTATTTATGGATTTTATTTACTTTTGGTGGTTGTGGCAGGGCGGAGGGCCAGGTCATGACTGACTGACTGACTGACTGACTCTCTCACTCACACACACTCACACACTCACACACACACTCACACTCTCTCACTCACTCACTCACTCACTCACACACACACACACACACACACACACACACACACACACACACACACACACACACACACAAATGATCACTCTCTCGTTGCACCACCATCTGCCATTGGCCTTTATCCCTCTCAGAGGCTTGATTAGCCTGATACAGGAACGGGTGTGTATCGTCACGACCCGACCTCGCCCTCTGCCCTGCCAAATTGACATTAAAATGTACCTAATAGGCCAATGTTTTTTTTTGTTCTTTTTGATTTTAATGTAACCTCTTCAAGTTAAATAAAATAAAAAAGTTAAAAAATAAAAATGTATCAACTGACAACACTAATTTTGATAGATGTAAAATACTGTAAATATAAAATATTTTTGCTTCTTTTGGAACTATTCTCATTGGCGGAGCAAAAATTACGAAATTAACTGACCATTTTATGTTTGATATACAGTACAACAGATCTCTTGCTCATGTGATATTGCTTTTATACCACAGCTTTATGAAACAAATTAAAATTGTGTAACATGCATTTCAGACACTATATGGCCAGTTATTTATGCTGATGTCTGTCTAGGATGGCTACAATCAGATTAGAGGACTAGAACGAACTGTTTTACAAATACTCATGTTACTGTAGTTAAGTAGCTTTTTTATTGTACTTTAAGTAGTTTTTGCATACTTTTACTTAAGTACATTTTAAGTGCTGTAACTGTACTTTTGATGTGCTATTTTCTATTTTCTATCTGTGTTTGCTACTTCCCTGTCCTGATTTTATTTTTATCTATCAACATGATTGGCTAAGGAGAGTCTTGTGACTCCCGTCAAATCAAATCACACTTGAATCACACTTGAACGACAGTTGTAGATCTGTCGCCAAATGTTATGGATGTGGAGAATGCCTTAAGCACAGTTCAACACCTGAACATCACGGCCGCATCTAAAAGGGATTTCCACAGTGAAAGAGTTAAAATGCTTGACTGTATGATATGTATGTGAGTTTAACTTGCTCAAGCCCGATATCAGCATTAAATGTAATATTTCTGTTTACTAGATTGTGTGTCTATAATGTAGCCTGAAATTAAGATATCTATCACTGAGATTATTGGGTTGATGTGAGAGATTAAGACAATGTTATCAATATGGCTGGGCGATAAAACAATCTTGATGTTTATCTGAAAAAAAAGAGAGAGAAGAGAGAAGTGTTCATGTAACCGAATAGAGCACTGTTTAGTAGGATATGTCATATAAAGGCTCAAACAACAATAACAAGTAAACGAGAAAACCTCTCACTACTTTTTGCTGAATAACTTGAGTAGCGTTAGAAGTATTAATGTATTAGTATAAAACAGTGCTATTTTTAATAATAATATTTTGTATAATATTGTTAGTTTTTTATATATATATAATACCGAATACTGATGTAGAGATTTTGTTCATTTGTATAATAAATGACCAGGAAATTAGAGATAATAAAATATTTTATAATTATGCTTATTCTTGATCATGTTTTTCCTAATGCCTGATAGAAAAGTATCAACCTTTGTAGAGCAATATTGAGGCAGAACATTCCAACTGTCTCAAACTTCAGAAAATTGTGCATCATGCATTAGAATGAGAACACAACTATCTCTTGGCTTAAAAGATACAAGAACTTAATCAATGTGGAACATTGTATCTCAAAAGGAGGACAATGTGGCCCCCCATGTGCTACTTAAAGAAATCACTAAAAAATGAAAATTCTGTTATCATTTACTCACACCCTCATGCCATCAGTCTATGACTCTCTTTCTTCAGAACACAAATTAAGATTTTCAGAAGAATATTTCAGCTCTGCAGGTCCATACAATACAAGTGAATGGGTTCCAAAATTTGTATGCTCCAAAAAGCAAATAAAGGCAGCATAAAATTAATCCATATGACTCCAGTGGTTAAATCCATTACTTCAGAAGTTATATGATAGGTGTGGCTGAGAAAAATATCAATATTTAATTATTATTTTTGCAATAAATTCTTCTCCCTACCCAGTAGATGGCGATATGCATGAATAATGTAAATTACCAAAAACAAAAGAAGAAGAAAGTGAAAGTTAAAGTGGAGATTGACTGAGCAGGGAGGATAATTTATTGTAAAAAAATGACTTAAATATTGATCTGTTTCTCACCCAACCACTCATATCTCTTCTGAAGACATGGATTTCACATGGATTAGGCTACTTTTATGCTGACTTTTATGTGATTTTTGGAGCTTAAAATATTTGGCACCCATTCACTTGCATTGTATGGACCAAAAGAGCTGAGATATTCTTCTAAAAATCTTAATTTGTGTTCTGCTGAGGAAAGTCATACACATCCAGGATGGCATTAGGGTGACTAAATTATGAGAGAATTGTAATTTTTTGAGTGAATTATTCCTTTAAAGCCCGATGTGGCCCCAGTAACAAACAACTGCTCTACCGCCTCTATTGTGCAGGACCTCTATTGTGCCAAGTGACCCTGCTTTTTTAGTGTTTGTTTTTTATTATTCCTTGCAATGTTTTGAACATGTTTTTGCGCAACAATAACTTTCTCAGTCGGCATTAAGGAAAATTTAGACCCTACACAAAAACTGATTTTAATGTAAATGTTTCATACATTATGATATTGAAAATGTAAATTATGGTACGTCTGCTACATTTTTAAATTGCAGCATCAAGTTTTTATTTTAAAGGGGGCATAGCTATCGCAAATCAGTACTCAGTACTCACTTTAGGACAGGTACTTTTACTCTACTCAGACTACATTTTTTAAGAAGTAACAGTACTTGTACTTAAGTATTATTTTTCAGTACTCTTTCCACCCCTGTGTATAATTGATATTAATTCATTAATTACTATATAAATATGCATTAATATTCAGTACAACAGCACACCTGCATGTATGATTTTGCTTATTTAATATCAGAAGTGTTGTACTGCAAGCAGTGTTTGTGCTTAAAATCACTTGTTTGTTAGGATAGGACATGGTAAAGTACTCACGGTAAAGTACTTGCCTACAACAAATATATTTAATTATAAACAGCTTTAGTGAAGACAAAAACCTATTATTTGTTTGCAACCTCTCTCTTTTAAGGATAGTGCATAAGTTTGCAGCTAGCATCACCAAAATAATACAGATTGTCCATTATATAAATAAGCTGAAATCAGAGTCAGTATTGCCAGATTGGGATGGATCCCACCCAATTTGGGAACTTTTAAGCAACTTTGGTCTACTTTAGTCATTCATATTTTATTATCAGATTGAAAAATGCATTGGGTGGGTTGGTACAATTTGGGATGATTTTTAAAAGTTTTTTTTTTCTTTGCTAATTTGTTTGACCATGTTATTACATGTTATTACATTCCTACATGCTGATAATGAAAAAATATCACATAAAAAGAACAGTTTTTCATCAACTCATTAACCAATCAGGGCTTGCTGAGGAGGCCTGTGGATTCTAGGAAAGTCAATGTGGTATCTTAATTTGACGCATACCCAATGCCTCGTATTGATGAGTCGCTCAATCGGTTGGACACAGCTCGCTTTTAGTCGACACTTGATTTGACAAATGGTTATTGGCAGATCCCCTTATTGCCAAAATCCTGCAAAAAACTGCCTTCTCCACACCGTTTGGCTGACACCAATTTGTGACACTTCCATTCGGTTTGTTTGGGGCCCCAGCTACGTTTCAGCACCTCATAGACCGCATTCTCAGACCACACTCTGCTTACGCCACTGCATCTGGATCATCTACATCTGGACAGCTTCAGAAGACATTGATTAATCCAGTGGAGTCTTATGAATTCCTTTTATGCTGACTTGATCTCCTTTTTGAAGCTTTTGGAGTTCTGGTCACCATTTACTTGCATTTTATGGAAATACAGAGCAGAGATATTCATCTAAAAATCTCAGTTTGTGTTTTGCAGAAGAAAGTAAGACATACACATCTGGGATGGCATGAGGGAGTAAATGATGAGAGAATTTTCATTTTTGGGTGAACTATCCATTTAATATATCAATATAGTTCTATTTTATCTATTACAGTCTTTAGGTAGTGTGTTCGTTGACCTGATCTGGCAACACTGATCACAGTTTCATTTTAAGGAGGAATTTAGATATAAATAGAACATTGGGCTCTAACAAACAATTTATTGTGAATAAATGTGGGCTCATAGAGTACAATTTATAATGAATTTCCCCTGGAGGGATTAAAAAAGTATTGAGTCCATTTACATTTATAATAAAAGGAATATTACATAAGATTATACATTTTAAGCAGTTTTAAGATCTCCATGATGATTTTTCATGGCACATCTTGTTATATTAAAAATAATCTACACATTCAAAACTAAAATGCATTTAATTGGACATAATGCAACATGACCCGATGACTAATGAAAATTCTTATAATTTAGTAAGCCACCGTCAATGTAAATAAGCAAAAAAAAAAATCTGTTTTTCACTTTTCATAGTCAGACTGATCTGATGTCATTAATGTGTTCCTCCATCAGTTAACTGACTCACATCCCAAGAATGAGAGACATGGAGCACAAATATTGCTTCAGGCAGAAGCTGCGCTGTTCTGGATAATCCGTGTATCATTTGTTCATTTCAAATTCGGATAAACAAAAAATTACTTATTTCATTATTCATGTACAAAACCAATATTAAAAAACAAATAAATAGTTGTTTTTCATCATTTCAATATAATGCTCAAGTTAAAAATAGGACTCTGGAAAAATAGCCATGGGACATTGTGTTTTTTTTTGTTTGTTTTTTTATCCCCTTTTCTCCCAATTTGGAATGCCCAATTCTAACTATTTAGTAGGTCCTCATGGTGGTGCTGTTACTCACTTCAATCTGGGTGGCCAAGCCTCAGTTGCCTCCGCTTCTGAGATGTCAGTCCGTGCATCTTATCACGTGGCTCATTGTGCATGACACCGCAGAGACTCCGCATGTGCAGGCTTATGCTACTCTCCACGATTTACGCACAACTTCAGCAAGTCAATCAGCACACCCTGTATTCAAACTCACGACCCCAGTGGTGGTAGTCAGCAATATTCGCTGAGCTACCCAGGCCCCGACACTGTGCATTTTGATTATATGAATTGACTAATATATGGCTGAAATATTTGATTCGCACATATAGGTGGGACTGAAACTCCCCTTTCTTCTGATTGGTCAACCTACACCATCGTCTTGAATTAAAGAATTAAAGTTCTCTGCTGTTTAATTGTTCAGATAAATTAGTAAAATCAATCGAAATGAGGAAAAACAAGTCATTATTTGTTTTTTAAAATAGGTTTTGTGCACGAGTAATGAAATAAGTTATTTATTTATTTTCCGATTTTGAATTCCAAATTGAATATGAAATGAACGAATGATACATGGATTCCGGATCAGCCCTGTTTACAGGATTTGTTTGTTGTTTCTGGTGTTGATGTTATGATGAAGTGTCTAATTTGTTGCACCATTAGCATCACCAAATGTAATTGCAAGATTAATGACAAAAATAATAGCCTTTCCAGTATACTCATCTGCCATGATTCGAGTATAAGTCCTGCCTAAATATCACACTATTATCTGAATAAATGTTGCTACGTTGAACTTTTCAGGACACTCAAACAGAGCAATGTTTTGAAAGTGCCACAGAGTAACAGTGTTTACGCTTTTCAAGTATTCTCTTTTCAGTCCTGGTGCTGTCAAGGTCCAAAATGACAAAAAAAATGGACCATAAATAGATAATGAAAGTAGTCCATATGATTCGTGCGCTATTTTTCACGACTTTTGCATATGATAGCGACTGTGTGATGAACCGACAGAAATTTAAGTCATTATGCAATAAAATTCTTGATATCTGCCCTAGCTCTCCTTGGCATGTTAATAAATGAAGTAACTAAGTATACATTCAATGAATAGTAACAATAATACAGTTAATAATGGGCATAAAATAAAATACAACAGTATAAAATTAAAACAAAAAAGATCAGACGCCATTAAAAAAAAAAATGTATACTATACTTCACACTTTTCAGTCCTGCTGTGGCCAGGTGTAGCCTACTTCCGTAAAGATCAAATTTTTTATGACAATCTCTCCTTGGGCTGGCGTAATTTGTTCTTGTCACATAATATTTAGTGTGGATAATATGTGTATAAAGATTCAGGGCTTGTTTCTCCCCTCACCTGAGTTCATGCTAATTGTATTTTCTGACTTTTTTTGCCATTGATATGCAAGTGCCAGCTTTACAGGTCACATACAGAGGTTGCTCTACAAATATCTGATTGCTTTGTTCAGGTCCAAAAAAAAGTGGACGGATGGTCATCCTTGATCAGGTGTCGGGAACCTATGGGTCACGAGCCACAAGTGACTCTTTGATAAAAATCAAGTGGCTGACCAAGTGTCTCACCATTCACCAACAAATGATTGTTTAAAACTTTCTAGAGATCATTTTACAGCAGAAAGTGTGGGTGCAATAGCAAAGCTTGAAGTCAATGACACTGTTTTGATTTCCTTTCTCCCGAATTTGTCCTACAGCCTACTCCTGGTGAACAAGGTTTGAAATGAACACCCTCCAAATGCGTTTGATGAAATGTGATTATATTTTGAAGAACAGACAAAAGAAAAGCCGCTGTTGTGCGTCTGATTTGATATGTGTGCAGTGAGCTCTGAATGCAATGAAAGCACTTCTCCAAGACATGGGCCTCGTTTTACCAATAACTATTGATCTTAGCTGTTAAGAGCATTTTCTAAGAACGATTTTATGAATGTTCATTATTTTTTATGCATCCACAAAATGTGACGCGGATCAATCCAGTTTGCGAGCTCCTCGTCCAAATGTATTTCATGCACAAGTAATTTTGCTCATCTACCCGCAACAGAACACACTTTATAATATTTTTAAGAACAGACAAAAGAAAAGCTGTCAGTGCTCGTGTCTGATTCGCTGTTTGTTCAGAGGCTTGCAATGGGACCCTGTCTCGTGGAACAAGCCCATGTAAAGTGTTATCACTCCTTTTTCTCGGTTTCATTCAACTGAAAACTGTTTACAAGAATAATGTCATCTATGAGAATGCTGCAAATTATCTCAGATCATCTCGTGAGGTACTGTGACTTTAGATTTATACTATATTATAGACTTTAGTTCTTAATTTGCACCTTTTGCCAATTATTGTATTTGGGGAGGTGGTTATATATAAGATTTTGAAATCACTTTGTTATTTTAATAGCAATTTTAATGAATTTAAAGTGCAATATAAATTTAGAAATGTCTTTTGTTTAAGTTTTTCGTGTTTCAATAAAGGTATTTAATTTTTAAAGCAAAATCAATGAAGCAAAAATATTCACCGACCTTGGGGGTTGATCATATAATCATATATCACAATATTCTATACTACCTAAGTGAAAAAAGTTGAAAAATTGTTGCATAATAATACATGCCATAAATAATTTCTTTTACCAATCATTGTATTTATTTTACATGAAAATAATAGTTAATTTAATGCTAAGAATTTGAGAAATCAAACAGTTCTTCATGATAGTACTTATTATAATAATATATACTGTATATTTATTAATATTATTATAATAATTCACTCGCTGCTCCCAATAACGCACATATGATGAGAAGGGAAATAAACATATTTAGAACAGAAAAAAAATCCCTCAAAAGGCAATAATACATTCTGTAATTATTTTATTTAAATAGTAAAGGTAAATATGCTGTTGCGTGATTTATTAAGAACAAAGTGTCTGAAACATTCTTTGTTTACATAGAAGAATAAAATGGTGTTCTTTTATTAACCATCACACAATCTCTTCTTATCCATGTGAGCTGTAATAAGCTCTCAGTAGATGGCAGTAATTCACTATTTTTGTTTGTGATCTGTTATTACAAAAGAAGAAAACGCTGCCTGATTCTGATCAGCAGACAGAAATATGCTGCCAGATCAGACGTTTTGCTGGAAAAAGTTAGGCTTTTACGCAATAAGGAAGGCTATTATTTATAAACTTACCAACATGATGTAGCGTTTGGTCACACTACAGCTCTGCTGAATGAGGCCACTGCCATCAGGGTATACCATTGCCATGAAGGGGTGTATCTGGTCTGCAACAATGTTTATGGTGGCATGTGTCAAATTGACGTGCACATAAATGGGTTTATCCAGGGTCCCCCTGCAAAACATTGCCCAGATCATCACACCCCCTCCCCCGGCTTGTTGTCTTCCCACAATTAAACCTTGTGCCATCACTTCCCCAGGTAAACAGCGCACACGTACACGGCCGTCAATGTGATGTAAAAGAAAAAAAGACTCATTGAACCAGGCAACCTTCTTCCATTGTTCCAAGCATCCCTGTCTACCTGGACGATAGAGGGAACAAGGGGAGGGAAACAGAAGTAATTAAATAGGGGGGTACTTCCTGTAACAGTGTAGTACCCCCCCAAAAAAACACTAAAATTTAAAAGAGAGGGAAAAGGCCAATGCGGAGCAGCAGTGAGAAAGAGAGAGCAGAGAGAGATGGAAAAAAAAAAAAAAACGTACTCGCCAGTTCTCTGATAGGCCGTAGCTTGGTCCTCGGCCACTCCTCCACCCTCTAACTGACGACAGCCGTGCCTCCCCGGGCGGATCGGAGGCAGTCCTCCAGCCCCAGGCGGATGGAATGCCCCGCCGCGTTCTCAGGGAACAGAAGGGGTCTCCCCCGCCCCTGGCAGCGGTTCTGCCACTCAAGGCAGTCGGTAGCGAGACCCTCCCCGGTCAGCGGCTGGTAGGGGACTCCTCCGCCCCTGGCAGCGGCCCTGACCGCTCCAGGCGGTCAGTTAGTAGTCCCTTCTCCCCTCGCGGTCAGTGGCCGTTCCTCCACTTCCAGGCGGCTGGGCTCCTTGTCCCCAGGCAGACGGCCACGGCTGCTCCGTTGGGATGGACAGTAGTGGCGAGAACTCTACTACAGCGTATCCCTCCTCCTTCCTGGGTTTTGGCACCAGTGTAAAGCAGTTCAATGGAAAGGAGGAGGCGAGAACCGGCTTGACAATGTAAATAATAGTTCAATGATAAACTAAAACAATAGACACAAACACACACATGACGGACATGTCCGTAAATGATCTCTCTCTCCCGCACCATCCTGTGCAGTCGGCCCTTATCCTTCTCGGAGGCTTGATTACCCTAATAAGGGACCGTGTGTGTAGACTCATGACCTGGCCCCACCCTCTATCCTGCCACACATATACATTGCAATAAAACCATTTAAAAAGAAAGAAAATAAAGAAGAGGCTTAATTGTTCAACAAGATATAAATACAACTTATTTTTATGTCAGTAATTAAGATCATAAGGCCTGTTTCACCTATATTTTACACTTATTCCCCATATTAAAATATAGCCTATAGAAATAAATAAAGAGATTTCTGATGCATAATCATGAGATTGAATTGAGTCTGGACAAACTTATTATTGTTACCTTACTTCATACAGCAATAGACTTCCAGCCTTAAAGCAAATTACAAGGACAAATCAGAGAACACATGAATGCAAGGATGGAGTGGAGAAAAATAATTTCAAGGAAGAACACAAGGATGGAGTGGAAGAAAATATATTAGATGTTGAAGATCAATAACAAGATTACGAACCAAACATTTTAACGAAGATGGGAAAAGCTTAAAGAAGTAATTATACTGTATATTAAATTATGATTATTATTTCTCTTTCACTTTTCTGATTAATTGTATACATAGAAATGTAATTAGCAATTATACTCCCCTACAAAGGCAAAATGCAAAATTAAGTCATGACTGAAATCAGGTCTTTTAGACTATGATCTGTCCTGTGACTGACGAGTTTGGCTCATATGCTAAAATTCAGAGATAACTTGATGTGAATATGCAGCAACTACAAAATCCACATAAAAATAATTTGATGGACAGATGGATGGATAAATGGAAAATAATGCCATGTCAGCACCAAAGGTTATTTTCATGGCAAAAACAGAGTATTTTAAAGTGTAATTACAAAAAACAACAAACTATCACAGCACTGTAAAAATATGTAAATAAAAGAGATGTAAGACGTGAGGTGAAGACAGCATTTCTCAGTAACACTGAACGTACAACAGGGGAACCAGAATCACGCGTCCTGTAAAACACTGTATCCAGCCTGTGCCACGAACGGTACCATCAGCTAGATATTGGCAGGAATGGTGCTTTACAATTCAGGTCCAGTATCACTAGAAACCACGATGCATTTTAGGGAGCTGAGGTGGAGGGAGAGATATTTGATAAGTGGGAAGAGGGTGTCTGTGGTACATTAAAAGAAGCCACATAGTCACTGCTAGAGACACTAACCCAACACCCTGTCGCCGGTTTGTGGTTTGTCCCTCCTCGGACCACTGTCGGTAGGTACTCACCACTGCTGACCGGGAGCACCCCACGAGCCTTGCTGTTTCAGAGATGCTCTGACCCAGTCGTCATAACAATTTGCTCACCATAACAAAGTCGCTCAGGTCTTTACTCCTACCCATTTCTCCTGTTGACTACATTCAACAAATTGACTACGAGAACTGATTGATCGCTTACCATCTAATCTACCCAGACCTTGACATGTGGCCTCATTAGGAGATGATCAATGTTATTCGCTTTACCTGTGAGTGGTCATAATGTTTTGGCTCATCAGTGTTGCCCATTGTTGTTCATTGTTATTTCATGATATCTAATGCATTCACTAAAGTTAACAAATACAAACTTATTGTAAAGTGTTACCAAAAAGACATACAGATTTCGAACAAAATGCTGGTGAGTAAATAATGACAGAATTTTCATTTTTGGGTGAACTCTCCCTTTAATCTGGGATCCTGGCTGCAATATCTATCAGTGACCAAACCAGAACAATGTTTTTCCTTGACGAACATGTCATAAATACTGGCATTTTGGGCTTAGTTTGTGAGGTTGTTTGCTGGTGTCCTGCAGTGGCCATATGATGTCCATCATAACCTCTAACGGCTGTCTGTGACTCTGCCTGCTGGCAGCTCATGTTGTGCCCACAAAATCCATTTAGTTTCAATTAACTTTGCTACCATCCACCCCAGGGATACGCTCCTTGCCTGTTTGTCCCACTGCCACTGAGTGAGTGTTCAACTGCCTTATCCTTAAACTCAAGTCCTATTTTGTAGATTCCGTTGTGAGGGTCTGTCTAAAAATGAATGCCACACATTTTTGTGGCCGTACTGAGCATGAAAATCATTAGTAGTGTTAAATGGTCAGTGAATTGGGAGGCTTGGCTGCTTTGCTTGGCACTCAGTAACCAACTGAAAGAAAATTAACATCTGCTGCGCTGTGAGACCAGCCTGCTCTCTCTCAGTATTATTCTCTTCTTTTTTTTTCTGGGCCTTTCTCTCAATGTTTGGACAGAGAAACAACAGTGCCACCTTGTGAATGGGGAAAAACATCTATGCAAAGATCTGTTCTGTTTAAAGATGAAATGTGTTATTTCTGCATCACTATTGTAACAAAACAGATTCATACAATACAAGTGAATAGTGACCAGAATTATGTTTTAAAGAAGCATATAAAAGGCAGCATAAAAAAAATTCATATATCTATCCATATCTCTAGAAGCAATATGATAGGAGTGGGTGAGAAATAGATCAATATCAAAGTCCTTTTTTAACTATAAATTCATCTCCCAGCCCAGTAGGTGACGATATGCACAAAGAACGTGAATTGCCAAAAACAAAAGAAGAATAATGTGGAAGTTAAAATGAATATTTATAGTAAAAAAAAGGACATAAACATTGATCTGTTTCTCATCCACATCTATCATGTCTATTCTGGTCAGCAGGAATAAGAAATAGTATTCAAAAAATGACGCACTTAGATTTAATTATGCAACATTTTTTTGAAAAGAGGTGTACAGTGCAGCATGCGGCTAATAGCAAAAAGTCCATATACTGTGGTTAGAGTAATGGAGTTTCAAATGCAGTTGAACAAACAAACATCAGTGGCATGTTGGTGTTTGCAGCTGCAAAGGTGGGGGTAAATGCAGGTGGGTGTCAGTGGGGGTGTTTGTTGTTAGCACACAAGTGAAATGGTAATGCCAAAAGTGCAATGTTCATAGTCCAGCAAGCAACCCTTTTATGCTCTCCTGTTGTGCACACAATGGAGCAAATGATCTTCGAATGTCTAAAACATAACAAACAAAAGCCTAAAACTTTTAATTGTAATAACCACAGCATAACATTCAATGTGAGTATTAGATATCTGTTATACAGTAAAAACACAATTAATTCTGTGTTGTGTGCCTGCATTGGGTTAGTTTTTAGTGTAATTGTACTTATCTTTAATTTTTCCCTATTGAAGGAATAGATCACCCAAAAAATACCCACCGCCATGTTGTTCCAAACCTATATTACTTTCTTTCTTCAGTGGAACACAAATGGAGATGTTATGCAGAAGTTATGCGACTGACAGCCTCAGTCACCATTCACTTTCATTGTATCATGTTTAGGTGTATCATGTTTAGGTTTTGATACGTTTTAATGATGTACTCATTCTTAATTTGTTTAATTTGCTTTTTGAGCATGCTGGAGCAAATAAATGCAGCATTATCTACACTTACCTCTCACCTTATCATGACTCTGCCCTCTGAAGCAATCACAACCACATGATGACATCAGGCTTAAATAGAGACATATGAAGAACCCAAAGTTTTTGCCAGTTTTATCTTAGAATCAGTATCACTCTTATGTTATATATTTCCTGACTGCATACTGCAAACAATAAGGCTTTTTTTCATTTATTTGCACTCTTGATCTATTAGCAGAAACAGGCATGCCTAAATCTGCTGTGGATTCATGGAGGACATGGTATTGACTGAGCACACTGTCCTGAAGCATAAGCTCTATCAAATAGTTAAAGTTCAGAGAGCTGAGGGAAACGAACCAGAGGTTATCTTCTCATGCTTCTCTCTGCTTTGCAAGCTTAAACAGAGTTGGATTTTGGAAAGTTTTAAATTAGAAATTGGTTTATTTGAGGCATGTTTAAACTGAATTTGCTTCCAGCCCAGCAAACAGAGAATGCTTAGATCTCCATTTTGGAAGTTTGCTACAGGTCCAATTTTTGTCTTGGCGAACACCCAACAAAAATTTGCTAACTAGCTACAAATTCGCCAGTGATTATTTCACATGCAAATGAGATTTGCAGGTTCACCACTACCGGTGAAGAGCTGCATACTTCTGGCAAACATTTGTGGTGCATCACAAGCTCATTTGCATGTGAAGTTTGCGGCTAGTTTGCCAGAACTCTAGATTCTTTTTATGGGAAAAATGCTTTTAAATGTAGGGATGCATTTTACAGATAAGGGGGTATTTGCTTTGCCTCCAAACATAAATGTACCCATCTGTGTCCATGTATTGCCTTCTCTCATTACGACACCTTTTTAATTTTTCAGCAACTTTGTTTTACCACAAACAACAAAATAGCATTTTAATATCTCATTTTTTTAAAGACGTGGTCAGTTACATTTTTGCCATAATGTGAAACACAGAGTATGCATTAGTTTTAGGCAACAATGCAATGGAAACAGACACCATTGTAAATATATAAAAAGTATTAATTATTATTTTTTAAAGTCAAAATGAAAATGGCATTTAAAGGACTGGTAGCGAATGTTCTCTAAAGGTCCCTGAAAGTTGCCTGGAAGTCCTGTGAACATCCCCCTAAATGTGCTTTAAACATTTAAAGAACACTACACGAAGATAAAATATGAATTTATTCCTATATATAATTTTTATAAATATTTTCCAATATAGAACAATTTCTTTAATAATTGTCTTAATCAGCATTTAAATATGGATCTGTTTCTCACCCTTTTGATCTCTTACATAGCTCTGTCTCTATAAGACTACTGCATATAACATAAATGCTAAAACTTAACATAATATTATGTGTAGTTGTGTACAAATTAAATTCAAAGCTGTATCCTCAGCTAAACTATGTCCCACTGACCACTGGCAAGTGGCAGCCTAACAGGAAAAATAAATGCTGCAAATTAAATTATATATTGTTTATTTGCAGGACTCTTGAGGAATGGAAGTTAGCCAACAAGATAAAACATTTAAAGAAGTTACTGCCACCCTTAAGACACCAAAACCAAAAATCTCATTCACACTGGGCTCTGATCCGGGAATAATTGCCAGGGATCCTTCTGTGTGAGCGAAAGCCAGAGCCAGAAAATGTGTTTCCAGGATCTTCTCCCCTTCTTCAGCAGACGGCAGCGGTTCCTCCGGATCTCGTTGGCCAGCAGCAACCTCTCCGTCCAAAGGCAGACGGCCGCAGCTGCTCCCCTGGCAGATGGCAGCGGCGAAGGCTCCACAACAGCGCATCCCTCCTCCATTCCGGGTTTCGGCACCACTGTACCAGTATAAGGATGGGCAAGGAGGAGGCAAGAACCAGCTGAACAGTCAACATAAAAGTTTATTGGTGAACATAAACCAATATAAAACATAAGGACACACACACACAATGTGGCTGCCTGCATCTCTCTCCCCCTTTATCTCGCTGACCAGCTGATTCAGCGCCGGCCGTGCATAATCACTGCCAGGCCATGTCCTCCTCCTCGTCACAGATGAGTTATCCAATTTGTAAATTGTGCCAAAAACACTCTTGACACAGATCAAATCAATTCATCTACCATGTAATGTTTAGTCCAGAACTTTAAGTTTGGTATAAACTATCAAGTTTATTTACTATATAAACTGGACAGTTGTTTTGATTTTTAAGTGAGTAACCAGTTGTGTTGTACGGTTGCTATAATCTGACCAACGGGCAAGGAAACAAAGGAGTGGAAATCAGAGTGCTTGGTAAGAAAATAAGGGCTACATAGTTAGCCAGGTTCAGGGTTTTCAAGTTTAATCTGGGAACTGAAAGATATATCTCAGTTTTTACATAAGTGGAGTAATACAGACTGATTGCAGTGTAATGCCACGCTAATGTATACCTGGCTGTTTCTCCCTTTTGTAAGTGTTCTTCTGGTGCCATCTTGGTCCTTTAGTAAAAAAATATATATTTCTTGTAAATGCTGAATGTCAATAAATTGAATCTTGAATGTACAACACAATCATTATGTGCCTGGTTTACATAAATCAGTCAGTACTCAGGAGAGTTAGCATCAGCATGCAAGCTTGTTTATATATCTCGTGAGTAGTTAGGCTCTAATTTATTGAATACTCCGGTTTTAGTATGTGCTTGACCATGCCTCATTTATTACATTAGTAGATGGTGTTACATTCAAGGTAATACAAAACTTAACTGGGTCTCATTTCTAAAGTCTGGAGTAAACACTCATTGTCAAAAGATCAGGCATCACTGTGTCTGTGATACTATACATAAAGAGCAGAGACCCTTCTTAATTTATAAATATGTTATGCTATATGTTATGTTATTGCTCCAGTTCGGGTTTACCTCATTCCCTGTGGATTAC
This sequence comes from Moxostoma hubbsi, assembly GCA_032164185.1. Lineage (NCBI taxonomy): Eukaryota > Metazoa > Chordata > Actinopteri > Cypriniformes > Catostomidae > Moxostoma > Moxostoma hubbsi. The sequence continues at coordinate 11,197,654 of JAVLUX010000031.1, read as the reverse complement.
ACTAACCCTACCTGCCCTTCTGCTGGAATTCATTCCTCCACAACCTGTTCCTGTCACTACTGCCTCCTGGGGTCATTCAATTTCCTTTTTCTCAAATAGAGAAAAAGTTTAGTTTTGAATTTAGTTTCTGGGACTATAATAAAGACTTTCTGTTTAGTCATCTTCTGCCTTTGGGTCCTCCTTAAAACGTTTGACATAACAAACTGGCCACCTCTGGACCCAGCAGAAGATGTTGGTTATTGCTCCACTCTTGCCCAGCAATTCTCCATTTCTATCCAGGCTTAGATAACCATGGTGGGGCAGATAGCTGAACTCACCTCTCTGGTTCGTCAGCTCTGCCTGTGTCAAGATGTCCCACAGCTGAGGCAGTGGATCCACCATCAATGGCTACCTCTCCACCTTCCCGTTCTGAGCCTTGATAGAATGCACCCATTCCTTACTTCAGGGATCCCATGACATGTCGGTCATTGCTGTCACATTGCTCTTTAGTCTTCATTCTCCAGCCATCATCGTTCCCCACTGAAGAGGCCAAGGTGGCATACGTTATAACACTTCTGAACAGTATGGCTCACGAGTGTGGAACCAGGAAAAATCTGTGCTTTTCTTCCTTCACTGCTGAGCTCCACAAGGTGTTTGATCATGCCATAACAGGAAGTGAACCAGCGAAAGCATTATCAGAGCTGAGTCAAGGAGAGAAGTCTGTGTCCAAATACGCCATTGATTTTTTCACCCTTGCTGCCTTCTGTGGTTGGAACGCGCATGCACTGTGGGACCGGTTCCTGCATGGGCTGGCCAAGCCAAATAAGGATGAGATATTTTCCCTAGACCTCCCAGCAAGCTTGGATGATTTGGTGGACCTGGTGAATAGGGTAGATAATCTGCTGTCTATTCGACATCGCCAGGTACCGTCCACTATTGGTCACTAGCCTGAAAGCGCCAGTTCAGAAACGTCAGCTGCTATTTCCCTGCCCATTATGGGGAAGGAGCTGATGCTGATCGAAATGACTTGACTTTCTCCAGTGTGCTGCCCTCATGGACTCATAGTAGCTGAAGAAAGCTTAATGGACAGAGAGTTAGTCAATGTGGCACGGTGGAGGGCGGGACCGGGGACATGTCCGTAATTGAGCTCTCTCTCTCGATGGCCGTCTGCGAGTGGCCTTTATCCCTCTTGATGGCTTAATTAGCCTAATAAGCCTAATAAGGGACCGGGCGTGCGTAATCACGCCCCGGTCCCGCCCTCCACCGTGCCACAGTCAGTCAGTTGGGCATACCTGTTATTCAACTGGACAATCCCATCTCAGCCAGTACTCTGTGGCACCCAAGCAATGGTTCCCCTTACCCTGACGGTTTCTGGCAATCATATAGAAGAGCTCCAGTTCTACCTTATCTGCTCTCCATCTGCTCCTCTGGTTTTGGGGCACCCTTGGTTGTTAAAACATAAACATTAACTGGGTAGAAAATTCTGTTTTGGCTTCTATACCATTTTGTTTGTTTCACTGTCTTGGTTCATTACCTTCCTCTATCTTTTTGTCTTCTGTGTTTCAGGTCGAACAGGTGGACCTCCCTGGATTACGAGAGACATACCTTGACTTGAGGGCTGTGGGCTATGCCATGTTTCTCCCTCCTCATCACCCATTTGACTGTGTGATTGAATTGGCTACTGGTTCTTCTCCACCATGAGGTCAGCTTTATTCGCTTTCTGCTCTAGAGAGGGAGGCCATAGAAAGGTAGATCAACAAATCTCTGGCAGCTAAGCGTATCTGCCCTTGCTCCTCTCTGGCAAGGGTTTCTTCTTCATGGAGAAGAAGGATGGTTCGCTACGCCCTTGCATGGACTCTCGTGGGCCGAACACCATAAAGGTAAAGAACCTTTACCCTTTGCCTCTACTGTTCTCTGCCTTCAAACTCTTGCAGTGGCAGCCATCTTTGGAAGTTGGACTTCTGCAATGTGCATCACCTCATAAGGATTAGGGAGGGGGATGAATGGAAGATGGCTTTTAAAACACCTAAGGGGCATATTGAATAAATGGTCATGCCCTTCGCTTGGCCAACTCCCCAGCTGTCTTCCTGGCATTCATTAATAAAATGCTTAGAGACATGGTAGATCAGTTTGTGTTTATCTCAATTACATTTTTTATGGTTAACATTTTTATTGATTCTTACATCGAACAGAATAGCAAAACTTAAATACATGGAATCAACATTCAACTCCCACTACCAGCCCTCCCAATCCCCACCCCAACCCTCAACAAACACCCCTGTGGTCACACATAAGCACACAGAAAGGAAAAAAAATACAAAAAACAAAACAAATAAAAAAATATTTAAAAAAAGTCACACACATTAACAACAACCCCTCTCTACGCTGTTCCACCCTGAGAACACTCCAAGAACGCCAAGTATCTGCCGCATTTCCCAACAAACAAAACCAAATTCCCCAGTCTTCTATATGACCCCTCTTCGAAAGCAGCAACACTCCTGAATTGGGGTGCTCCATCCGACTTCCAACCCCTTAAAATCACTTGTCCGGCTATCATAACACTGGTTAGGACCCAATTTTTTTATGTTTATTCTCTATATTGATGACTGTCCCATTGCCTAAAACACAGAGTCTGGGACAAAATGAAAGAAGAGTGCCCAAAATGCCACATGCAAAATTCTGAACCCTCAACCAAAATTCCAGGATCTTAACATCCCCCAAAAAAACATGGGTTGTGTCTCCATCTTCTGATTGGCATCAAGTGGGTTTGTCTTATACAAGCCTATACAATCTAGAGGGGGTCCATTAGAATCTATGGAAAATCGTGAATTGCATAAGGCAAACTCTTGATTTCTCTAGATACCAAGTTTAAATCTTTCTCCCATAATCACTTGAGAGAAGTCCCCAGGCTCTGAATTAGTAAAGAGTAATACACTAATGACCTTGTGACCTTTTCCAAAAGCAGTAATCACCTCTCCCAGAATTTATGCCACTTTATGAGTAAGTATGATACTCCAAAAAACAATACAGGGCAGGTGTAATACCTATATGACTGAGATCTGGAAATCCCAAAATGTTGAACCAAATTTTCTAAATATCTCAACACTCCACTATCATATATGTCACAGAGTGTAGTAACCAACTCACAATACTCTCTGACCAGCAGAAAGGGGACTTATCAATACATAATTTTGGGTTCAGCCATATATTAAACACTTTGGACACTTTTATTCATTAAGAATTCAAATGCGTGATATTGGGTCACTCTTAAATTCTCTGATTAGTTTGATAGAAAGGCTTTGCAATGGCTAAATAGGGGCAAGAACTTCCTGTTCAATACAAAACCAGGAAGGGGCTCTCTCTCAGGTGGAAGCGACCAATGAGCCAACTGTAAATAAAACAAAATCTTGGGTAGGCCTAGCCCACCTTTTTCAATCAGCCAATGTAACGTCTCGGTTACTGTTGTAACCTCCGTTCCCCGAGGGAGGGAACGAGACGTAGTGTCGAAGGAAGTGACACAAGGGGTCTTCTCGGACGCCGAATCGTACCTCTGAACCTGAGAAAAGGCCAATGTCAAGTTGGCAGACAGAATTTGCATGCCCCGCCCTGGACATACGGGTATAAGGGGAACCGGGGCAGCGAATGCCAGTCAGGATTTTGCACTGAGGAGCCGAAGGAAGAAGCACAGCCATTTACAGTGCTAGGTCTAGTGCCGTGGCAGGAGGGACACTACGTCTCGTTCCCTCCCTTGGGGAACGGAGGTTACAACAGTAACCGAGACGTTCCCCTTCTGTCACTCTCTCGACGTAGTGTCGAAGGAAGTGACACAAGGGGTCCATATAAAAACGCCACGCACTGACCGTGTGACGTGACTGTCGGAGCAGGGGTAAAGCAGGCTTATTGCGTGTTAGAGGCATCTGAACCGAATGCACGTCGCCCTTCCCAACACCCCCTCAAAGAGTTTTAGCATATCCACCTTAGGTTTTCCCGCACCCCTGGGGGAAAAAGGTATTACATGCTAGCATGGGAGCAAGCCCAACAGCTGCGGCCTTCTCTCTCACTATGTCTCTCACATAGGATGTAGAGCGGCTGGGGCCCAACCTATGTCGGGGAAGGCGGTCATTCCCCGGGGGGGAGCAGGAGAGCCTGGGCGGTGCTGAGAGAAGACTCGAAGCATTAACCCTGCTCCACGCACCCGGCAGGGGGCGGCTTAGAGACTGAGGAAGAGGCCTAAGGAGGTGTCTTCAAAACTCGTCGGCGCCGGTGTGCCGGGCGCTGAGGCAGAACCGGAGGCAAGGTAGCTGTCCGGCCTGCAGATTTCCTATTCTTTCAGGAGGGGAAGACCCTGCAGAGGCCATACCCTGCCCAGTCAGGGGGAGGTAATGTATGGCAAATACACCACGAGGGTTGTGAAGCCGGACGTGGGAGACAGCGCGGTGGTAGGTCCAGCCTAATGAAGGGGGGACTCTACAGACACGGCGCCGAGGCAGCAGGGCTGCCTGAGGAAAACACTGGTCCGCCGAGAGGGGAACCGTACCATGGAGAATACATCACGGGGAGTTAGCCTGAAGAGGGAACTATGCCCGTGGAGCCCGACCCCAGTACAGAGCCCTAAGACTCGTACTGGGTCTGGCCGCGAGTTGCTCTGCTGAATTCGCGGGCCAGAAGGCTAGGGAGGAAAAAGCATCCAGGCAGCGACACTCAGTGGCTGACCTGGGATAGAAGGCGCACTGGATCACATTGGTGAAGGGCGTAAGATGCAAGCGGAACACCCGGTCGGTTGTGCCGCATTACCGAGTTCTACCGGCTCGGACCTGACAAAACACGGGATGAGACCAACTCAACCCTTAGATTGTAAAATCTGGCAAAGGTATTGGGTGTTGCCCAGCCCGCTGCTCTGCAGATGTCTGCTAGGGAGGTGCCGTGGCTTAGTGCCCACGAGGACGCCACACTTCTATTGGAGTGTGCTCGGACCTGCAGGGGGGCGGGCACGCCCTGGTCGTGATAGGCTAAGGCAATAGCATCAACGACCCAGTGGGCTAGCCTCTGTTTGGAGACGGCGTTCCCTTTCTGCCATCCGCCAAAGCAGACAAAGAGCTGCTCAGAGTATCTAAAGCTCTGCGTGCGGTCCACATAGGTATGCAAAGCACGCACCGGACACAGCAACGAAAGGGCTGGGTCTGCCTCCTCCCGAGGCAGTGCTAGCAGATTCACGACATGGTCCCTGAAAGGGGTCGTGGGAACCTTGGGCACGTAGCCCGGTCGGGGTCTCAGGATAACGTGAGAAAGTGCCGGACCGAACTCCAGGCAAGAGTCGCTGACAGAGAACGCTTGCAGGTCTCCTACCCTCTTGATTGAGGCTAACGCGATCAGGAGGGCCATCTTCAAGGAGAGGGCCTTGAGCTCGACTGAATCAAGCGGCTCAAATGGGGGTCTCTGAAGGCCCGAGAGGACCACTGAGAGATCCCAAGAGGGAAACAGGTTAGGCCGGGGAGGATGTAGTCTCCGGGCGCCTTTCAGGAACCTGATAATCAAGTCATGCTTACCAAGGGACTTGCCATCTACTGCGTCGTGGTGGGCTGCGATAGCAGCTACATACACCTTCAAGGTGGAGGGGGACAGCCTTCCCTCCAGTCTCTCCTGCAGGAATAGAAGCACTGACCGAACTGCGCATCTCTGTGGGTCTTCAGCCGGGGAAGAAGACCAATTCGCGAACAAATGCCACTTTAGTGCGTAGAGTTGCCTGGTTGAGGGAGCTCTGGCTTGATTGATCGTATCTACGACAGCAGGTGGTAGATTTACTAGATCTTCCGCGTCCCTTCCAGGGGCCAGACAAGGAGTTTCCAGAGGTCTGGGCGCGGATGCCAGAGGGTGCCCCGTCCCTGAGAAAGAAGGTCTTTCCTCAGGGGGATTTTCCAGGGAGGGGCTGTCGTGAGGAGCATGAGTTCCGAAAACCAGGTGCGGGTGGGCCAGTAGGGGGCCACCAAGGCGACCTGCTCCTCGTCCTCCCTGATCTTGCACAGCACCGATGCAAGAAGGCTCACTGGGGGAAATGCATACTTGCGCAGCCCCCGGGGCCAACTGTGTGCCAGTGCATCTGTCCCGAGGGGAGCGTCCGTCAGGGAATACCAGAGCGGGCAATGGGAGTTGTCCTGTGAGGCAAAGAGGTCTACCTGTGCCTTGCCGAATCTGTCCCAAATGAGCTGGACCACCTGGGGGTGGAGCCTCCACTCTCCGCTGGGCGAAACCTGTCGCTACAGCACGTCCGCTGTCGTGTTGCGGTTGCCAGGGATGTGAGTGGCAAGCAGCGACCTGAGTCGCGGCTGACTCCAGAGGAGGAGATGGCGGGCGAGTTGTGACATATGACAAGAGCGCACGCCGCCCTGGCAATTTATGTACGCTACCGTCGCGGTGCTGTCTGAACAAATCAGAACATGCTTGCCTCGGATAAGTGGAATAAACCTCCGTAGAGCAAGAATAACAGCCATCAACTCTAGGCAATTGATGTGCCAATGCTGCTGGGGACCTTTCCAGGTGCCCGCAGCAGCGTGCCCGTTGCACACGGCGCCCCAACCCAGTCGAGAGGCGTCATTGGTTACCACGACGCGTCTGGACACCTGCTGCAAGGGAACACCGGCCCGCAGGAAGCAGAGGTCTGTCCACGGGTTGAAAGTCTGACGGCAGGCGGGGGTGATTGCCACACGATGCGTGCCGTGGCGCCATGCCCATCTCGGGACTCAAGTCTGTAGCCAGTGCTGTAGTGGTCTCATATGCATCAACCCGAGTGGCGCGACCGCGGCTGAGGATGCCATATGCCCCAGGAGCCTCTGGAATTGTTTTAGAGGGACCACTGTGCCAGGCTTGAAATGAGCGAGGCACCTGAGCACTGACTGAGCGCGCTCGTTGGTGAGACGCGCTGTCATTGAGACCGAGTCTAACTCCATACCGAGAAAAGAGATGCTCTGAACCGGGGCAAGCTTGCTCTTTTCCCAGTTGACCTGAAGCCCTAGACGGCTGAGGTGCCTGAGCACCTGGTCCCTGTGAGCGCATAGTAACTCTCGAGAGTGGGCCAGAATAAGCCAGTCATCGAGGTAGTTGAGTATGCGGATGCCCACTTCCCTTAGGGGGGCAAGAGCGGCCTCTACGACCTTGGTGAAGATGCGAGGGGACAGGGACAGGCTGAAGGGGATGACCTTGTACTGATACGCCTGGCCGTCGAACGCGAACCGTAAGAAGGGTCGGTGTCGTGGCAAAATAGAGACGTGGAAGTACACGTCCTTCAGGTCTACCGCTGCGAACCAATCTAGCTGTCGAACGCAGGTGAGAATCTGCTTCTGCGTGAGCATTTTGAACGGGAGTCTGAGCAGGGCCCGGGTGAGAACTCGCAAGTCCAAGATTGGTCGCAACCCGCCGCTTTTTTTGGGTACGATGAAGTAAGGGCTGTAGAGACCCTTCTTCATCTCGGCTGGAGGGACGGGCTCTATCGCACCCTTGAGGAGCAGTGTAAAAATCTCTGCTCGTAAGGCACTGGCTTGTTGGCCGCGCACTAGAGTGGAGCGAATACCGCTGAAACGAGGCAGGAGCCGGGCGAACTGAATCGCGTAGCCGAGTCGGATGGTCCTGGCCAACCAGCGCGACGGGTTGGGAAGCGATAACCACGCGTCCAAACTCCGTGCGAGGGGGACTAAGGGGACGATCGCTTTTGACGTACCGGGCGGGGCTTCGCAGCGGGGGGGAGCAGGTAATAATGCGTCGGGAGGCAAAAGTGCGTCCTGAGGCTGAGGTGCTGAGAAAAGACTCAAAGCAATTACCTTGCTCCGCACACCCGGCAGGGGGCGGGTTAGAGACTGAGGAAGAGGTCCAGAGAGGGCGTCTTCAAAACTCGTCAGCGCTGGCCTGCCGGGGTTGGTCAGTCGTGGGGCCGGAGGCGAGAGAGCTGCGTCCGGGGAACCGGGACTGGAGAACTGCAAGGCCGGGGTGCTGTGAGAACGGCGCACACCGGCTGAATGACCCAGGGAGTGAGGGAATCGCTCTGTAGGTACCGTAGCCCGAAGGCGGTGCGGCAGGTGAAAACAAGGATTCTCTTCCCGGCCCTCCACCAGGGGATGGAGTGGTCTTGAAACCATCTCCGGAGCGAACATCCGACTGCCTGGGGTGTCCATCTCTTTCGCATTTCTGGTCCGAGAGGGGGTCCTGGAGACGGTGGGCATACGCCGCCTGCGAGGTGCTCGACGCTGGGGCTGAGAGCTGGGCCCAGGTTGCGGAGCTACCTGTTGTTGCTTTCTCGTCGCAAGGGGGGATGCCCTCGGCGAGCAGGCAGGGCATGGGCGCGCTGACTGGGTGGCGCTGCGGCATGATGTGAGAAACTGTCCCCGTCTGCTTCCTCACCACCGAGAACTGCTGGGCAAAGTCGTCGATGGTGTCGCCGAAGAGGCCGAGCTGGGAGGCGGGGCCATTGAGAAATCGTGACTTGTCAACGCCATGCATCTCGACCGTGTTCAGCCAGAGGTGGCGCTCCTGGACCACGAGTGTGGCCATCGTCCACCCGAGTGCCTGCGCCGTGACATTCGTAGCTCTGAGAGCGAGGTTGGAGCAGAGCGCAGTTACTGTAGCACATCGGGGTTGGAACTACCCAGGTGCAGGTCTTGCAGGGCGGAGGCGGCCTGTCCAGTGGTGCTGTAGACTTTTGAGGTCAGTGATGACGTCATTCTATGGCTCTGGAGAGTAGTACCGTTCAGTCCCGCCAGGTGGCGGTGTTCCGCCATCCAGGGTAGTGAGAGCGGACAAGCGGAGGGCGGTTCCAACCGCGTTGGCTCGTCATGCACTTCCGGGAACGACGGAACCAAGGGGGGGCGTGGCTATAAGCAGCGCCGTTACCCGAGGAACCGGTCGAGTAGCCGAGAGGGGGGCGGAGATCTCCAGTCCAGCCTGGCGCTCGCGGCGGCCCGGGAAAGCATAGCGGACATCTGAAAATCAGCCTCAGACTGGGTGAGCAGACCCGGAGGTGGCAGCCCAGGCGAGCCATCACCATCAGACGCCGCTGTGACGCTCTCCGATGCAGCGGCGATGTCGTCATCCCATTCCGGGAGCTCAAGGGAAAATGCCGGCTGGCGGGGAAGCGAGCCGCACTCTTCCCGAGCTCAGACGGATGCAAACAAGCGTGCTGGGGGGCGGGTGGTTCGTGGGGATTTACCCAGAGAAACCGAGCCCGTGGTCATCCCCAAATCGCCTTCATCGCCAGCCGGGTCGACCTCAATCCCGTGGGAAGAAGGAACGACGCGGGGGGCGGCTGAAGTGGCTTTCTCTCATGACAAAAGAAAGCGCGATCGCAATGTTGCCATGGTTATGTTCTCGCACTGAGAACATGAACCATTTATAAAATGCTGCCTGCGTGTGATCGCAGCCCAGGTACACGAGACAGCTTTTTATGATCGTCAGAAGTGGAGAGAAATCAACCGCATCCAGGAACTACACAGAGGCGGAAAGACATCTTTAAAAAGACGCGTCCTGAAAAGGACGTTCAACGCCTGCTGTGTATTGCTCTTTTATGAGTGGGAACTCAAACTCTTTTAGAGAAAATATACTCTTTTAGGAGGAGAAACACTCTTTCAAACAGAAAGAAGCGCTGTCGAAGCGCCCAGGGGCGTGGACTGCACAGCGTGCAGAGAGAGAGACGCCAGCTGGAAAATGCGCCGTGCGGATCCAACAGCAATGCTTCCCGCTGATAGAGGTGAGTGAAACAGGTGTGTGTTTCAGCTGCTTGCGGTACAACCATTCGGCTCCGAAGAAAAATTCTGACTGGCATTCGCTGCCCCGGTTCCCCTTATACCCGTATGTCTGGGGTGGGGCATGCAAATTCTGTCTGCCAACTTGACATTGGCCTTTTCTCAGGTTCAGAGGTACGATTCGGCGTCCGAGAAGACCCCTTGTGTCACTTCCTTTGACACTGGTTGAGAGAGTGACAGAAGGGGAACTTATTATATTGTAATCTAGGATGCTTAGCATTCCAAATGAAAGTCTTCGCTATGCTATCAAATTGCTTGAAATAAGAGATGGGGATATCTACAGGGAGAGATTGTAGCAGGTAGAAACATTTTGGAATACAATTCCTTTAAATAGCATTAACCTTCCCAATCATAGATAAATGTAATGATGCCCACCTGCCGACATCACTCAAACCTTTTTATTAAGGGATCAAAATTAACTCTATCTAACTAAATCACACAAATTTGCTGAAAATAAAATGCCCAAATATGAAATGCCCCGTTTGGGTCACTGGAAGGTGCCCGGCTGGAAAGCCATTGATGGGCAGTATGCTGTCAGAGCCAAAGCTTCATATTATACCAATTGACCCTGTATCCTGAGAACTTAGAAAAGGAATTAATAATTCTGTGGAGGCACGGCAAATATCTAGTGGGGTCTGAGATGAATAATAAAATATAATCTGTGTAAAGCAGAAGTCTATGTGCCCCATCACCACCCTTGGAAAATCATCTTCCATTCTTATAACAGTTGCTAATGGTTCCAGGGCAAGACAGAACAATAATGGGGTAAGAGGAAAACCCTGCCGGGTGCCCCTATCCAGAGTAAAATAATCTGAAATGAATCCATTTGTTTGTACCGCTGCTACCAGGCATCTACAAAGTAACTTAATCCATTAAATAAAGTATCCCCGAACCATATATTTGTATAATCTTAAAAAGATAATCTCATTCTAACATATGAAACACCTTTTCAGCATCAATTGAGATGACTGAGACAAGAGTCTGATCATTTACACTGACCACATAATATTGATGAGATGCCTAATGTTATCGGGAGAACTGCAGCCCAGAATAAACCCCATCTGATCTATACGTATAAGAAATGACATAACTTAATTGGTTAGCCAAAATTTTGACAATATTTTAACATCAAGGTGGGTTAAAGAAATTGGACAATAACTCTTACACTCGCTTGGATCTTTGTCTTTTTCAAGAATTAGATTGATCCAGGCTTGTGTTATGGTTGGCAGAAGCTTTCTATTCTTTAATGATTCCATATAGTCTTCTAACAAAAGTGGAGCCAGTTCCGTAACATAAGATCTAAATAATTCAGCGGTAAAACCATTTGTCTCCAGAGCCTTTCTTGTAGGTAGGGCCATAATTACCTTGTCAAGTTCCTCCAAATTTATCTCAGAATCAAGATCATTTTTTTGGTCAGTTGTAAATTTAGAGAGTTCTAATGGTTACACAAAGTGTCTAATATCTTCATCAGTAGACAAATACGTGAAACTATAAAGATCAAGATAGAACTATTTAAAGAAATTGTTAATATCAATGGTCAGGGTAAAACTTTCAACACCAGCAGATTTCACTGAGGGAAAGGTAGAAAAAGTCTCTCTCTGCTTTATATATCAGGCCAAAAGCTTACCTGATTGTCTCCCGACTCAAAGTATGACTGTCTTGCCCTGAATAACCAAAGCTCCACTTTCCGTGACAAAATAGTATTATATCAGTATTTCAATCGGGTCAATTCAGATTCGAGGCCATCAGATGACATTCGGTGCTTCAGCTCTGCCTCGGCACTTTTAATATTTCCTTCCAACTCTACAAGTTCTCATGCTTTGGATTTTTCAATGAATGAGGCATACTGTATGACCCCTAAGAACTGCCTTAAGTGCTTCCCAAGCCACACCCACAGAAGATACTGAGGACCAGTTAGTCTCCATACAGACATTGATTTCAGTCTTAAACATTTGTTGGAAATCAGAATTTTGCAAAAGGGATACATTAAAGCACCAGCTGTACGATTTATTTTTCTCCATGTGTGGCAAAATCTCTAAACTCACCAGGGTGTGATCTGAGACTAAGATGTTTCCAGTTGAGCAATTCACAACAGATGAAATCAGGGACTTAGATATAAAAACAAAATCTATTCTATAATAAATCATTTGGACTGATGAAAAGAATGTATAGTCCCTACCAGATGGGTTCAGATTCGCCAAATATCTGCAAGACCAAGATTTTTACACATCCTGTGAAGCGTCAATGTTGCCCTAGGGGGCATACACACTTTTCCTTCACTATGATCAAGGAGTCCATCAAAATAGTAAAGTCTCCTTGAGGGGTGCCAGCGGCTTGCAACATCCCTTCAAGATCTATAAAAAAGCCCTGATTGTCAGCGTTGGTTTGAGATTTGAATTGTAGATGTTTACTTATCAGTGTAATGACTCCCCTGCTCTTACTTGAGCCAGCACTAAAGAAAATATTTCCATCCCAAATCTTCCCAAATTTTTCAGCTTCCTGTGAGGAAAGATGGGTTTCTTGAAGAAACACTATTTCAAATTTCTTACACTTAAAAAAATAAATAACCTTCCTTCTTTTTATGGGGTGCCCCAACCCATTCACATTCCAAGTGGAGAGAGACAATCCCCTCACATTAACATTTGACATTTTGACATATGAGAAAAAATTGATTGTGTGTCAAAAATAAAATGATGAATATCACATTCCAACATTAATGCAACAGTCAAACCCCGAACTTCCCCCCGAACCAAACAAACAGAAAAAAGAAAAACACGTGCATTAACCCTACGCACGAAAGCACCAACAGGTGTTCATCCCTCTAAACTCAAACAGTCAATGAATGCCTACGAGAGCACCTGCGACAACTTTGCCGTCGGATTGCTGAATGTCCGGTGTTTCTAAACACGTTTTGTGAAACAGAATTACATAAAAGAAGAAAATCTATAAAACAAACTCCAGCCAATAGGCACAATAAACACAAATAATGTGCATAACTGTCCCAAAGGTGTGTTCCTCCACAAAACAAACTCCTGCCTGTAGCGGTACCAGCACACAAAAAAACCTTCAGTTTCTTTGGACAGTCAAATGAATGTTCAGTGAGCGGGCTGTTCATGAGTGCAGCAGATGACCAAATCCTTCCAACTCCAGTAAATAGGAGGCATAAGCACAAATAACGTAGTCTCGAAGGAGTGTTATTCCACAAAACAAACTCCAGCCGCTAGACAGAACCAGCTCAAAAAGAAACAAAATAGGTGCCCAGTTTCCTCAGACGGTCAAGTGAATGTTCAGTGAGTCAGGTCCACTAGGCTGCAAAGTGAATGCCACACAATTACTTACTCATTCCATTGACTTCATGAAGAACAATGCTTGTTGGGGACAAGTAAATACTTTGCGGCCAATCTTAGCATCTATTCTCAACCTGGCCAGTAAATTCACTGCAAAAGTGACTCTCCGTCAGTGCAAAAGCTTCTTGAAGGAGTGTTATTCCATAAAACAATCTCCAGCCACTAGGCGGTTCCAACACAAAATGAAAAAAAAGGCGCCTAGCTTCCTCGGATGGCCAAGTGAATGTTCAGTGATTCAGCATCATTTGCTGCAAGGTGAGAATCACACAATAGCTTACTCATTCCATTGACTTTATTTAGGACAATGCTTGCTGTGGTCATGTAAATATTTTGTTGCCATCCTTAGTATCAAGTGCAAAAGTGACATTCCATTGATGTAAGAGTTTCTTGCTTTCCTTGAATTGATCACGTTTCTCTTGTCGAATTTGCAAAGTCTGGGAACAAGAAATTGTTTAGGTTTTTCCAAGGAAGGCTTCATTTACTCCTCGCCTCACGTAACACAAGACATTTATAGGATGATCTCAAAATTTTTCCACAATTGATTGGGGCCTGTCTCCCTCAGCGGATCTCCAAGCCGTGACTCTGTGTGCACACTCAATTTCCAGGCCAACATGTCGACCTGTTATGTCGAGCAGACTCAGGAAGAGCTCGTCTAGGAATTTCACCATACCTCTGCCTTCTTTGTTCTCATGAATTCCAACAATTCGGACAATGTTTCACCGATAACAATTTTCAAGGTCTTCCAACTTTTCCCAAACACGTTCCAATTCTATCTTGGTTGCTAGTGGGTTAGCAGCTAATTCCCTCTCCGATGACTCCAGATAATCGATCCGTTGGTCCGATCTCCATGGCTGTGATCAATCAACGCATTACAGCAAGATCCTCCAAATCAGCTTCGAACTTCGCCAGGATTGCGACATGCTCGACAGTTGATGCTCAACCTTCGCACCATCCAACCCAAGTCCCTGGAGTATAAGCTTGAGCACGTAATTGTCTTTTAATGTGTCCAAAGCCCGAGGATTTTTAATTCTTTGACATATTGTCTTCATAGAACAGTTATTAAACAGGGTGTATCGAATCTCAGCGGTTTATGACACAAAAAGTATTAAAAACTAGCAAAGTGCGCAGAGCTCGCCATTCACACGTTCGACTCTCACAAGGTGTCAAATGACCTCCATCTCAATGACATTTTAATCTTTTCCTAAAACTTCCATGACCATTTCCAGCATGTCAGGGCGGTGCTATAATGGCTGCTATAGAACTGACTCTTTGTTAAGTTGGAGAATTGCACTTTTCACGCATGGTCAGTTACATTCCTGGGGTTCATCCTTTTGGCTGATAGCTTTCATATTAACCCATCTAAGGTCAAGGCTCTCACAGATTGACCAAAGTCAGACTCTCGTAAAACTGTTTAGACATTTCAGTATTCACCAATTTCTACCAGCGGTTCATCCGATATTTTTGCCAACTCGCTGATCCTCTGACTGATCTGACCTACACCAAAACCAAGTTCTGTTGGTCGTCGCAGGCCCAGATGAAGTTCGCGAATCTTAAGAACTGCTTTGTTTCGGCCTCTGTTCTGGTAACTTCTGACACAACTTATAAGTTTGTGGTGGAGGTCGATGCGTCAGAGGTAGGGGTGTGGGCAGTCCATTCTCAAATGTTATCTCGGATGGAAGGAGGCACCCCTGTGTTTTTTTCTCATTGTCTGTCTCCTACGGAACAAAACGACGATGTTGGAAATAGGGAGTTATAGACTATTCAGGCTGGCACTGTGGGAGTTGCTGGCACTGTGGGAGTTGCATCATTGGCTGGAAGGTTCAGGGGTGCCTTTTGTGGTTTGGACAAATCATAAGTACCTAGAATATATCTGCTCTGCTAAGCATCTATATTCGAGACAGGCCCACAGGGCACTATTCGAGTTTGCCATTTTGTTTCATCTGGGGTTCAAGAATCTGAAACATTTGCTGTGCTGTCTCGTGCTTTTGTGACATAGGATCACTCGAGCTCCCCAGACACCAAAGTGCTGCCAGAAAGGGTGATTGCTTTGGTGTCTTGGGAGGTTGAGTCTTCGGTTCGCTGTGTGGGCTCTGCCTTCGGTGATGATTCCTGCAAGATGCTCAGAGAGCCTGTTTTTCATTTCGCAAAAAAAAAAAAGACTTCCAGTCGCCCTCCAGTGGGGATTCTTCAACCGCTGCCAGTCCCTTCAAAACCTGGTCTCATATTGCCATGGATTTTATAACCGGTTCACCCCCAATACTGTCCTTTTGACAGTGGTAGACTGGTTCTTGAAGGTGGCTCATTTTATTCCCCTCCCCAAATTGACATCAGCAAGAGAGACAGCGGTTGTTGTTGTTGACCATTACTTCCTCATTCGTGGCCTCACAGTAGACGTGGTATCAGACAGTGGGCCCCAATTCATGTCAATATTTTGGACAGAATTCTGTCAACAGCTGGGGGCAACTGTAAGCCTGTCATCCGGTTAAAATCCCCAGACTAACAGACAGGCTGAGTGAGCCAATCAAGATCTTGAGAAGGCCCTGCACTATGTGGTATCCCGAGTCTTGTCCAATTGGATTTCTAATTTAGACTGGATTTAATATGCTCATAATTATCTGGCCACATCGTCCATGGGCTTGTCACATTTCCAGTGCTGTGTGGGCTACCAGCCCCCTCTGTTCCCCTCCCAAGAGCCGGACATGGTCGTTCCCTTTGCCCACACTTTCATTTAAAGTTGCAAATGCACCTGGAACGAAGCCAGAAAAGCCCATCTCTGGACTGGCGCTCATGTCAAGAAGTTGGTGGACGCGCTACTCACAATCATATCACTGGCACCTGTGCCCTATTATCTCTCCCTATATAAGTTGCCTCTTGTGTGTTGTCCATCGCCAGATTGTTTTGTGTGTTTCTTGCTTTTTTGTCTAGCCTTCCTGTTGGTTCTCTCTGTGTGTTCCCAGTGTTGCTCCAGTTTCAGTTTACCTCTGTCCCTGTGTATTACACTCACCCTACCTGCCCCTCTGCTGGACATAATTACCTCGCCACCTTGGGTTCCCCTTGCCAGCCTGTTACTGTCACTACTCCCTCCTGGAGCCATAATATTTCATTTGTCTCTTATTGGGTTTTGATTTTCATTTTTTGGGACTATCATAAAGACTTTTTGGATTGTCACCTTCTGCCTTTGGGTCCTCCTTAACAAAGCGTGACAATAATTAGACAAAAAGTGTGTTTAAATTTGTTTTATATTTCATTTTCTCTGAACACTTACTGAAGTGAGCTAAGACAGTGAACAGCAGAACAAAATCTATAATACAAGACTTTAGAAGACATTTACAGTGGAGGGGAATCCTACAGCAGGCACTGAACCTAAGAAACTGATAAAAGCAATATTTCAGAGAGATATTCTACCCCTATTTTAGTCTCAAAACTTCAGGTTAACAGATACATAGGCCGGACACAGTAACATCTTTTATGTCTTTGTCTGAACATAGAAGCATTTGCATGCATAAAGTTTACCCACATCTTTATGAATACATTTTTAATTGTGTTATTTAGGGTGTGCTACAAATTGTTGTTTGAAACATACATTTGCGGTGACACTAATGCGGTCGTCTCCTCAATTGTTCTTTCCCATCGGTAAATATTTAATTTCCAGCCACATCTTAAGTTCCTGGCATGTGTAAGCATTTAAAATGTGCATCAAGTGAGGATATAGATGCACGTGGGTAATATGAGATATGAAAGATTTTTTCTTACAAGTTATTTTTTACAATCAACCAAGTTTATCTTCATATTTATCTTCTCATAGCACCTTCATGAAATATTATCCTAAATTTCTATATAAACTTTTTTTTTCGGTCACATTGTTTCAGATTTATATACAGTACACTTTTACCAGATCTGTAATAATTTAATAGGAGGTAGACTAATGTTATGTGTGTGCTGACTGTCAAACTCACTGCAGTGCTTGTGTGTAACTTTACGACAGGCCAAATGTTATTTATTTTCTTAGCCCTAAAATGGCAAGAACATAAAAAATACCTCAGACAATTAATGTATTTTTATTCATCCTAGTATTGCTTTTATTTTCACTCCCAATATTACAGCATGAAAAAATAACACATGATATAAACATTTGCCCTGAGGCTTTTCAAAAATGCTTAAGTGCAGAGGAACAGTAAGAAAATTATGATATTACAAATAGGTTTTATTTGTATATAGTGGCAAAAAGCCACTATTTTTCATTTTTGAAAGTTAAAAATAGTAATTTCTGAAGAAAAATTTCCTTGTCTGTGTAGGGTTTTTTTTTCAGTATGTTGGCCAATTTTTTTTTTTAATCAAACAAAATTTCAAAAGCAACCAATGACTAAATCAAATGCTCAACTTAATTGTTGCAGAGCAGTATTGATTGTTGTTGCTAAGTCTTTAAGTTTTATTTTAATTTTATTTAAAAAATAATATTGAATAATTTATGATCAATCAATATTAATAACATTGCTTAATGTTAATGCTTAATTGCTTAAACCTAATAACGTGATTTTTATTTTCCAGGTATCATTTTTACTTTCAGTCTTTAGTGTTCTCGAGTGGCATTCAGTATAGACAGCACCCAATAACACAACAACAATTAACTTTAAATAATACGAAAATCGTGAGCTGTTTTAAAACCTTTTTTATAACCTACTGCCAGAATAACATCATTAAAATTGGCTACCATGAAAATCTCTTACTGTTACACACTTTATATAGAAAAAATTCAAAAAATAAGTTAAAAAATTACTAGATATTTGACTGATGCCAAGACACACTACTCACTATCCAAGCAGACGATGAAATTAACCCTAATTTTAGTTGTACCGTACATGATAAAATTAAACTCAAGATGCTGTACATTAGATGTCACTTCCTGAAATAATTTGTCTATACAGGATTTTTTTGGGTTGTGTTTTAATGTGAGCACAGATTAAGGGGAAACTGTAGCAGTGTGAATGAACAAAATCTTGTAGTGCCAGAGCAATCACCAGAACGACTTTTCCGTGATTCTTTCTGCAATTGGGTTACTATGTAACTATGTTACTATGTTCTCATAGTAAAAAGTTACTATGAGAGTTTTAAGTGTATCAATTTGGATTAAAGTTCTTACTAAATGAAGTAAGATGCCTAAAATATATATAAGTAGTGCAATTTATTAAGCTCAAGCTTGATACGCTTTTCAAGACAGCATTGTGTTGTGACTGACATATAACATTATACACATTTCATTGTAGTATTTTGAATCATGACTCAATTTATTAGCATCATAAACATTTATTGTAGTTTACAATACTCTCTTTACAAAAATCAGCAGTCTTATGCAGAAGGCCAGCAAGATCCTCAAATTGTAGGATTGGCAATCTTGCCCATGAAGAGGATGCTCTTGGTATTGTCATCTACAATTAGCAGCATGAATGGCCGGTTGAGGATCACAGAGTCTGGCAGGGACATGGGCATTATTTCAATCGTGGTTGTAGCTGCTGCCTCAGTGCCTTTCTCATCAACGCTTAGGACTGCCTTGTGGACAACCTGGAGATGGGGACCAAATTGTGAGTATAGCTCTCTAAATATATTACTGCATTCATGTATATATTGCATACGAGGTAACATCGTTAGGTTTATCAACCTTCAGTGGTCCCTCAAAAAAGAAACCTTTTTAACATGTACC
Organism: Moxostoma hubbsi; assembly: GCA_032164185.1. Lineage (NCBI taxonomy): Eukaryota > Metazoa > Chordata > Actinopteri > Cypriniformes > Catostomidae > Moxostoma > Moxostoma hubbsi. Next base: position 11,178,845 of record JAVLUX010000031.1, on the reverse strand, counting down.
TTTGACACCTTGACTTTGACCTCTGTGATTCCAGATAAATCTGCATTGTCAGCAAACGCATCGACCATTCCCATGTCCTGCAGAGTTGTTTTCAACTCGGAAGTTGCAGAGATGGAGAACTTGGGCATAAACAGATCCACAGAGCTAAAGGGCAGAACAGTTAGATAAGGTATAAATGTGCAAATATCACCAAATGTCTATGAATGAATATGCAAACATAGACAGGTGGAGCAAAACAAAATGTGGACCATACCAGTACTGTTAAACTAAATATAAACAATTTTGGAGTATAGCATATCCAATTAGATTAGAAGAACAATGTTTGAAAGTTCAGTCAGTGTAAGTCTATGGGATTTTTGATTGCCCACTGTGCAAAACCTGTAGGTAAGATCAGTTATAAAAGATATAGCAAACAATTCAAAAGGTCTGTATCAAGTTTGGTGGATGTTGCCTGAAAGCTACAGGAGTTACATCTAATAGTATTTTGGTCTTTTTCTTAGGGATTCTGGAAAAACCCTAATATCCAACATACAAATCAGTTTTGGACATTAATCATTTACAAATTTCCCAAGTTTAAGAGCAAAAAAATAAATAAAATACATTAAATTCACGGAAAAGGTAAGAGGTGACACATTATATTCTGAAAGTATATCTGGTATTACCTTCTGAAGAGTTTATCGTGCCAGTTCTTAATATGGTGTCTGCAGATGAAGTCTTCCACCTCCTTCATCTTGCCTTCATCAGGGAGAATGATCATCATGGAAGTGTTGCCTTTGTAAGGTATCATCATGACTGTAGTATGGTTGTCATGGTCTTGATAGATGTCGTAGCGACCGGTTCTCTTCATCATGTCTACTTGAACCTTGGTGTCCTTGTCCACATTGAAATCAGCTTTGTGGGTCAGAGCTACATCAAATGGCTTGTCCCATTTTCCTACCAAGACAAATTAATGATCTGTCACTGCAACTCAAAGCCAACAACAATCAACCAACAATCAAAAACTTTTACAAAGATTAGTACATATATGTGGAGAATAAAAAGAGAAAGTACCTCTGAAGTACATATAATTGATCAGCATCATCACCATGTCGGGGTTCAGGTCCTTCACCATATTGGTTATCTTGTCATGGGTTTTCTTGGCAATGAACTTGTTAATCTCCTGTGCAGCAATCTCGGGCTTGGAAAAGTCAACACTAAAGGCTTCACTGTGGTAAAAGTGTTGAACGTCCTTCAAGAATTTGTCCACCACTTTGAAACCTTCTCTGATAGCCACACCAGCACCTGCCTCCAATTGCATGGCATCCTTACTGTGGCCCAGCATGTGAATCAAGTGCTCATAGCCTTCATTGACCTGCTGTTCCTGCAACCCACTGTAACCCAGGCTGCTATATATCTGTGAATGAGTGTTACCCTTGGCACCAACAGCAAGCATGCTCAAAGCCATGGAAATACCGACTGGGGAGAAGAAAATGTTCTTGCCCTGAGCATCGGGATTGAGAGCGAGTTTCTTGTAGAGAGCGAAGGCAAAGTCGGCATTGTGTGGAGCAAGCAGGTGGCATGCATCATCCCCCTCGTGTTTGGGGTGGGGTTCATCTTTTCCATGGTGGAGATGATGATGGTGGTCGGCTGAATGTTCGCCATGTTTGTGGCCATCATGGCCATCGTGGGGAGCAGTCCAGGCCGTTGCCACCAGCAGGGCAGCAATCACACAATAATACATATTTCCCCACATTTTCTCACCTGTATGTTTTATAACAATACAGTTCAACATTGTAAAAACAGATCTCACTGTGAAAAAAATTTCATAAAATTCTTAAGGCCATTTCACAACAAGCCAGAATGTTCGTTGCAAATAAGCTTTTTAATAGGAACATTTAATTCCTTTGCCGCTATTCAGACAAATTGCCCGCTGACAATACAAAGGTTCTTTTTACGGAAAAGCAGTGTTATTTTTATTTTATTCGGACTGCAAAAAAACTGACTGACCAGTGAAATAAGTGCTTTAAGTCGCATGTCCCAAGATGCTGCAGCTACAAAATCCAGCATTTTGTGGTACCAATGCACCAAATGTTACAACATTAAAAACCTGAAGAAAACAACTAGGAACTGTCATTGAAGATGGATGTGGAGCTGCTCTGTATTTGGTATCCGAGAACAAGGAATTATTTGATAAACACCACAGTGGATACAAAAATGAGGAGAGGAAGGAGTTATTATGGCAATGATTTGCATAAAAACTCAGAAACAATTGTGAGTTTTTATTAAACATAATTATTTTAAGTAGCAATCATAAAATTGTTAGCTGACTTTTAACTAATGTTTTTATTAATGTTTGTGTGTTGTGCCATGGAGGACATGAAATTAAATAAAATGAAGCAACGTGTACTGTGCTGAAATAACAGTTCTTTTTTTTAAGACCCACCTATTGTTAGGGAGTGAATTTGTTTTTCATATAGACCGAGAAAAAAATCGTCTCTGTTTTGGTGTGAATAGACATTTCGTCTGCAGTTTGTCTCACATATTCATCTTGGATTTAATATGAATAGGCCTTAACTCAGTATTTTTCCTATTTTCCAGTACATTTTTTTAAACATCCTTAACCCAAGATAAATTGTCTTGTTTTAAAGTTGTCTAGATATTTTTATTGGAAAACCAGACAAAAGTATAAATTAAGTCAATTATGTTTGACATTGCACAAAATGTGACATTTTCTGCATAAAATGTTGTACTTAGGAATGAAATATCATAGGTTATAGTTATTCACATAAATACCTATTTTCCCATTCCACATATTTTAAGAAACATTGTCCATGTAGAAGAATAGGAAAACTTTGTTAAAAATGTGCATTTTTCTGTCTTAAACTGTAATAATTATAATCACTTACCATCAAAGTCCTCTTGACAGGAGACTGCTCTGATGGAGCTGGGTCAATTTATAGTCTTTCAAGCATCAGCTAAGTAATATCTTTAAACATTAACCAGTAAATGCTGTCCCTTATGATTAACTGTTGCTCTACATGCAGTGATGCAACACAGTTTGTTTTGGACTTTTGTATAGGGGTTTTCAATAGTTGTGGGAGTGTGTGTGTTGGTTGGTTGATAAAAAACTAGTCAATCAGCAACTTAGGATTGATTTAAATCTGTTTATAATATCCACTCAAAGTGCTGATCAAAGAGGTATTCTCGTCAAAGAAAACCGATGTAGCTTGTTACTATATTTCCAAGATAGTGAAAAGAAGCAATCAAAATGAATGTGCCTTACTTTGAGATTAATCTAATTTGGGTGACAATGATGCATTTAGGGGGAGACATATATTGAATATATCTTGGATTTACCAGTGCAATCATAGAAATTTACAAGTCAAATTCAGTCATGATTAATGTCATCCCTGAGTGAATGTGTCCTCTTACAAGTGATCCAAAATGGCCCCCATGAGGTGACCCTCTCCAAATAGAATAAAACAGCTTTTATATGGTTACTGATATGACCGGAGTCCTCATCTTATGTGAGTGCTCATGATTATATTCACATAATTAAAACTTATTTTACTTTCTTTAGGAGTAAATTATTTTTTTTGATTAATCAAGTTTTCACAACATAACAGCAAGCACTACGAGGAAATGCAGCTGTTCAAATATCGTGCTCTGAAGTAACATTTGAGTGAGCAAGGACATTTAATTTTGCAGATAGATCTGCTATGTTTTCTCTGTTCTCATTTACTTTCCTTGCATCCTTGTTTTTTAAGATGGTGGAGCAAGGATACAAGGAAAGGAAGAAAAGAAAGAAAATGAGGATGAACAATTTCAGAAACTAGAGGCACCCACTCACTTAACCAGTATTAACCTGTGAGAGACATGGTGAGAGACAGGGATTTGTACAATTTGCTGACTTCGAGAACACTTTGTGAACACCCATGCTGCTTAAGAGAGTCTTTTTTTCACAGCAAACTCTGGGAATCAGATCTCTACTAACCTGTCAAAAGGAGAAAGTAAATCAATGTTTTAGACATTTCGCAATGTTACTTTCTCTCCATTTTATTGGCATGTTTAAAGTCCGAATTAATCTTGTTGAGCTAGTTTTATACAGAGCTGTATGTGGGCACAAACAAAGCTTTTGGCTTCACACAGCTCTGTCTGAACTATAAATATATGCATACAGTGCATGCACACATATGGAATGAGAGAAAAATTTTCATTTTTGCCATAGAGAGACAATTCTCTAGGGACTTCAGTGTAGCAGCAAATAGACATGCAAGTCAGTTACTAAAATAATAAAGCAGTTAATGTTATACAATATCCTCAGCAGAGTTATTTTGAAATATCTTGGGTACCTAACCTTCATGAAAACGCAGCTTGACTATCTCTATAGCTGGAACTATTTTTAAGCATAACAGATCTTGTGTTTGATCTGGGTAACAATTAAAACACATTCAGCATATGAATGACATGGTAGTGTGTTCAGCCAAAAGTGGCACAGAATCCAAACACTTTTCTTATTAAAAATTAGTTGGTTTGAATTACTGTACCTTTCAAATGCATTGTTATTGTCAAAGTAACTTTGCCCTGTCATTTAAATGAAATATCAGGTTCAATACAAGTTTAGCTCAATCAACAGCATTTGTGACATAATGTTGATTACCACAGAAATTAATTTAGATTTGAAATTAAATTAATTTTTGTTCTTCCTTTTCTTAAAAAATTTTTAATTCATTTTAATTGAGGTTACACTGAGGCACTTACAATGGAAGTGAACAGGACCAATTTTTGGAGGGCTTAGAGGCAGAAATGTGAAGCTTGTAATTGTATAAAAGCACATATTCATCGTTCTGTTAAAACCTATGTATTATATGACCTGTAGTTTTTTACATTGTCATTTTTGCACAGGATTTGCAGTGTTACGTTGTCATCATGTGAACAAAGTTGAAAATTGGCTATAACTTTTCACAGAAAAGGTTAGTTATCGATTTTAGCAAACTAAAATCATGTTAACATGCATATTGTTTTAGGTATTGTGAAAGTATTTTAACGTTTACGTATTGGCACCATTCACTTTCAATGTAAGTGTCTCACTGTAACCCATAGTTGTTGTTTTTTTTTTAAAAAGGTGACAAGTCAAAATATTTTTTTGTGGTCATCAAAATTGTGCCACAAATGCTGTTGATTGAGCTTAACTTGAACACAGAATATTAACTTGAGATGCCCAAATGCTCCATGGAATGCAGACACAGAAGATATTTTCTCTTGGTTTCTCCCTGATAAGAGCCACAAATTTACCAAAGTCAAGGTCATCGGAGAACAAATGCTAATTGCAGAGGCCCCCAGTCTGCAGATTTTTGTCCAGTTGGACAAATTAACATTTGTAATATTAATTACAAAACGAAGAGACTATAAAGATGAATATTCTCCCTAAGATTATTTTCCTTTTTAAAAATCTGGCAGCTAGTATAGCAAAAATTGTTTTCAGACAATGGAATACACTACTTTGTAAACATAAATGGGATAATAGGAAATGTCTTGGTTTCTTTCGTAACCTCGTTCCCTGATGGAGGGAACGAGGCAATGTGTCGCCATAGTGATGCTAGGGGAGGAGCTCTACAAACATGGCGACCGGTGGCAGAGGGAACTCTGCCCAAGGATGACGTGGGTTTACCAATGGGTAATCCATCTAGTGGATGATACATCACACAGGGTTACATACATGTAACCAGCACATGTGGAGCACCTACCCAAGTTAAGGGCCTATTAGCACATGTACTGGGCCGGTATCGAGTTTCTCCGCAAACTCACATGCCACAGGGCTAAGGAGGAAAGACATCCTTGGTCCACGACTTTGTGAACACGGCTGGGGGGGGGTAAAAAGCCCACATCTCCCCCTCCAGGAGAGGGAAGGCGCTAGACGCAAGCGGTACACCTGGTCAGTTGTCCCGCAAACTTACCTGTTCGTACCTGACAACACACGGGGGATGAAACTGGCTCAACCCGGAGATTGTAGATCCTCGCATAGGTGTTGGGTGTTGTCCAGCCCACAGCTCTGCAGATGTCTGCTAAAGAGGCGCCATTGGTCAGAGCCAAGGAGGCCGCCACATTCCTATTAGAATGTGCTCGTAGTTTGCACACCCTGGGTATGATATGCCGAAGCAATGGCGTCAATGACCCAGTGGGCGATCCTCTGTTTGGAAACAAGTCTCCCTTTCCGATGTCCTCCAAAGCAGACAAAGAGCTGCTCAGATTGTCTAAAGTTCTGCATGTGATCCAAATAGCTGCGTAAAGCACGCACCTGAAACAGCAACGAAAAGGTTCACCACCTGATCCCTAAATGGGGTCATGGGAACCATGCGTATATAGCTCGTTCGGGGTCTCGGGACCACGTGAGAGTATTCCAGACCAAACTCCAGGCATGTGTCACTGACAGAGAACCAGAAAATGCCCCTTTGCCAGCGAATCTGTGCCGAGGGGATCCTCGGACAGAGCATAGCAGAACAGGCAGCGAGAGGATTCCCATGAATGATAAATTGTAAATAGTAAATAGTCTGCACTTATATAGCGCTTTTTTAACCTTAGATCTTAAATCACCTGTTCACACAAACAGCCAACAGGTCTACCTGCAATTGACCGAATTCACACCAAATAAGTTGGACCTCCTGGGGGTGGAGTCTCCACTCTCCCCTGTGTGTGACCTCAAGCGACAGCACATTTGCCACGCTTTTGAGGTCGCCCGGGATATGAGTGGCTCGCAATGACTTGAGTCACTGCTGACTACAGAGAAGGAGATGGCGTGTGAGTTGTTACACATGACGCGAGTGCACATCACATTGCCGGTTGATGTATGCTACTGTCGCCATGTTGTCCGTCGAGACCAACATATGCTTGTTCTGGCTCAACGGCCAAAGTCTTCACAGGGTGAGCAATACTGCCAGCAACTCAAGGCAGTTAATATGCCAATGCTGTTGTGGCCTTGTCTAGGAGCCGTTGACTGTGTGCCCATTGCACACGGTGCCCCAGCCATGCTTGGATGTGTCTGTGAAGGTAAGTTGAAAGCATGGGGATATACAGAATTACCCTTTAGTGATGGTCATTAATCAATTTCGGGGACAAAAGCATAGTGTCGAGGCTGCGGTTAGTCCCGTCTCTCCCATACACTTATTTTGGATACAAATTTGCCATCATATACCCAATACAATGCCATCAATACAACTTAATTATTAATACCACAGAGCCATCGGGAATGTTATTCCAGAGAGCTCATTATAATCTGATGTCGGGTCACTTAGGGCGGGAAAAGATACTGAACCGTGTAATGGCCCATTTCTATTGGCCGGCATTTGCGGAAATGTTCGCAGTTGTTGTGTGAAATGTGTGAATGTCAGCTGGTGAATTTGCTGGTGACCCCAAGAGTGCCATTGTGCACCCTTCCATTGATTGAGACCCCCTTCGAAAGAATTGGTATGGACCTCATTGGGCCATTAGAGTGGACAGCAGGTGGACATCTCTTTGTATTGGTTCTAGTGGACTATGCAACTAGGACTATGTATGTGGACGCTATAGTGACAGATGGTAAGTCCCTCAGGAAGCACGACCTGATCATCAAGTTCCTTAGAGGCACGAGGAGGTTGAATCCTCCTAGTCCACGCCTCATTCCCTCATGGAATCTCTCTGTGGTTCTGCTTGGCCTGTGGAGAGCCCTGTTTGAGCCCCTAGAGCTAATGGCTCTATCATTGAAGACTGCCCTCCTGACTGCGCTCATGTCCATCAAGAGGGTTGGGGACCTGCAGGCATTCTCTGTCAGCAACACCTGCCTGGATTTCGGTCCGGCGTACTCTCACGTGATCTTGGGACCCTGACCAGGCTATGTGTACAAGGTTCCCACTACCCCTTTTACAGATCATGTGGTGAGCCTGCAAGCGCTGCCCCAGGAAGAGGCAGACTCAGCCTTGTCGTTGCTGTGTCCAGTGCTCACTTTGCACATCTACTTGGACCACACGCAGAGTTTAAGATGCTCTGAGCAGCTCTTTGTCTGCTTTGGAGGACAGCGGAAAGGGAGGGCTGTCACCATACAGAGGATCACCCACTGGGCGATGCCATCGCTCTGGCATACCAGGCCCTGGATGTGCCACTACAAGCACACTCAACAAGGAGTGTGGTGGCCTACTGGGCCTTGACCAATGGTGCCTCTCTAGCAGACATCTGTAGAGCAGCGAGTTGGGCAACACCCAATACATCTAGATTTTATAATCTCCGGGTTGAGCCGGTTTCGTCCCATGTGTTGTCAGGTACGAACAAGTAAGTATGCAGGCAGCTGGCTGGGTGTACCACTTGCGTACAGTGCCTTTCCCCTCCCAGAGGGGAAGACGTGTGCATTTTTCCCCTATGCGAGTTCACAAGACGGTGAACCCTTTGCCTCCGGTCACCGTGTTTGTAGAGCTCCTCCCCTCTGGGTAGGACCTATCATGGGGACTTCTTCGACATGCAATACCGCCGGTCGGTAAGTCCACGTGATGTATTCTCCACACGTTACCTCCCCTTCGGGCAGGGTGTGGTCTCCGCTGTGAATTTCCCCTTGGGAAAAATGACACCGCACCCCCCCCCCCCCCCCCCCCAGGTCAGGCAGTCAGGTAGTGTGTGATCCATAGACATTTGGTGTGTGATGGCCAGTTTTTTTCTGTAGCCATTTACATAGTCAGTAGGTGTATGATACTTAGTATTTAGGAATCTGTTCAGATTTTAAAAGATGTGTAGGGTTATCCAGCCTTAAGTTGCTTTGAATAAAAGCATCTGGCAAATTTAAATACAGTATAGTGGCTTTGGTTTCTCAGGCTTGTCTGATTGCCATCGAAAACCAAGGATCAGCAGCCCTTATGTTAACAAAATTATACCAAACATAATCTCTCGATAGCTCACACCACAGCTAGGGGTTCATGTAACTGTCCAAACTCCTCATTAAGTTATTTTCAAAGGGAGATGTTGAAAGATATTGACATTGACTACCGACCCTGAACTTGAAGGCAAACAAACACATTCATAGAAGCTGCTGTAATGAAGACAGAAATCTCACCAGCCCACGCTGGGCCCGTATATATTTGGACAGTTTGACCTGTTTTATCTCCCCCAGATCCTGCATGATGTGACACACTCATTTTGTTTGATTTCAGGGACAAACTGAAAGATTCTTCATTGCTGCATGAGAATATTTCCTTTGAATTACAATGTGTTATGCTCATTTGATAAAGTGCTAAATGCACAATTCTAAAGTGCTGTGTATTTACAATGCTATTCTGATGAGACCATTTAAATTCACATCATATTAACACTTCTGTAACGTAACATTCTACAATGGGATGACATAAATCAGTTATCACTTGACATACAACACCATCCAAATAATATATTCTTCTATTATATTACAATCTCACATTAAAAGGTCGTATTTATGTTGCTATATGAAACAAAAAGGAATGTGCAAAGCCATTTTTGTGCATAGTAACATTATGCCATCAACAAAAAGGGTCATACTGTATCATGATAAATATAATTTCACTTGATAAAATAGAAGATTAATAAAAGTGTAATAAAACTGTTCTAGAAGAATGTGTCAGTTCCAACTACACTCAAAAAAGAAAATAAATTACACTATTGTTAGGTTTACAGAATCCTCTCTTGTTCATATTACTCAAAAATGCATGTAACCAAGTGAACTTAATGTAACTGAGTTGTTTCAATGTTTTCTTTCATTGAGCGGTTGCTGAGCTAACCATAGCATTAGTCACCAAAATGCACTCTGTATCAGTTTACATTTAACAAGCTTTCACTATCTAGTACATAAAAAAATATACATTTTGTTGGGTTTTTTTGTTGAGTTTTTTGTTAGCAAAATGCAGGCAGCGCAAAAGCACTGCTCATACACCCAAAATCCTGCAACTTCCATGTGCACCACTCTTTGCGGCAGGCACTGCGAGAGAGAAAAATATTTTATCTTTTTCTGAGCAGCTGCGGCAGCCACGTCTGGCTTAGCTAATAATTTAAATGCTTTATTCACAGCCAATAATACTAAATTTTACTGAGCTCATAGCTGCTGAATACATGGAAGAGGAATTTCCAGAGTAATATTATGCCTCAGATTTAAAAAAAAGCAATAAAAAGAGCTAGCGCTTGGGAGCTTGTGAGTGCGCAAGTTGGTTTGCCAAGTTAAATAAAGTGCAAAATTAAATGTAACTATATATCAAAAAAGGAAATGAACAGAACTCAGTGGGTCAAATCAAATCAAATCACTTTACTGTCACACTACCATATACACGACCATCATGTGCAACAGTAGGTGAAAGTCTTGTGTGCAGTACCGAGCAGCATAGCAGTCATGACAGTGACGAGACATATTCCAATTTAAAATAAACAACATATTTACACAACGCAATTTACATATCAAATGTACACATAATTACACAACACAATAATAATATACAATAGTACAGTAAAAAATACACACAATATAAAATGCACATACAATAAAAATAAAAAGTATATATATAAAAAAAAAAATATATATATATATATATATATATATATATATATATATATATATATATATATATATATATATATGCTGTAGTTGTATTGTGGAGAATATAATTATGACCGTCCAGTGTGAGATAATAGATTAATAAAGTATATTGATCATGAGATATCAAGTGTTCAGAAGTCTGATTGCTTGGGGGAAGAAGTTGTCATGTAGTCGGCTGGTGCGGGACCTGATGCTGCAATACTGCCTGCCTTATGGTAGCAGTGAGAGCAGCCCATGACTTGGGTAGCTGAAGTCTCTGATGATCCTCTGAGCTTTTTCACACACCGACTGTTATATATGTCCTGGATAGAGGGACGCTCACTTCCGATGATGTTGCTGGCAGTTCGCACCACCCTTTGCAGGTCTTTGCGGTTGTGGGCAGTGCTATTGCCGTACCAGGTGGTGATGCAGCCATTCAGGATGCTCTCTACACTGCTGGTGTAGAACCGTATGAGGATGTGGTGGTTCATTCCAAACGTCCTCAGCCATCTCAGGAAGAAGAGGCGCTGGTTAGCCTTCTGCACAACAGTCTCAATGTGGACGGACCATGTGAGTTCCTCAGTGATGTGGACACCGAGGAACTTGAAGCTGCTGACTCTCTCCACCGGTGCTCCATTAATGGTGATGGGGCTGTGTCCTCTGTCTTTCCTCCTGAAGTCCACTACAATCTCCTTGGTCTTACTGATGTTGAGGGAGAGGTTGTACAGGGGTGGGCTGAGAACACAGCCCTGCGGGGCTTCAGTGCTGAGGGTCAGTGATGAGGAGATTTTACTGCCCATTCTAACCACCTGACGTCTGCCTGACAGGAAGTCCAGGATCCAGCTGCACAGCGAGCTGTTTAAGCCCAGAGCCCGGAGTTTCACATCAAGCTTGGAGGGCACTATGGTGTTGAATGCTGAGCTGTAGTCTACAAACAGCATTCTCACATATGTGTTCCTTTTTTCCAGATGGGAGAGAGCAGTGTGTATTGTAGATGCAATGGCATCATCAGTGGAGCTGGTGTTGCGGTAGGCAAACTGCAATGGGTCCAAAGAGGTGGGCAGCACAGAGCAAATGTGATCTCTGATTAGCCTCTCAAAGCATTTGTTGACGATGGGGGTCAGAGCAACAGGATGCCAGTCATTTAAACAAGTGATTTTTGATTGCTTTTGTACATGCACAATGGTGCACATTTTGAAGCATGTGGAGACTACAGTCAGGGAGAGGGACAGGTTGAAAATGACTGTAAAAACACCAGCCAGTTGGTTCCCGTACGATCTGATGACACGGCCTGGAATGCCGTCTGGACCCGCGGCTTTACGGATGTTCACCTGTCGGAAGGATCGGGTTACATCCGCAACAGAGACGGAGAGTGAACCATCCTCTGTAGCGTCGGCCGCAAGTGCTCTCTCCGTGATGGCGATGTTAATTTTCCTCGAAACGAGCATAAAATGTATTAAGCTCATCCGGGAGAGAGGCAGCGGTGTTCACAGTGGAGTTTTTATTCCCTTTGAAGTCCATGATGATGTTAATTCCCTGCCACATACTTCTAGAGTTGGTGGTGTTGAAATGTTCTTCAATTTTGTGCCTGTACTGGCATTTGGCTGCTCTGATAGTGTTACGGAGGTCATAACTGGCTTGTTTATGCTCCTCTGCGTTCCCGGAATTAAAAGCAGAGGTTCACGCATTAAGTGCCACACAAACATCGGCGTTAACGCATGGTTTCTGGTAGGGGTAGATCCGTATTGTTTTGGTCGGAACAACGTCCTCTACGCACTTCCGGATGAAACACGTTACGCTATCAGCATAAACCTCGATGTCGTCATCAGAGGCAGACTGGAACATCTCCCAGTCCGCATGATTAAAACAGTCTTGTAGCTTGTAGAGTCTGATTGGTCTGACCAGCGCTGGATTGTTCTGAGGGTGGGTGCTTCCTGTTTCAGTTTCTGCCTGTAAGGGGGCAGAAGCAAAATGGAAGAGAAAAATGCAAAATGGAAAAATGATTTGCCAAATGATGGGCGAGGGAGGGATTTGTAGACATCCCAGCAAGGAGAATAGCAATGATCCAAAACCCAGTCCCCTCGTGTGTTGAAGCTGATGTGTTGGTGATATTTTGGTGCGATTGTTTTAAAATTGTCTTTGTTAAAGTCCTCGATAACAATGTACGTGGCCTCAGGGTGCGTGGTTTCCTGCTCACTTATACTCCCATACAGTTCCTTGAGTGCCCGTTCTGTGTCGGCTTGTGTGGGGATGCACACAGCAGTGAAAATGACTGCTGTGAATTCCTCGGGAGCCAGTCTTTCGCTCTGTCTGCATGGTCAACGGAGAAACCAGCGGGTTCGATGGCCGAGTCTGGAATCTCCACAGACATCCAGGTTTCCGTAAAGCAGATAACGCAGCATTCCCTTGTTTCTCATTGGAAAGAGATCTGCACTCCCAGCTCGCAGAGCTTGTTGTCCAGAGACTGAACATTTGCCATTAGTATACAAAATAGCTGGGGTCGATTTGCATGACGTCTTACTCTGATGAGTACGCCGGCTCTTTTTCCATTTTTCCTTCTGCTTTCCGTGGCCGGGCAGCCCAGACAAAGGGCTCCGTTGGCATGTTTAATGGGTTAATAAGTCTGGGTGTCATGAAGTCTTTGCTAGTCATAAACACACAAAGTATTTTACGAAATTCTATAAATAACAACAAATAATGTATTATTATGTGCAAAATAATGCATCAGATTCTCTTGTAAGCAGATCACAGCCATAGACAAATCAATAATAAACAAAAATGCCATTTTTATTTGTTTATCTCTTGTTGTTTCTCATGTGTCATATGTTCTAAACATATTATGACTTAAATTAACAAGTATTTATTTGATTTAACAACTATATGAACTTTAAAACAGTTAAAGAAACAACATGATCCCAGTTTAAAATGTGTTTGTTCCAACTGCATCTTAAAGGGATTAGTTCACCCACAAATGAGAATTCAGTAATTGTTTACTCACCCCTGTGTTGTTATAACACCATATGACTTTTTTGTTTTAATTAACACAAAATGAGAAATTCTTAGTGATGTCATCAGTGGCAGTATATAGTGACCACCTCTTCAAGCTTCAAAAGGACACAAAAGTATAATTCAGAAGTCTAAGTAAATTATTCCATTAGACTCATGATTGTATTGAAAGCATACGATAAGGTTTGGTGAGAAACAAACAGAAATCGAATGTATTATTTAGTAAAAATGTTCACTGATCATTGGTCTTCTGTGCACATTCATGAGTCTGCACACCAGCTTTAGAGCTCTTTGCATGAGAGCAACTGTAGTTACCAGTACTGCCACTCCCTATGCGCATATTACACAGTCTGCGTAGGGCATCAACTCCCTAGAGGGCACCATCTTACCTGAAGGGGGCACTATAATCTCCACCGGCTGCCCTTACACGCACATTATACCTAATTTAACAGCATGAGAGCAATCGCAGAATGCCTCGCGCTAGCACCACGTATCGATTTTGGACCGGTACCAATTCATTGTAGATGGGGTTACCGGACGCGACTGAGAATATAGAAACAAGCGATCGACAGAATGTCCTGTTGCACATTGCAGCTTCTAAGGATAAAAAACTCTGATTAACATAGAAAATATACATTTTATTGCGTATTCTTTGGCATCTGAGTAAGGCGCGGTGTGTCTACCTTCAGCCCCATCTCTCTGCTTGATGAGGACTCCAGTGAAATGCATCTTTTCTTCCACTACAAACCCTTCAGACATGTTTGCAAGTTCTGTTCTCTGGTTTGTGCGCAGCTATGGTGGATTTTCTGTTTTTAATATCACTTGTGGTCTTGTTGAAGTGAAACAAAACTAGTTTTTGCTTGAACGCCACATCTCGCGTGTGCTGCGTAACTACTGTTGCTCTCGTGCAAAGAGCTCTAAAGCTTGCGTGCAGACTCGTGAACATGCAGAAGAGACCAATGATCAGTGAACATTTGACTAAATAATACATTCGATTTCAGTTTGTTTCAAAACCTTATCGTATGCTTTCATAACACTCATGAGTGTCATGGAATAATTTATTAGACTTCTGAATTATCCTTTTGAATCTTGAAGATGTGGTCACAATAAATTGCCATTAAATGGCATCACTGATCACAATATTTTTTCCACAATTTCTCCCTTTGTGTTAAGATAAAGAAAGAAAGTCATATAGGGATATAACAACACAGGGGTGAGTAAACAATTACTGAATTTTATTTTTCTGGGGTGAGAGAAAGCAGGAAACACACGCTCATGTGAATATATTTCTAATTTCAGCTGCACGCAAAAGTTCAAATTTGGTTACCTGCAAATTTGTATGACAAGAAGTCATGTAACCAATACAAGATTGAAACATCACACACTAAGATTTTGGCTTAATATAAAGAATACAAATTTGAAAATTGCCTGTGATTAGTGTTACTGAAAAGTGAGTGGAATATTTGAAAATAATGTTATATGTTATATGTGACATATATAACATATATATATATATATATATATATATATATATATATATATATATATATATATATATATATATATATAATATTATTATTAAAACTAGAAGCTCACGAAAATAACATAATATCCTGTCTGTTACATAGTCTGAAGTAATTTTGCACACTCTAAGCCTAGTGTTGCCACAGATTAGTTGTAGTTGTTTTGTTTTTCACATGCAAAGATGTTTCAAAAAGCTTGTTTAGTTCCAAGGGTCAAAGAGAGGGTAGAGATTGGGGGGGGTTATGACAACTTTAAAGGTATAAACGGCAATACTTCTGGCACAAGAGTATCTTGTGGTGAAATGTTTTTTTTTAATAAAGAATCCACAAACTCCACTGTAAATCCTAACCCATCATCACCTGTAAACCCAATAAGTCACAACACTTACTTCAGATGACTGCTTTTCGCATTAATCCTGAACTTGCTTACAAACAGAAAGGAGATAAATCTCTCTGTCTCTCTCTCTCTCTCTCTCTCTCTCTCTCTCTCTTTCTCTCCCTGTGTGTAAGTGTGCACGTCCAATAAATAATATTCTGGAACTATCCTTGTAATTGTGAAAGTCTTTTTGCTATTTGATTGCTAGTTTGGGTACAGGAAACTGAAGATGTCCAATTGAGGACACATAAAGATGCAATAGGTGATCATCCACAGGAACAGAATCATGTGTAGCCCTTCCACGTCCCTGAAACACATATAAAAAGAAGGTAGAATGACACATACCATTGTATACATTAAACTGAGAAACAGAAATAAGAGGTCTATAATAGTGTAGAATGCAAATAAATGGTTGATTGATGTATAGCCTGCTGAAAAGGCCAGCTAATACCAGTATGAAGAAACATTCTGGTATATGCTGGTAAGTACTGGATTGGGGCTGATGAAGCTGGTCAAAAAGCATGACCTTTCTGGTAATGATGGATGGACCAAAGAGATTTTACTGATTAGGCTAGTTAAAAAGTTTGGTGGGGTCATCAGCTTACTAGCATCCCAACCCTGCTGCAAAATATAGGCTGGATGTCTGGTTTTAGCTGGTCGCCCAGCCATGTCAAGCTGGAAAGTTGACTAATTTTAGAGGAGTTTGGGGCAATTTTAGCTCATCAGGCTGGGAGACCAGCTGGCCTCCCAGATAAACCAGCTGAGCACCAAGCTTTAGCCAGCTAGCTATTTTTGTATTTTTTTCAGCAGGGATACATGGAACCAACATAACAAACACCAACATTTGCTCTTTTCAACAGGGAAATATGTGAAAATGCATAGTAGAATATAGTATGCAGCCTAACCTTGGTGTTTTTGATACTGTGTGTCCTCCAGTCTTCCTATCCACCAAACTTTGATTTGAAACACTGATTTGATCATATGGGTCATTATCCAATAGACTATTTAATATAGAATATTTCACTACACAAGGGAAATGGTCATCTACAACAGTAGGCTTATCTAAACCATTTTCCACCTGAACAGATGCACCATCACTGAAATTGTCAGAGTGAATATTTTTCATTTCTGAAGAAAGGTTCAAATCCAAATGTTCGTCACTAGATGATATGTCAGTCTTATCTGGGTTGTTTGCACCAATCTGATTTATCACCAAAGAGTTGGAAGCATTGATGTTAACTTCATAGTCATGCTGCTCTGGATCTGGAGGTGAAGTCTCTTCCAAGTCACATTTCCTCTGGGATACAAGGATGTTGTTCTCATTACTTGACCTCATCAGTATTTCCACTTCCACTAAATGTCTCTGTGTCTCGCAAAAATGACAAAAAGAGTTGTTTATTCCATTTCCTTGAGATTCACATTTACTAGCAACATTTAAATCAAAGTCTATTCCATGTTCATCCATAATTGCACTAAATTCAAAGTCTGCATTTGACTCAGAATCTAGTCCAGCTTCTTTATGGTCCAGATCTAAGATGTAGCTGTATGCATCCTCCTCATCTGAATCCAGCTCTGACATAGTAAAAACGCCCTGGCCTGATATCTCTAAACAGTTCCTGTAATCCGTCTGGCTCTTCATGCACTCTAAGAAGTCACAACATTGCCCCCTTGTGGAGTCAGAGAGGGATTGTCCATGTGTCCTGTTTGAACTTTTCATGGGGTGGAAATGTTCCGACACTGAATCTAAACCCATAAGTGAGATAGGAAATGACTGAGAGCAGGGCTCTGGAGTATGACACGTTTTATCCTGATATTTTAAACATGTAGAGGTCAGATACTGTGAATCTTCTTGGCTGGTCTCAGAAACATTATGGAGGCCTGTCAAAGCCTCAAGAGAGATTTTGGATGAAAAATCACAGCTGTCTGAAACAGCCCAAGAGCTGTCCCATCTTTCAATGGAGTTTGGTGTATCTCTTGAGGAATCTGTGGACGCATCGTCCTGTGTATGAGTGAATGTCATAAAATTAGCAATATTTTGACTAAAAAATGCTGGTACTCTAGGTAACATGTAAACATATATATTTTTTCATGCTAATTCATGACTCAAGAACAGTTCACACCAGTCCTTTGTGATCGAATGCCACAGAAGTTTCAAATATTCTTTTGAATCAAAATTGTTGGGGATCTGAAACATTTCTATAAAAAGAGGCTTAGCCTCGGAGTTGAAAAAAAAAACAACAACAACAAAAAACAGAGTGACTATTTGCACCAATGCAGGGGTAAATAGCACAGGTCACACAGAGCAGCTCTTTGCACCCCAATGGTCTATTGGAAACATAGAAATTTACGACAAACTGCATTGTGAGCATTGCTTCAGTGGTGAGTTGCCAGGGTATGAAATTAGAACCTGCCACCCGCCAAATGTGGGTATTTCACACACAGTGGAAGGGTAATTTTGGTCATTTACCCACAACTGTGGCAGAGGACCTGTAGACATCTCAGAATGACATATGACAAGAAAAGCCATCAGTGCGTGTGTCTGATTCGCTGTGTTCAGAGGTTATTGCCGCTTTGGTACTGACATGCAGCACAAGTGTGTCTTGCAGAACACGCATATGATGAGTTCTTAATATTTCTTCTGTCAGTCATCTGGGAACAATTTTCAAGAATAGTGTCATCAATGAGAATGCTGCATAATATATCAGATCGTCTCAGGATGCAACAACATTGGGACTATAGGTGAATTGTCATAACTCAGTACAACCTCAAAAATGTTTTTTGAAGAAGTTTATCCTCTGTGCTTGTCTAATCTTTTGTATGTTACAAATTTGTATTATCATTACGATAATAAAAATAATAGCCTGATTTAATATTTTATATCCTAAAATAACATTGAAAAAAATATAGATAAATGATATTATAATTTCTAACACCACAATTATATATATATATATATATATATATATATATATATATATATATATATAATTATATATAATATTTATCTAAGTATATTATATATAAATTCTCTCTCTCTCTCTCTCTCTCTCTCTCTCTCTCTGTGTATATATATATATATATATATATGGTACGCGATGTAGAAATGCAGTTGCAATCGAGTTTTATTCTTTTGATGAACTTTTTCATGCACAATACATGCAGTGGACTTTGTATCTAAACTGTTATTCGTATTTTTTGCTTCCTTGAAGGGCACTGCTGCAGGAAGGTACGCTACTCGAAAGCTCGTTCACAAATAAGGTGGGAAATGTATCTTTTCTTGGAGGGCCCACAAAACTGTCACATTCACAGGGTACATTCATACAGTAATGCCATGTTTTCTTCAGAGTACCCACTTCAAGGGCTCTTCAACTTGGAGTGAGTATAGGGCATAGGGAGGATCACCTGTGATTGGTTTCTGCCCCAATCTGCTGTAGCACGTGCCCTTAAAGGCACCTCCGCTTAATTTTCATAAACACGCCTGCGGTTTACACAAAATATAATTATAACACATTATTACTGTTATTGTGAGATTATGACGACATTTTAACTTTTATTTATTTAACTAATTTAATTTAATTGTTAAAATTTCTCCCCGTTTTCTGGACGACCAAAATGGCACCTTTAGATTTGTGAACGAAAGAGGGGCACCCTTATGTGCACGTCAGTTCAAGAGACTTTTGTGTGTGAAAATCGCAGGGGATCAGCAGTTACAGAAATACTCAAACCAGCCTGTCTGGCACCAACAATCATGCCACGGTCAAAATCACTGAGATCATTTTTGAGATTTTTTCCCCATTCCGATGGTTGGTGTGAAAATTAACTGATGCTTCTTACCCGTATCTGCATGATTTAATGCACTGCACTGCTGCAACATGATTGACTGATTAGATAATCGCACGAATAAGTAGATGTACAGGTGTACCTAATAAAGTGCCCAATGAGTGTGTGTTTGTGTGAGTATATATATATATAAATATATTAGAGATGAACCAATTTATTGGCCAAACATCAGTATCGGCCGATATTCACCTTCTTGACTGCCATCAGCCTATTGGCAAATACGATGTAATTCACCGATGGCAGTGGCCGATGTTTATCTGTTTATATGCGTTGGTTATTTGCGGTCGACTTGGACTACCCAGCTGCAGATTCATATAAGATCCAACAGGTGGTACTTTAATACCAACACCAAAGTGTTCTGGACTATGAGTAGCATTCATGTAACTATTGGCTAAAGCATTTCTTCCAGTAACCGTTCAGACAGACGCGTTTTCACGCTAAAAAAGCAAAACGCACCACAACGAATAGAGCAGAACACAGGAGTCTCGAGACGCGTTTATCAGTTGAAGATGTTTTTTTTTTTTACTTGACACGGCGTCAAAAAATGCTACGCTCCCGTGAGAGATGCTAAAAACACAGTGAAACGTGACACAGTTGTCAGAAGATGATTCAGATGAGAGAGCGCTCTGAGCGAATTGTACTGAATCATGAAATTGCAAGCCCATTTGGCCAATTCACTGAAAAGAACCAACTCAAAATAATGATTCATTTGCAAATTGGGCATTGCTTGTTCTTTTAAAGAGCCAATAGAAATTTGTGATTCAACATTTCATGATTTGTGAAATAATCTGAGTAAATATTTTTCAGGTAAGTCGGAGCGCTCATGGTACACACAGTGCATACGGCCGTACAGCTGCAGGTGCCACTGGGCACTCTCTTGCAAAAGTAGGGGAAGGTATTTCTTAAGAGGCCCATGTTCAGCCCCATGTTTCAACCTACTGTAAGTTTGTGCTTAATGGAAACACAAGAACTTTGTATTCTGTATGAAAAACTCAAGAGCTGAATAGCCCTATTTATGTTTGTATTTATGAATTATTTATCTTTTATGCAAAAATATGTTTTGTTGGGCTATGTATCTTCTCATTGAGTAGGCAGATGTACAGTATAGCAGTCTAAAAAGGAAGAATCTGCCATGTGAAAGAAGGTTATATTAAACATTGTATTTGTATGATTTAATTTGTGCTCAAAGATAGTGTGATGCAGGGCTGAAAGATTAAAAACAGCCAATTCATTTTTAATAATGAAGATTTCTTTGTTTCACTGGCACAAAAGGGGGATAAGAAAAAAAAAAGAATCGGTATAGGCCAAATTGTTATTATAAACAACGTTATCGGCCCAGAATTTCACAATCGTAGTGGCTGGGAAAAATCAAAGTGGCTGATAAAATTGTGGATTCACTCGCCACTGTGACTGCTGGGCAAAAAACGTAATTTCATACCACGTGTGGGACGTAACGCCGGTGAGATGGTGCCTTTTCGATTCCGATATGATTCTGCGATTTTCACACTTTATTCCATTCTGGTTCCTGTCTCCTCTCTTAATATTTAACTTAATACTACTTATAATAATTAATAAAAACTTAAGGTAGTTTTACTATAGTAATACTGTAGTAGCCATGTATTTATTTTTTTGGCAGAAACTATAGATTTTATGTAATTAACAATGGTGTTACTATTGTAATATGGTGTTGTTTAATTATGTGGTTACTATGATTTTACATCAAAATACCATGGTGATACTATGGTTAGTGTAGTTGTAACAACCTTAAACCGGAGGTTGGACTAGAATCCATTTTGCAGAAGAGTTTAATGAACACATCCAAATCAGTAATCACAAATGTAGTAGGTAATACAGACAGAGGTTGGCAACAGGTAATCAATCTAAAACAGTAAACAATACAAAAGGGGTAATAATTCAAGAACGTAATTCCAATAAACAGGCAGAAGATCATAACATGTAAATCGCAATGTTGAGGGAGTGTGCATGTCTTATATACATAATAGACAGGAAGTGACATGGCAGGAACTGATGTGTCAGGAAACAGGAAGTGACAGAGTTCAGTATTCAGGTGAGGGCTCCCTCTGGTGGACGAGAGACCACTCAGATGTTACAGAAGTGAAACCATAGTTAATTTTTGTTAAGGTAGGTTAGGTTTAGGGTTTGGTTTAGTGTGTCTGTGGGACTCTAAATAAATGTATTAAACACAATGCAGTGATGCCCCTATACTTTATGTTGGTACAGTATTTAATTATGGGTGCAAATAGTATCTACCTCTATTTTTACAGGGGATGGGGTGCAAATAAAATGTGCCATTATTTGCACCAGTGTGCAAATAGAATCTGCAAAATAAATAAATAAATAAAAGAAAGAAAAAATATATAAATAATCATAGCAGTAGGGTATTTCCATGTGAAGTTAATTTCCATTAATATTTTGGAGTTCATAGAAATGCATTGTTTATTTTTAAATGTTATTATGCATGTTCTTTCCTGTTGAAAATTCTTGGAGTGAACAGGCCTTCAAACTTGTTTTTCTTGAGTTCTCTGGTTACATTAATGCAGTCATCTGTTTTTTTTTTTATTGTTTTACTTTTTTAAATATTCATTTAAGATTTTGACTATGCATATGAATATTCAAAGAATAAATTTTGACTATATATATATACACACACACACAAGCACATCCTTACCATGTCATGGCCTGGACAACACTCAAGAAACTGGGCCACATAGGTGATGACACACTGCTCATCTGGTGAATGTACAGCTATATCTATACCAAAATACCAAAATAACAGCAATCAATAACAGTCAACCAACCAAACACAGCCACTTATAGCTATGATCAGGCTTGCTTTGAAAAAACATTTCTGCTTATTTCCCACCACTTACAATCACAAAACCGATAAAATAATTTAGCTATACAATTCACAGACAATTTATCTGGTAGAACTTGTAATGCAATTCTGCAGTAAAATACTGTCAACTGTTTTAATTCCTGTTTATTCCTGAAGTGTGAATGCAGTTAAAACAGCAAATCAGTATGCTCTAGAAGGTACAAACAATACACAGCCAATCTTTAAACTAAACTAAAGGAAAAACTGAATTGCAAATTAAATGTGTATGTTGAGTTACCATCTAGAGCCAGAAGTGGAGGAATCCCCAGCTGCTCATGTGCCACTGTGAAGGCTGTCTCCATATTCTGTCGGGGCTCAGAGGACAAACCTTTCCGCATGTCCATAAACGCAGGACAGAATGATTTAACCAGTGCCAGAAATGCCAAACCACTTCTCCAGCTTTTACCAAAATCATGAATTTCCACACCATATCTAAGTAAAAACATTTAAATGGCATTTACTGTCAATTACAAAAATTCATACAGTTCGTTTCAGACCCCTTGAAAACAAAATTGAAATTTTGTAGCTTTTCTATGTCTAATACACCTGTTGAAACCATCTATATGCTAATGTATCATTTAGCATTTCAAAAGATCTTTAACTAGATAGTTTGCAATGAAAAGTCTCTATAGTGAATTCATAAACAAATGCATTAGGCACTTACTTTGCTGTGCAGTTCTGTGTCCAGCTAAGCAGAGTCTTTATGGCTGTACCACGGTACTTGAGATTTTGAGATGACCTTTTGCCTTTTAAGGCTAGTAGAGAGCCAAAAGTGTCATCTCCAGGTGGTGTTGGGGAACTACAACAGGAAGATTCACTGCCACAAGGTAATGACAGAAGACTTACGGTAGAAGAAAAATTCCTCTCCAGGTTACCTGTGACCTGCTTAACCTTAAAATGGGGGGAAATAGATGAAATGTCCAGACATGAAAAATATGATTCAAAATTTTTATTTCGACAAATTCCACATTTAAATTTCATGACTTGTCCCCAAATTGGGTTTAATGCACACTTTTGTATAATTTCTCCATAACCTTAAAATGGGGCAGTTATTGTCAAATATAGTATAGGTTAGTTCACCTAAAAATGACTTTTTCTCTGCTGCTGAACATAAACAAAGATTTAGAAGTAAATTTCAGCTTTGTTGGGCCAAACAATGCAAGTGGTGACCAAATCTTTCAAGCTCCAAAAATCACATAAAGTCAGCATAAAAGTAATCCAAACTACTCCAGTGGTTTAATATGTCTTCAGAAGTGATATGATAGATGTGGGTGAGAAACAGATCAGTATTTAAGTCCTTTTTACTATAAATCATGATTTTCACATTCTAAAAGTAAAAGTGGAGATTTAAATAAAAAACAAAAAATTTATGAAATATTGGTCTGTTTCTCACCCAAAGTGATTGAATCACTTCAGAAGACACATATTAAACATGATTATAATTCATGATTATAATTTACCTGATAGTACACAATGATGTTCCAGATTAGCCTGAGAACAACTGAAGGATTACCATCTGCAATGTCATTAGCATCAATATTTGTAAGGCTCACCTATGGTGGGAAAATAAAATACTGTAAAATATTTAATTCTGAGGCAAATACTTTCTGGACAACACATTTCCCATAAAAAAACATGACTTACATTTCTATCCTCGAGGAAATTCAGCACCTTTGAAATATTGTTTAGTCTGAAAATGCGATGTGGAAACGGCCTGAATCTATCAAGCTAAAGAACATTGATATGATCAACAAAGGGAGTCACTGGTTTATTGTAGTTCAGTGTAATATGCGTACAGTATGTGATGTCCATAGTCTCACCATATTACAGCCTGATAGTTCCTCTAGGAGAACCATGAGAATCTTTCCATCCTGTACTTCAGTGAATAATTCATGAACCTGCAAAGGTGGGTCACACTACAACACAGAAAGACACCTAAATGAAAGTTACTTACTTGTGTTGCAGTAACATGCCTACTCCTTGTATATATTTAATGCAAAAAAAAAAAAAAAAATACATATAATTTTGTGCAATAGATCAAATTGTCTAGGCTTTCTGTTAATTATTAAAGGAATAGTTCAACCAAAAATCTAATTCTCTCACCATTAACTCACCCTCATGCCATCCCAGAGGTGTTTGACTTTGTTTCTTCTGCAGAACACAAACTACGATTTTTAATAGAACATCTCAATTTAGTAGGTCCTCACAATGCAAGTGAATGGGTGGAAAAATGTTGAAGCTCCAAAAAGCACATAAAGGCAGCATAAAAGTAATCCATAAGACTCCAGTGGTTAAATCCATGTATCCAGAAGCAATTTGATAGGTGTAGGTGAGAAACGGATAAATACTTTGCTATAAATTATTTTCCCAGCCTCATCTCATCTGTTTCTCACCCACACCTATCATATCACTTCTGAAGACATTAATTTAACCACTGAGTCATATGGATCACTTGTATGCTTACTTATGTGATTTTTGGAGCTTCAAAATTTTAGCACCCATTCAATTGCATTGTGTGGACCAAAAGAGCTGAGATATTTTTATATAAAACCTTCTTTTGTCGTATTTCTGTGAACTATCCCTTTAATTGTGCATATGTTAATGCAAAGTGTAATTTTGTCAAATGTTTAAAGGGAAAAGTTTGCCCAAAAATAACATTTCTGTCATCATTTACTTATGTTATAGACTACATTTATGACACATTTGAGTCTTTTTAAAAATGTAATATCAACTGCCATTGTATTGAAAAGACGG
Source organism: Moxostoma hubbsi (assembly GCA_032164185.1). Classification (NCBI taxonomy): domain Eukaryota; kingdom Metazoa; phylum Chordata; class Actinopteri; order Cypriniformes; family Catostomidae; genus Moxostoma; species Moxostoma hubbsi. The sequence continues at coordinate 11,153,916 of JAVLUX010000031.1, read as the reverse complement.
ACCAGGATATTCATTAAAACATCTCTATTTGTGGAAGATTAAAAAATAGTCATATAGGTTTGGAATATAGGTGAGTAATTTGTGACAGAAGTTTCATTTTTGAGTGAACTATTCCTTTAAAATGTCAGTAGAAAGAAATACCCACTCTCTTCAAATGCATGTTTATCCATTTGGTAAAGGTTCTCTCTTGAACTGCTTCCTTCTTATCTGTAACAGAGAAATCAAATTCAGCCTTTTTCAAGAGACTATATCGTCAGTTTTATTTGTGCAATATTGTAGCACTTTTCACGATACACTGTGCATTGTTTCAAAGCATGTTTACAGAAAATAGTCCCTTAAAACTCGTAACCAAGATTCAGCATTGGGGTAAAAGTTCAAATATTCTCAAGCACTGTATTTAACATGCTGTCATTTCAGTAGAACATTATAATAAGGTCAGAGCAGGTGAGAACAAGTATTAGCAGGTTCACTTTCATTTGAGGGATTATTGAGTGATGAACTGACTGAAAGGAAGTTTGTGCTTAAATAATTTCATCTTCTTTTTAACAGTTAAAGTGTTGATTATTCGCAATTACATTTTCATTTTCGAAGATGTAGTAACACTTTACAATAATTACATTTTTAAATGTTGTACCATGACAACATTCCCATGATAATGATAATACATTAGGTTGAAGCCATTAAAACAATTTTTTTAACCACTCCACATATTTAATATTAGCAAACTATACTTTTGGCGAGTTATTTAGGACATCTACTTTGTGTATGACACAAGTCATTTTTCCAACAATTGTTTACAGACAGTTTGTTTCACTTTTATTTGACTATATCAAAATTCCAGTGGGTCAGAATAGTACATACACTAAGTTAACTGTTCCTTTAAGCAGCTTGGAAAATTCCAGAAAATGATGTCAATCCTTTTGACAACTAGCCAATTAGATTCTGATTCTGAAGTGTATTGAATTGGAGGTGTACCTGTGAATGTATTTTAAGGCCTACCTTCAAACTCAGTGCCTCTTTGCTTGACATCATAGGAAAATCAAAAGAAATCAGCCAAGACCTAAGAAAATTCTGTCTGGCTCATCTTTGGGAGCAACTTCCAAATGGCTAAAGGTACCTCATTCTGTACAAACAATAGTATGCAAGTATAAACACCATGGGACCACGCAGCTTTCAGGAAGGAGATTAATTCTGTCTCCTAGAGATTAATGTAGTTTGATGTGAAAAGTGCAAATCAATCCCAGAACAACAGCAAAGGATCTTGTGAAGATGCTGGAGGAAGTGGGTAGACAAGTATCTATATCCACTGTAAAACATGTCCTATATTGACATAACCTGAAAGGCTACTCAGCAAGGAAGAAGCCACTGCTCCAAAACTGCCATAAACCAGACTACAGTTTGCAAGTGGACATGGGGACAAATATCTTACTTTTTTGGAGAAATGTCCTCTGGTCTGATGAAACAAAAATGGAACTGTTTGTCCATAATGACCATCAATATGTTTGGAGGAAAAGGGTGAGGCTTACAAGCTGAAGAACACCATCCCAACTGTGAAGCATGGGGATGGCAGCCTCATGTCGTGGGGGTACTTTGCTTCAGGAGGGACTGGCACACTTCTCAAAATAGATGGCATCATGAAGAAGGAAAATTATGTGGAAATATTGAAGCAACATCTCAAGACATCAGCCAGGAAGTTAAAGTTTCGTAGCAAATGGGACTTCCAAATGGACAACGACCCCAAGCATACCTCCAAAGTAGTGGCAAAATAGCTTAAGGACAACAAAGACAAGGTATTGGAGTGGCTATATCAAAGCATCTCAATCTGATAGAAAATGTGTGGGCAGAACTGAAAAAGCGAGCAAGGAGGCCTACAAACCTGACTCTGTCTGGAGGAATGGGCCAAAATTTCGGCAACTTATTGTGAGAAGTTTGTGGAAGGGTACCCGAAATGTTTGATCCAAGTTAAACAATTTAAAGGCAATGCTACCAAATAATACTAAAGTGTATGCAAACTTCAGACCCACTGGGAATGTGAGGAAAGAAAGAAAAGCTGAAATAAATAATTTTCTCTACTATTATTATTTCACATTATTAAAATAAAGTAGTGATCCTTTAACTGTCATAAGGCAGGGAATGTTTTCTACAATTAAATGTCAGAAATTGTGAAAAACTGAGATTAAATGTATTTGGCTAAGGTGTAAACAAACTTTTGACTTCAACTGTATTTTGGGTGATGCATCAAAATCCTGTACATTTTCAAAATATATCTAAATATGTTATCATTTAAAAGTAAATGCACATTGTTCTTCTTAAAGGTGCATCTCCTCTATTTGTGGAACAACCTTCAAGTTAAGACAGGCTGAATTTCGTTTTAATCATTGCGCAATCCCAAATATTAGGCTATATGCTCCGAATTTTTTGTGCGTAAAGACGATACATTATGAGAAATCTCAATTAAATTCATCATGCATACAGCTGACAAAACATTATTCATGGAACTGTCAAGTTTATCTTTTCTACCACAATAAAATGCTTTGTCGCATCTCGTACCTTGTAATCTTCGTGTGCACTTCCCAAGGTCTGTAACAATACGTCCATCTCTCTTACTCCACTCGCCCTTTCGTTGATTAAAAGTTGAGGACATCCTAAACAGGACAATGCAGTCTCCTGTCCAGAGAAATGGTTGCTAGTGTGCCCCTGTGGAACAGAGAATATTATAGAATTGAGGAGGATATGCATACATAAGTTTAAGTGTGTGTCTGTGTGTTCTTGAGCGTCCTGCTTGCCAGCACATGCCCGTCTCTTCAACATTTACACCTGTGTTTACCTGCGATATCTCCTCAGAGCCTGAAGCTAAATGTATTTTGCTGCTGGATGTTTTGACAGTTTACTTATTAACATTTAAATAAAACAAGTTGCTTGACCTTTTGTTTGTTCATTGACTATAATTTGAAATGTGTTCAAGTTTTCTTTACTAGGTAAAACATTTCATCTATAAAAGAGAAATTGCACAATGCCAAATAATTATGCACAAAGATAGATGAATTATCACACACAGAAGCCATTACACACTCTGCCCTGAAGAGTCTCACAAATGCAATGTTTTTAGTAACAGTGAGACTTTGCTGGAAATATTTTGATACATAGGTGGCAACAGGCCCACAACCAATTTAGATACTCTAAAATGTGCAGCTTTCTGAGGTTAATGAAGACAAAAAATTACTATATGCACTCAACCATGTGGTAATGAAAAGTTGCCTATTTAGCTAGTATTGATGCACATTGAAAAGATATCACTTTGTTTGCACTGGTGTAAATTCTGCAAGAAAATATAGCAGGGTTCCCCAATTAGATTTCCCTAAGGGTTAGTCAAGGGCCATGACCATCAATGTAATGACAAAGTGTTTGTGCTGCTGCTGCTATTATTATTATTATTACTATTACTACTACTATTGTTCTTTTTTTAATAATTATTTTATTATTTATTTTTCTCAGTATTACAAGCCTGTTTTATTTATTCAAACAAATATGAACAATTTGTTTGTATACAGATACACAAAACTACACAACTTTACCTACTGGGAAAAGAAAAGAAAAAAGATTTTTACAGATTCAAGTAGATAAAAGTTTGTAGACAATCTTTAGGTTGGCTAGAAAAACCATGGTCTTAAAGTTTAAGAGATAGATAGATAGATAGATAGATAGATAGATATCTATAGATAGATAGATAGATAGACAGATTACTTGGTTGCTAGGGTGATCCTATTTGGCAGTTACCAGGTGATACTAATAAGTCTCCTTACTACCCTGAGTCAAATGAATGAAACCGGAGATCTCTACGATGTTATAGTGCATAGATATGTGATTTGATACTTGGTTGCTATGCAGTTTCCAAGGTGATACTCAAAATGCTCTCGGAGATCTCTACGATGTTATAGTGCATAGATATGTGATTTGATACTTGGTTGCTAGTTTCCAATGTGATACTCAAAAGGCTCCTTGCTACCCTGAGTCAAATTAAATAAACCAGTATCTCTTCAATATTCTGGTGCAGATATTTGTGATTTGGAACTTGGTTGCTAGGCAGTTACCAGGGTGATACTCAAAAGGCTCCTTGCTACCCTGAGTCAAATGAATGAAAATGGAAGTCTCTACGATGTTCTGGTGCAGAGATGTAGGATTTGTTACATGGTTGCTATGCAGTTTCCAAGGTGATACTCTAAATGCTCTCTGCTAACCTGAGTCAAATGACCGAAACTGGAAGTCTCTAAGATGTTCTGATGCGGAGATATCCATCTAAGCTAATTTGAATGGAAGTCAATAGGTTTTGGTGCACTAAATGATGACAGACAGACAAACAGAGAGAGAGGAAGGACAGAGAGAGAGGAAGGAAAAAATTACAAATAGAAAGAAACAGATATAAGATGTGTCTTGTTTCGAAGGCTGCATGCTAGGTAGGATGCATCTTTTGAAGGCTGCAATATACTGAGTGTCCTCTTTTAAACAAGCCTCGTTTAAATGAGATGACCTTCGTAGGACAAACGGAAACAGAACGTAACATGGTTGTTATGACAGCACGCCACTCTTTCACAAAAAAGTGAAAAGAAACTAGATTTTACTGGTGTACTTTTAGTCTATAATACTTTATTTTAATTATATATTAATATAATTATACATATTATATACTCTGCACCCATCTACTGAGGTACTTCAACTTGGGAATTAAAATTACTTGAGTTTGAACATCATGTTTACGGGCAAATTGGCATAATTTTTTAGACAAATTATGTTCATTTCCATTGAAACAAAGAATTGTAGATGTTGAGTGCCCATGAAGGATACACCTCATGCATCCACAGAATTCCTGTTAAAGAAGTTCTCCCTTGAAGTGTCCTACTCGCTTTTCCTGCTTTTCCCCACATAGCTAACATTAGACTGCTTGTTGTCTTGGCTAGCTAGCTAATAACATTAATTTACTGATTAGCTTACAAAGCACAAATTTGAAAAGTTAAAAGTTAAAGTTAACTCTTCATCTCCTCCCACCGTTCCAGAAAAGAAGTGTGAAGGTGCCTCCACGACTACTTCACTCAAAGAAGCTGTCAATAACAGCTGTCAATCATGAGGTCATGATTTGATGCCCTTTTTATAGCATCAAATAACTAATTAAAACCAAACTTCTCAGAAAAATTAACACTTTGAACACAGCAACGTGAGAAGGACTACCTAAAATGACACAAACCATCTTTGGGAAAATGTATTTGAGGTGATCTTTGATTTTTTAGTTTGGCTCATGTCCCATCCGCTAACATGGAGGGGGTTTATGACCTATACTAAAGCCAGCCACCAGAGGGCGATCGAGATGTTTTGGCTTGACTTTTGGAGAGCTGTCATATCGTCCATCTCTATATAGTCTATGGTATAGACCATATAGAGATGGACGATGGGGATGAGGAACCATGCTATATGGTCTGCTGTTTTTTTCCAACTTTATTCAGATTTGTATTGTGTAATGTAAATTATTACACTATTGTGACGTTATACAGATCCACTGGGAGCTGAAGGTCATTTTGAACACTGTAGGATTCACAGATAAAGTTGCCTTATATATTGCATTTTAAGTTTGAGATAAGACTACCTACATTGCAACCCCCAAAATTTTTGTTGGACACTTATGTATGAATATCATTGCATACTATAACAAAATATCAAGCCAAGTGGCATTTATTTTTAAATTAAGAAACATAGTGAAAGCAAACATTTCACAACAAACAAATTTAGGACAAGTCGATCAGGGGCGGACTGGCTATCGGCCAGTTATTATCCAGCTGATAATTTTTGCAGCAAACTTTACAGACTGGGTAGCCATCAACATTGATGGTGCTTCGTGGGTCTTTTACATAGCCAAGTAATCCCACACAGCGGAAATCAAGGCTCGCCCGGACATTTCTGTATATTGCGCTTGTGCTGTACTTCTGATGTGCTAGTGATGCGACATGAGGAAGGCGCAATTTAAAGATTTATTTTATCTAACCAAGTTTATATGATGTGTAAACGTCGCAGATTCTGTCTTAATTAAACTGACTCAAAAAATGTCTTTATCTTCAAGCAATACCATCAATGAGAAGATTTTAACGTAATAAAAAACATCCATTTTAAAACCGAGGTATATTGTGCAACCTTGAAACAGTTATCTCTACTACCTACATGGCAGGAAAATTGCGATGTACATTTTTTTTATTAGATAGTTGTTCAGGCATTTTGACTCTAGTCAGTCTCCACTTTACATTAGCTGCACAACGTGTGTTCTGCACATCTGATTGGCCAGGTGTTTCGACCAAACCATTTAACAGCGGGGAATGGGGATCAGAATCAGATGGTGAAATGTGTTTTAAAAACAAACAAAAAATGTATTTATCATGTAAATACATAAAATTTTCTGCGATACAAGTCAGTAAGTAAATTGTTTACTTAATCCCATTAAGGGTCAACCATAGACCTTTGCCAGGGCCCCCCTGGGCCTTGGGTCATCTGTACCCTTTGACCCCCCTCCCCTGCCTGGGCCTTAAGGGGTATTATTAGCTATATATTTTGGGGGAATTTAAGAGAAAAAAAAACAAAAAGCAAAACACCAAACAACTAGTAAAAATACTGTTTTAATTGCACATTTTATTGAATAACAGATCTGGCATGCAACAGCGAATTATAAGGTGTTTGTACATTTTGGAATATGACAGGCTTGGGAAAAACGTATTCCAGTTGCAGAGGCTTTCGAGATTCATTCAGCAAAAGTAATCAAGCTTCCATTAGAATCAGGAGGAACCTATGGATGAAAAGAAATGTGTTATTGTTAGTTAGGAACCCAGTGTGCTATTTCTTATCCACAACAAAAGATTAAACTGTGGCAACTCGAAGTGTCTGAAAGGTTCGCTTCTCCTGCCAGACAATATCTGATTGCCGCTGCTTTGTTCTGCCTGTTTTTAGATGGGTAAAGGTACACAGCAAACCATCACCGCCGTGGTCACAGAACACGGTGTGTTGAAAGAATATCGCACGTAAACTTCGGAGTCTGGGGAAGTCACGCCTTTTGCTTCTTCTGTTTAATCTGTGCAGCGCCGCTGAGTCTCCAACCACTGCAGACAAGAGACCGAACAGAGGGACTGCACTGCTTTAAATCTGTATAAAATGTTTTGTAAGCGGTACTTACACACTGCTGATACTTTAAGAAAAACATGGTGTAAGACTCTAGCACGCTGAAACAAATTCGTCCACCTCAAATACGAACTACAGCTAAATGGACACCGAGTACGAACCGGAAGAAATCTTAACACGCGTACTCTAACCGGATGTAAACGCCTCCACTATTTAAGTCATAAAATGAAAAACGAACCATTTGACGATTCATGTAATAGTATTATTATTATTATCGTTATATATTTTTTTTAATAATATACAGAACCATAATTAGACATCAAATTACGATAAAAGACTACGCTAAAAACAACTTATGTTAAATTCACGACGGACACAATACCCGACCAATCACAGAGGTTGAAAATAAATACGAGACCCAATATATTTCAGCCATTGTGTGTTTATACTCGAGGGGGTGGAGCTTATTGTCACTGCGTTACAACAGCGAGGCTCACTGGCGTCTGTAAAAGGAAGTGACAAACGTAAACTTAAAGCTTTCTAAATCTTCGCCAAGTCATTCAAACTTGTACAATGAACAGCATTATTACATCGGCAGCTCGGTGCCTTCGATTAGGGTTGTGGCATTACCGAGCAGCGCAGAATAATGGAGAGCTGCTGTCCGGTTGGGCCCGACTCATGTGCTCCGAAGCGGCCCAGAAGAATCTGGCGGAGATGGTGAAGAAGGACAAAGTGGTCGTGTTCATGAAAGGCACCCCTGCACAACCCATGTGCGGCTTCAGCAACGCCGTGGTCCAGATCCTCAGGATGCACGGAGTCGATAATTATGCTGCTTATAACGTGCTTGATGATCAGGATATTAGACAAGGTCAGTGGAGATCCGAACGGTCGTTGCTCAAGTTGATGATTGTGATCGAGTTAATGGGAGAGGCATTCAAAGCTTAAGTGACCTGACAAAGTAGCTACTCACGTGGAAAGTGAGCTGTAAACTGTACGGTCACTATGCAGATGTAGTTTTGGGTCTGTAATTGGGTCACTGACAAATATGGTGGTCCGAGGTGATAAAAATAAGATCTATTTGAAAAGTCTTGTTTAAAGTACGTTACGTTAATGAAGTCATCTTTAACGTCATGTGGTATAACTATAAAGTGAAATATTTTCTTTGCGTGTTAAACACATTAGTTTACGCAGCTTAGTCAGTACGTTCTTAAAAAGTTTTCGCAGGGTTCACAAGACTTATAAAAAAAGGTCAAACTATTGATAAAGTTAAAGAAAAATTACCTTTTTGTCACATTGCTATAAAATGGCAACCTACATGTTAGTTACACCACATAACTTCGATTTGATGGACAATAATTGTTCAATTATTGATAAGTTTATAATAATATTGTTTCACTGCTTATAAAAACTATATTAGAATAAAATAAAACGTATTGTGCACTACACATGCCAACATCTCTCTGTTACTTGTTTGTTTTTTTATTCAGCTTTTAATGAGACTTAGTTTTATTTTAGCATATTTTGTTTTTGTTACACTTTTTTTTTTTTTTTTACTTTACGCCCAGAAACAAATATCAAAATGTTTTTGAACACAAACCAGTAATTGAAAAAACTGTTTATCATATAATAAGTGTATTAAAATAATTGTTTTGTGTGAATTACCTTTGTACTTGTACAAGGTGCACTTGGAATTTTTTTTACACATGTCCTCTTGGGCCTGAGTGCAGCATCATTCAAATGTAATAGTTTTCAATTACCAATGTAATTTTAGAAAATCACTATTCACAGTCAGACATGATTAATTTACTCCATGAGAGAAATTGTACAATAATAGGGTGGTTACTGAGATTAAGTGAGTAGTATTCGGCTTTTCATGTGATTCTAACATGGCTGCCCCCATGGGGGACCTTCCATGTAAAATAAAACCACTTTTATAAGGTTACTGATATAACTGGAGTTCTCATCTCAAGTGAGTGCGCCTAATTTTATACATAAAATTAGAAAATAAAAGATCGTAACATCATTGACACAATAGGAGAAACTTGGATATAAGCTGTTGGATATACTTGATATAGTTGGTGAGAGGCCAGTACATCAAATGTAGGATAACGGCAACAGCAGGTTTGTCCACTCTGATAGCTTTTATCAGTCTTGTGCAGCAGTAACAAAAAAAGGGGCGTTAACCTCATGACTGAGGTTGGTAGTTTCCAACAGTACTGTTTAGATTCCATAGTGGAATTAAAAGCGAAGTAGTCTTGGTACAAAAAAATATATATATATTTCTAGAGCTGTGTAATGGTTAATCATCCAAAATTATTTGTATTTGTTACTAACATCATGTGACATTCTTTCCCCTTAAAAGGAATAAAGACTTTCTCCAACTGGCCGACGATTCCACAAGTGTTCTTCAATGGCGAGTTTGTTGGTGGCTGTGACATTTTTCTTCAGATGCATCAGAGTGGCGACCTGGTAGAGGAACTCCAGAAATTGGGCATCAGATCAGCTCTGCTGGATCAAGAAAAAGAGTCCAAGTAGGAGTCTAGTTGGAAAGACGGGTCTGCAAGATGGGTCTTTGGGGTAATTCTCCATTGACATAAACCTCAAAAAGGTTGACTTGTGAGGGTGACTTGACCTGCGGAATAAACTGCCCTCGGATAACTGAAGGAAGTGATGGCAAACAAACTGAATCCTGTAAAAATCACTGTAAAACACTTGACATAGAATCACACCACATTTTCTGCAGCATATGTTTGTCTTGATTTCAGATATGCTAATGTTAGATGACTGCTTATTTAAAATGTTGTATTTTGAAATATATTATGAAGTGTATTTTAGATGTCCAAATTTTTTTTGTCAATAAAATATATTAAACCACCCGTAGTTTGAAACTAAAGCTATTGGGTGTGTCTTGCAAGATTATGAATTCTGTGTATCTGATGTCCTTTACAAAAAATGTAGTTGATTTTTCTCTTCCTCATTCTGTAGTTACTGGCACACATGTAAAGACATGACATCTGTCACCTGACATTTGCTGTCTAAAGCAAATGTTTAGAATTATGTGGCAGAGAGGGTTAGGGTAATCCTTTATCAACACTCCTTTGTACAATTTACTCATGTAAGAATTTCTAATCGTTTGGGTTAAAAGTATCTACTTTTCCAAAAATAAGTTTTGTCTTTTATATTGTAGAGGTTTTGTTATTTTGACAACCTCTTGTATATTCAATGTAACTACTTAAGACTGATGTCATTAACACAATTATGAAGGTGGTGGTTAATCATAATGCGAGGTCTTCAAAGATTTGGTCTAAAATAACATATTGGGTAATGTATACAATTTGACAAGACAAATTATTTAAAATGTTAGGTTTAGTTGGTGCAGTTTCACAAGTGTCCACAAAAGGGTGCTACTGCATTATAAAACTGGTTCCCAACTTGTGGGTCACAGGCCCAAAACGGTTGTAGGTCTGATTTGATGGGGTCAGGGACCAAAGGGATAGTAATGTTTATATCAAAAGTTTGGGTGCAATTTGATGATATTGAAAATGTTAAATATTGGAAAAAATTTTGTGACTTCGCCTAAGAAAAAAATACAAATCAGTTTGTGAAATAAAATATTTTATTAGTTTAAGTGGTAGATTTCAGGTCTCAATATTCAGGTTGTGGAATAGGGGTCAAAATTTGAGGATGACATTCGGGAATGCAAGGAAGAGCAAACGAGCGTCGATGTAATCCATCTCTCTCTTCGACAATCGCAAAGCGATGGAAACGGCTTAAAAGTCATTTTAAACAACTGTGACAACATTGTGAAAAAAACAGAAAGGTATACTTTAAGGATACTTATGTGTTTTGAAGAAAATATCAACTTGATTAAATTGGATGCTTCGCCAAACGGCAAGATTCATCAAGAACCTCATTTCATAATCATGTGGGCAAAGGACAAAGGCATTTACCAGTGGAAACGAATAATCAGACTACCTAATTTTAACGTTAAATCTGAAAAAAATTTTAATAATAGTCGTTTCCACTGGTAGTTTTAAATAATACTTCTATATTCTCTCTGTCTTCGGAGAACAACAGAGTGTGTTTAATCATTAGCCTATATCTAAGGTACTATGAATCGGATAGATAGTTACCTCTTGTCACTGTAAATAGGTGAAAATACAGACCAATGGCTGACTGAAACAACAGCCGTCTTTACCCATTTTCCATGTCTTGGCTGTTTGATAATATTTATTATAAATATATTTCACTTTAGCACTGTCGCCTCACAGCAAGAAGGTTGTGGGTTCAAACCCCGGTTGCCCCGGCCTTTCTGTGTGGAGTTTGCATGTTCTCCCTGTGTCTGCGTGGGTTCTCTCCGGGTGCTCCGGCTTCCTCCCACCATCCAAAGACATGCAGGCTAGGTTAATTGGTGTCTCCAAAAATTGCCCTAGGTGTGGATGTGAGTGTGAGTGTGTGTCTGTCTATGTGTGGCCCTGCGATGAACTGGCGACCTGTCCAGGGTGTACCCCGCCTTTCGCCCAATGTTGGCTGGGATAGGCTCCAGCCCCCCGCGACCCTGTACACAGGATAAGCGGTTGACGATGGATGGATGGATGGATATTTCACTTTCTCTTGAACATACTAGTGTTGAATGAAAACAGTGAACTTTAAATGTACAACACTCATTATGTTCCTAAATATTTACATCAGTCTGGATCGCTTGAGATAGCATGCCATCTCACTTTTTAATATTTGTATAAAAATTCTGGATAGTCTAACCTCATATGTAGATTTTGTAGATTACTGATTATTTGTCAGTGTCTTATTATTTTTATTTTCAGGCAGACCACATGATACCTTCATGATAATACAAATCCGGGCTCCATCTATATACTGTACTTTAGAGAAAAGTGTTCTGTAATATGTGCATTTGCTTTGTACCCCTTACTAAAATGAGACAGCAGTAGTCCATTATAGTTTATTTTGTTTTGCATGTAATGCGTGCGTAAAATACCAAAAGTGATAATTACACGAGTCATTTAACCTTAAATGACAGTCTTTTATTTCCTCTATTTTTCTTTTAATTGTAAACACACACACACAAAACATATAAATAATAATACAGTCGCCTATACATTTTTCTTTGTCATTTCCTGTAGTTATTATTAATCAAGCATTATTATACTAATTTCCTATACATTCAATTTGTGCATATACCAAATTAAAAAATAAATAAATAATAATAATTAATGGTAATGCATGAGCAAATTGACCTGTTACATGTGACATCACTGTATGATCACACTGACTTTGTGACCAAAATTCCATTTACTTTCAGACAGTGTGCTGCGCGGCATGTGTCAAAAGCCAGCACAAGTTTTGTTTCAATTTATAAATCTTGAAAAATTGATACAGCTGTTTACTTACCAGAACCAACATTTTTATTTTTCTTTCATTAAAGTTTTATCTTTCACCCAAGTCAAGCAGCGATGAAGGGGGAGAACAGAGATATAACACTTATATATTTCTGCTTTATTTAGACATTTCAGCTATCTGTGTTTCAAATACAGTATATGTTCATGCTCATTCATGTATAAATTCATAACACACAGACTATGGAATGTTATGATTATAACACATTATAATAATAATAATAATAATAATAATGGCACTATAATGTCAATTTACAGTATGTATATTATTATGTGTATGATGTTGGTCAATAAACAACATATAAGATTATGAAGCACATACTTTATTCACACAACCAGACTACAATGTATACATTAGTCATAAACACTGCCTCGGTTGCTTTCACTTTTTGTGTGTTCTTCATGAGTTAAAAGCAGCTCTTTCATTCATACAGACTTGGTCATCACAGACGTTTTGTAATAAATCAGACTACAAAACAACACAAAACATTTGAAACATCTGAATGAGAGATGTTTACGGTGATGTACCACTGAGATTGGCTGGTGTTATGGATCAACTGGGGATCGTATTATCTAGGCATGTGTGTGTGCACGTGAATAATTTTAATGGCCTTTTCAGAAGATTCGTTCAATGTGAATTGCCAAGGAGCAAAGATTAGGCATTTTGCACATTATTAAAAAAATTAGACTATATATATTTACTGCTATATTTGTGTATAATATTTGTGTATAAAATTCATTTAAAATGACTTTTTTTTTTTTTTTTTTACAAGATCATGAATTTGGAGGCTTTTTTAAATTCAAGTTCTAGTTATATAAAAATGACACCATAGATAGACAATGCTAAATGCAACAAACTATAATTGTGCAGGATATTAAAATTATATATATATATATACACTCACCTAAAGGATTATTAGGAACACCTCTTCAATTTCTCATTAATGCAATTATCTAATCAACCAATCACATGGCAGTTGCTTCAATGCATTTAGGGGTGTGGTCCTGGTCAAGACAATCTCCTGAACACCAAACTGAATGTCAAAATGGGAAAGAAAGGTGATTTAAGCAATTCTGAGCGTGGCATGGTTGTTGGTGCCAGACGGGCCGGTCTGAGTATTTCACAATCTGCTCAGTTACTGGGATTTTCACGCACAACCATTTCTAGGGTTTACAAAGAATGGTGTGAAAAGGGAAAAACATCCAGTATGCGGCAGTCCTGTGGGCGAAAATGCCTTGTTGATGCTAGAGGTCAGAGGAGAATGGGCCAACTGATTCAAGCTGATAGAAGAGCAACTTTGACTGAAATAACCACTCGTTACAACCGAGGTATGCAGCAAAGCATTTGTGAAGCCACAACACGCACAACCTTGAGGCGGATGGGCTACAACAGCAGAAGACCCCACCGGGTACCACTCATCTCCACTACAAATAGGAAAATGAGGCTACAAGTTGCAAGAGCTCACCAAAATTGGACAGTTGAAGACTGGAAAAATGTTGCCTGGTCTGATGAGTCTCGATTTCTGTTGAGACATTCAGATGGTAGAGTCAGAATTTGATAAATGATATGCTTGAAGGACAAATCCTTTTGGTAGGCCTACTGGGTCATTCCCAGAAATCCGTGCTTTTTGTGTCCCTCATTAACATATGCATAAACAATGAATAGTTGATGCCAATTTACAATGTCTTTTTGGCAATTTTCAGCAAAATCTAGTAGCATTTTATTTTTAAGTGTTGTTTTTAATCATCTTTTTACTTTAAAATTTTCTTTAAAAAATTCTAGCTTTTTAAATTGAAAAGGCATTGATTTTGACACTTGATGTTCAATGTAAAATTTGGGTCAAGAAGCAAAACTATTTCAGGACCACTGTTTTAAGGTTCATTGTTTCCTGATATACAGTATGGTGTATTTGTATTGTCCTAAGAGAAAGTATTTGCAGTTGATTTATTAAATGTTCAAATGATTTCTTCACAAAGACAAAGTTGATGTCATTAACTAGATTAAGATCTGTATCTGTGGTACAAGACAGATTGGTGGATTTGGGATGGTGACACAATGGTTACAGGTTTGTTTCCAGGTAATTGTGAATTCTGAACTGAAGAGAAACCAATATTCCCCTCCTAGACATAATATTGTAATAGCAAGACACTTTCCCCTGGTTAACTGCCATAATAAGGTGTATGCAACTCTACATAAAAAGTATGTGCTGAAATGACAAGTAATCAGTTTTGCATTTTGCATTGGGAATTATTTAGATATTTGTGAAGATAGATGCCCTGACAAATTAATGGCAATTCAAATGAGGATGAGATCCGGGAAATGGTCTATGCAGAGCTTTTTTGGAGTATTTTTTGGCTCATCTAATTAGTTTGTTAATTAATAAATGATTCACAAGATCCATACATTTTCTGTTCATAGCACTTAAATGCTATTGCTTCACATTCTTTTTCTTCTTGTGGCTCTGTCATGAAATTATTTTAATTATTTACATTATCCATTAAGCCCCTCCCAACAATTTATTTATAAACTTCCAATTTACATTCATAATTTCCTAGTATAATTCACTATATATGTAGAATGCATGTCATACTGTCTACAGTAAGATAATATGTGAAAGTCTTTTTATGGTAAATGGTCTACACTTATATAGCGCTTTTTCTAACCTCAGAGGTTACCAAAGCTTACACTGTGTCCCAATCACCCATTCACACACACACTCATACGCCAATACGCCAATGGCGGCAGAGCTGCCATGCAAGGCGCTAGCCTGCCATCAGGAGCAACTTGGGGTTCAGTGTCTTGCCCAAGGACACTTCGGCACATGGAGTCGTATGGGCCAGGATTCGAACCACCAACCCTGCGATTAGTGGCCGACCCGCTCTACCAACTGAGCCACAGCCACCCTGTGGTTTATAGGGTTTTCGTGAGTGTGCAAAGCACAGTGCTATGCACTAAGACCATGCGCAATGTCTTATCCAATTTTCGTGAGATCATTCATTCTAAGCACAATCAATATTCATGACAGCGCAAAGCGCAAGTGGGCATGGGGGGGAGTACTTGTGCTATCTGAGGGTGTATGTGTGCAAACTGTGGGTGTATTGTATGTAAACAAACTGGTGCAAAGAAAATTTAGCTATTTTCCTGAGAATTAGGTCATAGAGTTTATAAAAGCAGGTCTTATCTAAGCACAAAGTCTAAAGTCTGTTCCTGTATTTGCAATTTGGAGATTCCCCAAGCAGATGGTAATAACGTTGATGTAAAAACTCTTAAAATATAGTGGAACGTCATATTGAATATCACTTTTGTAGAAATGTATGAAACCAAAAAGTATTAGATTTGTGTAAAAATATCTATAGGTCATGGTTTATTTTTAAATTATTATTATTGTTTTTAGGAATGTAATATACATTTTAATACTATGTACTAAGAAATGTGTAATCACATTCATACATTAAGTCTTAAGTAAATATATTCATATACTGAGTGTTTTCTGTGTTTCTCTGTGTGCATGACTGAACTCCCCAACCCTGCATTTCTGAAGACAAGAGTGGCCTTGCACCCCCACCTCCTGTTGCTTATCTAACAAGTAACTCAAACAGACAGTGTTGAAGAGGTTAGAGCAGTCACAATGGTGGGGCGGCAAACCCCAGAGAGAAACACATTATACCGTGTGCATCTGCATGTCAGAGGGGCTTGATGGGGATGATTGATTGAGCCAAGCTGATGGCCCATAGAGGCGGAGGACGTTGGGGGCTCATTGCTCATTACCAGAATTCTCTCTATGGTTTTGTGTCCACTTGCAAGTGTGTTCATTAAATACTTATTAGAATGGCACCACAGTCTTTGTCTTTTATTATAGAATTTCCAACCCAGTTCTATAACCCAAGAGGCTGTAGCCCCTATTGAATCCGTTAGTTAGGGGACAAGCCTCTTGGGTTATAGAACTGGGTTGGAAATTCTATAATAAAAGACATAAAGACTGTGGTGACTTTCTAATAAGTATTTAATTTATTGAATCCGTTAGTAAGGGGACAAGCCTCGAAGATGCTGTGCCACCTTTGGGCTATTTTTGCCTGTAACATTTGAACCATATGTCCTATAATCATGGAGTTGGTGTCTGAGGATTCTGTGGATCTTGAGGATTTCAACGATAACAATTTTCCCCATATCACCTACATTGTCTCTACTCAATATTGAATTTTCTATATAAAAAAAGGAATATATCTTTTAAATAAATTGTCTGATTTAAAAGAAAATTGGTACACTGAAAAGAAAATATTCCTGGCTTCAGCAAATATTGATCAATAAAAATAAATAGATTATACTGAGAACATAATGTTGTCAACTTTCTTTAATTAAATGCTATATTTGTTACACAAGTTATTAAGATTAGGCTGTACTCATAATAATGTAGAATTATTTTAACTGAAGCGACTTTAATCTGGAGTTTAGTAAACTCAATCAATTTTTTTAAGATTCCATGGGAAACTACGTGATCAGTGAATTAATTGCAAACATAAATGACTGGCTGCCAATTTGGATGGGGAAAGCTTGTGGACAATGCAAAGTTTTTGCTAAAAAGTTCAAAGGTAAATTACTTTAAACATAGTGTAAATAAGTAGAGTTTTTTATATATATCAATATTCTGTGGATTCAAGTTTCTGAACGCTTAAAGAAGTTATGTAATCTTTCATTACGTTTAGTTTCTACAGTATATTGAATGTGTGTCTGCATGAGGCTAAATAGACGTACACATGTAAGCCGTGTATTTTTTCAAAAGAGACTCTTCAACTGTAACCGCTGCTCAGGGCCCTCACGGCATCTGCAACTCCTCACAAGCATCGCAGAATCTCAGCAAGCAAAAGGTAATTCCTGCAAGTTAATCACTTTTCTACACCAATTTTAAAATGATAAATGGAAACATCTCATTGTGTATCTTGACAGGACATCCGCAGATGTTGGTTATACTGTATATATATATATATATATATATATATATACATATTAATACAAATTAAATACATATAATTTGCAAATTTATATATATATATATATATATATATATATATATCATATAATTTGCAAATTTATATATATATATATATATATATATAAATTTGCAAATTATATGTATTTTAAAGATATGTCAGCTTCATCAATTGCATCTACAGTTTTAATGCTAAATGTTATTTTGTCCTGTTAAAGCTGCTTTATGAACTGTATGAGTGTTCAGGTTAATACTTTTAAGTTCTGCCTCAGTTATTGTTTGAGACCACATGAATAAACAGGCCTACATACGTCAAGTATAAATTTCGGTCTCTGTAATGAGTTTCACTGTTGTGGTTGCAGCTTGCCTCAAACTGATGGCATTGACATTGTCAGTGACAATAGTTAATATTCTGCATGTGGCGCTAACACCAAACGTTTCTCATGGGAAAATACTGTGCTTTTGAATTGTCTGGCAGTGGCAAAGTATTCCTGCATTTTTATCACCAGAGAGACAGTTCATCTTCAACCGCTGCTCAAGCATCACTCATGCGGCAGAAGCTCAGCAGGCATCAGGTAACTCCAACAAGTAATGCAAATGTCCAAATGTCTCATTGAACCCTTCATCTTAAAGGAAACCAGCTTAAAATAGCTGAGTGTTTCTGTATATTCACTGTTCAGCTTCATCAAATGGTTTTAATAGTTCACCCAAAAATTGTATTTCTTTTGTCATTTGGCCTTCTCACCCTTTATGCCTTCTCAAACTCATATGACTTTCTGTCTAATGTGGAACACAAACCAAAATTACCACTCAAGTCATACGGATTACATTGATGCCTCCTTTATGGATCTTGAAAGTTTTTAATTTCACTTGCATTACATTGTATTGTATTGTATGGACAAACACACATCATATATCCATTAAAAATCTTTGTTTGTGTTCCCAGAAGAAAGTCAAATGAGTTTGACATGGTATAAGAGTGCTTAAATGATGAGAGAATGATCATTTTTGCTTTGCCCAAGGAGATATTAACATGTAAGATGGTTTGTAAAAAAGTGTCACATTGTAAGTACAATACTGTTGCAATATGTAGCATGGTTTGCAGTTGTTGAAAATTGTCTCGTCATGAATCTTAAACGTAAACTAGCCAAACATGTAGCTTATATTGTCAGTTACAATTATCCAATTTTTTATTTTTTTTTTTGTCTAACATGATAGGGTCATTAAAATTATAGTCCTGGCAGGAAGTGTTTGAAGTGGGTCAGTACGCAACAGTATGCAGTACCTGCAATTCTATAATTTAATCTACAGAGTTCCGGCAGTTTTTCTTGCGTACCACCACTTCTCAGAGTCTCCCAGTACAATGTAATGTCTTTATTTAATGTAAGTCAGTGATTTGATGCAGCCCGCCAATCACTTTTATCTCACCTTACGAATGATTTTGATAAAATTGCAATAAACATCCGAATGCACTCTGAGCAAAACTCAGCGGTGAGTTTAACAACACTCAACATGTGCAACAGCATCTATGCTCGTCAAGCTATCCATGGTCCAGTTCTGGAAGAGCGCACGTGTTTAAAGTCTGCATGTAATGGAAGTTGCGACCGACTTCAGTATTGTGAAAAAATAGAGGGCAGGGCTTCATTTTATCCACTGGGAATTTAATGGATCTAGAAAAGTAGGCATTCCCTCCAGAAATGGAGGCAGGTCTGAACGCAAGTTTACAATCAGTTGTGGAGGACTACTCGCTGCCTGAAACACCACCAGCAATTGCTTTAGATGGGGAAGTAGTTTGTTTGAAGCAGGCGGAGGAGGACGAGGAACAGGAGCACACAGAGGATAATTTTATTGTGGGAATCAGGCCTTATGTGTTTGAGCCATTACCTGCTGAGAGTGCTAACAGTGACCTGGACGTGGAGGCTCAGGAGCAAGTTCACCCTCGAGAGCATCTCAATGTCTCCCAATGGTAATGCAAATTTTTCAATTGTTATTCGCTATTACCGCTGCAACCTTTATTACATTAACTGGTGTTTAATTACTGTGTATTTGGCAAAGTTTTAAATAGGGTGCATTGCTTAGAACAGTAGAACATAACTATGTCTATATATATAGCTGTCAGTTAATCCAGCTAGCGACGAAAACTAATTCTGATGAGTTTGCTAGCTAGATTCACTTTGTGAGGTACCAACGGTGTACACTGATGGAACAACCGTATCTGTTATTAGAACAGATATTTCACAAGCCCCACTTTGTGTTCTGTCCAGTTTTTGAAGTATTCGTGGTTGAAATGCCTTTAAACACAACCACGACCTCTCTGATATCCCTCTTTCTTCGAAATGCTAAAATCATGCCATCGGGCCTGCAATATTTGGGAAAAGGGTTTTGGGAGAGCCACAACCTAAAACGCACCTCCTCGCCATCTCTGTATGTTATGCGTCATTTTACTCACTGTCAAAAAAACGAACCTTCAAAGAAAATACATAGGAAAATTTGCTTTTATTCTCCATTTTTTTCTGTAGCTCTCGTAAAAATATTATGTGACTTAAACTTTATTATGCATACATCCTGACAGGGCTTGGTTCTACATCATTCTCAATCTGGAACATCATCAAATCAGTTTGTTCACCATTTCTAATGATTATCGTCTGCACAAGTATCTGGCTCCTGTGTACAAATGAATATGTGCTGAAGAAGGAAGGCAAATTTTGCCTTCATTGAATGGGTGGATAATAAAAAAAAATAAAAAATAAAAAACAGACATAATGATCTTTTTCAGTTTTAGGCTACATTTATGTTGGGTAAAAAGACAGTTCTAAATTAGATTTCCATTGTTATCGTATGTGTGTTAATATAGACAAAGATACAGAACTAAATATTCTTTCTCAGTTTTCATAAAAAACAACCCTACTTTGGATGTTTTATTTTCAAAGTAAAGCTAATCAAAACCCATTTGTTTGCTGAGGATGTAAGGTCATATTTGTTCTTCAGCCAGATCTTAAGAAGGAATTTATGGCCAGACCATGAAATGGTTATTTGAATACCTCTTTTAACATAACTAAATAAGATTTAGATAAGTTTGGCCCCGGTTCTGTTTATAAATCCCCAAGATTATGATTGTCAACTGGTCTTAAACAGTCTATATTATATATTAAGTTTAATACTAACAAGGAGAGTACCTGCACTTTTTATCTTCCACTTCAATCACTGCTGGCAGGTCTACAATTATAACTGAAAGAAGAGGTTTTCAAGGGAAAAAATATTGTTAATATTAATATAGCACCATTTTAACCTATCAGCTGACATTCATATTCATGTATGCATTTGGTACAGTGGTTTAATAGCTGTGTGTTTCAAATTAAAGTTCTCTCATTGTTTACTCACCCTCATGCCATCCCAGATTTATGTAACTTTCTTTCTTCAGCAGAACACAAGTTAAGATTTTTAGAAAAATATACAGTTCCATACAATGCAAGTGAATGGTGGCCAGAAATGCGAAGGTCCAAAAATAACATAAATGCGGCTATAAAGATATGAATACGACTCAAGTGGTTAAATCCATGTCTTCAAAAGCGATATGATAGGTGTGTGCATGAAACAGATCAATATTTAAGTAATTTTTAATTTTCCTCCCTGCCCAGTAGGTGGCAAAATGCATAAAGTGTCATACATTATGTGGTGTTGAATCTTGATAAAGGCAAGTTCTGACCAAATTTAAAAGATCTTTTGAATTAATAGTTTTATTTATAAATACAAACTGTTTCTGCTTTTTTTGTTGCATATTTCTGCAGTGTGCAGTCTGTTAAAATGCATTTTGAATTGTGTTTATTTAGATTGCCTGAAATTCTTTAAATCCTTGCACAGCCAGTTATTTTTATGTTTAATGTTTATCGTCATGATTTTGTTACTATTTTGTATTTGAGAACATATTTTGTTTCTGGGAGAGCAGGAATATCCATATGTGATTCTAAATTTGTAAACAAAAATAAAAATCTTTGACATTCACCAGTTTTCTGTTATTACTTTAGGTCATTGTATTTTAAAGTTAAATCGGGAAAAAGTGCAAGTTTGTGTTTAACATATTTGCTCTGCAAACTCTATGCAGGCTTTGGATTTTTAGGACACCGGTATTTCAGAATGACCAGGGCAACAATTCAGTTGTGATGATTGGTCTGCTGGTTCGTCCAGTTATGAATGAATTATTCAGTAACATTTTTTTTTTTTTTATGCTCATCTTGAGTTTTTTGGTAAATGTTTTTCCATCATAGTTATGCGCATTTCTTCTTATTAAATGAAAAATGTATCCATCTCAAGGGAGCATATATGTTTTCCAGGTGCATTTCGCAGATTTTATTTGCATCTTGGTGTTTCCATGCTGCAGATTTTATGCAATATATTAAAATGCGAATAAAAAAGTGTTGAAGGAAACAGCTATGGACGTTTTTGTTCTTAAAAATCTAATAAAGTTTGTTTTTTAAGCACATGACTTTGTGACTAACAGCATTTCTTGTCATGTGCCACTCTGAGACGTCTTGCAGCAGGTCACCCGCCTGTTGCGGGTAGATGAGCAAAATTACCTGTGCATGAAATACATTTGGACGAGGACCTCGCAAAATGGATTCAGCCTCATCTTATTTGGCGAGTGGCAGGTGCTAATTTCACACCCTGGTCACTGTTTAATATAAATTATTTGGTGACTTCCCAGATCCATGGTTTTGCCATTTCCTGATGTTGTCGGTCATGTCTGTTCTGAATCGGGATCTTTGTAAGACATTGTTGATATCCGATTACATCGCCCCATCGCCCAGCCCTAATCTATGCTTGCTCTGTGAGATCTTTGGGTTGTGCAGTGGTTGCCATGTTGGTGCTTGGCCCCGTAATTGCTGTTTGCAGCTATATTTATTATAATTATTATGCTTCTTCTGCCTCTCAATGGCAGTCTATGACAGCCCACAGAACGTCTAGGTTACGTATGTAACCTCCACTGTGTCACACAACGGAACAACACAGACAGGTGACGTTTGCAATGAAGTTTATTCTGGCACACAAGAACAGACACGGCAGGTAAGTTGAAGTGTAGAGGTTATTTGCGTATCAACAATGGATGAATTGGATTAGACAAAGTCTCTTATCTGTAGTAGGCAGGTTGGTGAGAATCGGACTGAGGACGACAGGAAGAATGAAGAAGGCAGGCAGGTTGAAGGCTGAAGGTCCGGGAGACAGGATGTGGATCCGATTCTTTGAAGCAGGAAAGGGAGTCGATATAGCTTAGGCGTGAATGAGTCAGTTAGTTGATGGAGTATCAACGAGACCAGACAACAGGGTGAGGGAACTGGATGTGGTTTTAAACTGTGGCTGATTAAAAGGAGATTGATGACAGGTGAAGGTGATCAGTACTCAGGGGATGCCGAACGAGGGGGCGGAGTGTAGAGGTCTGGCGCTGATGCTGACGTATCCGTGACAGTACCCCCCCCCCTCCACGGCCAGCTCCTGAGGGCGGAAAAGACCGACGACGGGGACGACCACGACCTCTCGGTGCCGGACGACTGGGGTGAGCTGAGTGAAAGTCTTGTAAGAGAGCAGGGTCAAGTATGTCATCACGGTGAACCCAGCATCTTTCCTCCGGGAAGAACCCTTCCCAATCCACGAGATACTCTAGTTGGCCGCCTCGTCGCACCAGACCTTGGGGAAGAAGGAGTGAGAGGATTAATGTATGGTTTGAGCAGGGAGACATGGAATGAAGGTGAGATGCGATAGTGTGAGGGGAGTGATAACCGGTAGGTGACTTCATTGATCTGCCTCTGGATCTTGAACGGACCGATGTACCTGGGACTCAGCTTGTGGCTGGGCTGTCGGAGACGGATATCCCTAGTTGAGAGCCAGACCTTTTGCCCAGGCTGGTATAACGGGGTTGCAGATCTTCTTGCGTCGGCCTGGCACTTGTATCTCCGAACAGCCCTTTGCAGATGGACGTGTGGAAACAGGGGTGGGTGGAAGCCGAGTATGCACTGAAAGGGTGTGAGACCTGTGGTGGACTGTCGAAGGGAGTTTTGTGCATACTCGGCCCAGGGTAGATACCTGCTCCAGCAGTCTTGATGATCATGGCAGTATGACCGCAGGTATCTCCCAATCTCTTGGATCTTCTGCTCAGTATCACCATTGGACTGGGGGTGGTATCCAGACGTTAGACTGACTAAGACTCCCAGAAGGTTGAAGAAGGCTTTCCATACCCTGGATATGAACTGTGGTCCTTGGTCCGATACGATATCTTCAGGAATTCCGAAATGTCGAAATATCTGTGTGAATAGCGCTTCAGCAGTCTCGAAAGCTGTGGGTAAACCTGGCAGAGGGATGAGCTTGCAAGCCTTAGAGAAACAATCTACGACGACCAGAACACATGTGTGAGAGTCGGAGGAAGGAAGGTCTGTGATAAAATCCACACCGAGATGGGACCAGGGTCTTGTGGGTACTGGAAGTGGTACCAATTTACCTTCTGGGAGGCGTCAAGGGACTTTGGCCATGGCACATACTTAGCAGCTCTTCACATACCGAGAGATATCCTGGGTCATATTGGGACACCAGTAGCGGTGTTGTATGAGCGAGAGGGTTTGTTGGCTGCCTGGGTGACCAGTGCCCGGAGATTTATGGACTGAGTCCATGAGGGACAAACGTAGATGAGTGGGCACGTAGGTTCGTCCCTCCGGACCTCCCGGCGGAGCAGGTTCTGACCGGGTGGCATCGGCAATGTGATCATCTAGACTCCACTGGATAGGACAGACGATCACGGCTGGAGGGAGAATGGGCTCAGGACTGGAGGTGATAGTGTCGGGTTGGTACAGACGAGACAGGGAATCGGCTTTCACATTCTTGTCTCCAGGCCGGTAAGTTACCTTGAAATTGAACCTTGTAAAGAAGAGTGACCAGTGGGCTTGACGGGCATTGAGTCCCTTGGCATCCCGGAGGCACTCCAGGCCACGGTGATTGGTAATGACCTCAAAAGGGTACTTGGCTCCCTCCAGCCAATGTCTCCATTCCTCAAGGGCGAGTTTGATCGCCAGAAGTTCCCGGTTACCGATATCATAGTTCTGTTCCTCCGGGGACATCTTCTTGAAGAAGAAGGCACATGGATGGAGTCGGAGAGGTTTCCCCTGCTGCTGAGATAGGACCACTCCTACCCCGGTGGTGGAAGCGTCCACCTTGATGAAAAATGGAAGATCTGAGTTGAGATGGACGAGAGTAGGAGCAGAGCTGAAAGAGGCCTTGAGTTTCTCAAAGGTGTTGGTGGCTTTGATGGTCCAGGACAGGGATTTGGCCCCTTTTTTTCAAGAGGGAGGTGATGGGTGCACTGATCTGACTGAAACCCTGAATGAATCTACGGTAGAAGTTCGCAAAGCTCAGGAAATGCTGCAGTTCCTTTATATTAGAGGGTAGTGGCCAGTTGGAGATGGCCTCCACCTTCCTGTGGTCCATGGTGATCCCGTGAGGAGTGATCACATAACCCAGGAAGTGGATAGTTTCTTGATGGAACTCACATTTCTCCAGTTTTAGATACAGGTGATGCTCGCGCAGACATTGGAGAACTGACTGGTCATGATGGTGGTGCTCGGACAGATTGGCAGAATATATGAGGATATCGTCGATATAGATGATGACAAACTGGTGCAGGAAGTCTCTGAAGATCTCATTCATGAACCCCTGAAATACTGCAGGGGCGTTGGACAATCCGAAGGGCATGACCCTATACTCGTAGTGGCCAGCAGGGATGATGAACCCAGTCTTCCACTCGTCTCCCTTTCGGATCCTCACCAGATTGTAAGCACTGCGCAGGTCCAGTTTAGTGAAGATCCGAGCACCTCGGAGTTGTTCCAGAGCGGCTGGGACCAGAGGAAGGGGGTATCGATACTTAACAGTGGAGTTATTGAGGGTCCGGTAGTCTATACAGGGGCGCAAGCCTCCATCCTTCTTGCCCACAAAGAAGAAACTTGATGCGGCAGGGGACGTAGATGGGCGGATGTAGTCTTGATGAAGAGCCTCCTCAATGTACTCCTCCATGGCCTTCTGTTCCAGGATGGACAGTGGATAGATTTTTCCACGTGGTAGAACCGCCCCAGGCAGCAGGTCGATCGCGCAGTCCCATGGCCAATGAGGTGGGAGTTTGGTAGCCAGCTGTTTGTTGAAGACATCCTGGAACGCCCGATAGATGATAGGGATTTCCTGATGATCGCTAATGGGTGGACTTTCGATGGAGGTAGAGCATATGGTGACTTCCCGGACTGGGGATGAGGGTGTGTGATGAATCTACTTGACAGGAGCCAGACAATGTGAAAAGCAATCCCTTCCCCATTGAAGAACCTCTCCCATAGACCAGCAGAGGTTGGGAGAGTGAAGTTCCAGCCATAGGCGTCCCAGGATGATATCTGCCGTTGAACCCTCCAGCACCAGAAATGACAACTCCTCCTTATGTAGACAGCCGATCTGCATAGTGATGGTTGGACTGCTGTGGCATATTTGTCCACGACCGAGCGGTTTACCAAGGATGGATTGAATATGGAGGGCATGCGGCATAGGTCTTCTGCGGGTTTGCAGTTTTTGTAGTGTGGTGAGTGAGATGAAGTTACCCGCGGATCCAGAATCGATTAACGCTTGCGCTGAAAGAGATCGTTGGAGGTAGGTGATCAGCACTGTAGTATACTTCATTTGTGAAATAGGAGAATGAAGACGTACTGTACTCACCGCCGGTCGTGGGGGTCGAACTGGACAGGAGGCGAGCAGGTGGGTTGTTGTGCATCCGACCTTGACGTTCGGTAGAAGATAAATGTGTTGAGCTGAAGTCCATGGGTTCTGGTGCTGGAGGGCTGACAGAGGTTGGCGGACGAGGAGGAGGCAGTGCAGGGTAATCGAGCCGACAAGCGGCGCGACGTTGGTCCACACGAATGGAATGTTGAATGAGACTTTCAAGACCAATGATGTCATCGTGGATGGTAAGCTGTAAGCGAATCTCGGGCTCTAGACCTTGATGGTAGGCGGTAATTAGAGCCAACTCATTCCATCCGCTTGAGGCTGCCAAGGTGCGAAATAATAATGCATAAGAGGAAACTGATGCAGTGCCTTGTCGTAAGCTAAATAATTTATCAGGAATAGACAGAGAATTGGAGACTGGTACGAAGACTTCCCAGAAATGACCGATGAAATTATTGAGAGTTTGGGTAACAGTACCCTTTGCATCCCAAAGCGCACAAGCCCAGAGCAGAGCCCGTCCGGTGAAAGAAGAGAAATGAAAAAAGCGACCTTCAATCTCTCTGAGGCAAACTGTGATGCATTCATTTCCATATACAGCTCGCACTGTAGGAGAAATCCACTGCACTCCCCCTCCTCGCTGGAGAAGGGCGCTGGTCAGGCCATGAGACAGCCGGAGGCAGACGAAGAAGAGTAGATGGCGGGTGTTGGATCGGCGATCGAAACCGGAGCTGAAGCTTCTTCTTCTCTGTGCTCTTTTGGTGCGTGCATGTTGGGTCTGGTCTTCTGTCACACAACGGAACAACACAGACAGGTGACGTTTGCAATGAAGTTTATTCTGGCACACAAGAACAGACACGGCAGGTAAGTTGAAGTGTAGAGGTTATTTGCGTAGCAACAATGGATGAATTGGATTAGACAAAGTCTCTTATCTGTAGTAGGCAGGTTGATGAGAATCGGACTGAGGACGACAGGAAGAATGAAGAAGGCAGGCAGGTTGAAGGCTGAAGGTCCGGGAGACAGGATGTGGATCCGATGAAACAGATTTTTTTGAAGCAGGTAAGGGAGTCGATATAGCTTAGGCGTGAATCAGTCAGTTAGTTGATGGAGTATCAACGAGACCAGACAACGGGGTGAGGGAACTGGATGTGGTTTTAAACGGTGGCTGATTAAACAGGAGATTGATGACAGGTGAAGGTGATCAGTACTCAATGGATGCCGAACGGGGGGGGGGGGGGGGGGGTTGGAGTGTAGAGGTCTGGCGCTTATGCTGACGTATCCGTGACACACTGACTTTGCGCTTATGAATTTAATCTTAGTGCTATATAGGGTGCTAAAATAGGGCCCGACAGCTGCATCAATCAGCCTTGTTTCCATGTTCACTATCCTCTCAAAGCCTTCATATCCCAGGACTCACTTGGCTCTCCGAGCTGGTTGCTAGGCAACACTAGGTTTTCTAATATTTGAGACAGAAGGAGTGAGGATTGCCATATGGATTTGGTTTGCCAACAGCATCAGGACAGGCGTGCCAGTGCCTGAAGTGTGTCTGACACCTCTTCTCTGTAGGTGTACGTGTAGTCAGCTGTGGCTCAGCCAGGAAGAGGGTATTACAGCAGCTGTCAGAAGATATATCTTCAAGAGCATACATGGATGGAAGTCTAAAAGTGACAATTTTTTTGAGGCGTTAATAAAAGTGCTAGTGCCTGGACTTCCGAGACCAGCCCCCCCGGCTCCACAATTTCTGTCAACAATTGTATTCTCATCTGACTACTGGAAAATTTGTGTCTTTGTTTTTCTGGAAGAAATTATAAACTTAGAGAAAATGTGGCAAGCATATAAATTAGATTCAACAAATAGTTTGTGAAGATGGACCTAAGTAAACCCGTGTCCATAGCTGGGCTGAGGAGGGGACCTAAGAACCAAACCCTTCCTGCTATTCATGAGTAGGACTGGCTTGGAGATTGGTCAGGCAGAAACTCTCACTATCTTCCACAAATAAAGCTGAGTTTTTCCAGATGCCGTGTCAGGTAAGCAGTTCTGCAAAAACAAGATTAAGCAGCTAAAATCAAACATTATGAAATTGCAAATGGGGCTCACCAGTCTACCTTATATTGATGTGTATATGCAGAATCAGGCCTTGTAAAGTAGCCTTGTATATTTTGTGTGCATTGGTGTAATATACCTTAATGTACATGTAATGCATGGTCTTTGCTTACAGGGTGACAGTTCAGAGGAATTCAGAGGGAACAAATCTTAATTATAGCAGTAGACATCAATTATATGACATAATTTGTACGGGATCGCATGACATTCAAAATGACAACAATTGTTTAATTATTTTGGATTTTAAAAACTTCTATCATAGCTTAATATGCAGTGAAATCTTGAAGTAAGCATTGGTACAGTAGATTGATTCCGAAAAATTTTGAAAACGTTTTTTTTGCAAACTAAGTTTTACGTGTCTCATTCTAAGGTTTGCCACAGTTTCTTGGTGATATTAACATTAGAGGCGCTACAACAACTGTTCATTTTATTAACTTTTACACAAATCACGAGTATGGATGATAATGACTTTATAAACATGTATTTTGCTCTATTACTCACACATTGCTATGTTATGATATCAAAACACTTTTACTCTGATACATCATTTGAAAAACTATACATTTTCACACATGTATTACAAAACCACCTACATTTACACACTAGTTCAAATATGACTAGCTTCCGCAGGAGCTCACCTGATAAAATTGTTGGACTTTGGACTTAGAAGACCATGGTTTGGCCCAGTTTGCTCTATTACTAATTACAATTATTATCTTAATAATTACAAAGTAATTATTTTTGCAATTTGTTTGGGGACACTAGTAGCACAGAAATTACACACTTCACCTTTAAATTGGTCTACCTCAGTATGGCATAATTCATGAACTCACTGTCTTTCATCTTTTATTCTCTTCTTGGTTCAAAAGGGATCTGTCATTTTCATGCAGATTGGTTTCAGAAAGACTCTTCAGACCCACCAGGGAAAATGCTGAACTCAGTGATTACCCATCAATCCTCAAAATCACAGAAGAGAGAGAGCAGGGAAGAGTCCATCCTGGTCTTTCTGGGGATGGTTGGAACCATCCTTAACCTGCTTGTCATTATTTTGGTCAACATCTATATTTCGCTTTGAGATTAGTCACTGATGTTTAAAATATGTGCAAATTTTCCTTTTGGTTCCCAGACACTGGCTCAAAGATGAGATTTTGCATGCATTTTCTCACAGGTATTTGAAGGTTTACTCAGTATTTTTGTATTTTTTTTCTCAGTTAAAAAGTTGTAGTTCTAAAGAAATTAATAGTAATTTTGAAACATATGTTTAAAATCACGACCACTCATGTGAGATGAAGAGTTCACTCATATCAATAACCTTATAAAAGCTATTTTATTGTACATGGAGCAGGGCCGCCTCATGTGGATAGTCATGTTAGCATGACATTACCAGCCGAATACCACTCGCTTAATTTCAGTGACTGCCCTGGCTTACTTTGCATAGTGAATTTATTGGTAAATGAGAACTACTATTTATATGATGCAGGATCCAGGCAACTAGGTGGCAGTGTAAGCCACTTTGACATACTTCAAAAAATGACTGAGTGCAACTTTAAACTGAATGGTGCATAATTGAACCTAATTTAGCCTGTTGTTATCATATTCTCCACATGTTTATACTTTAAAAATAATGACATTGAGAATATTTTGTAGCTTGACATATTACTGAATTTGTCCAGAAGTACTAATCTGTTTGCAAAAAGTACATATTACAGTTTAGTCACTAACGTATATTGTGTATCATGTTATTGTGGCAGCGGGGGCGTGGTCAAGCGCCCGTCCGGAGAGGGGGAGCGGTAAGGGCGCTTGCACCTGAGCTAAAATATGTCTAACACCTGTCTCTAATTTCAGTGAGCACGGGGAGAGCGGCATATAAGAGCCACAACACCGCCAGTCGGGGCAGGATGCCAGTCCAGCGTTGGCAGCCTCATTTAAAGAGATAGCAACCCTTTAAAAGATCATTTGTGTTCAACTTTGTGTTATCCCGTTACCCTTGAAAAATTAAAGAAACCTTACCTTTGAGTTCTCCAGCCTGTCATCGTGTCCTTCTTCCCCTGTCCAGTCCTGTCCCTTGTTACACAGGTGCCGAAAGCTGGGAAAAATAGACATGGAAGGTCGCCCCGTAGAGTCCTCCCAGCTGACCGAAGTCCTCCAGTCCCTCGCTACATTACATCAAAGCCACCAGCACTCCCTGCTTGAGCTCCGAGAGGACCAGGATCGACGGTTCTTTGAGATCATGCGGGCTCAAGCAGAGGACCGACTTGCCATCCGGAGCCTCCTCAGCCGGGAGGTCGCTCCCGCCACAGCCAAGACCCCGGACAATCATTCTCCGTTGCCCCCTCCCATGTTACAGAAGATGGGGGCAACGGACGACCCAGAGGCCTTTCTGGACTTGTTTGAGCGTACCGCGGAGATCTGGGCCTGGCCGCGCGATCAATGGGCAGCCCGCCTCATACCTCTATTGTCCGGGGAAGCCCAACTCGCGGCTCAACAACTGCCGGCAGCGAACCTCCTGGCCTACCCCGATCTGAGGAGAGCCATTATGCAACGGGTTGGTCGGAGCCCCGAGGAGAATCGTCAGCTCTTCCGGGCCATGAAGCTGGACAAAGCCGACCGCCTCCGTGATGCCTGCCGGAAGTGGCTGCTAGTGGGGGACCGCGGCGTCGAGGGTCTCATCGATCAGGTGGTGCTGGAGCAATTCACCCAGCGATTACCCAAGAGAACGGCGGAGTGGGTCCAGTGCCACCGCCCGACGTCGCTGGAGGCAGCTGTGCAGCTTGCGGAGGACCACATGGCGGCGGTCCCGAGGGCGGACGAGCCCTCTCTCTCTCTCTCTCCCTCCCCTCCCCCTGTGTTTTTTTCCGCTCTTCCCCATCCCCCTCCCCCCTCTCGCTCTGTCTTCCTTCCAGGGTCCGTTCAGAGACCCACGGTGGCATCGCACACCCCCCCCCCGCCACATTCAGCTGCTCTCCCCCTCAGGTGGGGGCGTCCGCCGACGCAGGTATGGGTGTGGCGCCTGGGCCAGCCTGATGGAGGTGCGGGGACCCGGGCCACTTCCGCGATCAGTGTCCGATGATGGAAGTGGGGACGGTGGTTCGGGTCTCCGATCCACCGCATGCTGCCCCCGATCGGGCTGGAGCGTACCGGATTCCGGTAAGAATCCAGGGGGGTACACACCAAGCATTGCTGGATACCGGTTGCAATCAGACCACCATCCATCAACGCTTGGTTCAACCCGGGGCTTTGGGCACAGCTAGACGGGTGAGGGTGAGGTGTGTGCATGGGGATATTCACAAGTACCCGATGATGACCTTGTTAGTGAAATTCCGGGGAAAAAAGCATAGAGTGGAGGCAGCGGTTAGTCCCCGCCTCACCCATCCTCTGATTTTGGGAACCAATTGGCCAGCGTTTAAAGATGTGCTAGGGGGAGTTTGTACGGATGTGTCCTGCACTAAAGTGGGGAGATGTGCGATGTGCGATGCTTTGACAGGGGAGGCGGAGCCGGGGCCGTCCTCGGCTGCTCCAAATCGGGATGACGAGGAGAGGGGCGAGGCTTCCGCCCCTCCTCTTCGCAGGGAATTCCCTGACGAGGATTTCCCTTTGGAGCAGTCGCGGGACGAAACCCTCAAACATGCCTTTGGTCAGGTAAAAGTGATCGATGGTCAGCGTCTTCAGCCAGACATCGCACTCGCATACCCCTATTTTTCAATTATAAATGACCGACTGTATAGAGTGACGCAGGACACTCAAACTAAAGAAACTAGGACACAGCTTTTGATTCCACAGAGCCGCCGGGAAATGTTATTCCAAGCGGCTCATTATAATCCCATGGCGGGTCATCTAGGGGAAAGAAAAACACTTCTCTGACTAATAGCCTGTTTTTATTGGCCGGGCATTAGCGGTGACGTCCGCAGGTGGTGTGCGGCGTGCCGCGAATGCCAGCTGGTAAACCCACCGGCCACCCCAAAAGCGCCATTGCGCCCTCTTCCGTTGATCGAGGTCCCCTTCGAGAGAATTGGAATGGACCTCGTCGGGCCATTAGAGTGGACAGCACGGGGACATCGCTTTGTGTTAGTCCTAGTGGATTACGCAACGCGATATCCGGAAGCAGTGCCTCTAAGCAACATTTCAGCACGTAGTGTTGCTGGGGCGCTCTTCAAAATAATCTCCCGGGTGGGGATTCCAAAAGAAATCCTCACCGATCAAGGCACAACGTTTATGTTCACGCACACTTCGCGAACTTTACGATCTATTGGGCATTAAATCGATTCGCACTAGCGTGTATCATCCGCAGACAGATGGCCTAGTGGAACGTTTTAACAAAACCCTCAAAAACATGATTCGTAAGTTCGTGCACGAGGATGCTAAAAACTGGGACAGATGGATCGATCCCCTGTTGTTTGCAGTG
This sequence comes from Moxostoma hubbsi, assembly GCA_032164185.1. Taxonomy (NCBI): domain Eukaryota; kingdom Metazoa; phylum Chordata; class Actinopteri; order Cypriniformes; family Catostomidae; genus Moxostoma; species Moxostoma hubbsi. The sequence goes on along the minus strand of JAVLUX010000031.1, from coordinate 11,121,127 downwards.
CGAGAGGTCCCGCAAGCCTCAACCGGCTTCTCTCCATTTGAGCTGTTGTACAGGCGATGCCCGCGCAGCATCTTAGATGTTTTACGAGAAGGCTGGGAGGAAGGACCTACAACTAGCAAAAATGAAATTCAATACGTTCTTGACCTCAGAGCAAAGCTCCACACTTTGGGAAAACTAACACAGGAGAATTTGCTCCGGGCCCAAGAACGTCAATGCCGGCTGTACGACAGGGGAACGCGGCTGAGGGAATTTGCACCGGGAGATAAAGTTCTTGTATTGCTTCCCACATCGAGCTCCAAATTACTCGCCAAGTGGCAAGGGCCCTTCGAGGTCACACGAAGAGTGGGGGATCTCGATTATGAAGTTAAACGAACTGATAGAGGGAATGCGCGTCAAATTTACCACCTCAACCTCCTTAAATTGTGGAGGGAGGCGGTCCCTGTATCGTTGGCTACGGTGGTCCCGGAGAGGGCGGAGCTCGGACCGGAGGTAAATCCAAACCCAGATCTCAATGCCCCGGTCATTTGTGGAGACCACCTCTCCCTGTGCCAACGAGCAGAGGTTGCCAGGTTGCAGAAGGAGTTTGCAGACGTGTTTTCTCCCCTGCCGGGTCGCACGAACCTCATCCAGCACCATATCGAGACCGAGCCGGGGGCGGTCGTTCGTTGCCGCCCTTATCGCCTCCCCGAGCATAGAAAGAAAATTGTCCGGGACGAATTGGATGCCATGCTTGATATGGGGGTAATAGAAGAATCCCACAGCGACTGGTCCAGCCCGGTCGTTCTTGTTCCCAAGAGTGGCGGGTCGGTGCGGTTCTGTGTGGATTATAGAAAAGTCAACGCGGTGTCTAAATTTGACGCGTACCCAATGCCCCGCGTTGATGAACTGCTCGATCGGTTAGATACTGCTCGCTTTTATTCGACATTGGAATTAACAAAGGGTTATCGGCAGATCCCCTTGACACCAATCTCCCGAGAAAAAACAGCCTTCACCACGCCGTTTGGATTACACCAATTCGTGACACTTCCGTTCGGTTTGTTCGGGGCCCAAGCCACGTTCCAGCGTTTAATGGACCGTGTCCTCCGGCCGCACTCTGCTTACGCCGCTGCCTACATAGACGATATTATTATTTATAGTAATGACTGGCAGCGGCATATACAACATCTGAGGGCGGTCCTGAAGTCGCTGCGGCGGGCGGGGCTCACTGCAAACCCTAAGAAGTGCGCGATTGGGCGTGTGGAGGTGCGGTATCTGGGGTTCTGCTTGGGCCATGGCCAGGTGCGTCCCCAAATTGATAAAACCGCGGCGATTGCGACTTGCCCTAGGCCCAAGACCAAAAAGGGGGTGAGGCAGTTCCTGGGGCTGGCTGGCTACTACAGAAGGTTCGTACATAATTATTCGGACGTCACCAGCCCGCTGACTGACCTCACTAAAAAGGGGGCTCCAGATCCGGTCCAATGGTCGGAACAGTGCCAGCAGGCGTTCACACAAATTAAAGCCGCACTCTGTGGGGGGCCGCTCTTGTATTCCCCTAACTTCTCTCTCCCTTTCTTATTACAAACGGACGCTTCAGACAGAGGGCTGGGGGCCGTACTCTCGCAGGTGGTGGAGGGGGAGGAGCGCCCGGTGCTATACATCAGTAGGAAGCTCTCCTTGAGGGAAACGAAGTATAGCACCGTGGAGAAGGAGTGTCTAGCTATCAAGTGGGCGGTCCTCACACTCCGCTACTACCTGCTGGGGCGGGCCTTCACCCTCTGCTCGGATCAAGCCCCACTGCAGTGGCTCCACCGCATGAAGGATACTAACGCCCGGATCACCCGTTGGTATCTGGCTCTCCAGCCTTTTAAGTTCGAGGTGGTCCACAGACCGGGGGTGCAGATGGCTGTCGCCGACTTCCTTTCCAGAAATAGTGGGGGAGTGGTAGGCAGGCCGGATGACGCCCTGGCCTGAGTCGGGCGGTGGGGGTATGTGGCAGCGGGGGCGTGGTCAAGCGCCCGTCCGGAGAGGGGGAGCGGTAAGGGCGCTTGCACCTGAGCTAAAATATGTCTAACACCTGTCTCTAATTTCAGTGAGCACGGGGAGAGCGGCATATAAGAGCCACAACACCGCCAGTCGGGGCAGGATGCCAGTCCAGCGTTGGCAGCCTCATTTAAAGAGATAGCAACCCTTTAAAAGATCATTTGTGTTCAACTTTGTGTTATCCCGTTACCCTTGAAAAATTAAAGAAACCTGACCTTTGAGTTCTCCAGCCTGTCATCGTGTCCTTCTTCCCCTGTCCAGTCCAGTCCCTTGTTACAGTTATATACAGTATCAATGAGCTATTGACTTATTTTTGTGATTGCCTCTTAACGTTTAGAACTTTTTACAGTTTTGAATACACTATCTGTACAGATTTGGATGAATGAAATACTTTGAACATTAGTAGATGATCTCATAGTAGATGAGCCAAAGTTTTCTCAGCTGTTTAAAGTGTTGAGAAATGTTTTCAAAAGTGTTTGTTATTGTTTTAGTACAATCTTGGAGATCTCTTAATAGTAGTTGCTTTATAATTAATATTTTCTGACAATTTATTGTCTTCTCAAATGTAGTTTACTGCTATTGTACTTTTAATCGTCATTGTACTGTATGAAGTATGAAGCATTGTTTAAGGCACTTGCCTCTGTGATGTTTTTCTCTATGATACTAACACTCACTAACTTCATCCAGCTCTCTCAGTTACAGTAACTCTAACCAGCTCCCTCATTAACGCTGTCAGGGGCATAGCACTGAATTTCGGGCACTGAGCACAGAACTATTTTCTCTTTTAGTTAGAATTCGACTTCATTTCTGTAGATACATTAACAGACCAATAGATGTACATGAATTGTACTCAGTTTGCACCATGTGTTGGCTGAAGAACACCAACACCACCATTACCCATGGTCCAACACCCCTGAACGCTATTCTAAGAGGCTGATCACAATGAATATAACAGAATGCATGTGTCTAACACCCTTTTAAAAGTTGAGGTCTTTTTAACTTGCAACTGTATCTAAAAATGCAGCAGTCCTACACAAGAACACAGCAAGAGAGTGGGAAAACACTGACAGACAGAAACATGTGATAACTGTGAACAACCTATAACTGCTCATATGCTAAAAGGAATACAATTCTTACTAACTCTAAATGAACCATCTGCCTATCTAACATAAACATTAATCTGGTCCCTAAATTGCTCCCTTACTTATTCTTGTACTAACCCTGCTAAACCTCTTTTACTAACCCTTGCCAACTCTTGTACTGACCTTGTCACTGACCAACTCCTTCACTAATACATTATCGTTCAACATTATCTGGTACACTTATACCCACATTATATACTTGAAATAATATATATATTATTATTTTTTTATAACATTTTAAACTGACAAAAATTCATTAAATAATACAAAAAATAATACAAATTCTACTACTGCTACTACTACTACTACTACTAATAATAATAATAATAAAAATAATATCAACAACAATAATAATAATTTGCTTTGGGTGAGAGACAATATTTTTTTTCTGTTACTTCTAAAAGTTTTTAGTCAATATTTGAGCTTGTTAAAGTTTAACTAATCCAAAGGATTTATGTGGCACACTTGGTAGTGGGGTCATATCCATAGTCCAGACCAAATTCAGGGCAAGACCAGTGTGAAACAAGGAGGATTTGTCATTGATTCTGTCAGCACAGTGGCAGTAAACACAAATATAATTTTTTTGATACATTTTGTAGTCTGTTTTTCACAGATACATTTTGTAGCTTTTAATTTGAGTCATGAAATCTCTCAGAAAGATTTAGCATATGAATCTTGGTATACTGATAGGATATTAGTCTTGGTGGACTAGTTATGCTATTAGGCTGCTGCTGCAGTGAAAGTAAAAAGAATTGCTGCTGCTGGAACATACACAGACATACTGAGTTAAGCATGTGTTGTGGACATGCTGCTGTTACTGCATAATTAGAAAAAAAACACAAGACATGCTGCTGCACAATTAGACATATATACAATCCCCTGTAGCTATTCTAGACGAGTGGAGGTGGAGGGTTTCAGTGAAAACACTTGTAGCATGATGAAATGTAACTGGCTTACTTGTAAACTGAGCAAATATCAAATCAAATAACTTCATTGTCACACAACCATATACAAGTGCAACAGTAGGTGAAAGTCTTGTGTGCAGTTCCGAAAAACATAGCAGTCATGACAGTTACGAGACATATAACAATTACTATAAACAACATATTTACACAACACAATTTACATATCAAATGTACAGTAAACAATACACACAATATAGAATACACATACAATAAAAATAAAAAGTATATTAAAAAAATATATACAGTTGTTATATTGTGGAGAATATAATTATGACAGTCCAGTGTGAGATATCAGATTAAAAAAGTGCAGTGCTGATGTATATTGATCGTGAGAGATCAAGTGTTCAAAAGTCTGATTTCTTGGGGGAAGAAGCTGTCATGTAGTCGGCTGGTGCGGGTCCTGATGCTGCGATACCGCCTGCCTGATGGAAGCAGTGAGAGCAGCCCATGACTCGGGTGGCTGGAGTCTCTAATGATCCTCTGATTTCAGATTTTCAACGCTCATTGCACATGGCTCTTTGGAGCAGCAACAGTGCACAATTCTTGGCTGTTGATCTGCTTGTTTGGGGGGTTGTGTGTCAGCTTATACTATGTGAGGCTTGACATATCACATGTGAGTGAGCTGACTGGCTAACATCTCAGTTACTGTTGTAACCTCCATTTCCTGATGGAGGGAAAGAGACGTTGTGTCAATGTAGTGATACTTGGGGTCCCTCTTGAGAGCCTCAGTTACCTCTTATCTTTGAGAAAAGGACGATGAGAATTGGCAAACATAATTTGCATGCCCCTCCACCGGATATAGGGGTACAAAAGGAGGGAAGCGTGCATCTGATTTCAGATTTCATCCGGCCATTTCAGCGGCTAGTACAGTGTTGTGGCAAGAGGGAGACAATGTCTCGTTACCTCCATCAGGGAACGGAGGTTACGACAGTAATCGAGACGTTCCCCTTCTGTCACTCACTCGACGTTGTGTTGATGTAGTGACACTATCTAAAAACGGCACATTACTGAACCATGTTACGTGGACTACTGATGCAGGTGCAAGCAAGCTGCTGCGTGCAAAAATAGCAGACTGCACATAAACTTTCCGGCCGCGGTCTTTTCTCTCTCTATGTTTTCTCTCCATAGAGTGTTAGATGTGGCTGGGGCCATCTAACGCTATAACACACATCAGGGAAGGCATTCTTTTCCCATCCTATTCTTTCATGGGGAAAAGACCCCGCAGAGACCACATCCTGCCCAGCAGGGGAGGTTAATGGACAGGTTTCCTGGGAGATTTACGTCACATGGACCTACATGCCACATATGGAGGTGGCGTGGTGGTAGGTCCTGCCTCGACGGGGAGGAGCTCTACAAACACAGCAACCGGAACAGAGGGAACTCTGCCCAAGGGAGACGCGGGTCCGCTGACAGGGAGATTGTAACGTGGAAAATACATCAGAAGAGATTATAGGAATAATCAGAACCTGTGGAACACCTATTCCAGTACAGGCAAGTCGATGCCTACGGTGAGTCTGGCTGCGAACTCCTCCGCTGGATTCAGAGCCGAGGGCTAGGAAGGAAGGACATCCAGGGTCCGTGACTTGTGGACTTGACTGGGGTAGTAGAACGCACATCTTCACCTCAGGAGAGGGGAAAGGCAGTATGCGCAAGCAATACACCCAGCCAGCCATTCCGTATTCCGAATTCTACGTGTTCTGACCTGTCAAATACACAGGACAAGACCGGCTCAACCCCGAGTTTGTAAAATCTCGTGAAGGTATAGGGTGTAGCCCAGCCCGCCGCTCTGCAGATGTCTGCTAGAGAGGTGCCATTGGCCAGTGCCCACGAGGATGCCACACTCCTCGTAGAGTGTGCTCAAACCCGCAAAGGGCCCTGGTTCTGGTAGGCCAACCATGGCCTGGTTCTGGTAGGCCAACGCAATGGCATCCACGATCCAGTGGGCAAGCCTCTGTTTGGAGACAGCGTTCCCTTTCCGCTGTCCAGCAAAGCAGACAAAGAGCTGCTTAGAGTGTCTAAAGCTCTGGTAATCATGTAACAAACAAACTCTTTCCAAAGAACCGCTACTCTAAATTACAACATCTTTTCTAATCAACACAGACATTTTAGCACATGCTCGCTGCCACGGCAGCACCCCCTCTGACATATGTTCCACCTCTTCACAGCACCCAAGCTCGTCAGTGAAAATCCCTCGCTTGAGGAGCTCAGCATGAAAGCCAGAGGAGCTGGCAGCACTAGCTGAAGCCTGGGCTCTGATTCTCTGGGGGTCGTGTGAAGCATTCCCTACTCACAAAACTATGCAGATATTTTAGCACAAGCTCTCTGGTGCAGCAGCGCCCACTCCGACTATACTTCAGCTTACCAAAGCTATACACAGCCCCTGTCTGAACAGACACAAGCCAAATTCGGCTCCACAAGAGGCGGATCGCACGCTGCATCCAACTCATTCATAATCATTCTGCAAACGTGTCTCGCCTCCTTGCATCATCAGAGCTCATACCCAGCCCGATAACCATGAAGCAACCACTTCTACAAACTTCTATTCATCTCTATAACATTACTTTCTCTCCTCCTGCCCAGGACAACTGCTTCACGCAGGAAAAAAATAAAATAAAAAAATCCATCAATTTTATTTTACAGACAAGTGTTTTCTACTTTTGATTGAATCATTGAATTACAAACACTTAACAAGCTTGACCATAGAATCTAATTGTTAATGACTTTAAAGGCGTTCAACAATGTGTCATAATCTTACGCTCCACCCAGTTTAAAAGTAGCGGGTTCAAAACAACACCAGATGATTCTGTTTTGCTTTTTACTTCATACTGCAAGTAGTTTCAGTTTTCTGTAGAATTTATTACAGGTCATTAATATAAACAAGTCATTATATTCACCACACAACTGCATACGGTGCCCATGTAGAATCTATTAAATCCAACTCTTAGGCACAAACTCCAACTGATTTCATTCGTATTCAGAGTTAATCAAATTACTTGCATTGCATTGGAAAACAATCTACAAAGCTTCAAACTATACGCTTAAGTTAAATAAACATCAGACTACAGTATTTATCAGTATTTTTGGATTTAAAAGTAAATTAAATCCAACTCTCAGGCACAAACTCCAAACGATTTCTTACATATTATTGTCACTTTGTGCCTATAATAAAGAGTTCATCAAATGACATGCATTATGTTGGAAAACAATCTACAATGCTCAAAACCATATGCTTAAGTTAAATAAACATCAGCCTAAGGCATTTATCTGGGTACATCATGTGCCTTCTAATTTCACGACTAACCAACTTTAAATGATGTTTCTTCACATATTCTCGATATTTAATCTAGCAAACAATTACACCCAGGCATCCGCAGACACCACGTTTACCTTGTTATCATGTTTACACTTGTCTCAATTCATCCCTAAGCAGCAATATGTGCTATCCTGATGCCGCAACTGTGGCGTCTTTTGGGCCTTGCAACTAAACCTCCCACTACACCATAACAGTGCAAATGCACTGTCCAAGCACTGCAAATGTGGCGTCTTTCAGGCCTTGCGACAAACTCCTACTAAATTGCAAACAGTGCAGCATGCTGTTCAAGTGCCGCAACTGTGGTGTCTTTTGGGCCATGCGTCAAATTCCCGCTACATGGCAAACAGCACAGCACACCATCCAAGCACTGCAACTGTGGCATCTTTTTGGCCATTCAACAAACTCCCACTACACGGCAAAATAGCACAGTGCACTGTCCAAGCACCACAACTGTGGCATCTTTTGGGCCATTTGACAAACTCCCACTACACTGCAAATCAGCGCAATGCGTCGTTCACGTGACAGAACAGCGGCACTTCTTTCAGGCCATGCTCAGCTTCCATGGCTCTGTAACCCATATTATGTCACTCATACTAAATGTTTACATGTTTACAGTCACACTAAGTGACTAATCACTCTGGAAAGATCACTTTGTAATCATGCCGCAAGAAAAGTCATGATATGCTAAAAATGCTGATTGGCTGATGGCACCACAAGAGTCAGGAGCAATCTGGAGCTGTAATGTAAATTGCAGCTGATAGAGAGCCCTCCAAAGATATCTAAATTATAGTGTAATGTAAGTAAGGGATGATCCATGGCTTGGTGTGCATTAAATGGTTAAATAATTTTTGGAGACCAAACACTCTTTAAAAAGAGTGAATTTAAATACTCAATCCAAAAATAATAATAGCCACATAATGTAGAAGTGTGGCACTCCTAAGAAAATGTAATACTTAATTATTTTTTACATCTATTCTTTGACATCTTCACATGAATGAGTAAAAAGTTAGGGTGGCCAGACATCCTGTTTTTCCTGGGATTGTCCTGTATTCAAGCACTTTTTCGAGTTTCCCGACTTATTCTGAATAAATCCTGTTTGATTTCCCCTCGCCTAAATTTTCTCTATCGCCTATGCAGCTTTCTCAGTCAGGTGAGTATTCTAATCAAAGGTAGCCAAGGATACGGCTTGTATAACCAATAAAATCACATGATTGGATTAAACTATCCAATCACAATCCCCTTTCAATAGATGTCCAGTTTGTAAACTGAGAGTCAGTTTGAAAGACCACACAAATGAAATTGAAAAAATGTCAAGGATCCGTGCATGTACATTTAATGACGATCTTCTAAAAAAAATTTACATTTCTAAAAAGGAGTCACAGACAGATCCTAGTAAAGTGAGGTGTGAGATCTGTGGAGCTCGCTTTTCCATTTCTCATGGAGGCCACACCGACATCACACAGCATGTTCATATAAAATAGCATTTGGTTGCTGTTAAAAGTAAATGTGCCACACCAATCATTTGCAATATTTGGCCAAAAAAGGTGCACATAAGCGAAGGACATTTTGCTAATCATTCTGTTGTGCATGGCCATAGTTTTTGGTTGGCTGACTGCACTGCAAAATGTATGTGAATTTTTTTTCTGCCCACACCAAATCTGAAGCTGTCATATGCAACATACTCGCTTTTGTGCAGCTGGACTATCATAAATTACTGCAGGATGGCTACACACATTTCCTCTCTTTTGCACTCAAGCAAACTGCCACTTTTAACCGTGCACTGGAGATAGTAGAACAAGACAATAAATCAGCCAAAGAAAGGGCTTTGCACATTCATGACCTGAGAACAGTCTTGCATTCCATGCTGGAGTAATTATTCATACCCTCTGACATTAAAAAGCAGTTGGATGCCCTGGTTGAAGCTGGTGACATGCGAATGGATGATTTCTTTTTGCAGTCAGAAACTTTTATTCAGCATAGGTGGAATACCTCCATAATTGGAGCTGCTCATTGGAGAACACAGAAAAACTTGAGTGAGCCCTACTGAGAGACATCCCAGAGTGAAAAGACATTCAGAGAAGCCTCGAAGTCTTCTACTCCAGAATCCCTGTTAACAGTTTGATTGACGAAACCATGCTCTTTGATGAGTGGGCTTCCATGAAAAACATTTTCACTCATCGCATTACTGAGTGGAACATGAATAAGACGAACATATATGAGAGATGGACAGACATTTTTTTTGTGAGCTGGAGAGCAAGACCATTAACTTCGGAGTCTTAGCCAAGGTCATGGAGTTTTTTTCATGCCTGCCTGGGACATCTGCATCTGTGGAACATGTATTCTCATGAATGAATGCAGCATGGACCCGGATAAATCTCGACTCAGTGTAACATTCATGAAAGCAATGCTTTTCTTACATCTTAATTTAGTACTGAACTGCTCTATTTTTTATGATAAACTCTTGAAAGACAAGTGCACACTGAGACAAATTGCTTCCAGTGCAAAGTACAACGTACAGTTACAGATGCAGATGCACCTTGTACTTCGCATTGATCTAGGCCTAGGTAAGGATACGTCAATTTAATTTTTGCTGGGAGGAGGCTGTCCCATTTTCCCCAAGCAGGAATCTGGTCACACTACACTTATTGTACATGAGGGGGAAACAATCCAAAATGCTCTAAACCTGCAGACTTTGACCACTAAGACATCGGTATGGTATCCATTTAGGCTTAAGACTACATTTGTTTTTATTTCAGTGTGAATTAAAGAACTCACACTGGGAGATCCCTCTGTACAAGAGCACATCTAATTATTGTTACTAAATGTACCAGTCTGTTACATATTTTATATTGTTGATAATTGGTAAGGATTAAGAATGTGGCTAGGTTAGGGGATCAAAAATATTCATATTACCAGGCTCTGATGTGCACAGAATAGGGGCTAAATGGGCACAAGCCTCTGCCCCTTTCATTCACAAATGTAAAGGTGCTCTTTTAAGCGGAGGTGCTTATATGCTTACATGGGATTTACAAGGATAATATGGCATGGTATGCCTAAGTCTCTGTCAAGTGGCCTGTGAGGTAAGCGTGATGTGATAACATCTCATTTCCAAATTTGGCTTATGGACACTAGATGACATAACAGTGGGCTTCGCCCTTCTGAATGCATGTAACTTGCAAAATATAGGAGTCTTAAAGAGTATTGCCATTGAATGGACATGGATGTCAATTCTTTCTGAAGAAATGTAAAATAAACAAATGAGAATCCATCAATACTTTTTGAAATGCGCACACTTTTGGCCAGACTAAAAATATTTTTCGATGTTGTTTACTGAAGCCTGCTAAAGAAAAATCAATGGGAGTTTACACAGTTGAATTGGTATGTGTCTTTAATACGTTTGAATTTTCACAACTGTCATCCTGATGTTTTGAAATGATGGCACAAATAGAGAAATTACTCTCATTACAACATATACATAGTAAAACTGTGGCAAAATAATGAAGCTGGATGCAGCTTTCCATTGATTAAAAGGTTATTACGATTAAATAAGAATTGAATAGCACTGAGTGAAAAACCGATTGCCAGGCTGTAGGGGATCTTTGTGTGACTAATATACATAAGTTGCAAGTATACGTACATATACTTGTTTAAACTTGTGCATGGCACTGCAGCGCATCCTGCGTGCACAGCTCTAGGATGTCAGGTGCGCTCACATAAACAAGGTCATTCTTGCATGCACGCTAGATTCAAATGAGTGATGAGGTGAATTAATACTTACATTTCGGTCTGTTCGTCACACAACACTATCATTTGGCTTCAGAAGAATTTAAATCTAAGGCATGAGTGTTATGGACAACTGTAATGGTGCTTTTATGTGTGCTTTCAGAGCTTGGACAGCCACAAACACAATCTTCTCATCCCTCAATCTTGTGTTTCACAGATGAATAAAGAAATGCTGATTTTGAACGAAGAGTGTGAATAAGTGATGGTGGAAAGATCTGTTTTTATTCAAGTTAATCAGTATCATTAATCAGGTGCAGGGGTCCAGAGGTCCTGACTGCTACCGAATGCATGTAGATGGTGCTGTCACATGATACTTTTTACTTTTTTCAGTGCTGGCTAGGATGTGACAATCACAGTCATTTATTATTACTGGATGAGGATTTGAAAATAAACTTTTATAGAGACTGCTCTTTCTTATATCCATTTATAGGTGTAAATCCTTGCAAATATCAGTTTTTATTAAAAAATAATTCTCAAATGAGATATAACACTTTCTGATAGATAAATGCAGATGAATGGAGGTTCAAAGGGGGTCGTGGCCTGACAAATTCGAGAACCACTGCATTATGGTGTAGTTATGGCATCTACCAACAGGGGCTGACTGGACCATTATAACCTGCCAAATCCTGACCTGTAGTTGACTCATTGCACAATGTTTTGGTCCTTTCAGTATATTGATGCTTACAAAATACACTACCGTTCAAAAGTTTGGGGTCACTTACTCATTCTTTATTTATTTATTTATTTCACATTTTAGAATAATAGTAGTCAGCAAAACTATGGAATAATAGAAATGGAAATATGGGAATTATTTTGTGACCAAAAAATCCAAAATAAATCCAAAACTATGTAATATTTTAGCATCTTCAAAGTAGTCACCCTTTGCCTAGATTTTGCAGACATGTACTCGTGACATTTTCTCAACCAACTTCTTGAGGAATCACCCCGGGATGCTTTTTAAACAGTATTGAAGGAGTTCCCATCTATGTTGGGCACTTATTGGCTTCTTTTCTTCATATTTTGATCCAAGTCATCCATTTCAAAAACTTTTTTTTTTTTTAGGAAATTTTAGATTTGTAATTAAATAAATGTATATGTTTTGGCAGAATAATATTTTGTCTACAAAGTTAATTTCAAACTTTTAAGCATACACCTTCAGATCAAAAGATTTTTAAGATCATGAGAAACATTTCAGACAAGTGACCCCAAACTTTTGAACGGTAGTGTATATACATTATTAAATACCATTAATGTTCAGTAACTGTAGTATATGTTTAAGAACAAATGAATGGAATTTGCTTTCTTTCCAGTCATTTTGACATATAATTTCTCTGTTGTACCAATGCCACATTGTAATATGCATGGAATAAGTAAAGAAATCATTCAGCTTTATGATTGGAACGCCACACATTGACTAATGTTTGAAATATGTATGACGTAAACAACTGTTATTTAGCACTATTGTTAACATGCCTTTGTCTGGTTCAATTCGATTTTTGTTTCTAAATTAGATTCTTACTAACTCTGGCCCAATACCAAACTAATTTGGTTATGTATTAGTACAGCAGCCTTTAACTAGTACAGTACCTTATAAGGCCATGTATGTTTGTTAAAAGAAGGGATAGCCGTCTGTAAGTCCTGTTGAGTCTGATGTTTCTCTCATACTGTCCATCGTCCAGATGCACAACGTCCTCAAATGTACAAAAGCAATAAGAGAGATGCAGTCTGCTATGTTAAGATCCTCCCCTGTGGGAATACAGCTGATGCGCCTCAGCGCACACTGGGTTAATTAAAAGAGATGTGACATCATCTTTGCATTAGTGTACTCCCCTGGTTTCTTATCATTGTGATATGTCATGCCCTGAAGCTGAACGATGGAAAAGCATGGCGATCTGGTGACAAGCCTTCAGCAGCAGTGAGAAGAGCAGACAGAGAGTAGGAGGTGGCGGGGGAAGAGGGAGAACATGAGTGGGAGAGAGACAGCAAACATTAAATTGCTGTCTAAATTTTATACTCAGAATCTTTGTGATAACATTGTGTGTTGTAACAATAGAGCTGTGAATTAGCATTTTCGTGCCATGGGTTCCCTCTGAATTTTCACATGGGTTTTTACATTTCTTGATGATACGAGGATGTTTTATTGTACAAAATAAATTACACACAATCATACAATTTAACTTAACTACTTAACCATTTGATACAATGTACTTATTATGTACATACATGTAGTTGCACTATATTTACATTTGAAGTACTTAACACAAATGTACTTTACAAATTTAACACAAATGTACTTTAATTACATTTGTAGTTACACTGTTAACTTTACCCATAATGCATCCCTTACCCTAAATCCTAACCCTAACCTATCCTAACCCAAACCCTACCCTTACTCCTAAACCTACCCATACCTCAACCTCAGTAGTAGCAAGTGGGAATTTTGCAGAAAAACATGTGTTTACACAGTAAATACGTAGTCTTGTACGTATTTAACATTAGTACATTGTAGTTAAGGCCACCTAATATAAAGTGTGACCAAGTATGTTTCTAGCAAGTTGCTTAATAAGGACCACAATGGTTTTCCGTTTTGTCAGCAACATACACTCACATATTTGTAGTCTGTATTTAAATAGTTACCACCATACAGTACATTAAAAAACAAACAAACAAAAAAACATGGCTTCAAAATTGAAGTTTGAGGTATGACTATGTAAGTTATGTTGTAGAAAAAATGCCCAAGTACCTTCAAGTAATGTTTACCACAGACCTTATTTTACTCATAAATTGTAAAACTCCATTTAAATGACTACACAATAGAAATACTGTTCAAAATGAAGACAAATGTGTTTGAACATTTTTTGATTATCAAACTTAGTGGAACATGTCCATAGTTATTGTGATAAACTACACTTGTGGTTGCTCTGCTAGGACATGTGTAAACTTGTGAGGAACTCAATTTATTCATCCTGGTTTGATCACTGATTCGATCCCCACGGCCACCACCATTGTGTCCTTGAGCAAGGCACTTAACTCCAGGTTGCTCCGGGGGGATTGTGCCTGTAATAAGGGCTCTGTAAGTCGCTTTGGATAAAAGCATCTGCCAAATGCATAAATGTAAATGTAAATGTAAATTCATCCACTTAATTCAGCCTAACACAAAATGGTTAAAAGTAATTAAAAAGTGACTAAAAAAGTAAACTAACTTATGAGAAAATCTCTACTATTATTTTTGAAGATGCCAATTATTTTGAAGTTGGGGGCCACTGTTGTTCTGTTCAGGACAAATACAAAACAATTGCAAGTTATAGGGTAAACTGTGTCTAGTAGTCACAATAACTACTCCGGTCAATATTTCTATAGGTAGGTTTATTTTAGAAGTTAAATTTCTGCATAGCCGAATACCTTAAAGGGGTCATGACCTGCATTTTGTTAAATTATTATGTTCCTTGAGGTTCACTTAAAATATTAGTAACGTGTTTTGCACAAAAAACAGTCATATATCCATAAAACGTGATCATTGTCCACCCTCATTCTGACCCTCTGTCAGAAACATTTGGTTTTGGTGCTTCTTCTCATTTAAGACTTGACTGTAAATGGCCACTGATATGATAGGCTTTCTACTCCTGACAGACTCGCTCTCTCTCCTTTTCCATCTCACAGCTCACCACTACTGTGCGGACTAAGGAAGTGATTAAAAGTTAAGCAGACATGTTGTGTTGTTTTGGAGGTGGTCAGATACAAATGTCTATCAAAATGTGGAGGAAGTAGAGGACGAATAGTTTTGGAAGATTAGTTTCAACAAATGGTCTTTTTGCAGTGAGGAGCAAGTTAAGAGTTCTGAAATGTAAAGTATGTTTTATAGTACAATGACCTCTTATTTGTCAAAGATCAAAGAAAATTGATTCTTTATTTCTTTAAATTCAATAAAGATGCAGTTCACTATGCAACACACATTGACCTTTTGTGACAATTTTCCTCAACAGCAAGGCATGTTGTCTGACCATATGGGGTAAATAATCAATTATCATTATAAAAACCTTTAAATTTAAATGATTAAATCAGAAAAAAAATTAAAAGTAAAAAAATTTTGAAGCACAAAATGATTCATGAAACAACAAAAATGGAAATATGACACGATACAAAACATTGTTTTGGCCAAGAAATATTGTACATTTATGAATGTATCATATTTTAAACATATGTGACAACATGCTCGATAAACGTGACAACATGCCCCTGCCTGACTTTCAATTTAAGTACCTTTGTTCTAAAAACCCATTTACACATTTCCATAAAAATCTGACTTCATAATATGTATTGACCCTTTATCTATGCCAGTGTGACTTTATTATGTTTTGCTTGTTAAAGGGATAATTCACCCAAAAATGAAAATTCTATAATCATTACTCACCCTCATGCCATCCCAAATGTTTATGACTTTCTTTCTTCTGCAAAAAATATTAAAATATTTTTAGAAGAATATTTCAGCTCTGTAGGTCAATTCAGTGCAAGTGAATGATGACCAGTATTTAGAGAGGCAGAATAACAGTAATCCATATGACTCTAGTAGTTAAATCCATATCTTCTGAAGCGATATGATAGGTGTGGGTGAGAAACAGATTAATATCTTGATATGGCCCTTCTGCTCCTAGCTCTGGTGGTTCTGGAGACCCCCCTCGACAGAGGCCCCTCTGCTCTCAGCTCTGGTGGTCTGGGATACCCCCTCGACAGAGTCCATCGAAATATCCAATTTTATTTGTTATTCTAAATCATCTACTTCTCAGCTAGATCCTCTCCCCACATATTTGGTTAAAGCTTGTTTACCTTCCCTGCTCTCCATTATAACAAAAATTATTCATGCATCTCTTATTTCTGGGTGTGTCCCATCATCTTTTAAAACTGCTGTGATCAGTCATTTATTGAAGAAAACCATCTCAGACCCACAAATACTTAAAAACAATTACCGACCTATCTCCAATTTACCATTTCTTTCAACAATCTTAAAAAGGATAGTTGCTTCTCAGGTCCAAATACATCTTCTAACTAATAACCTTTATGAACAGTTCCAGTCAGGTTTCTGCTCACATAACAGCACTGAATCTGCTATTGTCACTATCTCACACAACATAATTTTAGAGAGATTAGCATCCACTGGTATTAGCAGCACATCTCTTGCTTGGTTTAAATCTTATCTCTCTGGTAGCACTCAGTTCGTTAAATTAAAACATTTTAATTCACAATGCTCTCCAGTTACTACTGGTGTTCCACATGGATCTGTCTTGGGACCTTTATTATTTATAATATATCTTCTACCTCTTGGCTATATCTTTAGGAAATTTGGAATCCACTTTCACTGCTATGCTGATGACACCCAGCTTTATATTTCCACCAAACCAAATTCTTCTCTCCCACCGTCTTCCCTTTATAACTGTTTACTTGAAATACAATCATGGTTTTCTTGTAACTCTCTCAAACTCAATAGTAATAAAACTGAGGTTCTACTTATAGGCACTAAGTCAAATCTTGCCAAATCAAAAAGTTTTGCTCTGACCATTCACAATTCCACTGTACTTCCCTGTTTGAAAGTTAAGAGTCTGGGTGTCATTCTGGATAGCACTCTTCCTTTTGAAGCATAATATTACCCGGTCTGCTTATTTTCACTTGCGCAACATAAATCGTCTTCGCCCCTCCCTCTCAATTCACAGCACTGCCAATCTCATACATGCTCTGGTCACGTCCCGCTTGGATTATTGTAATTCCCTTTTATTTGGTCTACCACAAAAACGTATAAAGTATAAATTATAAAAAAGTATAATAACAGTATAAATTACAGCTGGTACGCAGCTGCATGGATTATTTCACAAACTTCTAACTCTGCTCATATAACTCCTATACTTCAACAACTTCACTGGCTCCCTGTTAAACTTCGTATTGATTACAAGATTCTGTTATTGATCTTCAAGGCTCTTCATAGCCTAGCACCTTCCTATCTTCTAGATCTTATTCATATATATTCTCCTACCCACAATCTTAGATTCTGTTCCCCTCTCTCTCTTGTGATACTTTCTGTTCGTGTGACTTAACAATTACAGACCGCCAGATATCTGTAATTGTGATTGTCTTTCCACTTTCAAGTCCCTCCTCAAAACCCACCTTTTAAATTAGGTTACTACAAATAACTCTTATTTATGACAGTATATATTCCTATGATAATGCAAATTTTATATGTGATTTTAGGTTTTTATCTTTTCTTATTGAAAACTTGATTATGCCTGTAAGGTGTCCTTGAGAGTCTTGAAAGGCGCCTATAATTAAAAGTTATTATTATTATTATTATCCCCCTGCCACTGCCAATGGCCACGGAGTCTGTCCCCCTGCCTCTTCCAACGAGCCAGCGCCCACGACTGCCATGGTTAACGAGCCAGTCCCTGAAGCCTCTGCCGTTCCAGAGCTAGTGTTTGAAGCCTTGCCCGTCCCAGAGCTAGCATTTATAGCCCTGTCCATCCCAGAGCCAGCACATGACTTCCAGGTTACCTTGATCTCTGAGCCTTCTGCGGCTCTGCCCTCCGAGCCTTATTCTGGGACTCTTCCTCCTGCGGCTCTGCCCACTCTTCCAGCAGCTCAGCCCACTCCTCCTGCTTTGGCTTCGCCTCCTGAGACTCTGCTTCCCCTCATGTGTCTCCGCCCACTTTTCCTTCTGTGGCTCTGCCTTCAGCTCATCTCACGCCTGCCACGGTCAACGTGCCAGTGCCCACATCTGCCACGGTCAAAGAGCCAGTCCCTGAAGCCTCTGCCATCCCAGTGCTAGCATTTGAAGCCTCGTCCGTCCCAGAGCCAGTGCATGAGTTCCAGGCTGCCTTGACCTGCGAACCCCCCGAGCCTTCAGTGACTCTACCCTCCGAGCCTTCCACTGCTCTGCCCGCTTCTCCTGTGGCTCTGCCTCCTCCGGCTCTGCCTCCTGAGACTTTATTCCCTGAGCCTACTGTGGCTCCGCCTGATTCCCCTCAAGCTGCTCCACCCACTCCTCCTCCTGTGGCCCATCCCCTTCCAGCTCTGCCTCATGTAACTCAATTCCCTGAACCTACTGTGGCGCCACCCACTCCTTCTCCAGTGACTCTGCCCGCTCCTTCATCTGTGACTCCAGCGGCTATTCCCACTCCCCCTCAAGCAGCTCTGCCTGCACCTTCTCCTGTGGATCTGCCCCCTCAGGATCTGCCTCATGAGATTCAATTCCCTAAGCCAACTGTGGCTCCAGCCGCTAAGCCCGCTCCCCCTCAAGTGTCTTCACCCACTCCTCCTCCTGTGGCTCTGCCCCCTCCGGCTCCTCCTCCTGTGGCTCTGCCCCCTCCGGCTCTGTGGCTCTCTATGCTTCCCTCAAATGGCTCCGCCCACTCCTCCTGTGGCTCTGGCTCCTGAGACTCAGTTCCCTAAGCCTACTGCGGCTCCGCCTGCTCTGCCTCCTGCTGCTCCATCTCCTGGGCCTCCCATGGATCCGCCCACTGAGCCCTTGGTATATAAATCTGCACTTATTTTCTAGAGTCTTTTGTAATCTTTGATCAAGATTCACAACATTAAATAACTATTTATACAGGCTTTAAACCATTAGAAAAAATGTATAAATGTTCCAATGTTTCATTTGCAATCTTTTCCACCTTGACTTTTAGGTTAATAATATTTAGTCAGGGGAAGCTGGTCATTCATAACCAAATTAAGGCAGTTCTGACCTGAGCTAATGAATATTACTCTGAGATATTCAACCCAAAACCTCCATTGTGATGTAGATCTTCGGCAAAAGGGAGATACTGATTAATTGTGGGAAGCTGTCCATCAAGGCATATTTAACCTTTCGCTTGGGGAATCCCTTAATGTCACAATATTGTGCTGTCCTTATTCATAGTACTCACAGTACTCACTCTGTATTCACCAAAAAATTACTCATAAACATTATGATGATGCATGTTTAAAGGGGAAGTGTATAATTTCTGTGCCACTGGCATCATCAAATGGAAATGCAAAAATAATAATTCCCAAAAGTTTTCCAGAACACACATGGTCACTTGTAAATCCCACTTGTAAAATAAATTATTATGACAGGGAAAACATTCAAAGTGGAATGCCTCCCAAAATTTGCATTCAAATTAAATCACGCCCCCTCACGCACCATATGAGGAATTGCTCTGCTCTCTCCCTGTCCTGTCCTACTTTCCAGGTACGATCATCATCTTAGACTCCATCTGTTCATCTACAAGGAAAAGAGATTTGGCATTAAGATTCATCTGTTGCCCAAGTAATATATCACATCTAGACTGGATGATAGCAGGCAATTATCAGCAAGCAATGAGTGTATGTGTATGTCAGTGCACGGATATGAAAGGCTGGTTCTTTGGTTCAGTGGCTTAAACTCCAATGATTATAATTCAGCAAAGTCATATGGTGATGAATTTAGTGTGCTATGTCTCTGTAGTTATTTTTAAACTAACGGCTTTGTGATATTTAGTGATATTTAGTCACTATACTTTAATGGAGTGTGTATTTACACTAAGTGCAAATAGCCCATCTTGTTGGCAGAGGCTATTCACATTAACTCCGCCCACCACTACTCAGACCTAACTCAAGGCAGCCACGACAGATTTATTTGGGGTCAACTGCTGATCAAATGAAGGTAGATATATTTGAATTTTCCCCAATGATGCAGAGACAACAAACTGTGCTCCCATGTGCAGCTGTAGTAGCTCTAGGTGTAACAACAGTATGTGTTTGTGTTGTTACGTTGAGATCCGTGTTTGAATCCCACCCCTTGACATACTTTTTGCCATTTCTCTACTCTTAATATTTCCTATAATTGAGAGGAGTTTAGATAATGATTTGATCCGGATAAAATTAACCATGGTTTTACTGTAGTAATATTGTAGTAACCATGTGTTTTGGTGGAAACTATATAGTTCTGATTTACTAACCATGATGTAACTAAAGTAACATGTTATTAATAGTAGTTAATAGTAACCATATTTAATTTTGAGGTTAATATGATTTTATTAGAAAAATACCATGGTGATACTATGGTTACTGTAATAAACCATGGTTCATTTTTGTAAGGTAGTGTTAGATGCTTTTTGTTGATTTTTACATTTAGAGAAAATAGCAGCTGTCGCTATTAGCACTTAGGGTGCTTTCACGCTAGCACTTTTGGTGTGCATCTGAGTTCGAATTAGGGATGCACCGATCCGATTCCTGGATTGGTATCTGCTGTGATACTGAAGTTTTTTGTTCGTTATTGTCAAGCTCAAACAATTATAAAAATAACCATAAAAACACAATTAAAATAGTTAATATGACTCGTACATTTTATTCAAAGCCACTTGAAGATGTGCGGATAGCTCTGTGAATCACAAAAGGGTGTGTTTAATAAGTAAATATATAAAATGCACTTGCAGCTTCAGCGCGTCAGTGAATAGCGCTGATCTGTTTACACACACTGATTCGCGGCTAGTTTTAGCCTTCACGTGGTGCGCAATATTTGAGCGCTACTCATGAACAACATCTCAGATGTATATGAACAATAGTTTGGTTCACTTATAATATGCATTTAGAATGGCACCGGAGGTGCTTATTTTTTTGTATTTTTTTTTTTTACCAGAGTTTGAATAAGAAGATAATTAAACTACTGTGAATTTGCCCTACAAACAGACACACTTACAGGACTTCCTGGAGAGTTCACAATGTCAAAATAAAAGCAAAAGCGAAATCTTTCAGAAACAGGGATGAGAAAATCTAATCTAACACATATATACAGTACATGGGACAGGTTGGTGAGTAGTGACAGAATATGAAATAACGGATCAGTACAGTGAAGATGAACTCTATGGAGTCTATTGACAGTGCCTTGAGAACCATTTCATCCTTCTTTGAGTCTACATCGATTTGCTATTGGATTACCAAAATATTAAATTCACCAGCACTTTGAGCACAATATTGGAGGTGTTACTTGCATGTCCTGGCGTACTTTATGTTGC
The DNA here is from genome assembly GCA_032164185.1 of Moxostoma hubbsi. Classification (NCBI taxonomy): domain Eukaryota; kingdom Metazoa; phylum Chordata; class Actinopteri; order Cypriniformes; family Catostomidae; genus Moxostoma; species Moxostoma hubbsi. The sequence goes on along the minus strand of JAVLUX010000031.1, from coordinate 11,099,892 downwards.
TACTTTCTTGGTTGAAAGTTCGTTCCGTCGATGTTTTGATCTCTTTGTATGATCTAATTTATTGTCTGGATGACTGGTGATTTTAGCTGTGAAGCGAGGCCTTCTCATGCCTTCTCGGGATGTCGAGTCCCGAGCCCATGGATCTCACATGGCATGAGTTTAAAGAGCAACGAGAGCAAGATGAAGAGAGGGCAAGAGCGAAGGGGTCAAAGAGTCAAGAGGCAGACTTCTTCATGTTTGGAAATATTTGAACTGAGATTGGCCAAATCCCACAAGAGTGTCCTGCGCCAATCAGAAGTGACTTTTCAGAATCACAAGGTCGACCGGGCTGTCCTTTCCGACAGCTGATTTTTGACCCTTTGTCTTACAAATCTCCCGCTTAAAAATAGTGCATACTTAATCAGAAACTCTTATATCTTGAGAATGGTACAAGAGACATGATATTCGTTGTCATCAGCTTTCTCTGCATATGCCTGTGAATGTTTACATACTAAATATGACATTGCTTCATGAATATTCTACATGTAGGTAACAAAACATTAAAAATCTCTTGTTACAAAATCATACTGGTTAGTTCCTTGGTTATACAACATGGATAAACATTACACATATTTTAAAGAGGTGTATCGGGCTATAATCCTTAATTGATGATATATATAAATCACCACAGTTCAAAGCAATTGTCAGAATTACCTAGCAAGACTAGGTATTGTATAAATCATGGATTTAAATGCATTCTGTACATTTTAGAAGGTTACATCGGTAAAGCACTGTGACTTTATGTAAAATGTTCCTGGATTAAGCTGAAATGTCTTAGTATTCGAGTCATGCAAATCTGATGGGCTTTTGGAAGCCTTACAAAGGGAAGTCTGGTTTAACTCTGTGTGGAAGTTCAAAAGGTCATGCTGAGGGGCCTTTCGGACCAAGCTCGATGCTTGAGTCGCTTAATTTACGAAGAATTCCAGGATTGCAAAGGTTGGGTTTTCTTAGATTCAAATCATGTCCCTGCAATTCTTCTGCATATATAATCAATTATATTGGTTCAAGCAATTGAACCAAGTGCGAAAGCACCCTTAGTGTAAATATCATCTAACGCTATTGGCGCTTAGTGCAAATAGTCTCTGCCTTACTTTAATCAAGTTCACAGAACAACATGTTATATTTTTTCAGAATGGATTGAGATACTTCCCAAAAATGGGAAGGGAGAATGTTTATTTAATTCAGTGAAAATCTCAACCTAGTCTCATAGAATGAACATTACTATAACTACATTTTTGCTAACAGAGTTTTACGTTCTGCTTTCTACAGTTTTCTGGTGATATTAACACTAGAGATGCTACAACAACTGTGCGTTTTATTTATTTTCACACAAATCATGGGTAGTATAGTTGTTTGGACCTTATAAACCCATATTACTCACACCCTGCTATGTTATTATATTAAAACCCTTTTATTCTAATTGTATTACAGACCCAACAAAATTTACACACTTATTTCACTGTGATTAACTTTCACGGTAACTCACCTGATAGAGTGTTTGGCTTTGGATGCTGTCCCACGGAGACCATGTCTTGAGCCCAGCCAAGGACTCTCACATATGACTAACACCACAAAATAAAGGGAAACATAAATAAAACAATAGAGTTCTAAACTACAATTACCTAATTTTGCAGAATGGTTGATGTACACCCCCAGTGTGTTTGATGTAATTTCCTAACATACAGTGTATCTTCAATGAAAGTCATGATATCATAACATAACAGGGTGCACAATAAATCAAAGGGTAAAAAAACTCCACTATTAGTGTTAAAATTAAACAGGCTCCTGTCTGGGGGAGTGGCATGCAAATTCCACTCACCAATTTTCATTTGCCTTTTCTCAAAGATCCAAGATGATTAGGGTTCTCAAGATCGACCCCTAGTGTCACTACATCGACACAACATCTCGTTCCCTCCATCAGGGAATGGAGGTTACGACAGTAACCGAGACGTTTTAGCTACACCTCTACTACTGTAATTTCATTTTTAATTAATGCAGTAATGCAGTTTTTCTTACCTCTCTATAACTCTCTACCAGAATGAGCTCTGACTTATGCAATAAAATGTAATGGCATGTCATGAATAGGTGGGTTTAATGCTGTTTTAAAATCCTAATGGTTGGAAACAATTAACATGCACTCGAATGCTATTTGATTTTGGCAAAATTATGACTGAAAACTCATGCTGATTGACACTGATAGTCCATGTAAAGCAACAACCGATATATCATACAACTCACATGAAAGGTGTGTGTGTTTCAGATCAATACCTCTCAATTTGTGAAACATTCTCAGCAGTTTGGGTGTGTGAGATGCTAAAATATAGGACTAACGGCATTGTGCATTGATTTCATATGGAGCACAATTTTTTCCCTTAATTATAGGACGATTCCTTATTTTACAGGACGTTTGGTATATTTTGTTAATTCATTTTACCTGATACTGCTTCAGCATGAGGGTGACTCTCTCCCTTTCCACTGTCATAAATTCCCTCAGCCGATGATGGCATCGACAACGGTTGTCAGGGAATGGCACATGGTGATAATGCACTAATTCCAACAAAGAATCTCCAGTTTCAAAAAACAGCATCCAATACAGTTAAAGGAAACTAACAATAGTAGACTATGGACTTCTGAAGCTGCAAAACAAGTGGGTATACTGAGGGTATATTGCAAATATTGGTCCTTTGAAGTTGTTATACGCAAACAGCCTTGGGAAAAAAGTATGCATACGGTGTATACGTGTGCATGGCCCCGACTACGCTGCTTCTAACTCGACAAAAAAAAACAAGGAGGGTCAATGGTTTGGTATCATTTTAAAGAAAAATTTCTAATTCTAAGTATATAGATTATGATACATTCTCAGACTCTCAGCATAAGAAACTGCTGGAAAAAAATCAAATAAAATTGAGCCAACATTTTTTTTTTTATGTATTTTTCTGGTTTGACATTATATATATATGGATGTTCTTGGTGGCTCCAAAAAAAGTATATCTATTTTTTTTTTCAATCATGTCAACTGAGATATTTTTTTTTATTAAATTGTAGGATTACAAAATATTTATCATAGCGTCAAAAAACGTCTCCATGTCCAAAAGACTCTCCAAACAAATAAAACATAATTGTACATAAGAACTTACACATGCAAACACAATACTACTAACTAAAGGTATGCATAGCATTCAGACATGATTTTAGTAATGAGATTTCACAGAATGAGTGCATTTTGACTCAATGAGTCTGCATCTTTGAATTTACTAGGCACCATCGCATGGTGGCCATATGCAAATTTGTGCTTTGTGTGTATTATCTAAAGATGTATGCATATGATTACGTTGTGTGTGGGCTCATTTGAAAGATAATCCCCTCTAAGTAATAGTATGTGATATTTTTTGTGATATTTTATTAGTTATTAGGTAAGTTATTAGCTAAAACGCTGCATTTAAGCAACACCAACATATTTGTCAAAGACATTTACTTATCTATTTCTCGCTATATTTTTGTCTGAGTAAAACAATGCTGATTATATTCTACTCTTTGAGAGCTTTCAAACAACTTATGACATAGATATTTGATTAGTTTGATGGTTTTAGTGATTGCAATTATGCGAACAGTGCAATTTTTAATTAGAATTCATATTTTGATAAAAAAACAAAAAAAAACATTCTTGTGGTCCCATCCGAGCATAAAGGGTTTAGGGTAAGGATGTCTTTTTTGTTCACCTCTCATTTATCTCTATTTATTAGGCACTATTGGTTAGGTTTAGGTAAAATTACCAGGTTAGGGAAGAATATTTTACTCATTAAAACATCAATATAATATTCACTTTAAAAATGCCATAATATTACTTGCTTTTGGTGCCCCCCGCTGGACATTTCTATGGTAAACTGCAGCAAATCGTGTAATGAAGCATACAAATTTGGTTTGGAAAAATGTTTACATTGTTATTTAATATTCGTGAAATCAGGCTTGAAAATCTATATAAACAATCAATATAAAAGATTTGTTTGATTTCTTAGTTTTTTGATACCCAATATCTATAACATGATCTGCGGTGACCTTGATCGAATTATAGTGACAATAATCACTACATTTCATGATTCGCTAGTAAGATTTCTGCACTTCAGTTCAAAATTTTTATCACAAAGACCAATGAAAGCTAGACTTCTGATTTTTAATAGTGACATGTGATTATGACATGCTATTCAATTGTATTTTGTATACATTTTTGATTAATAATTAAAGGGTTACACTGTGCACAATTTTTTGAAGAAACCTAAAAATTGCTTCATGTGGTGACATTTAAATTAAATGTTTTAATCAATTAAAATCTTTATTTAACTGCAATTTAACTGACAAATAAGATTATACCAATCAAAGTCATTTTTATGGGTTAGATCAAGTAGAACTAGATCTTTGATAACAGATAACAATTACCTGTTGGTACTTTATTATTATTATTGTCTTAAAAAGTACTAATACACAATCCGTGTGCTGAGTAATACATTATTCACGTGATTTGTAGCAATTATGTCACATTAAAAATATATATATATTTAATCCTTAAGAGTTTTCAGAATGAAATGCCTTAAAAAGAGGCAGGCATGTATTTCCAAAGCTACTCATATAGTGTTTTCAGAGTAGGCCTATACTTTGTTTTTTATTTAATACTGTGTGGCCAATAGGCAATATTTACACCAACTCAACATCTTTCACATGACTAAGCAAACTTGGAAAAGTCCATCAGCATTAGGGGAAAAAATAGCACACTATGTTTGAAATGGTTTGACATTTACTGGCCAACAGGTCTGGAAGCTGTATTCAATATTTGTTTTGTATCAGTTTTTCGTTTCATGCATAATTTAAATGAATCCCCTGAAGACCTTAGTTCACAGCCAGACCAAAATGTAGTGTAAAAGCATATTTATTTTCCAATATTTGTGTATACTTACCAAAGGGTCAAAGTAAAATATAGGCCATTTTCAACTGAATTGCTACACAGCATATATTGTTGACACCCTGACATTTCCCCACAGCACATGGAGAGAATTTGGAGTTCGGCATATTTACTCTTGACAGCTTTCTTGGTTCAATGTTCATGGCTTCAATAAGTCTCACTATCCTAAGGGAAACAACCATGTTGTGATAGACTCAGGCAAAAGTGACCTCTGCCCACAATTAGAGATTGTTTTGTCCACATGGCAAAGCCTGGCATGTTAATGTCCATTACAAGTGTGATAAGTGCTGCAAAATGTATTTACCATTATCAATTTAAAAGTTTAATATGTTGGGGGCAGAAATAAAGATCTTAAAATTATCAATAAATTAAATGATTCATGGGATACGGAAATAGCAATTAATTATATAATAGTTTATATATCAAATCAGTTATCCTCAAATTGCTTTAGGACCCAATTGAACCCAATACAGAACAACATTAGTTTACTATATCATGCAAAAGTAAGAAAATTGTCTTTAAATATGGCATGACATTTTATTATGTTAATTTTGTTATTGACAATGTCCAATATTCTCTGCAATTACTTAATGTTCACTTCTAACATGCAGTAAAGCTGAAAGTAACACACCTGGAGTTAAGCTGTGTCTAATTAGAGGAAGCATTAAAGGTCAAGTCAGTGCATGATTAGCGATTTTACACCCATTATCTGTAATACACTGTGATGGGGGAATTACCCAGTGAAGCTGCTGTTATTACTACATACTCTCATAACCAAATGTCACTGGGGGGACTTTTTGTCTGCAATACTCAAATATCAATCTAATGCTGTTTATTCTACTCATCATTCAAATGACATTAACTCTTACGTGTCATGTGACCGATTGTGACTATTGAATGATTGGATTTATTTTCACACAGAGGAACATTTGCAGCAATTAAAACCTTCAGTTTCGCTCTATTCCTCACACGGAGCTATTGTACACTGTAGATTTTTAAAATGTACGTTTACTTAAAGGAATAGTTCACCCAAAAATGATTATTCTCTCATTATTCACTTACCCTAATGCCATTCCAGATGTGTATGAATTTCTTTCTTAAGCAGAACACAATTGAAGATTTTTTGGAAGAAGATAGAGCAGCAAAAAAAAATCCACACTACTCCATTTGGTCAATGAATGTCTTCTGAAGCAAATCGATAAGTTTGTGAAAAAATAAATCAATAATTAAAATGTTGTTAACTTTTAAAAAGCACTTCCTGCCAGCAGCTGAAAGTGCATCAAACGCCATTTCAAACTGCATCAGAGCCCTGGATGGAAGCACCGATTTAAATAAATTTACATAAAATTTTTTTTTAATTATCAACATGTTTCTTACACAAAGCTTTCGATTTGCTTCAGAAGACATTTATTGATCAACTGGAGTCACATGGATTACTTAGTTGCTGCCTAAATTTGACTTCTGGACTGTCAAAGTGAGAAGATAGAGAGTCATACACATCTGGGATGGCATCAAAGTGAATAATGAGAGAATTTTAATTTGTGCGTGAACTATTAATTTAATCCATTTGTGTTGGGACCAAAAAAATATCCATAATTTTAAACAGAAAAAGAATGTAAATAGGCTACAGTAAAAAAAAAAGTGAATTGGTTAACAGGTAGTTTACATTAGCATATACAGAATAAAAAATATATAAAATAATTGACATGATCATACATGTAATTTTACAACAAATATTGATAGAATTGTGTTTCTAGGTCTAAAAAGTATAAACAATTTTCACAGAATTAACGGTAAAAAAAATATATTATGTTTAACATGTGAACACATGCACTTTTATGGTGAACTATTGTTAAAATGTGAAAAACAATAATTATGCGTTCCCAGAAGTGTCTGCATGACTCATCACATTTCTTATATTTTATGAGACTCCAAGACTTAAAGTAGGTGTGTCAGAAAAGGGCTACATGCAAAATGTGCAGTGCTGGGGGGCCTGTTTGAGAACCATTACTCAGTCATTAAAGATCCATCTTAAAAACTTAAAATATACATCTTAAAAACAGATGAAGAGAAAAAACAAAAATTGTAGTTCCTGAAGGTTTGTATATTAAGTTTATACAAACAGTAGTTTTTTCCCCCCAGCATGCTTTGCATGAGCCTCGATGGGGAGAGTAAATGTTAAAATTAAGAGCTATTTTATTTGTTTTTGTGCAAGATGAATAAAGGGAGAGAATTGTTAGTATTTAATGTTCTGTTGTGCTTTCTGGAGTTTGGGGGTTACCACTGTGGGGAAAACTCGAGCTTGAGCTTCTAGTATTTAAAACTCCCAGTTCTTAAAACAGTATGTCTAAATTAACTTCAAATGCAAAACTGAGGTGAGAACAGCATAGCAGTGACATTTTGATGAATAAAGTCAGTACGGGGCATTTTGGTCATGAGACTACCCTTGTTATTATGGAGCATTAAACCAGAAACACAAGCAAAAATGCTGATTTTGTTAAATGGGTCATTTTGTTCTGGACTCAGACTTGATTATTACAGGTCTTGACATGGAATGATGTATAATTTAGATATTAAGCTTTTATAAGAACACTCTCTTGGGCCTCTTTCAAAGATGGGAACAGTTATTCTGTCCCATATGGCAATGTAGAGATTTGATGTAATTTGGTCGCTTCCTGAGACAGTGGTTTATTTGGTAAAGGGCAGCAGCTGTGGAGTGGTACATTTCTGGATATTATCTCATTAAGGCTGCCAGTGGTAAAGGTGACCTAGCACAAGAATCGACAAATCCCAATATCTCTTTTCCACAGTGAGGGAGACAGACATGTTTAAAACTTCTTCAAGGTTGTCTTTGTTCTTTTGTAATAGAATGCTTGTTTAACGCAATAGTTTGTAAAATTGTTGTTGTTTTTGGAGAAAAAAATCCAAATTATGCATAACATCTTAATTCACCAAGTATAAAGCACAAGAAATTGCACTTGATGCTGTTGTCAACATAAATTTACGTCAATAAAAGACAAAATAACAAAGAATGCAATAAAATATTTAAATATGACAATTACAAAAGATACACACATACATACATACATGTACACATAAGTATCCACATACAGTAAAATGACAGGAGCAAAGTGACAAATACAGAACAGAAAAAAAGTTGAAATGTTAAAGAACATCAGACCAATAAAATACTGTTCTTAATAAAAAAAACAATAAAAAAAGTTGGTTCTGTGGATGATAAAGATTTGCCTTTTGTTAAGGGTTTATGAAGGGGTTCATCAATGACTAATAAGTAATTTACAAATGCATTATAAATCATTGATATGCGATTATCACAACATGAATACAAAGGGCAACTTTCATGCAATACTTACCAAATAGTGTGCATTTTAACTTACAGTACATGTTTTAAATGCTTAATAAATATAATTATTCATACTTACATTAATCAAAAATATAAAATACCCTTACCTAGTCCTAGTAGCCTCAAGTCTCTGCAAAAAAAGTTCAGGTCTTCTTGCTCGTAGGCCTGATGACCAAAAAAAAAAACGTACAGAACTTCATGTACACACTGTTGGTTACTAAATTTGAATATTTGTTATTAAGTATTTATAACATGTGTGGTAATATTGCTCACTATTTGGCAAGTATTGTATGAAAGTCACTCTTTTAATGCATGTTGTTATAACTGCATATTAATGATTTATAATGCATTTGTAAATTAATTATTTATCATTAACAAACCCCTTTATAAACCCTTGACAAAGGGAACATTAATCTAAAGTGTTACTGTTCATTTAGATTACAAATGTATGTTGGGGAAGTAGAAGGGAGGTAGATTAAGAAAGAAAACTGCATTGAAATCTAAATGGAACATGTAAAACAGCATTTTTATCCCCGATCAGATCTGATTACATGTGTCATAATCTTACTGAATACTTTTCAACCCTATAAGAACTTCTAATGGCATTTTTCTCATATTGCACCTCCTGTGATGTAAGATTGTGAGATTTTCACTGCAATATTTCCACATCATTATCCTTTCTATTGGCAGCATGTGTCTAAAGTGCTTAGTTAGAGTTTTTAAGGAAGACAAATGGTTTGGTTATTTTTTTCTGAAGTCAAAGGAAGTCAATCCCAGAGACAAAGTCTTTGCCAGGGACTCGTATGTGCCATTACTATGGATACAGAAAAGCCGGCCTAACATAATCAAAGTGTGGACAATTGCAGGACCTGCAGTTGAAACTTCTAAAAGCCTGCTTCAAAACGAGAAAAGAGAACAAAACCAAGATATTTTTTGGAAACAAAATACACAAAATAAAACAACATTTGCTGAGAGTTTTCAGAATTGGTTTTCCAAAGTTGGCTGCATCATTTTTAACGAAGAAGCTCAGATTACAGGCTGTAAGGCTGTAAGGCTGTTTTCGCAACAGGCTCGTCTAGAGCATTTGTATCGGAACCTGGTGTGTTTTCTCCCTTAGTTCAGTTAGTTTAGTCATATATGAACACAACAATCACACTCGGATAAATACTTAAACACTCGGCCCGAGACCATCTGGAAGAGGTTGTCATGGTCCGATAGCAAACTCTGGAGGATTTCGTTCAATCTTTTCGTTCAATGAGAATTCAATCTGGCCCTATAATATCCCTATAAAAACCATGAGCATAACTGATGGATTTGCAGAGAAAAAAATCTTCATAATCAAAACATAGCTAAAGCTATTAGCGACTACATTAAATATAATTGCATGTTTACAATAGAAGTCGTATAATAATTCCTGAGGTAATTTTAGTAATTTTTGGTATATTTGAAATGTTGCCTTGTGAAAGCGAACTAAACCAAGTTAAGTCAGTTTCGGAACAAATCAAAGAAGTTACAGATCTAAAAACGCCCAAAATCATTCTGACCTTTACCGCCTTAAAAAAATTATTTTGACTTAAACTGTCAAACTGTTGTGTTCAGCTCCAGTCATTTGTTCAATCTAGTCAGCCTCTCGAGTGTGTTATGTACTGTAAGGGAGGGTCTAGATTCAATGAGGTGCTGACCTTCATCACATAAAGAGGGCGGTGAGATGCCCATAAAACTGATTAAAACTCAAAGGAAATGTGATGTTCATTCAACTTGATGATGGAGACTGTGAAGATGAGGCAATACAAACAACCATGTTTTTCAAGGTTGACCAAAAGCAAATAACATTTTCTGAATTTCATTTACTAACAGGTATTATCGTTTCACTATTGCTTTGATGATAGGTCCGCAGCATGTTTTGATAGGGACACAGAACCTACGAGTGGCTTACTTATAGTTCAGTTAGGACAACTCTCGGAAATAGATTAAATATTTTTATTGATGGTTATGACAGTGGAGTAGGCTTGTGGACCAGATCTGCTTTAAGCATGCTGCTGCTTGACATAAGTCAATATGCTGCTGCTGTTGGCACGGAAACATGATGCTGCTGAGACAGAAGAAATATATTGCTGCAACTATACCAACATCAAGATAAAGCCCCCTATGCAGATCTAGGCAGGTGGTGCTGGGGAGGTGGAGGGAGAACACTACACGTAACAGTGCTGCAGTAGCCATTTCTCTGTGTATGGCGTAAAATGACTACCAGTTTTACATATTTTGACATAAGAGATATGCTTCTGATTGGGTGCGTAAGTGACAGGTGCATATATAAAGCCATAATAACTAAAAAAATTAAATATTTTATCACTATAGTGTTCATTTTCCTGTATTATTACTTTAAAAATATGGTTAAAATATGGTTTCTGTAGTAAAACCATGGTAAATTAATTGCAAGGGAATTAAACATTATTGTGAGGGCATGCAAAATATTTCAGAAAAAAATTCTCGCCTTATCCTCAAAGGGCCTCTGTATCACGGAGACCAATGTCGTAAGAGGTAAAACAAAACAAAAAAATAAAGACATAAATTCAGTTTAAATAATTAAAAGAAAGAGAATTGCTACAACACACAACAAACACAATACATTTTCTTTGCTTGAGGCCTCTTCCTGTTCTGCTACAGTAGGTAAGTTTCTTCCACTGTGTTCCTGTCTAGACTGGAAGTAAATCATTGAAGCAGATGATAGGGGAGAGATCTCTCTTGACCCTTTTATATAAACTGCTTCATATAAAATGTATCCAGTAATACATTTTGAAAAGGCAGATGCTAAGCTTGCCTCGGATAATCACACAACCCAATTAACATTCTCTTCTTTACTTTTATTATGTAACCTAGTCACATAGAATGAACATTACTATAACTACACTGGTGGCCAAAAGTTAGGAATAATGGACAGATTTAGCTGTTTCAGAAGGAAATTTGTACTTTAATTCACCAAAGTGGCATTCAACTGATCACAAGGTATATTCAGGACATGACTGATGATAAAGCAGTACCATCTCTATTTGAAAAAAGTTATTTTTGTTCTTTAAATGTCTTAATATTATGTCAAAAATGGCAAAGAATAATCCGCTTTCTCTAGAAACTCGTCAGCCAATCATTGTTTTAAGGAATGAAGGCTATACGATGTTTGAAATTGCCAAAAAAACAGAAGATGTCATGCAAAGGTATACACTACAGTCTTCAAAGACAAAGGACAACTGGCTCTAACAAGGACAGGAAGAGATGTGGCATGATTTACAACTAAACAAGGGGATAAGTACATCAGAATCTCTAGTCTGAGAAGACACCTCACATGTCCTCAGCTGACAGCTTCATTGAATTCTACCCACTCAACACCAGTTTCATGTACAACAGTAAGGGAAGACTCGGGGGTGCAGACCTTATGGGAAGAATTGCAAAGAAAAAGCCACTTTTGAAACAGAAAAACAAAAAGAAAAGGTTAGATTGGGCAAAGAAACACAGACATTGGACAAAAGATCATTGGAAAAGATGGTTATGGATCTTAACCCTACTGATCTTTTGTGGGGTCAGCTAGACTGTAATGTGTGTGAGAAGAGCCCAACAAGACAGCCACATCTATGGCAAGTGCTACAGGAAGTGTGGAGTGAAATGTCACCTGAGTATCTGGACAAACTGACAGCTAGAATATCAAGGATCTGCAAAGCTGTCATTGCTGCACATGGAAGATTTTTTGATGAGAACACTTTGAAGTAGTTTAAGAAGTTCTGAAATGTTTTTTTTAATTGTAATAGTAATTTTTCATTTTATTAATGTCCTGACTACACATAGTGATCAGTTGAATGCCACTTTGGTGAATAAAAGTACCAATTTCTTTCCATTAGAGCCAAATCAGTATGTTATTCCAAACTCTTGGCCGCCAATGTACATTTTTGCAAATGTATGTTTTCGTGCCAAATTCTATATATAGCTGCAGTTTCCTGGTCAAATTAACACTAGATGCGCTACAACAACTGTGTTTTTGTTCACTTTCACACAAATCATGACTACAATGGCTGATTGTGAATTTATAAACTTATTTTTCACACTGTTACTCACACACTGCTATGTTATAATCAAATCACTTTTACTATAATGCATCATTTGAAAAACAATACATTTTAACCCTTGTATTACAGACCCACCTACATTTACACACTCAATCCAATGTGATTAGCTTCCGCTGTATCTGACCTAAAAGAGTGTTGGACTTTGTACTCAGAAGACCGTGGTTTGAACTTAGCTGTCATATAAGCCAAAAGTGTTTGTGGCAGCGGGGGCGTGGTCAAGCGCCCGTCCGAAGGGAGAAAGCGGTAAGGGCGCTTGCACCTGAGCTAAATTATGTCTAACACCTGTCTCTAATTTCAGTGAGTATGGGGAGAGCGGCATAAAAGAGCACCAGTGCCTCTAGTCGAGAGAGAGAGCTGCCAGTCCAGTGTTGGCAACCGAGAGACAACCCCAAGTTGTTAGATTAGTTTAAGAAGTTTATGTATAGCACCTATTTGCACTACCCCTGTCTGTCTACGTCCCGTGATTAAAGAGCCTCACCTTTGTGTTGAACCCTGTTCCCATGTCCTCCTTCTTGTAAAGTCTTTACAGTGTTATAAAAGCGACACAAAATGACGCGGTTGCTTCAGAACAAGTGCTTTCCCTGTTGCATTTGCCTTTTCCACACTATCAGTTAGGTTTAGGTATTGGTTTAGGATGAGATTGTCTGTTTTGTTTACTACATTACTACACTAACATTCACAATAAAAACATTATCTGATTATTCACCATTATACACCATGTAGCGAATTTGGTAGTATACACGGGATGGGTTAAAGTGCCTGCGTACCTCAACCATTATATGTAGGGAAACAGTATGCGTGAGCTATGAATTTTAGTAAATTGTCCTTAATCTACATTATTATGTAAGGAAATTTATAATGGAATTAGTCGCATTCGACAACCATTATAAATTATATAAATGAAAAATAGCTAGATTATTTGTCTGAATAAAATAAAATTATCCACCATTAAAATTGTAATACAGTGTCTCGTTGTATCCGCTCACAATTTCTATTGTAAAGAGCTAGCTTTAATAAGGGAATTATCATTAATTCTCTTATTGGATTAATATTATTCTCATGGCTTATTGAAAATAATATTACACATATGTGTCTTAATCTTAAAATAAAATGAGTAAAAAAAAGTATTTTCATATATTGCTCTATGCAAACAATTACCAGTGAGTGACATATTTTTGCTTTAAAAGCATGATTCTTACTAATGCACACACAATCCAATCTCCCAACATGTTACACAAAAATGCACAGAAGTAACAAATAGGCCATCATACACCAAAATGGAACCATCACACCTGATGCAGTGGTCTTCAAGTCAAGTCAAGTTATTTTTTATTGTCATTCAAACATATACAGTTAGTACAGTACACAGTGAAACAAGACAATGTTCCTCCAGGACCATGGTGCTACATAAAACAACATAGGACAAACACAGAACCACATGAGACTACACACACTAAATAACATACCTATATAAAGTGCACACGCAAACGTGTGCAAAAAGCACGGGACAGTACAATAAATTACTAAAAATGAACAGGACAATAGGCACAGTGAGAGACAGTGCAGCGCCGACCAGTCCACAGTAGTGCAAAAAGATTTCTAAAAATGCCAAATGTAAACATAACATACTATGAGATGAGTGTTCTATGCACATAGCAGTTATTGAGGAAGCAGCCAGGTATAAAGTGACAACAATTAAAGTGCAACTCAGGACACGTGTGTGTGTCAGTCCAGTCTCTGAGTATTGAGGAGTCTGATGGCTTGGGGGAAGAAGCTGTTACACATTCTGGCCGTGAGGGCCCGAATGCTTCGGTACCTCTTGTCAGACGGCAGGAGGGTGAAGAGTTTGTGTGAGGGGTGTGTGGGGTCATCCTCAATGCTGGTTGCATTGCGGATGCATTGTTTTTTGTAAATGTCTTTGATGGAGGGAAGAGAGACCCCAATGATCTTCTCAGCTGTCCTCACTATCCTCTGCAGGGCTTTGTGGTCCGAAACGGTGCAAGTCCTAAACCAGGCAGTGATTCAGCTGCTCAGGATGCTCTCAATAGTCCCTCTATAGAATGTAGTAAGGATGGGGGGTGGGAGATGTGCTTTCCTCAGACTTCGAAGAAAGTAGATACGCTGCTGGGCTTTTTTGGTAATAGAGCTGGTGTTGAGGGACCAGGTGAGGTTCTCCACCAGGTGATCACCAAGGAATTTGGTGCTCTTGATGATCTCCACAGAGGAGCCATCGATGTTTAGCAGAGAGCGGTCACTCTGTGCTCTCCTAAAGTCAACAACCATCTCTTTTGTTTTGTCCACATTCAGAGACAGGTTGTTGGCTCTACACCAGTCTGTTAGCCGCTGCACCTCCTCTCTGTATGCTGACTCGTCATTCTTGCTGATGAGACCCACCACGGTTGTGTCATTGGCGAACTTATTGATGTGGTTCAAGCTGTCCATTGCCCCAGTGCTCAGTGTGGTGGTGGTGGTGGTGGAGATGCTGTTCCCAATCCGGACTGACTGAGGTCTCCCATTGCTGTTCCAGTTGCAGAGGGAGGTGTCCAGGCCCAGCAGGTTCAGCTTTCCAATCAGGTGCTGAGGAATTATTGTGTTGAATGCTGAGCTGATGTCTATGAACAGCATTCAAACGTATGAGTCCTTTTTATCTAGGTGGGTGAGGGCCAGATGGAGGGTGGTGGCGTCGTCTGTTGAACGGTTTGGACGATACGCGAACTGCAGTGGGTCTAGTGAGGGGGGCATCTGGGTCTTAATGTGCCTCATGACGAGCCTCTCAAAGCACTTCATGATGATGAGTGTGAGTGCGATGTGATGGTACTTGTTGAGGCAGGACACTGAAGAATTATTTGGCATGGGGACGATGGTGGTGGCCTTGAAGCACTATGGACGACGGCGCTGCTCAGAGACATGTTGAAGATGTCGGTAAGAACATCTGCCAGCTGGTCTGCACATCCTCTGAGCACTCTGCCAGGAATGCTGTCTGGTCCAGCAGCCTTCCGTGGGTTGACTCTACATAGAGTTTTCCTCACATCAGCCGTGGTAAGACAGAGCACCTGGTCGTTGGGAGGAGGGCTGGTCTTCCTCACCACCACGTCGTTCTGTGCTTCAAAACTAGTGAAGAAGTCATTCAGTGCATCTGGAAGGGAGGCATCTTTGTCACAGGCAACTGATGTTGTCCTGTAGTTGGTGATGGCCTGGATGCCCTGCCACATGCGCCGCATGTTGCTGCTGTCCTGGAAGTGACTGAGGATTCTCTGGGCGTGTGCGCGCTTTGCCTCTCTGATGGCCCGGGACAGTTTTACCCTTGCTGTTCTTAGGGCAGCCTTGTCGCCTGCTCTGAAGGCGGAGTCTCGGGTCCTCAGCAGCGCACGCAACTCAGCAGTCATCCATGGCTTCTGGTTGGAGCATGTTGTGATGGTCTTGGAGAATGCACTTGCTGATGTAGCTGTCACTGATGCTGTGTATTCCTCCAAGTTGGTAGAGTCGCCATATGTTGAAAAGCAGTCTGTATGCTGAAATTAGCATAACAGAGATGTATTCTGATTAGCCAAGGTGGGGGCGGGTCTCCGACCGGTACGCACCTGGGATGTTTGTGTAAACAAGATCAAGCGTGTTCGCCCCTCTCATTGCAAAGTCCACATACTGATGGAATTTAGGGAGCACTGTCTTGAGATTCGCATGGTTGAAATCTCCGGCGAAAATAAACAGTCCGTCAGGGTGAGCGTTCTGCAGTTTGCTCATAGCCCCATACAGTTCAAAGAGCGCTTCCTTAGCATTAACGCTGTGGGGAATGTAAACTCGAGGGACCGAGCCAGGGACTGGAAGCAGAGGGACCGGGCCCAGAGGAATCTTGACTTGGACCCAATTAGCAGAAGGAGCTGGTAAATAGATTAGACCAGGATGATGGATGGACCAGACTTGAATGGAGAGCGGACCATGTGAGCACCCATGCCTTAACCAGACAGAAAGCCAAACCAGTGGCCCACCACTGGAGAGCCAACAGACAGGAGAGAGCCACAAGGAAGCCCAGGGAGAACAGGAGGGCAGAATGGAAATCAGCTGTAGTAGATCACTCATAACGAGTGCCACGAGCTGAGGCAGGTAATTAACACAATGGCAAACACCTGAAGGAGAGGGAGGCATGACACACACACACATACAGAGCTGGCTTACCAGCTGATCAACCCAAAACCCCAACAGTACCCTAGCTCCCTAGAAGCACGTCCTGGCACTCCCCAGGAGGCTAACCTGTGACGACGGTGGAAATCTTCAATGAGAGATTTATCAAGTATATTCCAGGCAGGGCCCCTTCAATCTACCAGATACTGGAAGCCAGACATCCAACAAATGGGGTGCCAGCTTGAGGGAGGGAACTCTGAGGGTGAGATTCCTGGTAGAAAGCCAGACTTTTTGACCATTAAAATATCTGAGGGGAACTGAGTGGGGCTGATTAGTATGGTTTCTACAGTGAATGAGCAGGTTTCTGGCCCGCCTTCAGGTCTGTCTGCAATGCTGGATGAAGGCCTTCACCGAGGAGGATCCCAGGAGAGCTGCTTACTCCAGGAGGCCGATTTGAGAGAGGCCAAATGTCGGAGCATCCGCTCAAGGTCCTGGTTCGCCCACTCAGTTTGGATGATCGTCTGGGGATGGTACCTGGAAGATAAGCTGGTGGATGCCCCCAGGGGCCGACAGAACTCCTGCCAGAAATGGGAGACAAATTGTGGCCCCCTGCCAGAAACCATGTCAACCAGGAGACCATGAATCTGGAAGATGTGATCATGAAAGTGGCTGCAGTCTCCCTGGTGGAAGGGAGATTGGGGAGGGGAATGAAATGGGCAGCCTTGGAAAAACAGTCCACCACCATTAATACCACTGTGCAGGAGGGTGGCTGGTTACAAAATCAAGGTAAATGTGGGACCACGGATGGGAAGGAATGGGATGGGGTTGAAGGAACGGGGGTGGGGGGGGGGGGGGGGGCATGTGAAGGCCTGTTCTGAACACAAACTGAGCAGGCCGCCACAAACCAACTTATCAAGTATATCCCGGACAGAGACCCAACATCTCTTCCTCAGGGAAGAATGGACTAAGGGCTTATCACAGGGCACATGAATAAGGGTGGATTTTACCTAGGGATGGAGGGAGATGGAGCTGTACGGCCACTGGAATGGGCCACCACCATTAATACCATTGTGCTGCCCTGGGAAGGAGGGAGGCCGGCAACAAAATCAAGGAAAATGTGGGACCAGGGATGGGAAGGGATAGGGAGGTGTGTTCCTGGAGAGACTGGGAGAATATCAGAATGTCATCCAGGTAAATGAACATGAAATGACCAAAATGAACTGGCACAAGACAGCAAACATGGGGAGTTTAAGTAGAGGCAGCGAGGTGATAAACAGAATGGAAAACAGCAGCGGTAGATCACTAATAATGGGTGCAACGAGCAGAGACAGTTCATTAACACAATGGCAAACATATGAGGGATAGGGAAGCATGATACACACACACACACTCACACACACACGCACAGAGCGGACTTACCGGCTGATCAGCCCAAAACCCCAACAAGTAAAACTTGAAGTGGATACGATGAGAAATAAGTCAGAAAGAATCAAGCTTCCAGTCAGTGCTTAATAATTTTTTTTATACATGTGTGTAAAAAGCACAAGAATTTGTTTGAAAAAAAAAAACATGTGGTACAGTAGCTGGTGCTATGGCCTCAGGCCAATGCTAAGCATATTTTTTTATTTGTTTAAACTCATTTGATTTTGCTTTGTTTCCACACTTAATAGCAAGGATGTAACAACATATACGTACATGTGTATTAACACACAAATTAACTGGTTCAGTTCAGTCAGAAATATTATTTAAATTGTCTTAATCAATCTGACTACATTAGTTTTCACCAACAAAACTAATTGTAAGAGATAGATGAGATAGAAATAGCTCCTTAAGTTAACAATTGCAGCTTACCAATTTTGACAGTGTACACTCCAATTACACCAACATATGCTTTGTGGGTGAACGGACTAGATCCAGTATTTACAGTACAACACTACATAACATTACTCAGCAGCAAGGGTGCCATAAAAATCTTATTCTTCCATCAGATCCACTTTCCAAAAATCTTTTTCCCCTTCTCACTTGTTTCTCATAATTTGTCTGTTTGAGTGATGTTAATAAGGAGATCTGGTAAGTAGATTTGGTTCACTCTATAGGCCTTTAATGGCATTCAGATCCACCCACCCACTCAACTAACACTAATGAGCAGAAATGTCTAGTCCCCAAAGGCTTCGGTCATGTAGGCCTGTTGCTATGAGACAGACATTTAACCAGAAAGTGTTCCTTAACCTTTATCAATGGCTGAAGGGATTTTCTGTTTATATAATTATTGATGCATTGTGACCTTTTTTTCTGAGGGCAGTTTTGTCCTGTGTGCATCACAGAAACAGCTTAGATGTGTGAGAAGTGAGATCATGCAAAATATATTCCTTTAAATGATATAAGCTTTCCTCTTCACTCCCGCAGTTGCACATTATGTGGTAATGATCTCGCAACTAGATATGTAATTGCCATTTTTTCTGGCACTCTTTCTAATTTGACTTTTGCAAAAGTTTGAGTGTTTGTCTGGCAGTTCGACAACTCTTAACTTTTATACAGACTCAACTCTCTCCCTCCCTGTACTGTATCACAGTGGTTGTTCTAACCAAAATTAACCCAAAAAATTCACAGCTCAAAAAGGTGTAATTCGCTCTTGAGGAATGTATAATAATCTACTACAATTTACAATCTAAACGTGTAATCAGATTACTTCACTATTTACTAAATTGAATAAATTGAAGTAATCACACTACTAATATCTTTACTTTTAAGTTACTTTTTAAATAACTTTCTGCTCAACAAATTCAAAATAAATCTATATTTCCTCCTTGTTCATTGTTGCACACAATTCACAACTCAGCACCTCACATTTCTCTCACACGCCCTTGAGCTGTAACAGAAATGCAAACATAATTCTTGGTTCCCCTTCTGTCGCTCACTTCGATGTCGTGTCGAAGAAGCGACACTAGGGGTCTCTCTTGAGCGCCGAATATGCCTCTGATCTATGAAAAATGGCCAATGAGAAGTTGGCGAACAGTATTTGCATACCCCGCCCCCGGAAATACGGGTATAAAGGCGAGGAAATACACACGTTCATTCAGAAATTTTCTACGGAGCCGATGGTTGTGTATGCAGCCAGCTGCGAGTGACACACCAGAATCCTGCTTCTGTCCTCTGACGCTCTGTTTTGCTGTTGGATCTACGGCGCACTTCAGCGGCTTTCTCCTTCTCTGCACGGCGTGCAGTTTGCCCTGGCAAACTTCGTGTGCTTCGACAGCGCAGAGTATTTAAAAGTGTCTATTAAAAGAGCAATTTTCTCTATAAAAGAGTATATTTCTCTGAAAGAGCAACACACAGCGGCGTTGAATGTCTTTTTCAGGACGTGTCTTTTTAAAGATGCTATTCCGCCCCTGTGTAATTCCTGGATGCGGTAGAGTGCTCTTCGCTTCAGATGGCCACAGGCGTTGTCTCATGTGTCTGGGCACCGATCACACCGAGGCAGCGTTTGTGGATGGTTCATGCTCTCACTGTGAGGGCATGACCATGGCAATGTTGCGGTCGCGGCTTGCCTTCAACAGAAAGCACGCCACTCCAGCCGCCCCCCGTGTTGCTCCTTCTTCCCACGAGATTGAGGACAATGTGGCTGGCGATGGAGGCAATTTGGGGAGGGCAGCGGGTGCAGCTCCGCCGGGCACGCCCCCTCGGACCGCATCGGAGAGCGCGGCGTCTGATGCGGATACCTCCCCTGGGCTGCCACCTTCGGGCCAGCACGCCCAGGTTGAGGCTGATGCGCAGATGTCCGACATGCTTGCTCGGGCCGCCGTCAGTGTGGGGCTGGATTGGAACCCTCCGTCCTCCCCAAACCTGTCGCGGTTGGATGAGTGGTTCCTGGGGTCTGGGCGCCGCTCACAGCCTCGCCCCCCCCTCAGTCCCGTTTTTCCCAGAGGTGCATGACGAGCTGACGTCTTCGTGGAGAGCCCCCCTCTCCACACGTCCCGGAAACCCTATCACCTGGCGGGGTCATTCTATACTCCCTTCCAAGGCCTGTAGGACGACATCCTCGTTTACCTCCAAAGCCTACAGCGCCGCGGGACAGGCCGCTTTCACCTTGCACGCCATGGCCATCCTGCAAGTCCACCAGGCCAAGGTGCTCAGGGATCTGCAGGAGGGTAGCCCTGACCCTGATGTGTTGCAGGAATTGCACGAGCTCAGCGACTGACCTCACCCTCAGGGCCACGAAGGTCATGGCGCAGGCACTCGGGCAGCGTCATCTGTGGCTGAACTTGGTCAAGATGCGTGAGGCCGACAAAGTTCATGACTGTTCCCCAGCCGGTTTCAGGCCAGGCACAACGGTCCCCTTAAAACTTTTCCAGAGGCTCCTGGGGCATATGGCATCCGCCGCGGCGGTCGCGCCGTTGGGGTTGTTTCTTATGAGACCGCTTCAGCACTGGCTTCAGACTTGTGTCCCGAGACGAGCATGGCGGCGCAGCCCAGTGAGCCTTCTTGCACAGATGCTGTGCAAGGTCAGGGAGGACGAGGAACAAGTCACCCTTGTGGCTCCTTATTGGCCAACCCGGTCCTGGTTCTCGGACCTCGTAATCCACGCGACAGCCCCTCCCTGGTGAATTCCCCTAAGGAAGGACCTTCTTTCTCAGGGACGGGGCACGCTCTGGCATCCGCACCCAGACCTTTGGAACCTCCACGTCTGGCCCCTGGACAGGACGCAGAAGATCTAGCTGGTCTACCACCCACAGTCGTAGCCACGATCAACCAAGCCAGAGCCTCCTACACGGACTCCTCCTGTGTGTACTTCCGCGGTACAGTCACCTTAAGAGCTGACCCGCATCTCCCTTAGGCGGTTCTTCGCTGCCTTCCTGTCGCCGTGTCGTAGCAACTCCCCCCTCCTCGCTGGATCTACCACCGCACCATTTTTCCCACATGTGACCGAAGAGGCCATGTGATGTATTTCGCCACCTTCACCTCCCCTTTTTCGGACAGGTGTGGCCTCCGCAGGGTCTTTTCCCCCTAACAGAATAGGAAACCGGTAAGACCCCCTTCCCACGATGCGGTAAGGGCCCCAGCTGCTCTTGCTCTATGCCGAGAAACATAGTGAGAAAAGAGGCCCAGCCAGGCTTGGCCCGTTCCCAGGTTGGCAAGCATCGCCTTGTTCCCCTCTAGGGTAACCAAAAGGATTCCGACGACTTTTTGGGGGCACTGGGGAAGGGTACGTGCAGTCTGAAACACAGTTTGTCACTTGTGCACGTGAAATACCTGCCCGCTCCTGTGTCGGCAGTACACGTACATGGCTCAGCGCATGGCGTGATTTAAGGTGGACCCCTAGTGTCGCTTCTTCGACACGACGTTGAAGTGAGCAACAGACGGTGAACGTCTCGGTTACGTATGTAACCTCCGTTCCCTGATGGAGGGAACGGGACGTCGTGTCCTCCCGGCCACGTCGCTGAACCGAGCCGCTGAGGTTGCCAGACACTCCCGGCTCCTCAGAAAAATCCTGAATGAACGTGTGTATTTCCTTGCCTGTATACCCGTATGTCCGGGGCGGGGTATGCAAATACTGTTCGCCAACTTCTCATTGGCCTTTTTTCATAGATCAGAGGCATATTCGGCGCTCAAGAGAGACCCCCAGTGTCGCTTCTTCGACACGACGTCTCATTCCCTCCATCAGGGAACGGAGGTTACATACTTAACCGAGACGTTTAAATGTATTCTATTTAAAAAACCCTTGTGATATACTTTAAAAAAAAAAAAAAAGTTAGTAACTGTAATCTTATTCCAAGAATTAAAATTTTGTAATATTTACTTTTTGACTAAATAGTTGTATTAGATTACAGTTATGAATTACTTTGTAATCAGATTACAATACAGAACTGGTCATAATACAGAAAACTACTTTCTATTTTTTTTTCTTGTGAATAAAGAGGAATACTAAAATTGATTTCTTAAGACAAATTCACCTTGGCAAGACTGCAGAGTGACACGTTATGCAAATACCAGGTTAATAACAAACCTACCTTTTTTTCTTATAGTAACTGACTATTAACCTCCAATACTCTTAAATTCTCTCAAAACTCTCCTGCAGATCACTGATTGGTCAGGGAGAATCGTCACTACCAGCGTCACTTGATTTCCGACATGCGACATCAACCCGCTAGTTTTAAAGTTAGCAACAGCGATAACAGTATCATTTGTTCATGCGACTTTCACATTGTGAAAAAAGAAATGGCTGTGCGCAAAACCACGCTGTGGTCAATAAACGAGGTGCAGACAGTACATTCGTTAGCGATGAGCGAAACTAAAAAGTGTCTCAGGAAGTGCATCAGCTGTTGGCTGCACACGGCTACCACCGGACCTACCAACAGTGTAGGGAAAAGTTAAAAAAACTTAAAAGTGACTACAGAGCCATCAAGGAAAAGTGGAAGTGGTTCAACCAAATGAACGCTATCTACGCGAGCAATGGGAGGGAGAGTGCCCTGGATTGGCGTTGATCCACGATGGAGGATGGTACGTTTTGTTATGTTAACTCTATACTCTGCTTGAAAGCTTCACTTTATTTAGTTGTCCAGCTACTGGAAGCTTGCTTCTAAAACAACCAGGCCAATTTAACTGTTAAACTTGTGTAAACTTCTTGTATGCTCTCAGGAATTCGCAATGGATATCAAGAGTAGCTCTTGTTAGAGACAAACAAAAACAAAGCAGGAAAACAACAGGAAAAACATATAGCATAGACACCAGGCAACAGCTAGCCGACAGAAACGCTGGTGCCATCTTTTCCGCCATCTTTCCCACCACATGTCATTAGGAATCTGAGATTCTCCCCTTTGCGATGTTATAAAACATATTGTCAGCAATAGTCGATAACATATTTTCCCCATGATTTATTTAGAATGATTTTCCTGCTGGACCACATATTTTGTTTGCAGATGTTTTCAGCACTTATTTTGTTATTTTATGCAACATAAATGCAAAACTGCCAAGAGTTGCTGAGTTGTTGTCCTTTTCTGCACATCGCGGCACCATTTTGTGGTCAGTTCTGCATAACGCACCGGATCATTTTAGTTTATCGCGGAACATTTGGCCCGTTTTGCGGATGACCCGCCGGACCCCTCGATTCTCCTGATGGCCAGTCCTCCCCTGATCAGCCACAATGTGTGAAGGGCCACCAGGGAAATGCCCAGTATGCCAGATTACCAGTCCAGCCCTATGCGAAAGTGATTACTTTTTGGTTTCAATGCGGGATCCAAACCTGGGTCTCCCACACTCCTGACACAACATGGAACATGCAGAATACTCGTACTCATGTGATCATATTGTCTAAACAAAGCTGCTCTCGTGAATTGGCAACGGATATTAAGATTTTCACTGAATAATGACTTTTCGGGAAATACATTTTCAGGTTGCTTTTCACCAAAACCTAGCATAGCATGTCTTCCAAAGACTTGCAATATGATGCATGAGCAGGGTTGGGGAGTAATGGAATACATGTAATTAGATTATGTATTATGTAATATTATGTATAAAATACAAAATATAAGTAACTGTATCAAATCATTGGTATTTAGAATACAGTTACATTCAAAAAGTATTTGGATTACTGAAGAGATTACTTTGCATTTTATTGTCATTTGTTTCATTTAATATTTAGTCCTTTCAGTTGAAATGACATGAGGTTGAGTAAATGATAACATAATTTTCCCTTTGTGGGTGAACTATTCCTTAAACACCTCTGTTTATCATACATCAATGCATTGTTGAACAGTTTTGCCAACATGTCTCCTCAGCTGTATTTAGAATTCTTTGGTGAAATACCAGAGGCTTTCCCAGCATTACATTCTTCTAAACCCCATTAAGCTGCAATGATAGTGGCATAGTTCTGGTCACAAGCTAAGAGTGAAAATTAGCCCTTACATTTGCAGTTTAGATTTCGTTTTCATGCATGGAAGAGAAAGTGTGGTGGTTCAATATTCTTCCATCTACAAATTCTGGATACGCATGTCCAGTAATGACTCTTTTACCCGACACCTTCAGCTCCTAATAAGTGCTTGAGACTAAACTTGAGACAGCAAGAGAGCCAACTGATTTTAACACATTTCAACCTCATATCACAGGTTAAAGGGATAGTTCACCCAAACATGAAAATTCTGTCATCCTTTACTTACCCTCATGCCATCCCACATGTGTATGATTTTCTTTCTTTTAAGAGAAAGATTTTAAGATAAATATCTCAGATCTGTTGGTCCATTTCAGTGCAAGTGAATGGTGGCCCAAACTCTGATGGACCAAAAAGCATATAAAGGCAGCATAAATGTAATCCACATGACTCCAGTGGAAGGAGGAAGCAATATGATAGGTGTGGGCGAGAAACAGATCTGTATGTAAGTCCTCCTTTTTACTATAAATTCTACCTGCCCAGTATGGTGGCAATATGCACAAATAACGTGAATCACCAAAAACAAAAGAAGAAAGTGAAAGTGGAGATGTATTGTAAAAAAGGACTTTCAATCACTTATTGATCGGTTTCTCGCCCACACCTATCATATTGCTTCAGAAGATGTGGATTTACCACTGGACTTTATGTTGCTTTTATATGCTTTCTGGACCACCAGAGTTCTGGCCACCATTTTAAAAATTATTCATGTCCTGCAGAAGAAGAAAGTCATACACATCTGAGATGACATGAGGGTAAATAATGAGAGAATTAATTTTTTTGGGTGAACTATCCCTTTAAGATTACGTTTGGAACATCTCAAATTTGAATCCATGCATTTTTTTTTTCTTTATTTCTTTTGTCACCATTAGTGATGTTTTATGACAAACAAAGAATATGAAGACAGATGATCTGATTACAAACATTAGCTCTGTTTTCTACAGATTTCAAGTCAGTTGCACAAAAAACTGAATTTGAAGGTGCCATTTGCAGGTGTCATGTTCAGTTAATTTAGTAAATAGATGAAAGCGAAACTAGTCTGTTTTCCTAGACTTTTTTCTTCAAACGTAATGCCACAACCCATAAGCCACACAATATCTTACCCTTGCTAATTATTTAAGACCCTTCTGCATGCGTTCTTTTTATAGTGTAGTTCTTCATTACACAGCAATGGATCCACATTACATTAAATATTTGACACGTTCCGCCATCCTCATTAATCATAAAGGGTTTAGTTGCATTTAGTTTTATTCTTTCTTTTTAAATATTGCGACCATTATTTTGACATCATAATAACACGTGCAGCATCGAGACAAAGCTTTTTTTCCCTACAAATAAATCTTTGTGAGAGGATTCCATCGATCGTCAGTGATTATTCCACAAAAGCAAATGATAAGAGATGTCTCACTTGCCTCAGCTCTCTCTCTCTCTCTCTCTCTCTCTCTCTCTCTCTCTCTCCCGCCCCCTTTCTTCTTGTTTCCTCTCCTCCAGTTTGTCTCATACTCCCGTCTTGCTGTTGATCCGTCTGTAAAATGATCGCGCGCGCATATCTGATAATAGGATATACCTGGAGGATGGAGCTGAACTCGACGATGTCATTCGGATTTAAATAGGTTAACCTCGTGGACAGAAACGACAGAGACATTAAGCTTCTTGAACTGACGTTTTTTTTTTTTATTATTGTTATTCTGATAAGCAAATATCATCATGGATCTGTCATTTATGGCTGCGCAGGTAGGATATTTCACGCATTTGTCTTGAGCTATCAGAAAAAACATACAGTCAGTGAACTTGGAACTTCAAGTGGAACTCATAGTTGTGTCTTGGTGTCAGAATTTAGAAACTTAATGTTATTTTGATTTTTGTAAATATAATGTGTCTATTAAATTCATATACAGTGGGGTCCAGAAGTCTCAGACCTGATTTTAAATCTAAGATTTACAACTGGAAATAAGATGTGATGAAAAAAGAACCCAATACCCAGCTCTATTTTTAGGTCAAATATAACAAAATTTGTGACTCTGACCATGTAAACTCTTTAGAACAAAAGGTCAGATTCTATTCCATTCTTAATTCCATTGAATCATACAAGATGCGCTCTCAAATCAAGCTGGATAACATGATCTTCAGGTTTCGCACAAACTTGTAGAGTCCATGCCAGTTTAAGTGTATACTGTCATTAAAGCAATACTGGGACCTACGCAGTACTAAGAAATGCATAATATCATTTTTTAATTCAACTTTCAATCACATGGTTTGGTTTTGCTGATAATAACATATGTTATTTGATTTAAACATAAAATGTTGTATTACTGTGACTTAAAAATACAATACAGTTTCACTTGTGGTCTCAGATTTTCAACCATACTGTAAATAAAAAAAAAAATCTGTGTAGAATGAATCAGCCTGTATTAATTGAATAGTTACACACTGTATATACTTTTGTCAATGTAGTTTTCAATCAATTGGCAAGCAAATGGTTTGTGTTCCCATCATTGCTGGATATTCATTACAAAAATATAACTTTGTCTAAAAAAGCACTATTGGGACCAAAAGGCAACAGATTGACAACAAAACACTTTAGTTGACCTACTGTCATTGCTATCTTACTGGTACACATCTGAAAAAATATAGATGGATGGATGGATAGATGATAGATAGATAGATAGATTATAAGTGCCTCTGAATAGTCATGGCTCATGCAGTAGATCAATAATTATTGCAATACATTATGTTTAGACCTTGAAATGTGTGTGTGTGTGTGTGTGTGTGCGCGCGCGCACTGTACACGATTCAGAGAGTAATACAATTTAATGAAAAAAAAATTATAGGAACAGTTCTAGTCTTGTAATGAGCTGTAGAACATTTATTTGCGGAACGCTAATGAGAGTGAACAGCTGTGCTTGATCTTTATAGTTATATTCCTTTCCTCATGTTTTATTAACTTGAAAGAAAAAAAAATCACGAGGCAAAATAAGTGTTTTCACACTACAGTAGTTTTATCAGAGTTAGATGAAACTTAGAGTTAAAAAGAAAACAAATAATTTCCTCCCTATGTCAACTGCTTTGCTAGACTTTAAGAAAAAAATTATAAGCCAAAACTCTGTGATTACACACAGACCAAGTTTACGTGAACAGGGTTTTTGCAGAAAGTAGCTTTCTGAAACATCATGTAAACGAGAATGCCGATTTCCTTACACCACTTCAGGAATTAAGAAGTGGTTTAACACACCCGTGTTTCTCTCGGAGAACTGGGTTTAATGTGAAAATGTAAACACATAAGCAGCGTTCTGATGGGTGTTTGAAGAGTGCACATGTGTTTGAACAGACCAAATATCAGACGTCACAGGATGGAGCCCAACAACATGTCAACACAGTGAAAAAAAAGCAACATTTATGGAAATACATTGGGAGAAGCACATACAGTACACTATAATATCAGTGGTCCCTCATGTTCACATATATGCGCTCAGGACTGGACTGGTAATCTGTCATACCGGGGATTTTCCCAGTGGGCCGCCACACTTTGGGGCAATTCAGGGGCGGACTGGCCATGTTGAGAACCGAGGGGGCCGATGGGTCTTGCCGCGAAACGTGCCGAACGGTCCGCGATAAGCTAAAATGCATCGCCGCGTTATGCAGGACAGACCACAATATGGCTCTGCAATATGCAGAAAAGGACAGCGAACACCACAACCCCCAACTCAAAAGTTTTTTGCTCAGCACCCCCCCAACCAACTTTTGGGCCAGTTGCTATATAAAATCCGAGGCCGATTTCTCTTCCCAGTCCAGCCCTGTATGCGCTCATATATTGGGGGAATCCCGGAATTTGACATAAGAGGGAAACCCCATTATTGGCACAATTCCGCTGCAGGTCCGTATGCAATGTTAAGAAAAACAAAAAAGCAACAACTCTGGACTATCTAAAGTGAAGCAACGGAGAATAATATAGGAAAGTCTATCTCGGATGCCATGTTTGTTATTTACACAAGTGTCATGTGTTAATGACGTTGCTGTGGAAAAAGCTGCTTGCTTACTGACAAGACTTATGTATACGGGAGTAAAGAGTACGCCGTTATACAGAGAATGTAAACCGGAATACTGCTTTCTCGCAATAATCTGCTTTCTCGCAATAAATCGCTTTCTGGTGTCCGTGTGAACGTAGGAACAGTTCTTGTTTTGGATGAGTATTTTCTTGTAATCATTAGAGTGTAGCAGAGTAGTTTTGCTTAGAGCAACATCAGAAAATTGCACTGAAAATTGCATTCCTTATTTAAAAGGAGGCAGCTAACTGAAGTGAACAGAATCACTGCGACATCAGCCGCGGATACAAATGAAAACCCTTTTCCCCCTCAGCTGTTATGCTGAATGAGCTACTGAAATGACTTTTAGGTGTGTATCACAGACTAGACTATGCTGCTTGTGGGTGTGGGTTTGATCCGGGGCCAAACAAAGAAAGGTTATAGGGTATCAGGGAGAGATCTTACAATTAGTTTGTGTCGCTTTTGTCTTCTCTCTGTCATTTGCCTTGACAGCAAAGAGGCAGTCACTTAAATATTAATGCTTGAGACTAACTTTGAGCCCTGCCAGTTCCCAAATTAGCCTGTCAGGACTATTCCCTAAGAACAGACATTACCCTCCTAAAGTCAAGCATGATAGGTAAAATGTTGGTTTGAATAATTTCTGATGCCAAGTCTGATCTATTTCAGAAAGGACCTCTTTAGTAACTTTACAAAGTGTTCCGATGAGCTTGTGGCTCTCAATGGAGACTTTTTAGAGTTGAGATTGAAGGCTAAATGATTTTATAGTCCAGTTTCATCACTCAGTTGTGCCCTTGATGCAAATGAGTCATTGGCTTTAGGTGTTTTGCCAGGTAATAAAAGATGACTGCAGTTGGTGCGGTGTCTCACAATGGCTCTGATTGTTGGCCAGATTTCCTTTATTGCTCCAACTTCCTCCATTTATTTTGTGTCTCAGATAGTGTTTTGTCCTCTCTCAACCTTTAATTGAATTGCTCTATTTTGCTGAAATGTTGCAGAAATTTTTACTGCCTTCCTATAATGTAACCTTCAATGTTCTCAATAATTGTTTACATTCATCTTTGTTGTCATTCTTTTTCAACTCATATAGAAGTTTGTTTTTCTGTGTAAAGATACGTTTCTAGTTTTAATATGATTTGTTCTTCAGGATTTTGTTTGTTGGACATGAAAACTAGCTTATAACATGCAACACACATTTGTGTTTTCGACCATTAAAAATGGGTAAACTGGATGGATGGAGCCACATTGAGAGCCCAGTATCATAGTACCGTATAGGGCCTTAAAATAAAGATACAAAAAGGAAAGTTTGTTCAGAACCAGAATCTAAAATGATATTAAGATATCCTTAATTCTGTAAAATACTTTGGCATTCATGTTTATCTTTCTTCAGAACAAATATTAACAAAATCAAACATTTCAGCAAGGGATGTTTTGTAAATTAGTTTGATATGACAGCACATTTTAACCTCCATCAGGGGTGTTCATTACGTTGATCGCGATTGACCGGACGATTGCAAGATGACCACTGGTCTATCTCGTTAGTTAACAGGTCAAAAGGGGAAGGGATATAAACTACACAAATAATAATATATAACATTTTAGTTCCTTAATTCAGCTCCCCTGCTCACGGATTTCCAAAATGCAGGATGGCAGGGGAAGACTGATTCATATTTTTGAGGAAAATGATACCTGACTGGATAGTGTTAGGTTTATGGTTAGGGTTAAGGTTTGGTTATAGAATCTTCGACCAATCAGGTATAGCTTTCCTAATGAATATAATACATTTTGGAAATTTGACCCCGCAGACTTTCTGACTGAAAGACATCTTATTTCTCTGTGCATGCTTGTGTGTGTGTGTGTGTGTGTGTGTGTGTGTGTGTGTGTATGTGTGTGTGTGTGTGTGTGTGTGTGTTTGCAGTGAAAGCGCTCATGGCAGATACGCGCCAGTGTGACTGTGTGAAGGTACTTTGTAAAATGCCTGTCTTGGCACGAGGTATTAATTAAAACACAATCAGTTACATACAAGCCTGATAGACCTGCCTGTCTGTGCAGTTAATATTAATTAAACAACAATAACAAGATATTGAGACTATTTATTGCTCTTGGCTGGATAACTTTAGTAGCTTTAAAAATATTAATGCATTATAAACATGCCGCAAAAACTTGTGATCTATTAAGTTTTATGGTAAATGAGAAATATTTTTTCAATTTCTGAACATATACTAGAATACATATTGATACTGCTGTTAGAAAATATAAGCACTGTTATCTTGATTTATTCCTTTGTTCTTATTTTATTATTGTTGGATCCTTGTCCTGAATAATTACATCAGAATTTAAAACAATGTTTACCTAATTATCAAATTATTTATTATTAGTTTTGGTATCAAGAATTAGTCAAATTGGCAATTGGCCAGTGGTGATTCCTCAGGACCAGCAAAGCCTTCTCTGCTGGCGTAACATGCCTAATAAATACATATTTTTTTATCCTTTCAGTCTCATTGACCTTTTTTGCCTATGCATTTCCAATCGCTTTCCACTCCCATTTCATCTACAAACAAATAGCAAAAATTGAAAAGTTTATCCAATCAGAATTTATTCCTCGATGCTTACAAGCAAAATGTGACAACTGTTTCACAAATTGCATGAGTCTGAGCTCCACCACGTTAAGCCTTCAGAATTTCTACAGAATCCCTCAACACTGCAAGTGAATTGACATCTAACGTCAGATTTTCAGATTCATCAGCCAATCAGATTGATTTATTTCTTGGTAGGCGTATTCTTTAGGATATGTCCCAGCCCGGCCTTTTAGCTGGCCTTGAGTGATGCAATCATGCTTTAAGTCATGTATGTAATTTGAAAGCGAAGAACACGAGATCTTGCTGAGGAGTCGGCTGTCATCACTGCCACCACCATTAAGAAAGAGATTCTGATGGATTTAAAAACCTGAGATGTTCTGCATGATCATGCGATTAATTAATTAAACAGGAAAGAAGGGCTGATTTTCACTTCAAGTAAATTGGTAAGTGCTTTTTCTATTGTTATAGCAACATCAGGAGTTTTCTAAGTGTAAATTAGGCTGCTTGAGCATTCAGTGACAGAGCAAGTTTTGAAAAGTATAACCGTGTACCCTGGTGAAACTAAATTTATTGCAAGCCAAATTTAAATTTCAAATATTATTAGAGAGCTTTTTCATGGTATTAGACCTCCTTGTTTCTTGCTTTCACGCATGGAATTGTTTTCAATTGGTATTATTAGTTGACTGCCATGTAATGTATAATAGGCATACAGTGTCTTAATCATTGCTAAACTGTTTTCTTAATGGCATGAATCGCACTGAAGGCCTAGACTTAAAATGCATGGGCCGTGGCTGCAATTGGCAATTGAATGTGGCACAATGATACACATTCTAATACCCTATTCTCAGTGGGAAACTTGTTGTTTTGTTGCAATGATATAGAAAACAGAATAAGTGGTGCTTAAGACTCTCCATTTTTATAATAAGGAAGCTATACCATTACCCTTTTTTGATGCTTGCAGATTTCTTAGGGACAGGAAAGTACAGTTTGTGTGTCATTAACTCAAGACCAGCTCTGGATTTAATGTGATACTATGGTCCTCTTGATATTGGAAGGATGGCTCTTAGATGTGGTGTCTCTTGAAGCTGAAGTTTGGCACTTTTATGTTGTATGTTCTGCATAATATCCTTATCCAAGCCTTCTGTCTAGTCTCAAGTTCTGCACTGTGACATTGCTTGTACCATATGGTCTGGTTGTCTGGCCATAGAATTTTTATGGTTAAAGGACAGGCAGAAAGGGTATTTGAGGTGATGTGTTGTCAGGTGGTCTTGAGCCTTTAAGATTGATGGCCAATTTATGATCAGTTCTGATAATTTCTTCAGCTTGGTGAAGTTGTTCACAGGCATAAGGGAGCTCTTTTTTAATATGCAATGTAATAGCTTTCGTGGGATATTTATATATATTAAAATAAATTGAATTTAAGTCAAATCAAAACACAGTATCTAACATACTGTATGAAACAAGGAGACCAGCAGATCAAAAGTTTATGTTGTCATGTTTTACTTTAACAGACTATCACTGTGTATGCCAAAACATCATGTTTATTTATAGAGAAATGCTCCAACACTGATTATCTTTGCATTCAAACTGGATAAATCCACCTCCAAAGGGCACTTTGATGGGGGACGATTGTGGCCGCCATGTTGAAGGGTCATTCCAAACTGAAGGGCTCATAAATAGCTGCTTCGAATGTTTGCAATGTGTAATTTTGTGTAAATTAAACCAGCTGCAACTGCAATCTGTTTCTATAAGCAAAAACATGTGACATCCTTTAATTTCCATAGCCTATAAAAGCTTTTAATTATTATAATGAACTATTTTAAAATTATTTTAAACCAATTTGTTTGCTTATGAGACCTGGCTGGAGTCACTCAGCACACCCTGGATTCGACCTTGTGACTCCAGGGGTGGAGGTCAGCGTAAGTACTGGCTGAGCTACCCAGCCCCCCACTGAAAGCAGTTAGTGATGCAAATAATGTTCATTACGGTCAGCCTTTGTGTGAGAGCAGCGGATCCTTTGACTTGGATAGATGATGTTAAAGTGTGTTCCGAATTAC
This sequence comes from Moxostoma hubbsi, assembly GCA_032164185.1. Taxonomy (NCBI): domain Eukaryota; kingdom Metazoa; phylum Chordata; class Actinopteri; order Cypriniformes; family Catostomidae; genus Moxostoma; species Moxostoma hubbsi. The sequence goes on along the minus strand of JAVLUX010000031.1, from coordinate 11,066,704 downwards.
TGATATTTTTTAGCTCTACACCCTACAAACCTTCGAAGCTCTCACTCTGAAGAGCAAACCCTCTGAATGTATTAGGTCATAGGGATGAGCCCTTCGGAATGGAACACACCCTATATTGAGCCTGCTTCATCTTCAGCTGTGGGTCTTCTTCTTATGCGGAGAAGATGTGACATGCAGTGCTCAATCGCCCTCTAGTGGCGGATGACTGTACAGCCTTATCAACGTCTACTGGCATGATTAATCGACGCCCTTGTCCTGAAATTAATAAATGATCGAGAAGCTTAATCGATCAAATTATTAGCAACAATTAATTGATTAATTATTAACATCCCTAGTGGGCATAGTAGAATACTTGCTTATAGAATAACTTATAGAATACTTGAAACTGCTTCCGTGTTCCGTTATGGCTCAGGCTTACCCGGTTACTGCAGAGGTTTATTCAAGGGAAGGCAGATTATGCCTACTTTTTAGGGATGTCAGTTGATTAAAACAATAAATCATGTTTTTACCACTAACGTGACTTATCTCAAATGTATACTTTTCTGAAGTCTGCCTCTAACTATATTTTTTCCTTTCTAAATATTGCTACACTCAGCTCCTGAATAATAAATCAAACATACTTGCAGCAGTCTGGCTGTCTCATTAAAGCATGTTTCATTCATTGATGATATTTCATACCTGTTTCCTGCTTTACCTGCTTCAATGATAAATTCCACCATAGAACCATTTCGAATGACTTTAATTTGGTTAAATGTCCCAGATGGATTGATTTATAAATACATAGCCACACTCTCACTATGACCAGGCTTTAAAAATCACTCAGAACAGTATAAAGAATTTTTAATGTAAAATAAAACTGAATAATAAATAGACACATGAGCTGTGCTAAAATATATTTAACGACACTGCACATATTTTATTAATTTCAAACGTTATAACTCATCTTTTGCAGATCTTCTACTTATGCATTCATATTTTAACAATGGCACAAAATAAATAGTAAAACTTAAATGTAACAAAAAAACTGGGTGATTCATGTGTTCGTCATATCTCTCTCTCTTTAACACATTGCAGTCATTGCATGTAGTTTTATTCAAAGAGCTCTGTTACCTTTACTAGTCTCCTTAAACCTTTTATAGTCATTTATTGGCCTGAAAACCCATGTGACGTATTCGCCAAATTTACGTATCCGCACCTGCGTCAGCAGTCCACATACACAGTTCAGTGCATGGCGTGATTGAATAGGGATCCCTAGTATCTCTTCAAGTACAACGTTGAGTGAGCAACAGACGGGGAACGCCTAGTTTACTATTGTAACCCCGTTCCCTGATGGAGGGAACGAGACGTTGTGTCCCTCCGTCCACGATGCTGTACCGAGCCACTGTAACGGCCGAACCTCATTCTCGGCTCCTCAAGTGCAAAACCTGAATGGACAGACGCACGATTCCCTTCTTTTGTACCCGTATGTCCGGGGGAGGGACATGCAAATTCTGTCTGTCAATTTCTCATTGGCCATTTCTCAAGTTCAGAGGTAACCGAGGCCTTCAAGAAAGACCCCTATTGTCAATTAATTCGACACAACGTCACGTTCCCTCCATCAGGGAACGGGGGTTACAATAGTAACCTAAACGTTTTTACACATGTAAGCTTCTGTAGTCTCTTGTGGTCCACACAGTGTTGTCAGCTTGAACTGGTCCATAATAGCTTGATAAATTAGCTTTGTAATAGTTTAAATAGTCAGGGGAAAAAAGCATTATTGCTAAAGCAGACAGCAACTCTAAACAGGTAAACAGCACCGATTTATTATTATTTGACTAATTTCAAAGCATTGACGAGCTGCTAAAAAAATATTCTTTTATAGCATTTGTCCACCATTCACAGCATTCAACCATGTACAATAAAATATTTGATATTTCATTATAGACTATAAAATAAATATATTATTCGATGACAGAGTTTGTGTATGAAGCTAAACTTCATGTTACGATGTTAATTTAGTTGGTTATGATGTTTTTATTTTAAATGTTTATTTTATTTTTATTGTAAAAGATTTCAGACTGATTGCAGACCAACGTGGCCACCGCTATCAAGTATGAATTATCATAATTTTTTTAATTATTTATTATATCTTCTGTGGTAGCTGCTACGAGACGCTCACGGATGGGATGCATCAAGGATTTAAGTACACGAGCAGTACGAAGAACTGACCTGCTTTGTGCGGTTTCCCGCAAATTAACGAGAACATCATGTCAAAGTTTAATCTTTTGTTGTATTTTCTACCCTCTGCATTGAGCAATTGTGCTTCTGGCTTTGCCCACCATCTGTATGCTTTGTTTTTAAGCATTGGGTGTCGGGAAAAATCATGCTTTTTCTTGTGTGCTTTTTTGTCTGCCTTTGAACCTCACCACATTCATATTGGCCTCTTATTTCCCCGCTGGCATGTCTTAACATAGTTGGCTGCTTTTTGATCCTTACACTTTTTTTGTGTTTGTGTGATGGCTTTGCTGAGAGTTAGCCTTGGGTCTAAAGGCTAATTTACACTTACTGGGCGAACAGGCTTCGCTTAGTTCGCATACAAATGATGACAAAATGCAGTGAAGTTTTTGGTCTGCCAAGGTGTTCGTTTGGTGAGATTTCTTCTGTTTGCGCACATCTTTGAATTTATTGGCCCAAGAGAGCTCAGCTAGTTGAAGAGCGCTGACGATTACTTAAAACTATTCATGGGTTTGGTTTGAACATGACGCATTTTATTTACAATCACGTGTGTCAGCTGAGGAGTTGTTACCTAGGTTACTGTTGTTCAAATTTAGTGGAAATGAGATTGTGTGGAAGCATAATTTTTTTCCACGACAAATGAGTGGAGAGAGATTTGAGTTTTTAAAAGTGAAAGGGGCCGTGACAAGTTTATTAAAGCAAAGAAGTGGCACAGCGATATAAGTGACGGTCCACGGAGAAAAAAACCCTGCATTATTGTCTTGTGGCTGGAACAGTACGTTAAACATGTGACATCACCCTAAATGAACTAATTATAAATTATGTTGTGCATAGTTATGTTTGTTCGCCTTGGGTGCTTCCAAAGTATAAACCAGGTTTTACTGTAGTCTCTCTGACAGTAGTGATCCCTAATGCATGGCACCAGTTTGTGGGTAGTTTTCCTTTAGGATAACCTTGTACAAGCAATTCTCTATGAGCACCAGTAATACATGCTTTGGCTTTCTCACCTAGCTTTTGACACAACTTATTAAATTTAGCCATCTTATGAATCATATTCTATTATATGAAGTGTTTCTCAAAAGCGTTGACTTTTATGAATTTTTCTGTCTTTATGAGTTAGTTCTAACCTGCTCAATATATCATCAGCCATTTCACCCATTGTTGAAGAGAAAGGGTTCACTTGATATTTCTTTCTCCCACTGAGACTCTGAGGCTATGCGAGACCTTTCGAAACTGCAAATCTAGTTGGGCCAAAAACGATATTGCAAAAAAATTAAAGAAATAAAATAATACATGTATTTAAAGTATGCTTAAAACAAATAAAAACATTTATTTGAACAAGGCCATTGGAACAAAAGACACTTATATTTAAGATTAGAATTTCTTAAATGTATATCTAACACGCTAAATATGCTGGGTTAAAAACAACCCAAATTTGACAGAGCAAACCAGAGTCAAACCACTCAGTAAAGTCTTCTCCAGCACATCCCAAAGACTTTTAATGGGGTTAAGGTCAGGACTCTGTGGTGGCCAATTCATCTGTAAAAATGATTACTCATGCTTCCTGAACCACTCTTTCACAATTTTAACCTGGAATATGCCTGTGCCGTCAGGGACGAAAACATCCATTGATGGGATATGCTGGCCATTCAGTACATTCTGGCACTCAGCTGACTTCATTTTATTGCTGCATAACATTGCTGAGCCTAGACCTGACCAACTGAAGCAACCCCTGAGCATAACATTGCCTAAAATCCAAACGGTACATTATTAAAAGGATAGTTCACCCAAAAATGAAATAAAATAAATGAATAATAATAATAAAAAAATAATCTCTCATTCACTCACCTATGACTTTCTTCTGCTTCTAAAATTATTTGTTTTTGTTTAGAATATCTCAGCTCTTTTGGTCCATTCTATGCAAGTGAATAGTGGCCAGAACTTTAAAGCTCCAAAAATGACTTAAGGGCAGCATTAATGTAAACCATTAGACTCCAGTGTTTAAATCTTCAAAAGTGATTTGATAGATGTGGGTGAGAAACTTTCCTGAAAAAGTCCTTTCTTACTCCAAATCTCCTCTTTCACATCTGAAAGAAAAACTAAGCAGGTGCCACAGTTTTTTTTCTTAGTTTAAAAAGAACTTAAATATTGATCTGTTTCTCACTTTCAAAGTTTTTTAACCACTGGAATCGTATGGATTACTCTTATGCTGTATTCATGTGCTGTTTGGAGCTTCAAAGTTTTGGTCACCATTCAGTTGCATTTTATTGACCAACAGAGCTGAGATATTCTTCCAAAAATCTTAATTTGTGTTCTGCATTAGAAAGTAAGTTGTACACATCAGGGATGGCATGTGAGTGATTACTGTGAGAGTAAATAATGAGAGTATTTTCATTTTTAGCTGAACTTCCCCTTTAAATGTTACTTATAAGTGTCTATTATTAGAAAACTATTTATGTTAGAAATTAATAAAATACGTAAAATGAATGAAATTAAAATAAGAATTAATAATGATCTATGTGCAGGCCTGTTTTCCTGAGTGTAGGATGTAGGGGAATAAGGCCTTGACATCTCAGCCAGCTGGAGATTCTGATATCAACCCATAATGCTAGCAATCTAACAGTCATCAGAATACTGGAAGCATGGTTAAATGTTTCTATACAATAACAGGTTCGAAGTTTGCACCAGTTTGTGATTTTTCACACAAGTGTTTGCCTCACTGGTGATTGTTTTAATATATAAAGAAAAACTCTCAAAAAGACTTTGATTCGATATTCGATGGCTCACAATTTATTTGTTAATTAATAGTTACCTTATTTTTTCCCCTGTTTTCTACTCTAAACTCAAATATGTTTTCAGTGTTTACCATGCACACCAACACTTTTCATGTGTTGGACAAAGCTCAACGTGACGCTTGCATAGAGTGTTGTGTTGAAGCACTGGAGGCTGTGACGTGAATGTTGCGAAACAACATTTTTATCAGCAAAGCAATGCTCGCATCAAGTGTAGAGGGGGTGATACAGGGTATGAACTAAATTAATTATGTAGGTGATATATGTTGGCTTCAAAGGAGACATTTGCATTAATAAAAAAAATCTGAAAAAGTAAATAAACTTATTCAGAGTCCAGTGGGCATTACAGGCTAGAAAAGCCAAAGCTCACGAAGCTAGTGTGACATCTAATAACATTTGATGTCATATGAGTTGTCCAATTCTGATTATGGAATGGTATTTTTGGATTGTCTGGTGTACAGTAATGATATTATCGATAGAATCACTGACACAAAACGTATTTGTGAGCTGAGAACCACTTACTCCTGAAGACGATCCACAAATCCTACATCAGGTAACTCATCAGCTGGGCTGTTCTGACGTCCCCGCTGGGTTGTCGCATCAGGGTGAGTGAGGGTGTGTATAGTTTCAACTGTCAGTGAAAAATACCCACCAGTGGGGTTACATAAAAACTACCCAACATTGAGAAAATAACCCAATAATTTGACCCAACAGGCCCAAAATAGCGTTTGGGTTGAAAAAATAACCCAGCATTGACCCGCTCAAATATTTGCTCAAGTGCGATCACTCAACTCATATGTTCAAGTTCAAAAGTCACGTGTTGGAGCAGAGTGGCATGAAATGAGAAAGAAATTAGAAATCATATCTCTGTCAGCATTCCTGTTTTTGTTTTTTGCATCAGGTACAAAAAACATCCCTTATCATATTGGCATACAACCCAATATTTCATGGCGCAAATAGCAACTGCACAAAAAATGTCTCGGTGTAGGCTACTAAAAAAGATAAATGCCGCATGTAAAGAAGTTCGCCCTCACGGGCAAGGAAGAGGCAAGAAACCGGCTAGACATCCAAATAAAGGTTTAATATAGAACATTAGGGCGATCCCCTCCCCTCCTTCAGCGGCTGGTAGGGGCATCCTCCGCCCCTGGCAACGGCCCTGACCGCTCCAGGTGGTCGGCTAGGAGCCCCTTCTCCCCTCGTGGTCGGAGGCCGTTCCTCCGTGTCCAGGCGGCTGGGCTCCTTGTCCCCCGGCAGATGGCCGCGGCTGCTCCATTGGGGTGGATGGTAGTGGCGAGAACTCTACTATGGCGTATCCCTCTTCCTTCCCGGTCTTTCGGCACCAATGTAAAGAAGTTCGCCCTCACGGGCAAGGAAGAGGCGAGAAACCGGCTTGACATCCAAATAAAGGTTTAATGTAGAACTCAAAAGACAGACACATAAGACAATGGACATGTCCGTAAGGATCTCTCTCTCCTCTGCGATCGGCCTTTATCCCTCTCAGTGGCTTGATTAGCCTAATACGGGACCGGCGTGTCGAGTCACGACCCAGCCCCGCCCTACACCGTGCCACACCGTGTTCTCTCTGCCCTATTTGGACATGGTTATTTTATATTTGGATGTGGGGTAATATAACAGCCTAATTACCAGACCTCTAATCTAAAGTCAGTTACATTGTAACAGCAGGTAGCCTAATAAAATTATTTTACTTTCCAGACGCATGTCCGGGAAACTAATCTGGGTTTTTGAACTGCCTCTGCACTCTCACCTCACTGTAGTCGGCCCCTGTCATTATCAGCTCGCGAATCACACCGAGTTTAAATGACGCCTCATCTCAGATAATCCACTCTGCTTAAAATCTTGGACCTAATACAACCGCCAACACCAGATATTTGTGGTGGTGGCATAGTGGCTAGAGCACAGGGCTGCTAATCAGAAGGTCGCTGGTTCGAACCCCACGGCCACCACCATTGTGCCCTTGAGCAAGGCACTTAACTCCAGTTTGCTCCGGGGGGATTGTCCCTGTAATAAGGGATCTGTAAGTTGCTTTGGATAAAAGCTTCTGCCAAATGCATAAATGTAAATGTAATGTAGCGCATTCTGGTAGGAGCGGAAAGTGAGCGCCTCATGAATGTCTGGAGCGGAGCTGAGCGCAGTCTCCTGAAACACGCTCCTTATTCCAGTGAAATTCTGATCGCTCTGCTCCACGCAACGCTCCAATCACATGCTCTGCATGAGACCAGGCTGTATACTTCTTTGGCTTTATGCGCCAGCTAAGCAACTGTCATTGATATGAATGACTACTTTCTCCAGATATATTAGATCTCTTTGTTATCTGGCATAGAAACAGTTGTATTAGTAGTAATCAGTGTTGGGTTAAATTACTTCAATACGAATAACTAATCACTTCTATAAAATTGTAATCAGATTAGTGACTTTGCTGCTTACTTCATTGAAAGATCACATTAATATATATATATATATATGTATATAGAGAGAGAGAGAGAGAGAGAGTGTGTGTGTGAGAGAGAGAGAGAGAGAGAGAGAGAGAGAGAGAGAGAGAGAGCACATTAATAATTACTTTTAAGTTGCTTTCTAAAACACTTTTCAAAGAAAAGCTTGTGTTTTTTTGCTCAGTGTATTCAGAATAATGTCTAAATATCATTATAATTGACTTATTAGGGCACACGTCTTTAAACTGTCCCATAAATGCAAACATAAATATATCTTTTAATTAGATAACACTCAACAATGATAGTAATCCTTTAATTAACGTTAATTCAGGTAATTACTCATATTAAGCTATGATTCTTAAAAATCACATATTGTAAATAAATACTGGTTTGAAAACAGATTGCTGATGGGTGAGTTCTCGTCTCATTTTCGACAGCTGAACAAATGCCACATTACTGATCTCGAGCCTCCTCCGAGACCCCTGTGTCATTTCGCGCTTTCGCCCGCTAGCTGATGACAGTAATGCCTGGATGGGTAAATGTATGCCCATTAGGACAGTGTTGGCAGTGGAGAGGGGGGTAGGAAGCTTGTTTAGCACTGCTGTGAATGGAAATGGCACTTCAGTGTGGATAATGCTGTGGAGTTCACTGAACACTGATTTGTTGTCTCTAGCTAGAAGATTCCTTTACTCAGAGGCACAAGCTGATGGCTCACGTAAGGCACTTTTCTCTAAGCTGCCACTCTTGTGTTTCATGAGCATTGGATGATACACTTATTTAAGCCTTCACCATTATAAATGCATTTCATAGAAGCTCAGATGGAGAAATCATATGCATCGTATGTCTCAATGTAGTGTGGTCAAAAAGTTTAAATATTCAAAATGCATTATGCTGAATATGCTGTGAGATTTACAGTGGTTCTTTCTTTGATCAGAAACTGAATACATTTTATTTATGTGGACACAGGAAATGTGTCATTGTATCTATGCAAGAAACATTGTGAAACTGTCCTGCTAGAAGCTTTCATACAAATTCTCAAATAAAATAAGGTTGCTTCATAGCCTGATGGAAATGAGAAAGTGTTAAAATAACTTATCTTAAAAATAATATCTTAAAAAATGTCTATATCGAAATTTACATTTTGTATCGATAACAATGGATTGTTGGTTATTGATGGATGAATCATTACACCCCATACCACATTCTTCAGAAATTCTCCACTGACCAATCACTGTTTTACTTTCAAGCATGTGCTGAACTACAGAGCCACAGGTGTTTACAAGTTTTGTGTGTCTCGGATGTGTGCTGCTCTCTATAGTGTTTAACACATACACTCAGAACACACAAAAGTCTGATGAAACAGTGTTTTTGCCGTCTCAGATCTGTTCTGTGCTTGATACACATGATTTCCATCTTGTTCGGTTTGTTTGTCGCATCACTAATGTGTGCTGAACGTGTTATGTTTAAAGTGCTCCAGATTTACTTCAATTGCACATTTGTGTAATTCCGAATATGTTTGGCCATCACAAGTTTCTAAACAAATCTAAAGTAACCACATGGTACCAGGGTTGTGTGGAGTGAGGAAGAGATAAGAGCATTTTACCTTGTTTGAGTTGACAATATCTTCATGCTCCTTCCAATCTAAACACAGAAACAACACCACACACACACACACACACTTTCTTCATTTTCCCATCAAAATAAAGGCTTGAGACCATATAGCACTGCAGCATGTGAAACTATTACAGAAATATATTACTATTGTATAATGCTAAATTATAATTAAATATATATATATATATATTTTAAAGGTGCAGTATGCAAGATTCAGAAACCCTTTTTATTAATCACACCTGTGACCGTTAAGTGAACTGCAGCCAACTTCTTTTTGCTCCTGCTCATGCTCCACACTCCATGGGGACACGAGTGAGCGAACATGGACCACAACAATGATGTAACGTACAAAGAGACCGAATGTGATCCTCCATCATCATGCTAACAGATGAGGTAGCATAATTATCAGTCTAGGTTTATGTAAGAAACAATCGATAATGATAATTTTTTACTTTAAATTGGCACTTCCATCCAGGGCTCTGATGCTGTTTGAAATGACCTAAACCTCACGCGACTCGTTTGTTGTAAATAAGCAGCACTTCCGAATTCTCGCGTAAACTCGCCAACGTGCTTTCGTCACACAACAGCATTGCGATGTGTCAGATTCTGGCAGGTGCACCTGGGGCCGCGTCCTTGTGGGCCCACCACCTGCAAGGAAAAAATGGAACGGGTAACAGGTGAAGGTAGGGCCTGTGCGGACTGGACCTTGGTTACAGAAACTAGCTTTTGGAACATAGAATGTGACCTCACTGGTGAGGAATGAGCCAGAATTAGTGTGTGAGGTTGAGAGATACCCACTAGATAAAGTTGGACTCACTTCTACACACTGTTCTGGCTCGGGAACCAAACTCCCGTACAGGGGTTGGACTCTCGCCTTCTCCAGTGTTGCTCAGGGTGAAAGGCGTCGAGCAGGTATGGTTATTCTCACAAGCCGCTGGCTTGGTGCTACAATCTTTGAGTTTAACCCAGCAGGTGAGAGGGTCGCTTCATTGTAACTTCGTGTTGCAGGGGGAAAAGCTCTGACTGTGGTCTGTGCTAATGCACCAAACCGCAGTCCAGAGTATTCTGCTTTCTTGGAGACCCTAGGAAGGGCCCTAGAGGGGGTGCCATCTGGGGACTCCATAGTTTTGCTGGGTTACTTCAGTACTCATTTTGGCAATGATGGAGATACCTGGAGGGGAGTGATTTGGAGTAACGGCCTGCCTGATCTGAACCCAAGCTGTTTTCTGTTATTTGACTTCTGTGCTAGTCATGGATTGGCCATAACAAACACCATGTTCGAACATAAGTGTAAAGAGGTTCGATGGTCAAGGAGGAGGCGAAGGTGATTGCTCTTCTCAAGGAGGTAACTTTAATGGCCACAGCCAGGCTCACAGCTTTATACACAATAATAATCATAAACTTTCTAATTCTTCTTATGGCTCTCTCAAATTCACTCGCACACGCCAACACTGGACCGATGTGCAACTCTCACTCAGATTGGAGGTTCTGTGGCTGTTTTATGCCGCTCTCCCTGTGCTCACTGAAATTAGAGACAGGTGTTAGACATAATTTAGCTCAGGTGCAAGTGCCCTTACCGCTTTCTCCCCCGGACAGGCGCTTGACCACGCCCCGCTGCCACAATAAGGTTGTTCATAAGTGTACTTGGTACCACAGCACCTTCCAGCCGGGGTGGATTAGATTCGCCCAGAGATGCTGAAGGCCCTGTCATACGACCATGTCCACTGAGATGTCCTTTAGGGGATGCTGCGGCCGAATGGGGTACTGGGTCTGCTAGTGAATGCCATTCGGTCCCTGTATAACCGTTGTGAGAGCTGTGTCTGCATACTCTGCATTAAGTCAAGCTTGTTCACATTGGGTGTTGGACTCTGACAGGGCTATCCCTTGACACCAATCCTGTTTGTGGTATTCATGGATAAGTATTTCAAGGCACAGCTGAGTTGTGTCCAGTTTGGAGGTCTCAGGGCTGCATCCCTGCTATTTGCAGATGATGTGGTCCTGTTGGAATCAACATGCTGTCACCTCCAGCACACACTTGGTAGGTTTGCAACCGACTGTGAAGCGGCTGGGATGAGAATTAGCACCTCCAATTCTGAGGCCATCGTCATCTGCCGGAATAGGATGAATTTCCAACCCTCACCTATGGTCATGAGCTTTGGGTAGTGAGCAAAATATATGATCGTAAATACCAGCAGTTCAAATTATCTTCGTAGGGTGTCAGGGCTCACCCTAAGTGATAGGGTGCGAAGCTCTGACATCTGAGAGGGTCTCGGATTAGAACTGCTGCTCCTCCATGTTGAAAGGAGCCAGTTGAGGTGGTTCACACATCTGATTAGGATGCCTCCTGGACACCTATCTGCGGAGGTGTTTCAGGCATGTCCAACTGGAAGGAGGCCCAGGGGAAGACCCAGAACAGGCTAGAGGTATTGTATCTCTCAGCTGGCCTGGGAGCACCTCGGGATCCACCTGGATGAGGATGTGGCAGGGGAAAAGGACATATGGGCTACTTTGTTATGTCTGTTGCCACCGCCACCTGGTCCTGGATAAGCGGTCGAAGATGTAGGATGGTTAACGATTTATTTTTTTACACAAATGTATCAATTTGCTTCAGAAGACATTCATTGATCAACTGTGGATTACTTTTATGCTGCCTAAATATGACTTTTGGATCGTGAAAGTGCTGGTACCTGTATACTTGCAATATAAGGACATGACAGATCTCAATCGTCTTCTAAAAATCTTAATTTGTGTTCTGCTGAAGAATAACAGTCATACACATCTTGGATGGCATCAGAGTAAGTGAATAATGAGATATTTTTAATTTTAGGCAAGTTTCTAATTATTTTCAAAACATTATCCCCAATTTATTAATGTTTAAAAATGACTGAAGACGTACAGTAAAAATTACATGAATTATGGATGGAAATGTTGTGCTTTAATGCACAGTGTAAGATATTTAGGCTTTTCTTAAACTTTTTCTTTGTCTTAGTAATAATTAACCCCAGCATTCAACAAAGTATAGGGGAAAAACCCTGCTATTTGTGGTTAAAAGATAAACAAAAATGTTTTATTGTAGTTGTTACGAAGAGGCGGCAGACGAGGAGTGGGGATCTAGACGCAGCTTTATTAGAATTAGCAAAAGACAACAAAAATGCAGGAACAAGGTCCACAATGGGAAACCATAAAACAACTGGAATAGGCAGGAACACTGGCTGGAACTCTGGTAACAACATTCAACGATCGACACTGAGTGGGAAAACAACAGGGTTTAAATAAACAGGGTTAACAATAAACAGGTGCAAACAATGAGGGAAGGTTGGATGTGATGAGGGCCGGGAATTGTGGGAAACGTAGTGTAGAGTGAAGGTGAGGGAAAAACACAAGGCAGACAATGGGAATCGTGACAGTAGTCAAGCCTTGGAATGGGCATTTCAGTTATATCTGATCACCTATAAAATGTCTAAAATGGTGAAGTGCAGGTATAGGAGTATGGGATTTAAAAATTATCTAAATGTTTACTTTTATATAAAGATTCCTTGCTAATGTCAGTCTTTCTGTAAGTAAGATTCCAAAACGTTGTCTAGTGATGTACAAAACATTGTATTTCTACCCATTTTCTCTTATTTCCTGACTTATTGTAGTGTTCAACAGACAGTTGAGGCAAATGCCTTTATCTCTTTTTTTTTTTATTTGAAAACACAAGAGGGGAAGGTATTTTTCCATTTCTCACCACACCGTTAAGATGTCCTCTCAATAGGTCTTTCTACCTAGTGCTCCCTAAAGATTTACAGTATTCAAAGATTCATTTGCATAACCTGAAAGCTTTCTTTTGTCTCGGGAAAGACTGAATAGGAGATCAGTTCAAACCAACATGAAGTTCTACTGAAAATAGGTCCATCTCTTTCCTGGTTTGCTGCCCTGTCTCTGGAGGATGAGGAGTAATTGACCATGTTTACATGCTCTTAGGAAAACTATTTTTTCAAGGGTTTTTGCAGAAAGTTGCATTGTGAAACATCATGTATACGAGAACGCTGATTTCCTTACACCGTTAAAGGGATTAAGAATAAGCAGGTTAATACACCTAGGTTTCTCCCGGACAAAGCTGCTTATATGGTCATGTAAACACATAAATGGCATTCGTTCTGTGTTTTGAGGAGTGCGCATGTGTGTGGAACAGACTGGACACCAGAGAACAAACATCATAGGATGGAGCCCAACAACAAGTCAACAAAACTTTTGTGAGAGTACAGTGGGAAAAGTACACTTTAAACTATACCCATTTATAAACACCATTGTAAAATATCAAACATTGAGGGAATCCTGAAGTTTTACGCAAAGGGAAACCACTATTGAAGTGCAATTTCACTGCAGGTCGTGATAGAAATGTAAGGAAACAAACACAGCAACAACTCTGGAAAATCTGGAAACAAAGTGAAGCAACAGAGAATATTGAAGTCTTCCTCGGATACCATGTTTGTTATTTACACAAGTGTCACTGGGAAATTACATTGCTGTGGAGAAAGCTGCTCACTGACTGAGCTGCATGTACTGTATACTGTAGTAAAGCTTATGCTGTTATGTAAACCGCAATGCTGCTTTCTCACAAAAAGCTCTTTTCTCGAAATAAACCACTTTCTGGTGTCCATGTAAACGTTGGCATTGTTATTCTGTGAAAGAAGAGATTTGATTTGAGGAAGTAGCCTTTAGCTTGAATAGATGAGGACTGTGATGTACTCTGATGTAAAACAGCTTTTAGCATATGCCACTACAGTAACATAAGGCTGAATTAGATAATGTCCCATATGATTTATAGGCTGGTGAGACAGAGGAGTAAAAGAGAAGGAAAGGCAACAAGCTTGCAGTTAAAACAGAATCAATACAAACAATTTCCCTTCTTGTGTTGTCATAACTCCAACATCTCAAAAGTTGACTATATGTGAAATAATAAAGTTAATCATGCCCGACTAGCTATGATGAAAATCTCATATTACACCCACTGTAGCCCAACCTCATAAAATTATTAAAGTACACTCTCTATCTGAGCACATGCAGTATCTTCAACTCTGTCCACGAAGTACACTACCAGTCAAACATTTGGACACACTTGAATTAATTTACACCTTTTATCTAAATGCTCAATACTTTCTTGTATTTGCTTATGGTTAAACCTTTAATGCATACCTCGGATCTTTAGCGACACAGGACCTCATTCCACGCCCTGTACCTTATCCATTTTTTGTAGTTATGCCCACACATCTCTACTCTTCCTCAACCTTTCTCTTCTGAATATTGTAACAATAATAATTTAATAAGTAAATAAAATAGCGTAAGTGTATAGGGTCATTAAAGGCCCTAGATATGTAATAGTGTCTTGTCTCACAGAGTATATATATATATATATATATATATATATATATATATATATATATATATATATTTATTTGTGCATTGCAATATAAATGATTACTATATTCATACAAATGACTACTATATCACATTGAATTTCTGTGACATTGGTGAATTATCAGTATTTCATATGTGTGAACACATACATATTATACTTGCTATTTTTTACTCAAGGTGGCTCTGATGTGACAGTGATTGACATGATTTGCACTTGATGATGCTATTTGATGAAGAAGTAAATAGAAGTAAACTAAATCAAGTGTAACGCAGTATGATTTGGCTATTGTCATTTGGGTGTACTACTAAAATTATGTAAGTTGTTGGTCTGTTTAGACTCAAAAAGGTTCTGAGAAATATGTAGCTTATATGTAGCTTATGTGTTTTTTGTTTAGCTCAATATACAGTACATTCAGAAAGTATTCAGAAACCTTTCACATTTTGTTGTTGCAGGCTTATGCTAAAATGCTTAAAAAAATACACATCAATCTACAATCCATACCCCTATAATGACAAAGCAAAAACCAGGCTTTTGATAACTGCAAATTTATATAAAAATATTAAAACTAAAATATATAATTGATATAAGTATTCAGAACCTATGCTATGACACTTGAAATTTAGCTCAGATGCATCCAATTTCACTGGATCATCTTTGATATGTTTCTACACTTTGATTGGAGTCCACCTGTGGCAAATTCAATTGATTGGACATGATTTGGAAAGGCACACACCTGTCTATATAAGGTCTCACAGCTGAAAATGCATATCAGAGCAAAAATCAAGCCATGAGGTCAGAGGAACTGCAGAGCTCAGACACAGGATTGTGTTGAGGCACAGATCTGGAGAAGGCTACACATTTTTTTTTTTTTTTTTTTTTTTTTTTGCTGCATTGAAGATTCCCATAAACACAAAGGCCTCCATAATTCTTAAATGGAAAATGTTTGGAACAACCAGGACTTTTCATAGAGCTGGCCACCTGGTCAAACTGAGCAATTTGGGGAGAAGGGCCTTGGTAAGAGAGGTGTACAAGAACCCGATGGTCACTCTAGTTGAGCTCCAGAGATCATGTGTGGAGATGGGAGAAACTTGCAGAAGGACAACCGTCACTGCAACATTCCACCGATCTGGACTTTATGGCAGAGTGGCCAGACGGAAGCATCTTCTCAGTGCATGACTAAAAAAAGCACCTAAAGGACTCTGACTGTGAGAAACAAGATTTTCTGGTCTGTTGAAATGATGATTGAACTGTTTGGCCTCAATTCCAAGTGTCATATCTGGGGGAAACTAGGCACTTCTCATTACCTGCAGAGTACCATCCCAACGGTGAAGCATGGCGGTGGTAGTATCATGCTTTGGGAGTGTTTTTCAGCAGCGGGGACTGGTCAGGGTTGAAGGAAAGCAGAACGCAGCAAAATACATAGATATCCTTAATAATAACCTGGTCCGGAGCACTAAGGACCTCAGACTGGGCAGCAGGTTCACCTTCCAACAGGACAATGACCCTAAGAACACAGCCAAGACAATGCAAGTGTGGCTTCGGGAAAACTGTGTGAATGTCCTTTGATTGGCCCAGCCAGAGCCCGGACTTGAACCCAATCGAACATCTCTGGAGAGACCTGAAAATGGCTGTCCACCAATGGTCCCCATCCAACTGGACAGAGCTTGAGGGAATCTGCAGAGAAGAATGGCAAAAAAATTCCCAAATCCAGGTGTGCAAACTTGTCGCATCATACCCAAAATTACTTGAGGCTATAATCGCTGCCAAAGGTGCTTCAACTAAGTACTTCTTTAAGGGTCTGAATACTTAATGTCAATGTGATATTTAATTTTTTTATTTTTCATAAATTTGCAAAGTTATCATAAATCTGATTTTTGCTTTGTCATTATGGGATCTGGTGTATAGATTGATGTAAAATAAAAATTATAATTTCAAGTATTTTAGAATAAGGCTGCAACAAAAACATGTGAAAAAAATTAAGGGGTCTGAATGCTTTCTGAATGCACTGTATGATTGACAGCCAGTTGCATCTCATGAAATTTCAGCGTGGAAGTAATGAATCTTTTGAAAACACTTTATTTTTCATAAATGTACTTCATATATATATACACACCGGTCAAAAGTTTTGAAAAACTCACTCATTCTTTATTAGAATTTCTTTCACATTTTAGAATAATAGTAAAGTCATCAAAACTATGGAATAACATAAATGGAACTGTGAAAATTATGTTTTCACAAAATCCAAAATAAATCTGTGTTATACTGCCTTTGCCTAGAATTTGCAGAAATGTTCTCATGATATTCTCTCAACCAACTTCTTATCAACCTGGGATGCTTTTTAAACAGTATTGAAAGGGTTCCCATCTATGTTGGGCACTTACTGGCTGATTTTCTTTATTATTTGGTCCAAGTCATCAATTTCAAAAACTTTTTTTTAATTAAATTTTAGTTTTATAATGAAGTAAATTAATATGGTGGCACAATTATGTTTTTGTCAAAACTAATTTCAAACATTTAAGCAGACGCCTTCAAATCAAAAGATTTTTAAGATAATGAGAAACACTTCAGTCAAGTGGTGGTATAATATATATATATATATAGAATATTTTTTTCCTGTGGAACTCAAAGTCATTGTCCTATTAAAATCGTGGTTAGATTTGGGGTTTGGGTAACAGTTAGACTTTATGGTTAGGTTTGGTTTTGACGTCTTATTTTTGCCATCTTGATGTTAGTCCAAGTTTTCAAAATTGTAAATATTACTTCACTTGTGTTCATGCTATTCTAAACTGAAGTGTAAGAGCAGTGTAGATCTGTTAAGAGCTATGGTTTGTCTTTTTTTTAACTTAATTTCTTTTGACATTTCATACGTTAAAAGATAATGTTTGTGTTTAATATTAGGCAGTTAGGTGATGTGAAGTGAAGCTGCTTCAGTCAGTGTTTACATACAGCACTATATGATCATTTGTATTACAACTACTAAAGCTAGGAAATAGCTTTAAACGGCTTTAAACGAACAACTTCAGCATTACAGCTCATCACAACTGAAATAGGTAAAATTACCCACACTTGGACTGCTAGTTGTCCAATGAGAATCTGATCTTCAGAAAGCTGACAGCATCTCAGCTTGGGTATGGCAGCAGGTGATCACACACTCTCTCTCTCTCTCTTTCACACACATCCATCCATCCTTGTGTATCCAATAACTTGTTATAAACAGCACAAGCTGTGATACTATTTCTGAAGTGAACTTGTTGAATTGCTAACAGAGGCGTGGACGCATCATTTGGTTTAATCCACCAACGGCAGATTTTGATCTGCCGTGTAATAAAGTAGTTCCATGCACAAATGGGTTTTTATTACTGTACTCAATCCTAATTTGTCCTAATTGTTTTTTATTTATATGTTCATTGAACTTTGTATATAAGCAATATCTCACTCGCAATCGTGCAATATGGCCCTAAATCAACACTGCTGTGATTGATTACCTACGGCACTTGTGTTGATGTAGGGCTGATGTAGGGCCATATCACACTCTTGCTTGTGTGATATTGCTTAAAGATAGATATTTTATCCCTTTTTCTACCCAATTTGGAATGCCCAATTCCCACTACATAGTAGGTCCTCATGGTGGAGCATTTACTCACCTCAATATGGGTAGCGGAGGACAAGTTTCAGTTGCCTCTGCTTCTGAGACAGTCAATCCGTACATTTTATTACATGGCTCATTGTGCATGACACCGCGGAGACTGCCAGCATGTGGAGGCACATGCTACTCTCTACAATCCATGCACAACTTACCACATGCCCATTGAGAGCGAGAACCACCATGTGACTCTACCCTCCCTTCAAACTGGGCCAATTTGGTCGCATAGGAGATCTGGCTGGAGTCACTCAGCACATCCTGGATTCGAACTCACAACTCCAGGGGTGGTACTGTTATTTTATATTTTTGATAAAATGTTACTATTATTTTATAATGTATAAAAAGTGATTTTATAGAATGACTAAGTGTTTCCAAACTTTTCAATAGTAGTTTCACAAAGACCTCTATCTACCTTTCAATCAGGGATTGTTTATGTAATATATAAAGACTAATTGAAAAGAGATGAATTCTCTACACTGCAAATTACTTTGGTCATTGTCTTGCATTGCAATGACCCTTGGTGGGAGATATTCAAGCCATCCAATCATGTGCTTAATGAAAGCATCCTCTCCTGCTTCATCCAGTAAGGTGCTTCATCATTCAGAACTTTCATTCAAGGTTTAAAAGCATATTTGCAGCAGTAAATCACTCTGGCAATCAGTCATTGATTGTGATGGATTACCACTCTTAATTACTGTAAATCTCACACTGCCAGAAGTAGAGTAGGTGCTCTTTGGAATGAACTAGATGGAGAATTCTGCCAAAAGCAATGCTAATATATATATATATATATATATATATATATATATATAACCTTTTAGAGTGCATGTACAACCAGGACACACAGAAATTTAAAATATGGCAACGTCTTTGCCCTATGGTTACTGAGATTTATAATGTCATTTTTTTTTCTCAGAACCCCATGATCTCCTGTTCTCTCTCATTTTCTTTAGATTTTTTTGGTGCCCTGAAGGCCAAAGTGCCAGAAGACTCCTGACTGCACCTCAACCAATATTGAACCAGTGATTCATAAATAAGTTGCTAAAAGAGGTTTTCTAAGACTAGAAACAAGAACAAAGAGTGAACAGAAAAGAGACTTTTGTCTCAGAATTGTAAGATTTGAATGGAAGGAAGGTGAAAAATGGCATTGAGCCGTGCTGTACGGGTAGTACTTTTCCTTCAGCACAGAGATAACACATGTCTGGATGGTGGAGAGATATGAGGCTTCATACTACCAACAATCCATTCTCAGTAATAAACCTTAGTCAGTAAACAGGTGTATATGGGTTGGATGTCATATCCAACATTTCTCATAAACTGTGTATAGAGTAGGAAATTTAAATGATTATGCTATACTGTTATGGTTAAAACATTTTGTTTTCCTCTACAAAAACTGTTGAAAACCGTATCTGATGAAAATGTTCTGGTAGAGGAAATGAATAGAGTTAGGGATTCAGAATATCAGAGCAGGAGTGTTGGGGAGTAACAAACTAAAATCAGCCATGGTACTAACTTAAAAAAAACTTTTTCGGTAGCTTCACAGTAGTTCTAAAGTTTTTACATTTTACATTTACATTTATGCATTTTGGCAGACGCTTTTATCCAAAGCGACTTACAGCGCACTTATTACAGGGACAATTCCGCCGGAGCAACCTGGAGTTAAGTGCCTTGCTCAAGGATACAATGGTGGTGGCTGTGGGGATTGAACCAGCGACCTTCTGATTACCAGATTACCAGTTATGTGCTTTAGGCCACTACACCACCACCACTCCAACAAAATAGTGTAACTTTTTAAAATAGTGTAACTTTTCCATTAACAATTACTTTGTCAAACAAGAAGTACCATAGAGTGAGACTTACTCTCCTAAACTGTCCTCTTTAATGTGTAGTATTGGAAAGCAGTTTATTTGGACAATTCATGTTAACAAACGGATTCAAAACAACGATTTACAAAGTTGAGTCCCAGCTTCTTTAAAGTGTCATTTTTTATAGATAAATATTTAATTATGTAGGCTTGACAAAGGCAACATTCTGTTATTCTACAGTTTTAGGGTTTTTCTAAAATCACTAAACCAAGACCAAAATTATCATTTGTAACTTCTCCTACATCTGTAAAGCTACATCCCCAAACTTGGCATAGACCTTCAGACTGTTCTGAGTCTGGTTACTATGACTTTTTTAACTGATTGGAATTATGTTTTTTTGCAGAGCGGATGATCAAATCTACCATATACTTAAATTGACTGAATGTCCAAACGAGCCACACTATATCCATCTATCTCTAACTAAGTTTTAATCCACTTTTTATGCCGTTTTGTTATCAACAAAGTGAAATTGTGTAAAAAAATTTTTTTAAAAAAACAACTGTGAAAATGGTTGTCTCCTGCTCGTTTCCATTCAAATGGCCTTTTACCGATAAAATTGCGTGCGTCATGACATAATTAAAAAATAAAAAACACGTATAAGTTTTGGTAGAAATGGAAAGAAATCTGTCCTTTAGCTGTTTCCATACTGAATTTTTTTTTATATCGCAAATTGAGTACCTTTCACATCCCAGATGTCACCACATTTGTGTAAAATAGAGAGAAAAAAAAAAAGTTTTTTTTCTGTTGTATCTCGTTGGCCAACATGCACTTCAGACACTCTGAGAAATTAAACAACCATAAATAAGGCTTACACATTGGACAGTTACGCTTTACAGTTTTTTTTTTTCCACCAGCATGTCAATTGCACAGGATTAATATAAGGTGGGGTTATTTTTCCTGGGTGTTTTGGTAAAATACGCCATAATCTTTATCACCGTGCAAACGCACAGTCCATAAAAAGTCTGGAAAAACGTCTATACCGGTAAAGATTTTAAGGCGCTAAACCTTTTTCCACAAAAAAATCCTTGGATGGAAACGAATTTACTATCAGTTAGAATTTCTTTTAACTAACATCCCATAACACTCTAGCAACCAGATTGAACCCTATAGCAATACTCATACACTTACAGTGTGTTTGGCTATCTATCTAAAGGACTGTCTGAATATCTTGCTATTTGTAGTACTGTAATGTCAATATAACCATTAATCTTTAAACTTCAAACTTCGAAGGCAAGCCAAAAATCAAAGTCTGACTTTACAAACTTTACCTATCTAGTAAAATGCTTCTGTTTTTCCACTTTGTTTTCTGATTCAGTTGTATAAATAAGGGTGAATTCTAGTTTTTTAGTTATAGTATTTAGTGTAATTTCATCTATTTATGCTTAATGTTGTCATTTTGATTGAGATAAATACGTTTCTTATTCGCTTAGAAATTAGTTAGTTAGTTACATCAGTTAGTTACATAGTTACATATTTAAAAATATATTGCCCTACACCCCTTGCTCGCTTCAATGTGGATAGCTACGTATATGTACCTTGTCGTTTAGCTAAATACTTTTACAAATTGGTAGCTTGGCTGTAGTTTACCTGCTTTGAATTATGAGTAGCTGTAACTACAGTTTCAAAGTTGTTTCCCAATAGAGGAGGGTTTTGTTATTGTCATCAGATAAAAGTGTGTTTGTGCTGTGCAAGTAGGTAGATTACATGAAAGGTCTATCTATAAATATACTGTGTAAATATGTAAGCATGTGTATGTGTTCATTATCTCTTTGTGCTCACACTCACATTCTGAGTGCCTATTTGGTTGCGTGAGCCTCTTGGCTCTTAGCAGTTGCCCATTGAATTCTTCATTTCTGAGCTCAGAGCACAGACAGTAGAAAGTATGGAAGTCATTAAGGGTTAATGCGGCTCTCTGAATGTTATAAGGCTCTAGGCAACTCATTTTAACTGCTGCCCCTGCAATGAAAAGATACTGAATTCAAGTGACAGTTGCATTTTATGACAGCCTTCATCTGAGCATATAGGTTAGAGAAGAAAGAAAGACTATTTTGAACTTTTGAATGTGAATGATTTAATAGAGGACAAATACAATAATTAGAAAGCTTCATGAGACAGTAAAGTGCTCTTTTTGGTTCAGAATTTGTATTAAATAATCTGTGCTTATTAGTATTAAAGAATGTGAATATGAATATTTTGCTCTTAATCACGTGTTGATTCCTATGTTCAAGGGTCATATTTCAAATTAACATTTTATTGCTCAAATGGTTGCTCTGTCATAGTTCATGAGACCTAATGGAGTTGTTAGAATGTTTCATTTAAGTATCAAGTTGTCTCAAATGCTTTACAGATGCTACTTTAAGATACATTAGGGGAAATAAAAATAGACACACGAGACATTTGTTGACATAAACATACAAACCTGAGCACACTGTGAGATATTGTTGAGATTTTTCTGACACTCTGGGGAGACACCTGTTTTTATTGCTGTTTTTCAGTAGAAACATCCAAGCAGGAGACTTAAAGGAATGTTCCAGGTTCAATACAAGTTAAGCTCAATCAACAGCATTTGTGGCATAATATTGATTACCACAAAAATATAATTTTGATGTGCCCCTCCTTTTCTTTAAAAAAAAAAAGCAAAAATCTGGGTTCCAATGACGTACTTACAATGGAAGTGAGTGGGGCTAATCTGTATAAGTTAAAATACTCACTGTTACAAAAGTATTGACACAAGACGTAAACAATATGTGTTAACATGATTTTAGTGTGATAAAATCACTTATTTATTTTTTTATTTTATCCCCTATTCTCCCAATTTGGAATGCCCAATTCCCACTACTTAGTAGTTCCTGGTGGTGGCACGGTTATTCACCTCAATCCAGGTGGCTGAGGACAAGTCTCAGTTGCCTCCGCTTCTGAGACCGTCAATCCACGCCTCTTATCATGTGGCTCACTGTGAATGACACCGCAGCGACTCATGTGGAGGTTCACGCTACTCTCCGCGATCCACGCACAACTTACCATGCGCCCCATTGAGAGCAAGAACCCCTAATTGTGACCACAAGGGGGATACCCCATGTGACTCTACCCTCCCTTGCAAGCGGGCCAATTTGGTTGCTTAGGAGACCTTGCTGGAGTCAATCAGTATGCCCTGGATTCGAACTTGTGACTCCAGGGGTGGTAGTCAGCTTCAATACTCGCTGAGCTACCCAGGCCCCCGATAAAATCGCTTATTAACCATTTCTGTGTAGAGCTATAGCCAATTTCAATTCATTGCCATGAAGATGTAATGTCAACAAAATCCTTCACAAAAGTCACAGAGCCAGCCCTTGCCCCGCTAAGGGAAGTGGGCGTCCACATCCTCAACTATCTCGATGACTGGCTAATGCTAGCTCACCCGCGGGACGTGTTGTGTGCGCACAAGGATCTGGTGCCCAGCCGATTGGGACTTCGGGTCAACTGGGAAAAGAGCAAGCTTGCCCCAGTTTAGAGCATCTCTTTTCTCGGTATGGAGATAGACTCAGTTTCGATGACAGCGCGCCTCACCAACGAGCACGCGCAGTCAGTGCTGGAATGTTTGTATGCATTCAGACAGAATATGCTGGTCCCACTGAAATCCTTTCAGAGGCTCCTGGGGCATATGGCATCCTCAGTGACGGTCACGTCGCTTTGGTTGATTTCATATGTGATCACTTCAGCACTGTCTACAGACCCAAGTTGAGAGACAAACATGGCGCCATGGCACATACCGTGTTCTCGTCACACAGGCTTGTCGCCGTATATTCATCCCCTGGTCAGACCTAGCATTCCTACGGGCAGGAGTTCCCCTAGGCCAGGTATCCAGGCACATTGTGATTAAGACAGATAACTCCCAGCATGGCTTGGGCACCATGTGCAATGGGCACTCAGTCGCCAGCCCTTGGAACACCCAGTGGCTACGTTGACACATCAACTGCCTTGAGTTGCTGGCGGTACTACTTGCCCTGAGGAGGCTATTGCCATTGATCTGGGGCAAGCATGTGTTAGTCCGGATGGACAACACAGAGACAATTGTGTACATCAACTTCCAAGGCAGCCTACACTCTCGTTGAATGTCAAAACTCACCCTTCGTCTCCTCCTTTGGAGTCAGCAGCGGTTCAATTTGCTGCAAGCCACTCACATCCTAGGCCACCTCAACAGCACAGCAGACACGATGTTGCGGCATGTTATGCTCAGGGGAGAGAGGAGACTCCACCCTCAGATGGTCCAGCTGATCTGTAGTCGATTCTGCAAAGCACAGGTAGACCTGTTTGCTTCACCAGAATCCTCCCACTGCCCGCTTTGGCACAGATGCCCTGGCACACAGCTGGCCCCTGGGACTACAGAAATATGCATTCCCCCCAGTGAGCCTACTTGCACAGACGTTGTGCAAGGTCAAGGAGGATGAGGAGCAGATCCTCTTAGTGGCTTGGTTCTCGGACCTCATGCTCCTCGCGACATCCCCCTGGCGTATTCCCCTGAGGAAGGACCTTCTTTCTCAGGGACGAGGTCAGTGAACTGTGCCTGGAATTCGGTCCGGCTTACTCTCACATCATCCTGAGACCCCGACCGGGCTATGTGCCCAAGGTTCCCACAACACCTTTCAGGGATCAGGTGGTGAACCTTCAAGCGCTGCCCCAGGAGGAGGCAGACCCAGCATTGGCGTTGCTGTGTCTGCTGCGTGCTCTTCGCATATACTTGGATCACACGCGGAGCTTTAGAATCTCCGAGCAGCTCTTTGTCTGCATCGGTGGACAGCGGAAGTCTGTCTCCAAACAGAGGATCGCTCACTGGGTCATCAATGCCATCACTATGGTATATCATGACAAGCATGCGCCGCCCCCTTCTGGCCTGCGAGCCTACTCCACCAGGGGTGTTGCGGCTTCTTGTGAGTTGTCCCGCGGCGTCTCTCTTGCATATATCTGTAGAGCTGCGGGCTGGGCAACACCTATAACCTCAGGGTTGAGCCAGTTTCATCCTGTTTTTATCAGGTGACACAAACAGGTAAGTTCAGGTCAGCTGGCTGGGTGTAGCGCTTGTGCATAGCACCATTCCCCTCCCTTGAGGTGAAGATGTGCGCTCTTTTCCCAGTTGCATTCGCAAAATATGTGTGAACACTGGATGTTCTTCCTCCTTAACCCAGCGGCCGGCGAGCCTTCAGTGACAGATAGGGAGTGAGTGACAGATAGGGAACATCATGGTGGAGGAAACAAGACTTTGTGTACCTCTTGCCACAACACTGAACCAACCACTGAAATGGTTGGGTCTTTTGCTCGGTTCCTCAGTGCGAAACCTGAGTGTGTGTTTGCAAGTGGCACCAATATGTCCGGGGGAGTGGCATGCAAATTCCACACACCAATTCTCATTGGCCTTTTCTCAAAGATCAGAGATGTCTTGACTCCCAAGATTGAACCCCTAGTGTCAACTCATCGACACAACGTCTCGTTCTTTCCATCAGGGAACGGGGGTTACATCAGTAACCATGACGACTGTGGGTACAGCAATCGTGAAGCCACATTCATGATTCACGTCAGGGCATCAACACCATGCCACTTTGAACTCCACATGAAGAGCGCTTTCAAATAAAAAAAAACGTCTCATTCTGCATTTTGGTGATAGTTAAGACTTTGTGTGCTATTGTGATAATTAATATGCACCTTAAATAGCCTGAAAAAAGGCTTGTTTTGCATATCAAATAGCATTAAGTTTCTCCATCATTTAATCATGGAAGCGCATTTTGTGTGTGTGGAGATTCTTTTCTTTACTGAGATAACAACCTCTGCGGCTTTAGAGAGCGTAACAGTCAAATAGAATGTTATGACAGTACCACCAATACATTGTCTATGGGACTGCTATGCTATTTTGGGTCTATGGGTTATGCTATTTTATGCTAAGCTTGTAGGAACACTTTGGAAGAAGGGCTGTGTAACGTAGTTCAAGGGCAAGGAGGAGGTGAGAACCGGCTGGATGTTATAAATAATATTTTAATGATAAACTTAAAAGACAAAACACAAACATGACGAACATGTCCATAAATGATCTCTCTTTCGTCGCACCACCATCTGCCATCGGCCTTTATCCCTCTCGGAGGCTTGATTAGCCTGATACGGGACCGGGTGTGTATTGTCACGACCCGGCCCTGCCCTCCGCCCTGCCACAGGCTATTTGTTGTTAAGTGTGCATCAATGTAATGAATCCGGGCGGACATTTTACAAAGGTTCCGCCCTTCCCAACATGTGTTTATGTTGCATTAATGGTAATTGATTTAATTGCACTTAAGAAAAATTTATGTGTTAAACTTTAAATAGAGCTGTCAGAATTATCGCATAAATGTCCTATTAGTTCAGTTAGGAAACTCTATGTGGGGCAGGTCTGCATATCCACAAACAGACACATAACAGCACCAGAGCTCTTCTACCAAGATGAGCCTACAAACTCAGCATAAAGCAGCATAATTCAGAGGTCCCATATACATTATAAGGGCGGTGCTGTCGTAACACGCTTGTTGACCATTATACTCTCTCCTGTGATAGAGCCGTTGAGGTTGTTATCTCAATAAATAAAATAAAACAATCTCTGACACTGCTTTCCTGTCAGTGATAAAAAAAGATGGGAAAGGAGCTCTTAGTGCTATTTGATGTTCAAAACAAGCCCAGATGGGACTTTACGCCTATATGTAAGGTGCATTTTTATTACCACAAAAGCACGTCAAGTCTATATGTGTGTGTGTGTGTGTTTGTGTGTATATATATATATATATATATATATATATATATATATATATATATATATAATTTACATCTGTCATCTTCAGTCAGTCATTTAAATGCTCCCTAACAGCAAATTTAATTCACTTTTTTGGTGGATATGAGTCAGGTAGTTTAAATTCCTCTGATATATTTTGGATTTTGTGTGTAGTAGCCGCAGTTTCATGTGAATTGAAAGTTCACGTTCAGTCCGCGACACCTGCCAAGCACCATGTGGCCACCATCCGTAACCATAGTAACAGTTCCAGTACCCACACAGGCACAAGGGTTTTCACATTTAGACTTACAGAATCATATGGATAACTATTTATATTATATAATGTATACATTATGTATATTATTTTTGCCACATCTAAATCGATTCTATTTTCTAAATTCTTACGGTTAAATTAATTGTGACATTTTTAATCGCAGTTAATAGTGAAACCGTATAATCATGACATCCCTAATTTTCGTTCAATTGCCAGATGGGTTTATACAAAGTGACTTACTGTACAGTGCATTCAAGGTATACATTTGATCAGTATGTGTATTTGCTGAGAATTGAAAGCATAATCTTGGTGTTGGGGAAGATATTTTGAAACGGTAGATTCTTAAGCTACAAGCTACTTATTACTTTAACCCTTGTGCTATGTTCGTTTTGTGCTAGCACACTTTGTGAGAAATCTGTTATTGCATATATTATCACAACATACTGCATTACACCTTTTTATCAACTTATTTTTTTAGTAATTATGTCAGGTTTTGTACTCCTTTTTGGAACATATTTTTTAAATATAGCTTTTCTTGTTAGAAGTATTCATTGATCTGAGCGCATACCAGGCTAGTGGGGGGCACTCAATATAATAAGTATCATAAAAAAACAAATAAATAATAATTACTTAATAACTGAATAACCACTTGCTTGATCTGAACAAAATAGATGCCCTAATAAAGCTTAGAATCTGGATTTTACAATTCATATAGCTAAATCTACCATTCATTAAAAATGCTTTTTAATTTGCTGACAAATAAGAATGGTTTCATTCTCATAATTTGCAAATTAGTTATCACGTCATTTATATTCAGAGTTAGTAAAACCATAAAAAATTAGATGTTATACATCCATGTGTTATGTTTCATATATGGTTGGAAAGGTCTCAGTTTGTAGAATCAAATGAGCAAATTCGTTTCATTCAGAGGCTTACCTTACTTTTCATTGCTGAGATGCAATTCTCACCACAAATATACAGAGTGGTTATCTGAGTTACCGTAGACTTTGTCAGTTCGAACCACTCTGGCAATTCTCTGTTGACCTCTCTCATTAACAAGGTGTTTCCATCTTCAGAACTGTCCTGCCTGGATTATTTGTTGTGTGCGAAAATCCCAGGAGATCAGCAGTTGCAGAAATACTCAAACCAGCCCATCTGACACCAACAATCATGCCACTGTCCAAATCACTGTCATAAAATGTTTCTACATTCTTATGGCTGATGTGAACATGAACTGAAGCTCCTGACCCATATCTGCATGATTTTATGCACTGCACTGCTGCCACATTATTGGCTTATTAGATAATCACATGTTTGTAAATATAACCAAGCCAATCTCATGTTAAGTCTTAAGAATAGTACAAGACAAAATCATAAAAACAAATTCTACAACTTTTAGACCAACCAATCACATACGCTTCCCTCGCCTTGTTGTAAACCCAGATATTTTCCTTTCTTCCTTTCTTAACATGATTTTAATTGGAAAATATGTTTTGTGTACCATGGAAGAAAGGAAATATCAGTTTAGAAGGAGACAAGGGGAGCTTATGTGAATGGTTGGTCTAAAAGTCAATACAATATCCTACGATTTCGCCATCTTCTAAGAATTAGAACGAACTGTCATGAGACTATGTTGCATATATCATGCTTCATGTCTACAAAACCAGATCATGATAGAGATCACAGTGATGCTTATGCAGTAACATTGAATCATTTGGTACTATGGCCATCTGCGCTCATAACTGACCTCTTGTCTTCTCATCTTCTTCATCATCAGATTCCTGTGATGACAGGAGCTTTCATGGACTCATCACCTCATGATGACTACAGCACAGATCACTCTCTCTTCAACTCCTCGGCTAGTGTTCATGCCGCTGCACTTGCAGCTCACCACCAACAGGAGGAGCAGCAGCCCATGTCCTGGGATGCCATCTGGCTTTGGATCGCCATCACCGCCACCATCGGAAATATCATAGTGGTGGGCGTGGTCTATGCTTTCACGTTCTGACCTCTGAAATGAAACCAACTGAGCTTGGGAGATATTCTGCTTTGAGTCCCCCAAGTGAAGGGCCCATGGGGCCCACATAAGATAAACTGTGTGTGCTGTCTTTCCAGGAAACAGATGAATAAAGTGTTAGTTGATTGTTTATTTTTTTACGCAGAATGGTATCTAGAAGCTCCAGAAATTATTTTTGTTTCATTGTAATTCTCACCTTGAAAAAAATGAAATGATAAATGAGAACCACTGATTTCATTTTTGCTGAGTGACAAATACTGCCAGACTTTTGCCAAATATTTTGTAAGTGGTTTTGCTTTTAGTATGTAATGACATATGGTGTTATTAAGCTTTAAATGTTTGGAGGGCTAACACTGCTCTCTGAAAGACATCCAACTACATTTTTAGAGTCATAATCAAGAAGTTGAAAGTAATTCCATATTCCAATTTGAGAAAATATATTAAATTATGTTGGGAAAATATGCTAAAGCAGGTATCCCACCTTTGGTCAACAGAGATTTCTATTTTTAAGTGAACCTTCTTCCTAAGGTCATATTATAATAGCACTTAGAATCTAACTATTTAAAAAAAATAATAATTATTCATGGGTTTTTTCTTGACATTGTAGACAAAATTATTTAATTGTGTATAGTTTTATTTTTCCTTTTAATTTATTTTTATTTTATGTTATTTTGATCCAAGGAAACTTCTTTTTGGGGACAATCTCTTATGTTAACCCTCTACATCATAAAAACACAAAGTACAGATTATAAATTTTTTAATTTAACATATACACCCGACCATGATTTTAATCAGAAATCTGCAAACCAATAAATTATTTCATACTGATATATCATTACATCCCCATAGTTGTGGATAGCATCTGCAGCTTGTTTTTGGTAGAGGTTAAAGCTTTGCTTTTAATGAGCTCAGCATAAAAGGTGGAGGTTGCTATGGCAACAGTTTCATTCTCTCTGGAAGAAAGAGGCTGTTGCCTCTTATCCCACCATCACACACCTGCTTTATCTGTCTACTGCCCGCTGGCACAAAGTAACTGTAAAAAAAAAACCACATAGGAATATACTTATCTCATACACATCTACAAACAGACTAATCGGCACCAGGAGGTTGAATGTTTTGTCTGCTAAAATCCGTCTACGCTTTCCAAATTTCTGAACTTTCCCCAGCAGCCGAAGCTGGAACTACAGTTGCGCACATGCTCACCTTTGCAATTGCATTCTTTCATTTAATTATTTGAATGAAGGTGATGTGAAAGGCACAGCGTGTCCATTTGAGTAGTAATTACATAAATGTACTCCAAACCTATACCTTAAACCTACCCCTAAAGGCACGGTAACACATACATTTGCACTGTGAAATTCCACAGTCGAAGACGGCATGGGCAGAGGTTGAGAGACTGTGAAACATACTTTAAAAAAAGTATACAAGTTAAAGAGAAACCCACAGTTAAAATTATATCCTTGTATATTGTGACTATTGTGTAGCTGTGTATAAAGCACCACCCCCACAGTGGTAACTACAAACCAAGCAACTTCCCATTGGTCAATGTGGTGAAATTCGGCTGTCAAAGTTCACCAATCTTGAACTCCATGTGAAATCCACGAGGGGAAATTCCATTTTGCGGAATTCACAATCATGTAGATTCCCATTGAGATGTCCTTTATTTAATTTATTTTATGAATGCCTTAAACTACATATGGAAAAGTATATGACTGGACCTACAATCCCAAGGCCAACTTTCTGGGGAATCTGGTTGACTAATGAAATATTGCTGATTAAGTTTATAACCTCAGAAATTTTAACCTTAATTTAGAAAAGATTCTAACCAAATCTAGAATTCTAATTCTAGTAACTGCTGGGAAACTGTTTCCCCAACAGTCAATTTTTTTTACCAAACTGAATCTTCAAATCTACACACAGGTCTTTACAAAAAAAAAAAAAAAAAGTGGGTTTAAAACAATAGTTCATACGAGTCAATGTTTTAAAATGGTTTTAAAACCAGTCTGGCCAACTTAAACATCTTCAATTAAAAGCTGGAAGAACAAAGCACAATGATACGATGATGAGTCATTATATTCATGACAGGGCAGTATTGAGGCTGTGGCAGTCAATGTATGTATTCGTTCAACGTAGCCTCAATCCACCTTCAACCTTATTTATTAGATTGACCTATCTGAACAGTTTTTAGCTATGGCTTAATTGGATGAGATGGACAGGGACCAAACCACATTATTCATTCATCTTCTTTTCTGCTATGGATTGCACTAGGATGTGGAGTTGAATACTGTATTATGCTAAACAGGCGAATGGCTTTGACTTTATCAATGATTTTGATTAATGGACTGACAGTTCACACACGTCAGAGTATAAAAATACTTCACAGATGTAACAAAGAAGATTAATGAAGTGCTGATTGTTAATTATGGCATACCATCTAATATAAATGTACAAGCAATTCAGATGTCATTAAAAATTCATTCTAGTAATGGAGTAAATAACAATTTATTGGTACCATTGCAGTTCCTATATAGGAGCTGATGTTATTTAGACCAGCTCAAATCACATTTACCAAACACTCTAAACCTCTATTTAGAAGTATACTGCAAAGCAAATAAATAACTTCCCAAGTATACTACTCAATGTAAGCAAACAATGTAGATATGAATATTCTCAGTTCAAGTCCTGTCTGTTGATGTTGAGAGGTCTTACATAGAGGCCTGAAATCTAGTGTAGCAAATGAACACCAGTGTGTTCACCTGAAATCTGTTTCACCTGCACTGCAACATGTTTCTTTTTGTATTGAAAAATTACTGTTGAATTAAACTCCTCATTGAACACCAGATGTGTGACTGTCATATACTTATGATAACAAATGATAACAAATCTGCGCATCTGTTCAGAGGATGACATTGAACAGTGCAAAATGGTTGCTTTTACCAAAGATTCACACTTACACGTTCACCTCAATCTTGTCTTACTGTCTGCCATTTCTAAACAAAAGAAATGTCATTTTCCTAGATCTTTTGAAGTAAAAGTTTTATGTACAATGTAGAAAAAAATTCAAATAACTTTTCATTATTTATTTTAAAAAATCCCTCCTTGCCCAAAAATAAAATTCTCAGAGCTTACTGGTTTATATTGTCCATTGTGTAAATGTATTTGGCGGACTGTGCATAATGGAGGGGCTTGAGCTCTGAGATCCCCCTCAGACTGTTTGACTAAAGCAAGAAATAGAAATACAATTTGGAATAATTGGTATAAGTATTCTAACATTGGAGATGGGGAGGTTGAGGGTTGCCAGCAGAATCATTACTGGTATGAGAGTATCAGCTGCTTATACAGTTTATACTTGGAATATGATTGACAGGTCAAGAACAAGCTACTTTCAAAAGTTTAGAACTTTATTTAATGGATCATTTTGAAATCTTCAATGTTGTTATGCATAGTGATGAACTTACACATGAGTGCCAATATTTTGCTCATCACAAATTGTGGTGTTCTTGACTGCGTGTAGCACTTTCCGCTCTACACACCCTTCTGAAGGATCCCAGCATTTAGGAATGACTGGCTGAAGAATATTTTTTTTAACAAGGTTCACGAACATGCCAGCCTGACTTTATCAGTTTGTGTGGCACATTTCAGCATTTATTATTTTGTATACCTGTCACAAAGCACACTCAAAGAAGTTGATTTTGAAGGATGGGGGTAGCTGCAACTGTATTGAATCAACAACAATCCAGCAGTAAGTGTTTTAATGCACTTCACATAAGAGGTTGGCCAATCATAACTGTGGCTTCACATTTTCACAAACTAGACCTAAAATTAGAGGCCCTTCCAAAGAAAAATAATCCATCAGGATCAAGTGTCTATTTTCTGTCTGCACAAATCTGAAAGTTTTTCTGGACAGATTAGCCCAGAATTATGGGCTAATTAATACACTATATTTGACTATGTTTTGCATGCCACCAAAAGAGTCAACAGGATTTATAAAGTCAATATAGGAGGCAGCTTTTCCTTTTCTGGTCCTGGACTTCTCCACATAATTTAGGTAACCATGAATTCTGAGGTATACCTGAATTTCCTGGTACAAATAAAATAATAACATAATGAAGCTAGGTTGATAATAGGTCTTCCGATAACTAAGTAACACAGAACATTCAAGGAAATCAACAAAAATGGCCCAAAATGGAGAAAACATTTATTTTATTTATATCAATTTCACTCAATTCGGGTGGTGAAAGTAAGTTGGAAGTAGGTTGGAAAACACTAACCATGCATCCAAGGTCCGGGAGAGGGGCATTAAGGGGATTATCGTGTCTGACATACCTGGGGATGTGGGCTCGCAGCGGGGGGGAGCAGGCAACGCCACATTGAGGAGCATTGCTTCGACCCGAGATGTCTTCGCTGAGGGGGACCTCAAAGCACTTACATCCCTCTGCGTACCCAGCATAGGGCGGGTTAGTGACTGAGGAGGAGGGCCTCAGTGTTGCCAAATAGGATGATCTTGGAGATGGGCGTGTTGAGAAAGTGAACTTTGTCGGCGTCCTTCATCTCGACCAGATTCAGCCACAGGTTGCGCTCCTAGACCACCAAGGTGGACATCGCCTGCCCGAGTGCTCGCGCCGTGACATTCATCACCAAGCGCAGCTCCTGCAGCACATTGGGATCAGGACTACCCACATGCAGTTCTTTCAGTGCCTTGGCCTAGTGTACTTGCAGGAGGCCCATGGCATGCTGGGCGGAGGCAGCCTGTCCAGCATCATTGAAGGCTTTGGTCACCAGAGACGGCATAGTCCTATAGGCCCTAGAGGGGAGCAATTTGCAGGCATAGGTGCACCGCGACCACCTTATCCACCTGAGGGACCCCGGTACTTGTACCTGGAACAGCAGTAGTATTCAGCTTGTTGATACACAACCGCTCGGCTCCAAAGAAAAAATCTGAATGAGAGTGTGCATTCCTTCTCCTTTTATACCCGTATGTCTGGGGGAGTTGCATGCAAATTCCACTCACCAATTCCCATTGGCCTTTCTCAAAGATTTGAAGGTGTTTTGGGGCTCCCAAGAGCAACCCCTACTGTCACTACATTGACACAACGTTGAGTGAGTGACAGAATTAGCTAAAATTGGTCTGTACTTACTGAAATTTAAAACCCTGACCCCAGTGGCCAAAACGGTAAGTTTTGATTGGTGTATGGGCCAGGGACGGAGCTAGAGGGGGGCCAGGGGCCATGGCCCCCCCCGGACAGAAGCCTGGCCACTCCATTGGCCACCCCACTCACAGCCACACCTCTCCGATATGGCTGTCACTGTAACCACTCCTCTCTATTTTTGTATCCATGTGCCACAATTATTTTAGAGACCAAATATATGAGCCTGTTTTTTTTTCAGTTTCTATTGGGAAAGGTGTGTGCTGTGAGGCAAAATCCCAGCATTCAACCTGCAATCTTTGATTTGCTACATATTCAATGAGTCTCTCAGCCTGTTCCCACAAACCTTCAGTATTGTTTCTGGGTAGACTGAGACAGGCTCCCCAGATAGTTTCAGAGCTCATTCTTTACAGATGGATTAAAGCTGCCCTGAGTGACACTTAACACATCTCTCACTTCTCCCTCAATGTCTCCCACAAACACTTAATTCTTAACACTTGATTTAAGTCAACACAAATATGACTACACGAGAGCTTTTACTCAATCTCAAAGTCTATATTTTTAACATTCTCCATGTGTCTCTATCTCTCTGTCTCACCATTGAGTCATTTGATATGTTAACGACTCCTTTCATAAGCTCATGTCCAATTATTATAGAGGAAAGAAATTAAGCAGGGCACAGGGCAAAAATCGGCACAACTTATTCGCAACTGGCCAGACTCTCCGACGATAAGGATGACGTATGTTTCATGGACTGAGTTCCAGGGGTGTAAAGTAACGAATTACAAATACTCACGTTACTGTAATTAACTACTTTTTCCCAAGAATTGTACATTTTTAAGTAGATTAAAAATGTCATACTTTTACTTTTACGCACATTTTAAGTGCTGTAACTATACTTTTACTGCGCTATTTTCCCTCCATCTGTGTTTGCTACTTCCCATCCACACCTAAATCAAATACACTTTATAATTCCACCAGTGACCATCTTGATGAAGCATTAATTAAATGCAGTCAGTTTGGTCTAAAGTGAAGGTATGTTTTTGGACACATCAAATGTTGGACTTAAAGTGTACATGTATCTGAATTGAGCACTGTCTAGTAGGATACGTCATATAAAGGCTATTAATCAAACAACAATAACAAGGAAATGAGAAAACCTCTCACTATTATGGCTGAATAACATGAGTAGCTTTAAATGTATTAATGTAATATAATTAATTTTATAATAATATTTTTAATAATATTGTTAGTTTTTTTTTTTTTTTAGAATACCGACCTCGGTATAATAAATTACCAAGATAGTAAAGATGACAAAATCATTTATAATTATGCTTAGCCTTTATCAAGTTTTTAGAAAGAGTATCAACCTTTGTAGAGCAATACCTCTGGCAGAATATTCCACCAGTCACAAACTTCAGAAAATTGTGTATCATGAATTAGAATGAGAACACAATTCTTGTATCTCAAAAGGAGGACTATGTGGTCCCTCATGTGCTACTTAAAGAAACAGTTCACTCAAAAATGAAAATTATCTCATCATTTACTCTCCCTCATGCATCCCCGATGTGTATGACTTTCTTTCTTCAGAACACAAATTAAGATTTTCAGAAGAATTTTTCAGCTCTGATCCATACAATACAAATGAATGGATGCCACAATTTTGATGCTCCAAATACCACATAAAGGCAGCACAAAAGTAGCATAATCCATGTGATTTAAGATCCATGACTTCTAAAGAGATATGATACTTGTGGGTGAGAAACAGATCAATATTTAATTCCATTTTTGCTAGAACTTTTCTCACTGCCCAGTAGATGGCGATATGCATGAAGAATGTGAATCACCATAAACAAAAGAAGAAGAAAGTGAAAGTTAAAGTGGAGACTTACATATTGATCTGTTTCTCACCCAACCTATCATTTTACTTCTGAAGTCATGGATTTAACCACTGGAGTCACATGGATTAGGCTACTTTTATGCTGATTTATGTGATTTTTGGAGCTTCAAAATTTTGACACCCATTCACTTGAATTGTATGAACCAAAAGAGCTTAGATATTCTTCTAAAAATCGTATTTTGTGTTCTGGTGATGAAAAAAAGTCATAAACATCCAGGATGTCATAAGGGTGACTAAATAATGAGAGAATTAAAATTTTTGTGTGAATTATTCCTTTAAAGCCTGATGTTGCCCCTGTACCAAAAACTGCTCTACCTATTTTTTTATATTGTGTCTCTATTGTGCCCCTTTTTTTGCATTTCTTGCATTGTTTTGAACATGTTTTATGCGCAACAATAACTCTCTCAGTTGGCATTAACGAAAATTTAGGTAAGTGATCGTATTTTAAAATTTGGCATTCACAAACACCTATAAGATGCCGTTTTTATTATTCTTTCTGGCAAACAGCATTGAAAGAGAGTGTAAATTACGGTATGTGTGCTACAGTTTTAAATTGCAGCATCATTTTATTATAAAGGGGCATTGATTTTGCAACTCAGTACTCAATACTCACTACTCATGAGTACTTTTAAATGAGTTGCTCTATTAAATGTGCTTGAGTAGTTTTTAGGACAGGTACTTTTCATCTACTCAAATTTTTTTTTTTTTTAAGAAGTAACAGTACTTTTATTTGTGTATTATTTTACAATACTCGTTCCACCCCTGCTGAGTTTAGAATGGCATATTACCGTCACTACACTTACAACTTGCTATTTCAGTCTATAGCAGAAACAGTTAGAGTAGTATGGTAGTATGCCATTACCAAGGCATTTATTCTGACATCTTTAATGAATAGTGTTTCTGGCTATAAAATGTAAACTTCAAAAGTCTGTTTATCTGAATTTCTATCAAATCCACTTTGTGTACAATAAAGAAAACAAAAATTGCATGATCTGCCGAGACTGATGTAGGTTCAGTATACGACACAAAGTGTCCAGCTTGACATCATTCTTTTCAAATCCTCCCTCATCTGCAACTGGTAAATCTGACCAATTGGTAAGCCAAGGTGCTGTTGAAGTCGAACACACTTAAAGTGACTAAAGTTTGGCTGGTCATATGATCTCCACATAGTAGCACTCAAGAATGTGTGCCCAGCACCATTATGTAGAATAAAGCAGCTTTTTCTCTAAGACTGATATGACTAGAGTGACGTGAGTGTAGTTAAATCATTTTAATAATATTTTTCCAAAATATGTTTATGCAATTACAAATTCTTTCTGTCTGCAATGAGCAGAAAAAATACTCAGTTATTAGGCTAACTGCACCTTTTAAGTTTTGCTGAACACAAAAGAAGATTTTTAAAAGATTATTTCAGCTTCGTAGGTCCTAACAATGCAAGTGAATGGGTATCAAAGTTTTGAAGCTCCAAAAGCACATAAAGGGAGCTTAAAATGAATCCATAAGACTCCTGTGGTTTAATCCATGTATTCTGAAGAGATATGATTAGTATCGATGAGAAACAGATAAATATTTAAAGCTGCACTCGTTTTTGTTGACGTTGTTTTGGACTTACACTGACACCTAGTGGTGTGGATACAGAACATTCAAATGCAATAGTTTTTAGATACTGACGTCATTGTAGAAATTCACTATGCACTGCCAGCCATGATTAATTAAATCCCTGAGTGAAAGTGTCCATTAACAGGGCAGTGATTAAGATTAAGTGATTAGCATTAGGCTGGTCATGTGATCGTAACATGGCAGCCCCATGAATGGATCCTTTCCATGTAGAATATAACAGCTTTATCTCATAAAAATAGTCATGATTTTAGATGTTTAATTTCATACATTTCAAATCAATTTCTGTTGCAAAACATTTTAAATGAGGAAAAAAAGTCCTTTTTTACTATCAATCTCCACATTCTTCTTTTTTAGGCGATTCGCATTCTTTGTGCATATCACTCCTATCATTTCATGGTCAGTCTCCCTACACTCTCAAACTACTTCTATATTTGTAAATATTTGAATAGTTTGGAACAAAATTTTAATATATTGTTTTTATACTTAACTTTAAATCAATTGCTATACATTTTCTCATAGATTTAATTTGGCAACATCACTGCAGTGCTTCATGGGATTCTTGTTCATGCCCTCATGAAAGACTTGTACCTTTATCTTCTTGTCTGATTTTTAAATACTTTTTTGCATTTCATCTCACAGTTGGTTTGTTTTGTTCATGGCTTAAAATGAAATCCCTACAGAAGAAATGATTGGGAAATATACTTCCAGAACCAACATGGCTGAAAAATTGGGTGGGCACTGTTGTGCTCTACAGTGTTGGTCCTAACCCATTTGGCACCCTAGACGAGACCCTTCTGTCAGTTCTGGTGAATTTAGGAGCATCTTTTTGAACATCTATTGTGTAGCATTAATGGACTTGAACTTTTCACATTGCACAGCACAATATAAAGTTATTCAAAGTTACCTTTCTCAAAAACCTGCTGTGGCAGTATCATGGTACAGTGATGATACAATATGGTAAAACTTTGGTATTTTCATAATTATATCAAATGAACATGGAACATGTTCAATAAACATGGCATTGGCTTGGTAATTGTTGGTACTTTTAAGTGCTTTCATTTAATTTCAGTCTTTTGATACACTTTTAGTTAGAAAACGTCTTTACCTGCAGATGGCACTCGCTTACAGGCTGCACATGCATTTGCACATGAACGTCTTCATCACTGGCAAATGACTGAATGGAGTTGCAGGTAAATATCCACTTCGTTCAGCATTGTTTTTGTTCTCTGTCTTCTAAAGCATCCCATAAAAGTGCTCCTAACTATTCAGCCTGCACATCAGACAAATTCATTGAGAAGAACAGACTCAAAAGAGTGATTATTTCATGTGTCGGGCATCTCTACGATTCACAAGGTCGTGAGTCTATGGCTGTCTTCACAATGCCATATGATCCATACTACTCTAACTATGTACCAAAAAACACAAAGAACAGAAACAGAGTAGTATGGTAGTAAGGCATTAAGTACATGGTCTATATGTTTTGTGGAGGGTGCCACAACACATTATTATCGGAAATAACAGGGTGCATTTTTTTGTTCTACACAGATTGGCTTGGTAGATTGGCATCCTCGAAGCGATCTTGCCCAAGGCAGTCGCATATGCTGCCCAGTGGGTTGACCAGCCCTGGCGCTTTGTCAAGCCAACATACTGTAATAATTTACTCTACAGATTTGGGATAGGGTTTTTTCAAAATTCCTAAATCAAGACCAACATTTCTGTCTGTAATTCGTGCTAGAGCTTTCAAGATACAGCCACCAAACACGGCACAGACCTTCAGCCTGTTCTGACTGAGATGTGTTTTGTCTTTTCTAACTCATAATACTAAAAAAATGTTTCATAGCAGATTATCTAAAATCTCAGAAATCCCACTGATATACATTGACTGTTAAAAATTCAAATGTAAACAAACAATGCCTCTATTCTGCTTTAAGTCTCAATAAGATTAATCTGCAAGCTTACAAAGAAAATGACATGGATGAAACAGAAAAGAACACAGCACCAGAGCATTTTTACAGATCAGTCCCTTTTGACATCACTGACAGATTACTTAATACTCTACTAATGTGAATGTGAATGCTGCTGTAGTTGTCCTGTGCACTGTGTGCTTAGGTGAAAGATGGTTGTTTTCAGCCTCCACATCTGTGCTTCATTTGTGCCCTGTTATTGATGGTGTGTTCTAAACTGAGATTTGAAACACATTCAATTTTCAACCACCAGCATGCCCAGTTTTTCTCTGTCTCCGCCTGCTGTCACACAAATGTAAGGCACTTACGTGAAGGCTGAATGCTCAGACTGCTGCAAACACTTATTTCATGAAGGCCAATAATGCTTGTTATCAATCTGTCCATGTCTGTCTTGTCCATGGTTCTGTTCTGATTTTCCAATCTTCCAATAAAGCTCTTTACTGCTTGTTTACATCCTTAAACTAGACAGATATGATGATCCTCGCAATGTTATGAGATATTAAATTAGATATCCCATCTGCCCCCAGGTTCACGCAAAGGTAACATGTTATAGCGACTTTCCATCTTGCATATGTACATTTGTTCCTAATCAGAATCATGCTTCATTCTTTCCACACAGAGGACTAGTTTTGTTTGAAATTTGTCTGTTTGTTGAGATTACTTGAGCTGCATTTTGTGGAAAACACCTACATGTGGCTCTCCTGCAAATGCGTTCAGACTGGTGGCAGAATCATTACCGAGGGGGACTTGGTTGCTATGGCAGCATCACCATGGTGACAGTTATTTAACAGTTTTCAAGGATTAAGCTGGCATCGACCCTGCAGCTGATGTTCTGGTGTTATGGCAGGCTTTATAGGTGTCTGTGCCCACAAAGGTGTCAACAAAACTGTCAATAAACATATAAGCATTCTCCTCATGATTTATGTTTGAAAGACTTAGATACATTACCCCTGATCATGAACTGTGTCAGATCCACCAATCTCCCACATACTGTGAGTGTAGGAAACCAATGGCTCGTTGCCATAACGGAGAGAACTAGAGGAGTCTGGCTCCAATTATCCCACACATCTCAAAACAGCCATGTGTTGATGAACGGGTCCAACCTGTCACCTTCTGGCAGGTAAACTCATTTAGTCAGAGAGCAAAGAGCCAAAACGACAAATCCTGAGTGGATCTCTGTTTATACATCATTTTCTTTGTTTTTTCAATTGTTCATTTTAATTTTGGCTGCCTAATATCCTCTGCTTCTACTTTATCTGATTATGTGAACCTTGTAACTTTATGTGTAAGTGCTGGGCCAGTTTCCTGGAAAAAGATGGGGCCCATTCCTTTGAGAAATGCCTGTAAATGCTGTTTTTTAAAGCTTTTTTTTATTGTATTTTTTTGGTAAAGGAATTGTTCACCCAGAAATTAAAATTTGGTCATAATTTACTTCCTTATTGTGACGTATTTTCAGGTGAAACAGCTTGTCGAATAAGAAAAAAAATTAGGACAGGGACTTGATTTTATATATTGGTTGTTGATTAGATTATGAAAAGTGGGTGTTGCGTATTGAAATGAAGGTAGATCTGAATGCAGGTTTGCAGACATACCCTTCCACTGTGCTGCTCAAAATTGAGCAGAGATCTTAACACAATGATGATCTAACATTGATACATAACAAGCAAATAAGCACACAAAGCACATTGAGGGCAATGCTGACAATGGAGCTGTAGCCACTGAGAAACAGGCGTGTAAAACATCACAATTTATCAGTGTTTTGAAAAAATGTAATTGAACTCTTCAACAAAGTGTATATTAGGCAATATGTGACACTAACATTTAAAAATGTACACAGTTACATTGTTTGTAATTTAGCTGTCTATTACTGTTTACATTCCACTTTGCTGTGTATTTTAATGACTTTACTTTATTTGCAGTGTACTGTCAAATTTGAGGAGCTTTTCAGTAATTGAGAACATTACTGGAACCCTACATTACTGGAAATGCACACAAGGGTGCAGTTTATAGAAATAACCATTCAACTATTCTAAAATGAAAACCATAAATGCACTTTAGTGGCCTTTGTTGGCAGAATACTTTTTCTTGCCTGCTGTTTTTTATCCACACACCCCTGAAGAAAATACTGGCAAGCCTTGGATTTTGCATAAACAACATTTCCAGGTCCATCGGCACTTTCTCCGCCAAAACACTGCTGTCAGATTTCACATTTAGAACACTCCACATCCTCTAGGTGTTGTATACCCTTGGATGCATCAACACAAGTCCCGTCACTTTGATGCTGACCGAAAGCAATGGTTGTGAGTCCAAAGCTGGAGAGAGGTGGGATAAAAAGAGAGACTGCTTATGCCATGGGTCTCTGCTGTGACTGTTACCATAGAGATATTCTAATTCCTCTCAACTTCAGAATGGTAGAGATACTCCCTAAAGCAGACTGGTGGGAGAAGAAGCACCTCTCTAATGTCTCAGGAGCAGAGGTTGAAAGTAACAAATTACAACTACTCTCGTTACAGTACTTGAGTCAATTTTTCACATTTTCAACTTTTTTAAGTATAAATATATAATAGTACTTTTAATTGAGTTGATTAAAAATGATGTATTCAACTTTGCTACAATTATTTTTACCACAATTACAAAGTACAAAAAAAAATACATATTATTTCAGAATTTTTGGGAAGAAGAAAGTTAAAAGCACTAAATCTGTTTATAAACTGAAACACGTTGCGTATGACACGACGGAAGCCCAAAAGGCACATCATCATCGTGAGAACAGCAACTCTCATAAACTGTGGCCGATGTCCTCTATTCTCTAACTTCTCCAAGACTTTCTGCCCCGTCACTATACAAGAACTGTAATACGCTTATTTTATGCATATTTCATTTTAATGCATTTTACGAGGGAACCGTCTGAACATGTTTAACCACTGATCAAACTTCACTTTTTGAAGGCAATATTGTAACTGTGTCGAACATTAACACAATGTAGTTTGAAATATATGTTGGGATATCTTGTTTATTTGCTACTATATGTCTAAAACAAACTTTTTAAATACCTCAGAATGATACAATGCCAATAGTGTCAGAAATTAATGGGGATATCCTGTTATATCCCCGAAATTCAAAATATGGGGTCAAAAAATGTCCACGCAATAAGTTCCCATGTTTTATTAATAATGCTTTTGGATAGAAATTCCAAGGGATGGATGTTATATAAAGAATTTATGAGAAATCACAAAACATAATGTATCAAAATGCTACAATTTACTTAATAATAATATCTCAATATGTTAAATAACCATAACGTTATTTAAGACTTAATTAATACAATAATACATATATAGAACAGCCTATTTTAGTATTTGAATCAATCATATATCGCACTTAATGTGTGAAATTGTTATTTTTGACTTATTTTATTTAGTTGGCATGTAGGAGCTGATAACAGTTTGCTTTAGAATCTCATTCCATATCTGGATAATTGTTGCAATATCATAGAGGATACATTTCCTCTATGATATTGCATTATATTAGTTTTGTACATTATGTTAATAGCCAAAATACTTGGACATATGTGAATGAGAATAAACCTAAAATAGGAACGTGTTTCAGTCACAATGCACATTATGTAGTTTGGAGACAATTTAAAGACATTAAGAATGTTACGTCGCTATTTCTATTTAAATTAATGCTGTGTTCTCAAAATGTTCTGTTAATCCAAGAATCCTCTTGCGGCAATGCAGGTCTTTGGCATTTAGAAACTGCTAGTTTAGGACCTGTGAAGAGTCTGTTTCTCAAACTAGAGACTGTGATGGTCACACTTTGTATTAGGTGGCCTTAACTACTATGTACTAACATTTAATACATACAGTACACGACTATGTATTTACTGTGTAACTACAAGTTCTTCTGCAAAATTCCCACATTTACTGCTACTGGGGTTAAGGTATGGGTAGGTTTAGGAGTAAGGGTAGGGTTAGGGTTCAGATAAGAGGTTAGAGTTAGGTTTTGGGGTAAGGGTCGGATTAGGGGGTAAAGTTAACAATGTAACTACATAATAAGTACATTGTATCAAATGGTTAAGTATATAGTAGTTAAGGCCACCTAATATAAAGTAGGTCCACTGTGATTTACTTGTCTTTTTGTTGTGTATCTGGTCATCCACATCCCTCTCTATCCTAGTTAGAGAATATTTTTTTC
The DNA here is from genome assembly GCA_032164185.1 of Moxostoma hubbsi. Taxonomy (NCBI): domain Eukaryota; kingdom Metazoa; phylum Chordata; class Actinopteri; order Cypriniformes; family Catostomidae; genus Moxostoma; species Moxostoma hubbsi. The sequence continues at coordinate 11,022,840 of JAVLUX010000031.1, read as the reverse complement.
ATAACAGTCATGCATGGAATAGCCTTCATCTTCATCTAAAACAGATGAAGGAGAAAACAGAATTTCAGGAGAAATGTATTTCTTTTTGCCTATTTTTAAAACCAAAAAATGTACTTGCAAGTGTAAAGCAACTGGTAAGAACTCAATACCTCAGTAAATGGGGAAAAAACCCACTGTATTGTGATTTCCACATAGTAACGTAAATATTTTCAATTGTTCTAATAATACGAAAATGTTCTAATTACAAAATTGTCTACCAAATTATAATTTTAGAATGCTTTTGTAAGGAATAGGTGACACGGTATATGTTTGCCATCACTGGTAAAGAAAATAAATTACAAATATCACTTAAAACAATTATTTCAAACCATAATAATATTGGCAATTAATGATAATCATTTTATAATTTTAAATAATAATTTTCATAAAGTAACATTAGTAATGTAATTACTTGAAGTTTTTTCCAGGAAACTACTTATTTACTCTTACTTCAGTCATAATATTTCTTAGTACTTCTACTTGTACTCAAGTTAATTATTTATTCAGTAGCAGTACTTTCAGTAAAACTAAATCAGTACTCCACCAGTGCTCAGGAGTCAAGACGTCCACTTACTTGGAGCTGCAGAAGCCCTTTAGGTCAGGATGAATCCATAGTTTTGGACTCATGTCTTTACAGTGAGGAACAGCACACACTTCAGAGCGGCTGAAGAAATGAAGTGTGACTTCTAGAAACCAGTGAAAATAAGACTTTGATAGATGGGATATTAAGGGAAATGAATTCCTGATCCATTCATGCTGTATCTACAGAGAGTTGTATCTCTGTGGGTGTATCTACAGAGAGTTCACATCTAAGAGGATTTTTGTGGAAGGTGTGCATATGTATGAAAAGACAAGGGCTTAAGTGCTGTGAAAAATTATTTGCCCCATCCTGATTTCTTCTGTTTTTGTGTATATCTTATATTAATTTGTTTTTAGATATTCAAACAAATTAAACATACCATAAAACAAAGGCAAAAAAAGAGGCATTCAACATAAAATAAAGGCAGTCTGAGTAAACACAAAATGCAGTTTTTAAATGATTATGTTATTTATTGAAGCACAAAACCCTGGGCCCCTTTGAAAAAAGTATTTGTCTCCTTAGTTGCTAATTACCAAAATCTACAAAATTGCATTGATTACTGGGTTCAGATTGACGAGACACACCCAGGCCTGATTACTGTAAGCCGTTAAATCCAATTTGACTTAAATATAACTTTTTCCGCAGCACGAAGTTGGATAAAAGGTCTCACTTTTTGTACAATTTACTCAAGCAATGTAGCACTAGCGTGGGGAATCATTAGGAATTTTACGATTCCAGTTCCGATTCTGATTCCTCATAATGATTTTGGTTCCTTAACAGTTCCAGTAATGATTCCAGTAGTTCTATCAGGAAGACTCACAGACTTGAGTGAAATTTAAGATGACATTTATTTGATTAATATAAAACTGAAAAGTAATGTCTCCCTTTGGCGTAGGCCCCATCTGGCAGTCGGAAGAAGTTGTACTCGGAACCATCATATCCTGCTGGAAATAGAAGGCAGGGGCGAGGAGCCTACCCCCGTGCAGGACAGGACTCAACCTGTGGCGGTGGGGTGGTGGAGGTTGCCGTGTTAGCACACTGAAACAGCAATGTGATAGATTGTGAGCAGACTTATAAAGCAATGGCTTACATGTGATTGGCTAGGAATTACCCAGCTAATGGTGCGATGATGTACAGCTGCTAGTCTTCCCCCTAGAACTACAATGTGTTTACATTTCTTTTAGCTCTTTTTTTTAAAAGAATTATATAGAAATGAGAAATGCAATTCTTATTGCATTTACTACTCTCTGCTGTCTGTTAACAAATAATGAGAATATTTCAGATTTGTACAGAGCAGATGAAATAATTTTATACAGTTCTTGTAAAAGGTGTGTTTGCAGACTTTTTAGAGAACTAAATACAATTCAATAATAGATCCTTACTCTAGTTTTAAATAAAGAAACCTGAACTGACATGAAATGTGAAGGCATATTTCATTAATTCATTTATTATTTTCTAAAATTCCACTTACAACAAAACATTTGTATCTTTAATTATACATTGTCATATGAACAAACAGTTAGTAACTGCACTGCTTGAATTTATAGAGACACAGGTCATCATTAAATAAACAAAAATAGTTCAAGAGACAGATTTAACTGTGTTTTGTAGCCTAATGTTGTACTTCAGGCAGTTGGAGTTGGACATTCATAGCTTGCACATCAGTATAAGATACTTGTATACTGGAAGCCCTGTAAGTTTCACGCTACATATTCAAAAGAACTGGCTCATTAGAATGGATCTTTCGGGATCGGACTATACCGGAAGCACCATATGTATTGTGCTGATGATTCAAAAGAACCGCTCCTTTGAATAATTATTAATTATTATGTTTCGCACTGTAAAAAGAGCCAGCTCGAGACTTGTTCAACTGGGAATTAAATACACTGGTAGAACTGTGTGTTTTTACTCTGTAGAGCCAGTAGAGGGCAGCACTGCTGCAGAGATGTGCTGCTGGAAACACTGTAAGAGTATTTGAGAACAGTGCTCCAGTAATATCAGTGGAATATTGCACAATAAAGAACTGTTAATGGAACCAAAAGTTCATACGATTCCGGTATTTTTTAAAGAATGGAACCGGTTCTGATCAAGAACCAGTTCTCAGTTCCCAACTCTTATGTAGCACTGAATTAAGCCAAAGTGTACTGTTATTTTAATTGAAATTGAACAAATGAAAACCTTCCACAGGGAAGTTTAATGCATATGTGGCAGTGCGAATGGCAGGGCCGGTCATGATTCTGCACACCCGCCCCTAATCAGGTTAATCAATCCTTCAAGTGGGATTAGGGCCAACAGGAGATGGCAGTGCGACAGAGAGAGAGATTTATGGGCAGCTGCCCAATACCTGTGTGTTGCACTGCTGTCTCCGGTCAGCCCTTATCCCTCTCAGAGTCTTGATTAGCCTGATTAGGGGCCAGGTGTGCAGAATCCTGACCCGGCCCTACCCTGCAACAGCATGCTTTGTAAACTATTAGATAGCATTACCTTGCTTTGATGGTAATAGAGATAAGACCCATTGACCTCAACACTCGGTGCATAATACATGATGACGGTAACAATCAACAGATAGTTTTTCTGATTATGAACAGGTCATTTTGAGAAGAAAATTAACTTCAGGCTTCACAAAACTAGAAGTTACCAAACGTAACAACAAAATAAAAGAAAATTGGTGTATATCATCTTCCAAAATTCCTCCAGGAGCACAGTGACAACTCATCCAGGATATCAAAAAAAGAGCCATGGACAACACCCAGGGAACAGCAGGCTTCTCTCAACTCAAGAACAGTCACAGTTCATGACTCTACATTTAGAAAGACACTGGGGAAAAAACAGCATCTATTAAAAAGAGTAGTGAGGCAAAAACCACTGCTAACGGGAAATACAATTTTCTCGTCTCAATTCTGCCAAAACACACGTTGATGATCCTCAAACATTTTGCCAGAATGCTCTGTGGAATGATGAGTCAAAAGTGGGACTGTTTGGAAGACATGGTCACATTATATCTTGTGTAAACCAAACACAGAATTCTGTGTGATTGTGTAAGGATACTTAGCTACTTCAGGGCCAGGGTGACTTGCCATAATTGAGGGAAACATGAATTCTGCCAGCATGATCACATGTGAAAGAGAGTGTTCCAGTACCCTAGGATCAGCCATATCATGCTGACTCACTGTCAAGCGCAATCTCCTATCAGACATTTTTGCATTGACTCCAGTGTGTTTACCTTCCCTTGAGGCGCAATCAGAAGCCCGTTGCGTCAGCATTGTCAGTGACTCTGGTTAGGATCTTGCGTTGAACCAAGGAAGTAATACCGTTTGCACGCCATCTAGTGTAAAGGCCCGCCGACGGGCCTTCAATGTAAACAAAAAATAACTATTCGATGTACACACTGCTGTGTGTACATTGGTACATATGCCACATATCTTTGGAAAGCTCAATTTCTTGATTTTCTATTGATATAAACCATTTTAAGATACAATCACAACAGCAGGTACAATCTATATCTTTTTCAGACCACCAACATATAAACAAACAATAACAAAATTTAGGCAACTCACCAATGAAGCCTCATGGTAGTCCACTGATCCATAACATCCCGACAAAAACGGTGTTGTTACATTGTCAAATATCCAAACGATCAAATCAAGTAAAATTTTTAGTCCAAATCACATTATTACATCAATAAATACCCACAGACTCTTGTTGCATCATTTCAAAGTACCCGGCAGCTATGCCTAATCTTTCACATATTATCGATCATAACTTCAGTTCACTTGTAAACATAATTATATATGCGGAATCAAAATGGGTGCCGCACTCTGACCTTTCGATTGACACCTCATTTGACCCAATAGGAGCTTCCATGTCCTGTCCAAAGCCTTCAATAGCCAACCACAGTCTGTGTGGAATGTAAGGGCCTCCCCCCATTCCTTTGTGTAAAGATCAAGCAAATTACAGCCAAGTTTGCAGATGACTGGCGCATCGTATAGCCAATGAAATTCTGAAAACAATGATATGCGGCTTTAGTGGGATGTTTACTGCATGTTTCTGTAATGTGAGTGCGCAAAGTTGTCTTGCCATTACCGAGTGATTTGCGCCTCTGTGCGTAAAAGCAGAGGCGTGTCCTTTTGGAACTGTTTACACATTTGGAGATTTAAATATGGCGAAACGGACGAGGAAAACAAGATTTTCGCTCCAGGATGTTTTGGAAGAATGCACTCGGTGTGAAAGTGATGTGTCTGGAGATGAAATCACTGAAGAAAAATACGGATGCTTTGTCATATGTTGATTCCGAAGCTGAGGAAATGTTTATGGACGGAGGAGGCATTACTCTGGACATGTAAGTGTATTCTTGTATTTTCTAACATATATTACTGTATATTCCGCATAAATAAGCTTTAGTTTGAATAATGAATACACATTTTGTGTTAGCTTTTGTCGCGTGTTTCCCTAGTGAGTGTTTGAACTGGTTGGGGGAGTTGTTTGTATTTCTTTGTTTGTTTTTGTGTGCCGATCTAGATATATTAGCATGGTATACAGACGTTTTCATTGCCAAAGCATGCAGTATTTACAGTAAATATACATACACAAATATATATTTACATACTTGAAAAGAAAAACGATATATACACGTTGAATATGAGACTGCTTTTGCGTGTGCGCTTTTTTTTTCTTACGCCTTTGTTTCATTGCTTGATGCCGATCTAGATATATTAGCGTGGTATATAGATGTTTTCATTGCCAAAGCATACAGTATTTACAGTAAATATACATACACGAATATATATTTACACACATATATATATTTACATACTTGAAAAGAAAAACGATATATACACGTTGAATATGAGACTGCTTTTGCGTGTGCGCTTTTTTTTTCCTTACGCCTTTGTTTCATTGCTTGATGCCGATCTAGATATATTAGCGTGGTATATAGATGTTTTCATTGCCAAAGCATACAGTATTTACAGTAAATATGCATGCACGAATATATATTTACACACACATATATATATATATGTATATATATATATATATATATATATATATATATATATATATATATATATAAGTTTGGGGGAGGTGTGTGTGTGTGTGTGTGTGTGTGTGTTTCATTGTGTAAATTGCTGAGATGTGAGGAAGCAAGCTGTAAAAAGGTTGAATACAGAAAAGATGGAAACATTTTGTCTAGCTTTGTAAGTGACATTTATTTCTTTATGTTCACTATAGGCAAATATCTGAGCGATTGTGAGCCGGATACTTCTCCCCCACTCAGCAAGCGGCCACATAGAGTGGAGCAGCGGGACAGCACCTCAAGAGAGGAGCCCCATCACCAAACTTCCAAGAGAGGTTCTGCCAGCAGGAGAAGACCAAGAGGCTGAGGACCACGGATCACCAAAGGAAAAGTAGAGGTCCCAATGAACCAGAAGGCTTTCAGAGATACCCTTGCAGAGGAGCTGGCAGAGTTGGGGTCTCACTCCACAGCCAGACCCGTATCTCCTGCTCCACAAAGTGCACATCACAGGCCGGTGCACATCACCAAATCTTGCACCGCTGGTTGTCTGAAGTGCAGGCAGTGTCATGCAAAGACACCAGTGAAGTGCTCCTCCTGTGATGTGCCTTTTTGCTTTTTACCAAAACGGGACTGCTACTATGACTGGCATGTTGCTAGAAACTTGTAAAATTGCATAATTGTTTGTAAATACTTTTTGTAAAAATGTATGTAAATAGTTAGATGTGGATTTTTTATATAAACACATTTTCCACCATAGCACTAGTTTTGACTCTTTTATATGCACAACGTTTAGTTTCAAGAAGGGAAAAGGCACTCTAATGTGTTTATGCATCAGTTACTCTGTGTTAGCAAAACTAATAGTGGATCTGGATCTGGAATGTGATAGCTCTAAGTGTCATCTTTCATTAGAGCCCAAAATTATGACTGTACGTTGAAGCGTTCAAAAGTAGTAGCCTTTTTATCCTAGGTATATGGCCATGGTTACCAAGGGTCCTTTTGGAGTATCCAAAAGGCACTTTTGTAAAACGCCTGGGTGTACCCTTAGAAAAAACAGGTGTAAATAGTAATTTTTTGTGGTATTGTTATGAAATTTGTCCTTGGACAAGGTAAGGCTTCATGCTGTAATCCCATTTTGTTTTCAAGCTAATAGCTACAAGTTATAGTCATCTGCAGGCATCTGTATGCAAAAAAAAAAATCAGGCGGAAAAACAAACTTCTATTTCATTGTGTTCAAACTTCTATTACTCAAAATCAGTAGCACTTACAGTAATTCTGACTGCTGGGGAAGAAACTTCAGAGTGTCACCTTTCAAAAGAGACCAACACCATGCATGTACTCCAAAGGGTTCAAGAACAGCTTTAAATTTACTTTGGGTATGCCTTGATTAGGCGTTTTAGGCTAATTTTACATGCTGTTTAAGAGGTTAAACAGCGTATAGCGCGATTCGTAGGTTGCATTTTTCCCTCTTAAATTAAATTTTTTCTCCACTAATGGGGAGGCTTAGCTTTGGGGTTTGGGGGTTAAGTTTATAAAATATGAATTCCTATTCACTGTATTACAGCCTGTACAACTGAAAACAACATGCATCACTACTTTTGGTGCTCCACTGTGTACATTACACCAGGAAAATGGAGCTTGCAAGTGTCCATATGCCCAACAATACTTACCACTTTGGCCACTGGGGTGTGGCGGGGTGAGAAAGAGACTCGGAGAGGTGTTTATTTTACATAATAATCAACTTAAAATGTTCAAACATGGGGAAAATAGTGTCCATGGGTGAAAGTGTCCAAAATAATTGAGGATCTGTCATCCTAGCGGTGAAAGGGGGACTCTGTGTATGTTGGATAGTGTCTAAGGGAATGGTCCAGGTCTTGGGCAGGGTCCGCCGGCCGTGAAGAGCTCCCCTCCATGGTGTTCCCTGGGGCTGCTGTGAGTGTGTTCAATGCTGTTTATGTTGCAGCGCATTTGGGTGCGGCCTTGGGTGGAAAGATGAAGATTGCAATGTGAGTTGGAGGTGTCCAGTTTTGTTCTGGAATTCCTTTATTGTTGGCTCTAAAAAAATGAAATATTTTTATATCCTCTGACTAAATTTAATAATTTACTTTATTGCACATCCAAATAATTACATTTTTGGACTTCAAAGTAACTACAGTAAATCATCTCCATCAGAACTTTATAATGAAAAGGCAGAGATCTTTGTACATGCTCAAACTGTTAATCTTATGTCTTTGTTCACACCTAGCATCAAAACTTTTCAGGTAATGTTACAACTTCTCATTCAGTGAAATTGCCAGAACTGATTTATCAGTATTTTTACATGGGTCATATTCATACATGACCTCTGACTAGAAAATTGCAGTTCATTTTCTGGAAAAGGCATACGTGTGAAAGATACAACAGTAATGATCCAAAGCATAGGGTTAAGTCCACCTCTAAATGACTCAAAATAAATAAAATGACAGTTTTGGAGTGGCCTAGTCAAAGTTCTGACTTGAGATCCTGTGGATTTGATGTGGCTTTAAAACCCTCAATGTGGCTGACCTAAAGTAGTTCTGCAAAGAAAAGTGGGCCAAAATTCCACCGCAGCGATGTAAAAGACTGATTTACAGTTATCGGAAGCGTTTGGCTGCAGGTGTTGCTGCTAAAGGTGTCACGGCCAGCTTTTAAGTTTAGGGCGGCAATTGTACATTTTTACATGGGTGATATACAGTAGGCGTTAAATAACTTTTTTGTACATTGTTATTTAAAAACTGTTTTGTGTTTATTCCGCTTATATTTTGTTTGAACATCTGAAACAATAAATTAAGCAATAAATACAAAAATAGAAGAAATCAGGATGGGGGCAAATACTTTTCACATCTGTTGTATCTCTGTTTACATTCTGGGGGTTGGAGGTACAAAGAGGCGCTTCACCATAAGGGAATGTTTCTTTTAAATGAATTTGCTGACAGGATTTCTTTGCTAGTTCGCCTTGATCTTAAGATTTAGGTAGGTGACATCACGGCTAAACAGCTCTATTGGCATTGGATTCTATTCATTTTGTGATATTTTGCGGTATTTGCAGGTTTGGCTCACTCATTCTATCCTGTTAGAAACCACCAGTGCCATATTCAAATTTTCTTAGAGAATATACTGATTTTCTGTCATATCTAGTAGATACTGTGGATAGAGATTTAATTGTTGGTGACTTCAACATTCATATAGATAAAGAAAATTATACACTAGGATTAGCATTTATCAATAGTCTCAATTCTGTTGGGGTCAAACAATATATGGGTCCACATGATATGGGATGAATATAGTATCAAAATTATTCACAAATGCATAAACACTTATCCATTAATTTGATAAATGTCATACATGCATCTTACTAACCACACACAGATGCCTTTCAACTTGTGTCTGTGAAATTCAAAATGTAATTAATGTGCAGCGATTTGTATAATTAGAGACATATTTGTGAATACAAATGTTTCCATTTGTATAAATGTAACACAATTTGTGTGTCTAACCAATGGAAGACATTCCAAATTAAACGCAAAATGGCCTTGTGAAGCATTGAATGTGCATTTGTGGATCAACTGACACGTGTGCATTCATTGACATGTTTATGTGTCTATTCTGTTTTATTTACTTGAATTTTGAGATTTTTGTTTAGCTGTTATACCACGGCCAACCCACACACAAACAAGTACCAATGAATAAGTTCTAAATCCATCCATAAATGTGAGCACATCTACCCATCAATTTGGGAAAACTTCACAAATGCATGCTATTAGCTCAAGCAAATGTATATTTACTTGTGTCTGTGAAATGTATTATTGAAAGAATGTACTGCTATTTGTACGCTGAAAAATGACGCCAAAGGTATACCCAGTGCGTTAAAAAGTGACGCCAAGGGGTCCTGGCAAAGCGTCCATATGTGATGAGTTGGGTGTGAGAATGTGTTGTCTGAGATCAGCAGAAAGAATCAAACGTTTGTCTATTTTTTTCATATATAACCAAGGATATGTCCAGTCACATTCTAAAAGATGAAAAATAAATTTTTAGTGTGTAAGTTCTGGTGACAATACGTTTGTGTGACATGTCAGTAGCTTTCTAGTTAATAGGATTCCAACACCTGGCTCACCGTGCCTTTGTTCCAGGTCAGTATTGCAGTCTGCTACTTCAATCTTAACTAAGTTTCTAGACTGAAAGTCCTGTCTACGTGCTTAGTTCCCTTTTCAGGCAAACTCCCTGTGATATATTTCCCGCGGTACGGTCCCTCTGTCAGCGGACCCGCAGCCCCGGTCGGCGTGCTTGTAGAGTCCCCCCACATTAGGCTGGACCTACCACCACGCCATTTCCCACGTACGGCTTCACAATCCTCGTGGTGTATTTGCCACAGGTTACCTCCCCCTAGACTGGGCAGGATGTGGCCTCCGCCTTTTCCCCTTGAAAGAATAAGACTGGAAAGACTTCCCCGACGCATTGCATAGTGTTAAGATAGCCCCAGCCGCTTCACATCCTATGTGAGAGATATAGTGAGTGAAAAGGAGAGGCTGCTGGGCTTGCTCCCATGCTAGTCATGTAGCGCCTGTTCCCCCCCTCAGGGATGCAGGGAACCTAAGGTCTGTATGTGACACCTCTTTGGGGGCATTGGGAAGGGCTACGTGCACAGTTGCCTCTAGCACGCAGTAGCCTGCTTGCATCTGTCTCGGCAGTTCACGTAACACGGTCAGTGAGTGGCGTTTTTATATCGGACCCCTTGTGTCACTTAATTTGACACCACGTCGAGTGAGTGACAGAAGGGGAACGTCATGGTTACTGTTGTAACCTCCATTCCCCGAGGGAAGGAATGAGACATTGTGTCCCTCCTGCCACAGCACTAGACCTACCACTGTAAACGGCCGCACCTTATTTTCGGCTCCTCAGTGCAAAATCCTGACTGGCACTCGCTGCCCCGTTTCACTTTATACCCGTATGTCCGGGGCGGGGCATGCAAATTCTGCCTGCCAACTTGACATTAGCCTTTTCTCAGGTTCAGAGGTATGTTTGGTGTCCAAGGAAGACCCCTTGTGTCACTTCATTCGACACGTCTCATTCCTTCCCTTGGGCAACGGAGTTTACAACAGTAACCATGACATTATTTGTCATTTATCTAAATTATAATGGTTGTCAAACGCGACTGATTCATTATAAATTTCCTTACATAGTGTAGAAATAGGACGGTTTATTTTAATTCCTAACTCCCATATACTGTTTCCCTTACAAATAATGGTAATATACACGACACTTTAACCTGTGCAGTGTACATTTATCATACCACATTCGCTACATATATTGGTGTGAGAATTTGGGCACTGTTGATTACTGTTTATTTGTGCATTGTGGAACGAGCTGACGTTCTTATGCATCGATGAAACTGTTTTCATTAGTGTTGACCCAGATCACAAATCACTGGTGTTGGTTGCTATGGTGCCGAAAGTTCACAGGAAGCCCTAAAGAGACTCTTCCAGGGCAACTAACTGCACATGCGCAACCTGCCGATGCCATATTGTCAACACAGTACAGCTAAGCTAATAGCATAATACAATACAGCTAAACTAACCAGTTAGAAATCTTTCATTGAATCCCCTAAATACACTACTTACAAATATTTTTATGGTCTAGCTCCACAGTACTTAAGTGACCTTCTATCACGCTATCTTCCAACATGTTTGTTCACTACGATTGCAAATTTCTGGCCTTTTAATAATACATAGAATATCAAAATTTCCTATTTGGCTACTAAACTATGGAATAGTATACCAAACCTGGTTTGGGACTCATACACACACTCTCAGTTTAAGTCTAGAATAAAAACTCATCTTTTCAGCCAGGCATACACTAAATTTTTCTATCAACTCATAGTTATGCTGCATTAGTTAGGTCTGCCAGACCTGAAAACACTTCTCATATTCTACAATCCTGTTTGGCATCTACGTTAATATTATTCAGATTATTTCCCTGTCTTAACCTCGGAATACATATCCTGAGGTTACCAGAGCCTGCCAGATCCAGATCCGGTCCTGCCTGATGTCTGACTCCCACTACTACATGTTGCTGAGTGATGATGACTAACTGCAGCCTGTGCCAGCCTGATATCACCTCAGTCTACTACAATGGATGTCTCAGAGGATGAACTGATGCCAGCACCAACTGTCAAAGATAGAATACTTCACTGGACACCTGAAACTTGGGCTTAATATGGACTTCACTGGAAATTAATGTGCCACGAGCGTACTGTCAAACTGCAGTGCACCTTACTGACCACTGCCTGCATCACCTTGGTCAAAGGATGGACTACACTCTTATAATGGAATACATAAGATGATAAATTAATTGCAGCCTTCATCAGCAAAATAACAAAGGACAATGCATCTGTGTGCACTTCCGCATTTAATTCAGAATGATAATTCTAAGAATTTAGTCTTTAATCTTACAGTCAAAATCTTTTTGTTTAAACATTGGCCCCTAACACTTTATTAGTTTACAAATTTTAAATAATGACTTGTACTACACATAAATAACTAATATTTGCATTATATTCATGCTGTTTATACACAGGGGAACTGAACCCCACTCTGAGCCTGGTTTCTGCCAAGGTTATTTTTCTCCATTAACCAACATCTTATGGAGTTTTGTGTTCCTTGCAACAGTCGCCTTAAACTTGCTCACTAGGCATCTAAATATAAATATAATTTACTTTTTTATGATTAATTTGTTTAAGGCGCAATTGACAATCGTGTTTTTTTATTAAACCACACAATTATGACTAGAAGACATTACTATATTACAGCTTTGTTTGTTGAAGCATAATTTTATGTAAAGCTGCTTTGAAGAGATTAAACAATTACAATTAAAAATTACTTGAAGTGACTTGATACAATTGCAGAAATTGGTATAATAATATCAACATTTCAGAAAAAGGCTTAAAATATAAAAATTTACTTAAAAGTTGACACCAATCCCTTACTGAGCAATGGCTACCTTCAGCACTTTATTGCATCCATTGGAATCCTATCTTAGCAGGACGTTAATGTAACCCGCACAAGGTTACTGGAGTGCAATCCTCTACTGCGCCAGACGGTGGCGCAAATTTTCTAGTGTGGCAGGCCCAAAGAAATTCATCCCGCCTACAGGTGGTTGGCTAGTCTACTCGGTTAGATTTGGTCCTATTAGTGGGCTGCAGTAGCATATATAAACAGGTTGTTGGAGTAGATGGTGTCACGAGTCACCGCCCTTACTTCCGGTGTTGTCATTCGGTCGACATTTAGGGTGGCGTTTGAATCCCTGCGGCTGGCACGGAGCGAGGTTGTCCCTCTTACTGGTAGGTGAAAGTGTTGATTGTGTGTGTTATTTAAGTATCCATCCATATAGTAGCAGTATCTTTGTTTGTATACAGTCAAAGGTTGGGGTGAGGCTGATTCAAATACGGGCGTTTATAGCCCAGTACGGAGGCGCTTAATCACCACCGGCGCGTACGTTCTCCTCGATAAACTGGACGAGCCCTCAGCTTCCATGCATATGTGTTTGCCTGATTGGTTGGGTTTCCGGAGATCGCACTTATAAGGTATGTGTGTTTAACTTATAGGTTGAGTGGCGATTTTCTGTAGAGAGAAACTGAGTTCTCGTCTGATTGTTAACTTGTGATTTTACAGAGGTATTAGGTACAGAGTGGTTACGTTTGTCATGGGCGATTAACTTCCGCACTATTGGGCTGCGTGGGACTATCATCTGGAGGCGCTGTTGCTTTGGGTTGCCATCGGGGTGGAAAGTGCTCCTTTCTGTGTCGATACTGAGAGCGTGTGTGTGTGTGTGTTGGTTTATATTTTATTTCTTTAGGACTGTAAAGTTTGCCAATGTGTGTTTTGTTGATTGTGATATATTGCACTTGATCAAGTTAATGTGAACCTTGTTAAATGTGAGTTCTTATTTTTGTTTTTGTGTGGCCATAAGTGATTTTTTTTATTTTTTGTATTAGTTATTTTGGTATTGTGGTTTATTATTTGTAAAATGGTTTAGAAGTGAAAACCTTATTTTACTGTGTGCTGTCTTTCGTGAAGTGATTGTTTGTTAATTGTGAAAAGTCTGAGTGGTGTATAACCTAAATTTGTTACAGGGGCTGGTGGTTTGAGGCAGGGGTGGAAAGCTGGTGGTGGCCTTTTTTTCATCACGAATGCCGTGTCCTGAGTGGTGTACGTGTACGTGTGCGAGTGTTGAAGCACAGGTGTGTGGGAAGAGCGATTTGCCGTGGAGGCCATATTGTGTTTTTAGCCCCTGCTGTAAAACTTCAGTTCCTTTTTCTTAAATTCAGCTGTCACTGACTACTCAGTCGCTTTCGTGTGTTGGTTAAATGGTGTAATTGTTGTGGTCTATATAGTGTTGTTGAAGGTATATTCTGTGTGAAACTCCAATTTTATCTTTAATAAAATTTGTACCTTTTTGTATCCATGTCTCCCACCGATTTACTATGAACAAACCTGTGTGCTAAAAATAAGAAATTTTATTGTCCCTGGCAAGATTCCAGGGTGGCGTAGTCGTCATTAGTGGCGCCCTGCTCGTATCGTTACACTAGCAACACTCACTTTTCCTTTCTTCCGGTGGAGACGTTGCCAGAAAGCATCAAGGACCTGTTGAAAGCTGTGAGAGAGTGAGTTGAGCCGCATGACTCTGTGAGCTCCTCAAGATACCTCCAATTGTTTTGTTTTTAGAGAGAGAGAGATCATCTGAACCTGACCCTGGCAGTCAGTGGCAAGCCAAACACAGAAGTCGACAGTGAACGGACCAAGAGCCTGGTGTGGCCAGCCGTGGCATCTTTGGAGCCATCATTATCCTGATCCTTCATTTGAGATACAGATAAGATCACATGTAAACCTACCCGGGTAGTGAGAAGAACATACATACTTCAAGAAACACACACACACCAACAACTTTCATGGACTCAAAAGGAACCAACTTTAATTTCTTTAAATCTGCTTGGAAAAATCTCACAAAGAGACACTTTTTGTTTGGAGTTATTTATTTTGGGTCCCTTTATTGTGCGCCTGTGCACTCAGGAAGCTGGCTTAGGTAGGCAGGGAATGTGAATAATGGTTTTATAATTTTGTATAAAGTATTTCTCAAACTTACCTGTTTTGTGTTGTCTGTTCTCTGCTGACCTTTTACTACTTCATGCTCCGTAGTCATTTGTAAATAAAGTTGAAGTGTCAGAACTTGAGCACAGCAAATTTCTGAAAGTACAGCCTGATTTAATAATTATTTGTAGATATATGTATTTACAATGTACAAATACATTTTTGTACACTTGGATAGACACTACAATATACAATATGGATGGACTACAAATCCTTATATATTCTAAATGCATTTGAGTACTTATATTTGTACTTTTTTATAGATATTTTAGATCCCCTACACCAAACCCAACGCTAAACATAACCAATTCTCTATCATATGAAATATGTAACATGCAGATTATCTCATTTTCTTTTTATGGTTGTTTGATTATTATAATGGAACACTAGACGGCACACTAGACGGCAGCAGATCTATTAGTTTACATTTATACTAGTCCAACATTTGAATAGAAATCTGCTTTTTTCTCAGCTGTTTAAGTTCACTTTAGATGTCACTGTCTGTTTAAATGAATACCTCACCAAGATGGGCATTTTGACTGAATTTTGAAATTGATTTGTAATGTGAATGAGGACCCAAATACAGGAATGAGATAAACAAATATTTATTAAACTAAACAAAAGTAAACAGAGAAACAAAATCTCTCACAAAAACTTTCTCATGGGAGAAGAAAAACAACAAGACAAAAACAGAACAAATTATAAATGACAGGGAGCAAACAGAAAAACAAGAAAATTACATGACAAACCGACTTGTCAATGGAACAAAAAAATTCAACAGCACAGAAAAGACAGGAGAGAATATAAAGGGAAAGGAAGGATTGAAAACAGGTGCTGCCCATAATCACAAGCTGATTGTGCTGCTGAGCAGCCCCTAGGGATGGATGGCAGTACATAACACAGAACAGACAAGAAAAAAGAAAGTCCAAACTAAATAAACAGAAAATAAGGTAAGGTCCAGGGCAGAACCACCAAGACAGACCAGGGTGGAACTGGCAGGATGGCGTCAGCAGGGTGGACCAGGGTGGTTCAGACAGGACAGACCAGGGTGGCACTGGCAGGAGAGACCAAGGAGGCACCAGCAGGATGGACAAAGGTATAGCAGCTTGGCATGGTTTGGCAACTAGACTTGCCATAGCTCTTTGACTAGGCTTGGCTGCCAGACTAGCTTGGCAGCCAGACTAGTTCAGATGATTTGAATTGACCAGATGGCTTGGCAAGATGAAGTGGCTTGGCTTGACTGGCTGGACTAGTTGAGGTGACTTGACTTGTGGTTTGGCAAGGAGAAGTGGCTTGGTATGCATGTCAGCTTGACTGGGTGTGTTGGTACGACTAGACGTGATGGCTTGGGTTGACTTGACAGCTTGATTTGGTGTGGCAGTTTGGTCTGACGTAGCTGCTTGAAACAGTGTAGTGGCTTGGCTTACATGGTGGGTTGACTTGACGACTTGACATTGTAGCTTGACTAGGTGTGTCAGTTTGATTTGGCATGATGGCTTGGCTTGATTTGACAGCTTGACTTGCTGTGGCAGCTTTACTAGGAGAGATGCTTTGACCTGGTGAGGCAGTGAAAACTTGATCTGAGGTGACGGCACAACCTTGACGTTTCCGTTTGACTAGGTATGGTGGCATGAATTGTCATGATGGTTTGGCTGGGTGTGATGGCTTGGCTAGGCTTGACAGCTTGACTTGCCGTTATGGCTTGATTAGACTCGGTTGCTTGACTTGGACTTGACTTTGCTTGACAGTTTGTATAGGTGAGATTACTTAACTTGCTGTGGCAGACAACTGAAGTGATGACTTGATGTGTCTGTTTGACTGGACTTGGTGACTTGATTAGGAGTGATGGTTTGGCTTGGTGTGATGGCTTGGCTTGGTTTGACAGCTTAACTTGGTGTAGTGGCTTGAATATGCATGATGATTTGGCTTGGTTTGACAGCTTGACTTGGTGTAGTGGCTTAATTTGACTTGACTGCTTGACTAGGCTTGATGGTTTGATTTGGCTTGATGGCTTGACTTGGTTGGATGGCTTTAATAGACTTGGCTGCTTGAATTTGTTTAGCAGCTTGAGGTGACTTGACCAAGATATTGATCCAAGATGGTGGCGTGGTTACAGGCAGCGGCCACTCCGGATCCAAAAATGGTGCTATTTTTGTTAAAAAAAACTTTTGTGGCACATGGACATCGGAGCAACCGGTGTTGCTCGGGGCTCGGGGCGGGGGTCCATGCTAGGCTAAAAATAAACACTAGCCGGCCGGCTCTCCCATCTATCCTGCTCTCAAATGTTTGCTCCCTGGACAATAAACTGGACTGCATCCGACTCCAGCAGGCTATGCAGCATGAGTTTAGAGACTGCTGCATCTTTGTTTTCATGGAGACATGGCTCAGCGACAGAGTTCCGGATGCTGCCATTCAGCTAGACGGGCTCGCCTCGTTTCGTGCCGACTGAAATGCCGCTCTCTTTGGTAAGAGTCGCGGTGGTGTCTTGTGTGTTTACATCAACACGGATTAGCGCTAATGCTAAGGAATCGCTCTGTGAACTGTATGGGGCTATGAGCAAACAGCAAAACGCTCAACCCGACAGACTGTTTATTGTCACCGGAGATTTCAACCATGCGAATCTCAAGACAGTGCTCCCTAAATTCCATCAGTATTTGGACTTTGTAACGAGAGGGGCGAACGCGCTTGATCTTGTTTACACAAACATCCCAGGTGCTTACCGGGCAGAGCCCCGCCCCCACCTCGCTACTCAGACCACATCTCTGTTTTGC
The DNA here is from genome assembly GCA_032164185.1 of Moxostoma hubbsi. Lineage (NCBI taxonomy): Eukaryota > Metazoa > Chordata > Actinopteri > Cypriniformes > Catostomidae > Moxostoma > Moxostoma hubbsi. The sequence continues at coordinate 11,005,278 of JAVLUX010000031.1, read as the reverse complement.
TAATTCCAGCATACAGACCGCTCGTCAGACGCACAAAACCGCTCCAGAAGCAGGTGAAAACCTGGCCAGCAGGAGCCATCTCTGCTCTTGAGGACTGTTTTGAGTGTACTGACTTGCACATATTCGGGGAGGCTGCAACATATGGTGATTCTACCAACTTGGAGGAATACACAGCATCAGTGACCAGCTACATCAGCGAGTGCATTGATGTTGTCACTTTCTCCAAGACCATTACCACACGCTCCAACCAGAAGCCAAGGATGTCTGCGGAGGTGCGCACGCTGCTGAGGACCCGAGACTCCGCCTTTAGACCAGGCGACAAGGCAGCCCTAAGAACAGCGAGGGCCAAACTGTCCTGGGCCATCAGAGAGGCAAAGCGTGCACATGCCCAGAGAATCCACAGTCACTTCCAGGACAGCGGTGACACGCGGCACATGTGGCAGGGCATCCAGGCCATCACCAACTACAGGACAACATCAGTTGCCTGTGACAAAGATGTCTCCCTTCCAGATGCGCTGAATGACTTCTACGCTCGGTTTGAAGTGCAGAACGACGTAGTGGTGACCAGGTGCTCTGTCTTATCATGGCTGATGTGAGGAAAACTCTACGTAGAGTCAACCCACGGAAGGCTGATGGACCAGACAACATTCCTGGCAGAGTGCTCAGAGGATGTTCAGACCAGCTGGCAGATGTTCTTACCGACATCTTCAACATCTCTCTGAGTAGCGCCGTCGTTCCAACGTGCTTCAAGGCCACCACCATCATCCCCATGCCAAAGAAGTCTTCAGTGTCCTGCCTCAATGAATACCGTGCCATCGCACTCACACCCATCATCATGAAGTGCTTCAAGAGGCTCGTCATGAGGCACATTAAGACCCAGCTGCCCCCCTCACTAGACCCACTGCAGTTTGCGTATCGTCCAAACCATTGCCATCACCACTGCCCTCCATCTGGCCCTCACCCACCTGGATAAAAAGGACTTATATGTTCGAATGCTGTTCATAGACTTCAGCTCAGCATTGTTCCCCAGCACCTGATTGGAAAGCTGAACCTGCTGGGCCTGGACACCTCCCTCTGCAACTGGATCCTGGACTTTCTGACTGGGAGACCTCAGTCAGTCTGGATCGGGAACAGCATCTCCACCACCACCACACTGAGCATTGGAGCCCTCCAGGGCTGTGTGCTCAGTCCACTGCTGTTCACTCTGCTGACTCACGACTGTGCAGCAATGCACAGCTCGAATCACATTATCAAGTTCGCCAATGACATGACCGTGGTGGGTCTCATCAGCAAGAATGACGATTCAGCATACAGAGAGGAGGTGCAGCAGCTAACAGACTGGTGTAGAGTCAACAACCTGTCCCTGAATGTTGACAAAACAAAAGAGATGGTTGTTGACTTTAGGAGAGCACAGGGTCGATGAACATCGATGGCTCCTCTGTGGAGATCGTCAAGAGCACCAAATTCCTAGGTGTTCACCTGGCGGAGAGCCTCACCTGGTCCCTCAACACCAGCTCTGTTACCAAGAAAGCCCAGCAGTGTCTCTACTTTCTGCAAAGGCTGAGGAAAGCACATATCCTACCCCCATCCTCACTACATTCTATAGAGGGACTATTGCGAGCATCCTGAGCAGCTGCATCACTGCCTGGTTTGGGACTTGCACCGTTTCGGACCGCAAAGCCCTGCAGAGGATAGTGAGGACAGCTGAGAAGATCATCGGGGTCTCTCATCCCTCCATCAAAGACATTTACGAAAAACACTGCATCCGCAAAGCCACCAACATTGTGGATGACCCCACACACCCCTCACACAAACTCTTCACCCTCCTGCCGTCTGGCAAGAGGTACCGAAGCATTCGGGCCCTCACAGCCAGTCTGTGTAACAGCTTCTTCCAACCAGCCATCAGACTCCTCAATACTCAGAGACTGGTTTGACACACACACACACACACACATATCCTGAGTTGCACTTTAATTACTGTCACTTTATAACTGTCTGCTACCTCAATAACTGCTATGTCCATAGAACACTATCTCATAGTAACGTTTACATTACATTTTTAGGAACTGTCATCTTTTTGCACTGCTGTGTACTGGTCGGCGCTGCACTGTCTCTCACTGTGTCTATTGTCCTGTTCATTGTTTGTAATTTATTGTACTGTCCCGTACTTTTTGCACACGTTTGCACGTGCACTTTATTTGGGTACTTTATTTAGTCTGTGTAGTCTCATGTGGTTCTGGGTTTGTCCTGTGTTGTTTTATGTAGCACCATGGTCCCGGAGGAACATTGTCTCGTTTCACTGTGTATTGTACTAACTGTATATGGTTGAAACGACAATAAAAACCATTTGACTTGACTTGGCATGGTAGTGACAACTTGACTTAAAGTGATGACTTGGTGTGGTGACTTTATTAGTTAGGAGTTATGGCTTGGCTTGGTGTGATGACAGCTTGACTAGGCATGATTAACCCAGGAGATAGCTTAAGGGAATAAATGGCATCTGGTGCCTCTAGGATTGATGCAAGGTAGGCGACTCCAGGACGGGAGCGAAATCAAACAGGGAAACGAACTCCATGAGCACTGGCAGTGACAGGGGAATGGTCTCCGTGGCCGTGGGCACTGGTAGCGGTAGGGGAATGACCTCCACAGCCGTGAGTGCTGGCAGAGACTGGGGAACGGCCTCTGTGGCTGTGAGAACTGGCAGAGACTGGGTCATGCCCTCCGTGGCCATGAGAACTGGAAGCGACAGGAGACCTGTCTCGGTGGCCATGAACATGGAAAACACAGACACATGGGACAACCTGAGAGATTGGTGGAGGAAACTGTCACAATCCTGCCATAACAAGAATAAACAAAACCAAAATAGCAGGACCATGACAGAAATGTATTTGACCGTTCAGGTGCGCATTAGCGTGAGCATTTTCGGAACACATGCACATGCTCAGAACACACACATACACTGCCTGTCAGTCAAAAAGGGCACAGCTGTTACTAGATCGCTAGGAATTATAAAATGACGTGCTGAAACGTTGACGTTACTTTCAGTAGCATAATAAGAATATTAACTTTCTACTAAGTGACATAGGTCTAGGCTATCACAAATATAGTATTGTTATTTTTTCATTATTGTCATTTTAATCAGTCTGCTTTTCTGGTCGGGCAAGTAAAATTCTCTTTCACTTTGCCCCTTCAAAAATCCACTTCTCCCAGACAAAGACACACGTGTTAATGTCGAGGTCTGATTATATATTAATTTTAGTATTTAACATTCTCAGATAACAATTTTTTCTTCTGCAATATAGCTATGTAAATGTATGTTGTTTTAAAGGAGGTTTAGCTATTATTATGGAAAACAAGCTAAAAAAGAACGAATCAAAAACATATTTTGTTCTTTATCTCACACAAAAAAAAAAACTTTCTCTTCTAAATAGAGCTGCGTATCATTGATTTTCTTCATTAAACGATACACACAGTGAACGTGACACATATATTATGATTCAGTACATTGCAACTCACAGATGCAGCAATGACCACCCAGAGAAATGCTGGTGTCTGAGTTTATGTTCATAACCAGGGTGTTTCATTGCAAAATGGAATGTGATACATTAATCATTTTCATAATCGTTGGAAGCAATAAATTGTAAGATAACATACAATTTTATTAATCACCCAGCGCTAGGGGTGACCCACACCATGTGTAATAAAAACACTTTTTATAAAAAAAACTATTATGAGTACAGTCTTCATCTCATATGAGTGTACACCATCCAGAAACACAATAAAAAATTTTTTTACATTTTTTTTAAATGAGCTCCAAATTACTGAATGCAATAATAATAAAATAAACATCAACTGAGTAATTTCACGAATTCAATATTTATAGATTCAATAAATATTTGTAACCTGTATTGTTGCAAACATAAGCAAATGTACAGTATGTGTTTTAGAATTACACTGTATATAGGAATACCAACAAATACTTTTGAGAAAGTCTGGTATGCACTTTTAAAGTATAAAATAAGAGAATGTGCAAAAGAATGTGATTATTTTCTAATAACAAGTTACAGAGCTTAAAAGGTACTGCATAACACAAATGATCCTGAAAATAATGTATGACATGCCATGTTATGGGCTTTTATTCTAAGTTTTCTATGTTCTGGACTGTAAAAGCTGATCATTAGGAGTCTGCCAGAACTACCGATTGTCCCTTGTGGAATAACAACTTTCCTCTAACAGCATTGTCCTGAATGTATATTCCTAGGCTGCCTGGATCATTATGGTACATCAATTTATCACATATGTCATGCTTATCAGCTATGTTTGGTCTGCAGCTCTGTTCAAGACCTAATTACTTATAAGCAAGTCCTCTGTTTGCCTAATTTGCTTGGCTCATTGATCACTATTGTGAAGATCCAGAGAAAAGAGGGACATAATCAAAGGAAACCTACAAAGAGGTTAATATTTTGAAGCATTTATTTAAAGCTAAAACAAATTCCCTGGCAGAAAGAAAAGCTTTTGGATCAGTGAGATGCTATCCCTGCATAGGATCCTCAATCAAATCACTTTTACCACATACCAAACCCAAACATTAAGCAATAATTTTATGACGCACTCCAATGACTCTCATCATGAGATTGTTGAAAGCAATGGAAAATGTAAGTGGATGCAGGATACTGATCTGCTCATATGTGCATTCCTTCATAAATTGTTTTGAAATATGAGATAAAATGATAGTTTGCTTGGCCCAGATTGCTTATGGAAAGGAATCAGTGTGCTTTATCGCCGTTTCTCTTTCTCTTTCTGTCTCTATTCCGATGTAACTCGATCAGTGAATTGAATTGAAAGTGTTTGAGGTAGACTGAATAATGTTATAGTAATTTCTAATTTGTATATAATTTATATAAAGCTTTGTCTTACAAGAACGTTATAGTTCATAACTGTAGGATCCAGATAACAATCGATGGCTCCCTGCCCACGACCACCGAAGACATCCAATGAGCCTCCCACTAAATCAAATGTGAGCACTTTTGAATGTGTGGAGACAGTGTTGTACGACGCCTGCTGCACATACTTTTAATCCTCCTTGGCTCATACGGGAAACTCCATCATGAGCATTGAGCATTATGTTTGACTCAGATGACAGTGAACAGAACGCAAATTCACTTTATAGTGAATTTTTTATAATCACTCGCGACTGGCTTTTCCAGAGTGGGAAGCTCTTATGACGAGCTTCCCACTCCGGAAAAGCCAGCCAGTTGCGAGTGAGTATTAATCAATAAAAAGTATGTGGTCTGTTTGTTGCTCACACTATAAAGTGAATTTGCGTTCTGTTCAGAGCTACTTGGTCTTAACAGCACAGAAACACTTTAAAATAAAAGCACAGCCACAATAAAAGCTCAATTTAAATTAAATTAGTAAGTTAGAAATTGTATATTCACTGTTATACTACTACAACTACTACTACTACTACAACTAATAATAATAATAATAATAATAATAAATAGTAATTGTATTATATTTAAGCAATACCTTACATCTGTGATGCTCTGTAGGGCAGCACTTTATTTGACCAAATATAACGCCATTGTATTTTAGATAGGGCTGTCGATTTAACGTGTTAATTCAGTGCGATTAATTTGACAAAAAAATAACGCATTAAAAAAATTTACGCAATTAATCGCACCATAATAAGGAAGATTCCTGAGAAATGCAAGCTTGTAGTACCACCTGTTTACTCCAGAGGGCAGTAAGTGGAATTTCAGCTGTATGAGCAAGGCGCAGTTTATACAATGAAGAAAACACTGTTCTTGCGTTCAAAACGCTTGAAGGAGTGCAAATGCTATCTAAGGGATCTCAAGATGTGTTTAAAGATTGAGTATTAAACTATATTTAACTTGAAACAGTGAACTAAACATTTTACGCAGCCGAGACGCTACACAAGCATGTCTGATGCAGGTGTCCTTAAACAAGTCCTCATAATAAATCTCCAACTGATTGACAAATTGACTTGTGAAATGGATTGTTGTGAACTGTGTGCCAATGATTGTCTTATGATCAATAATATGGTAGTAAACAATACATTGTATTCTAAAGCCGCTTTTTGTACGGTCTTATCAATGATTAACTCTTCTGCTACAGGAATGTAATGCATTTTAATTATCTGAATATTTTTCATTATATATATATATATATATATATATATATATATATATATATATATATATATATTTAACCTATTAATCACTATTAATTAATCAGGACACCATGCAATTAATTCAATTAAATCATTTTAGCGATTGATAGCCCTAATTTTAGATTGTGCTGTGAGGTTCTGAATAAAAGCACTTCATTTTAAAGTCATAAATGACTTCATTTATAATTAATGAACATCAGCATTGAGGGGAAGAGATGATGGACGGGCCGTTTTTACATCAAAGCACCTCATAAAATCAAATAGGTGTTTCAATTGGTCTATGATAATCACATTATAATGTTTGCCCTGAAGTTGGGCTTTACATGATTACTGTGCAGGCAACTTAACATTTGTGATTATATGAGAGAAAGAAAGAAAGAAAGAAAGAAAGAAATGTATAATTTTATGTTAATGTTGTAATATCACATATGTAAATGCAAATGTAACAAAAATACATTTTTATAGTGAAAAAAAGGAGGTATAATGTAGTTTTGTCATGTTGAAGTGTTGGCCCAACTTATCTAGTCCTAGTTACCAAAAGTAAAGTCCTTATGCTCACAGCCTTCATAAACTACCATTAAACCATATGGAACTTTATGTACATAGGTTTTTAAATGTTGGCAATTTCTTCTTCATGTGTGTCCAATTTACATTAAGGTACATTTTCATATGTTAAATATGTACATATGGCAGGTATTTCATGAGTCATCTTTATTATGCATGTTGGTAAACATATATATATGTCATTAATGAATTCATTTATAAACCCTTAACAAATGGAACATAAATGTAAAGTCTTAACAAAAGATTTTTCCTGCCCAGTAAGACAAAACTGAACATTGTGAAATCATTCTGGAAAACCCTTTCAACACATATTCCTGGCTTATCTTCTGTTGCTGTGTCACGAACATGGATACTTGGAACCACCATAATGCTTGAGTCATAAGGTTCTTTTCAAATTAGCTGCAAATCAGTTATGTGATCAAGTGCTTAACTCACACAGAAAACAGCCAGAGCATGACAAACGGAAAGTAAGAGCTGGAACAGACTTCCAATGACGACAGCCTTGTTATTTGTTTATAAGAGTGCCTGTCTGATCTGAACACTGTCCAGATTGAGGAGATTCATGCAGAGAGCACGTCGGAAGTGAACGAATTGAGACCGAATCGAAAATCTTAAGCTGTCGCTTTACTATGAAAGGTAAGTAAGAGTCTAATTGGTCACTGACACTTTAACTAGCGAAGTTCTATTTAAATGTAATATACAGTTAAATCACAATTTAAATAACCGTAACAACCTTTTTGAGTGTCATGGATAAATTTTACCAACACATTTCATTCTATAATTTATTGATTGTGTGTGTGATTAAACGTGAAACAGAACCTCATCTGTAGGCATTAATACCTTTACTTATGTTTAGCCTTTATCTTATACTTACCCATTTTTAACATCTACGTTAACACACTACACATGGAATATACTTGGAATTTCCAAGTTTTGCTTAGACAACTGGATCAACTGTCTCAACTACATTCTGAGTTGTGTTCAAATTTTGATTTGTTTTTAGTTGCCAAACATAAAACAGACGTCATACTCTAATAATTCAGGAATTAGCTGCAACATTATTGATATACGCCTGAACATAAATTTTGTTTATGCACAAACCTGTGGAGCCAATGCTGTTATTAAAGCACAAGCAGGACATACTTTTCACACAAATTTGTTGGCTTATAATATTATAATTATTAATATTATTATTTAATGCTTTTATAGTGCTCTGAGAATTGTGGACCTCAGTGTATCATTAATTTAAAACGAGGCTCATAAATATTTTAGCCCTAAAATGCATCCATGACTTTAAGCCCTTACAATGCAAATGTGAGTCAGAAATGTCCTAGTGAAAATAAAATTTGTATTCCTTTTAAAACTGCTAAAATTGCTATAAACAAAGACAGCACATGCACAGAAGTTGGTAGTGTAAATTGACTGTTTGCAATGAATTAGGAGAATATAAATATGAATTTCCCTCTTTTATGTAAGAGGATGTAAGTATTATTAATAGTGCTGACATTACGAATGCGTAACAGCTAGCGATTAATTTAAAAAGTTTAATGCGTTAATACGGCATAAACACTGGAGTGAAGGGCGGAACCTTTGTAATGTGTCCGCCGGAGTCATTACACTGATGCAAACGCAACAAACAGATACACAACAGCGGCAGTGCCCTCCTACCAATAAAGCCTACAAGCTTGGCATAAAACAGCATAACGTGGCAGTCCCATAGACATTCTATAGGCGGTGATGTCGTAACACGCTTGTTGACCATTACACTCTCTCCTGTGTAGGTTATCTCAGTATATAAAAAAATCTCTAACAGTGCTTCCCTCTCAGTGATAAAATGATGGAGAATGGAGCTCTTAGCACTATTTAATGTACAAAACAAGCCAAGATGGAGAAGTATGTTTCAGCCTATGTAAGGCGCATTTTAATTACCACAGAAACGAACTATTACAAAACACACAATGAGACTTGTTTGATTGAAAGCACTTTTCATGGTGAGTTCAAAGTGCCGCTGGTGGTGTTGATGGCCCACTTAACACTGCACATTTTGTATATCTCCCTTTTTGACACACCAAATTCAGATCTTGGAGTCTCCACTAATGAGCTGATGAACTGAATCAGGTGTGTTTAATTAGGGAGATATCCGAAATAGTGTTGGGGCTTCCAGGAACAGGGTTGGGAACCACTGGTTTAGTCTACTCAGTTTGAAAACATTTATTCATATAAATGATGCAATCTGACTAGTTTTGAACAGCGATGAAACACTTTCTTAAGATGTGTCACATATGAGCAAACGAAAAAGTAAGTTTGGAGCAGCAGAAATTGAAATAAACCTTACATTTTATGCTAAGCTAAAAATGCTATATCTTGCCATATTACATGCACCTGTTACCAGGGATGATCATATTTTATCATAAAAAAAAATAATTGATATAATTTTTGAAATATTTTTTGTATTGTTTTTCTCTAAAAGTATATCAAAATCCTTGAAACAAGATAAATTTGCTTTATCTAATTTTAGAAGCAGCACTGCATAAGATATTTATTTTTTTCAGAGAATGTATTTTAACGTGTATTTTGTCTTATTGTACTGTACTGTGAGTTTTTATAGTCAAAACAAGTGAAAAATGTTACCAGTGCTGAAGAAGTAATGCAAAGTATTTAGATTACGTTACTGACTATGAGCAATCTAACAAAATACGTTACAAAGCATGTATTCTGTAATCTGTAGTGGAATACATTTTAAAAGTAACCCTCCCAACCCTGTATATTGTTTTGTTTTCTTTCTTAATATGGAAATAAATGCATTTTGACAAGAAAAGAAATATATATATATATAGTGTAAAATATCAAAAATTGAATCGACTGACAGTACTAGTTATTAATAATTTTCATCTACTGACACAAAAATCTTTTTAATAGTAATTGTATCGGCTGTGGATCGATGCACGCACTTCTCTTCTACTGGTCAATTTTTTAAAATTAAAATCAATTATTGAAACACAAAAAAATTGAGCCAAAAATATATTTACTTTCAAATTACAATTTAAGTTGAATGAAAATGTAATCCAAATATCAAAGTGGTCAAAAACAAATCTAACACAGAAACTGATTTTAGACTTTGTGCCGAGATAAGATGTGCTTCTCAAACGTCTTAGCAAATAACCTATTTCTGAATATATATATATTAAACTAAATGTTAAATTAGTCAGTTCACATGTTCAAAGACACCTTATTTGTTGCATTTGTAGAGTGTCAAATGAAAAGACCACTTAATATGAACATTACATTTAAAAAGTAGATGGCTGTGTCATTTTAGAGTTTAAATATGTCTCAAATCTTGTATTTCATGCTAATATTGATTTACCACAAACATATATTTTAACATTTGACAGTGTACCAATGGAACTAAATTCATCAGACTCCCTATGCAACGAAACAATTGCCTGGATATGGCTATCCTCTCTACATCCACCGTTTCTAGCTCTTGTCAGCATCCTGGGAGTGGTGGGCAACAGTCTGGTCCTCTGTGTGTTCTGCCTCCAGCGGAAGCCTTGCAGTGTAGCTGATGTGTATTTGGGTAACCTGGCGGCTGCAGACCTAATCATGGTACTTTGTCTGCCCTTCTGGACGGTCACTATCGCCCAAGGCTATCAATGGAACTTCGGTCAACTCCTCTGCAAGGTGGTGAACACAGCCATTTCTATGAACTACTTCTGCAGTATTCTCTTCCTGGTATTGGTCAGTGTGGACCGCTACATTGCCCTGGCCAAACCCATGAAGCCCAGCAAACTGAGACGCCCTGAATGGGCGAAGCGTGTCTGCTTGGTGATTTGGGCAGTGGGCTTTCTGCTAAGTATCCCTGCCCTGCTGTTCCGTAAGGTCAAATTTTTGTCATATGTCGAGGTGGATGCCTGCTACCTAGATTACCCTCATCCAGCCTGGGAGCTCCAATGGAATATAACAACAAATGTGATTGGCCTCCTTGTTCCTCTGCCCATCATTTCATTTTGCACCTATCACATGGTCAGGGCACTTAAAAATGGTGGTGTAGGGATCCAACGAAAAGTGCAAACAGAGAGGAAAGCCACCCAGCTGGTTCTGACAGTTCTTGCTGTGTTTCTCATCTGTTGGATGCCCTTTCAGCTGGTGCGGTTCCTAGGCACTCTAGACTACTTTCAGCTCTTACCTGGGTGCCTGTGGGAACACATCTTGGAGATCAGTGTCCAACTGGCTTCTTACTTGGGGTACAGCAATAGCTCAATAAACCCTTTCTTGTACGTTATTGTAGGGAATCACTTCAGGAAGAGAGCCAGAGGGGTTTGTAGGAGTCTACTGTGTCCTAGATTGAAGGACAAGACATTTGCACTCACAAATGTTACTGTTATTAGCAAGTGCAGTGACAGTCTCAAAGGATCACAAGACAGAATAACAGCACTGGACCTGAGATCTGTATGTGTGAACATCCCACATGTTTCTTCTGGGGTGTCACTACGCAACAATGAAAATACACATTTTTAGCTACACTGGTAAAGTCTTGCATTAACAACACAAATGTCTTGAGTTAAATTCCCAGGCAACGGACATACTGGAAAAAAAAAAAAAAAAAAAAAAAAAAATTATATATATATATATATATATATATATATATATATATATATATATATATATATATAAAATCTCTCATGAATGCACTGTATGTCACTTTGGATAAATGTGTCTGCCAAATGTTAATTTGAGTATGAAAGGTTTCGTATAGCACCGTCTGCAGATATTTCACTGATTACTTCTTTTGAACTTAATTTGAATACAGTATACTGTAAATTTGAGGAAAAAGTATGAAGTATTTTAAATGGGCCATTTTGATTTGGCTGTTGTTGTCTAATATGTCTTAAGCAAACTGAAATGTATCCCGTAAAGATTACAAATGACTTTAATAAAATTATAATCAGTAATGTAATTTTATAGATCACACTTTGAGGTAATCTTCTCTGATTACTTTTGGATTCATTTGGGATTACTCATTGCATGTCTTGATAAATCTAATTATTAATTCTGAATGAAGCATCAAATGTATTAAAGCCGAAGTGAGTAATTTCTCCGACAACTTTATCAAACACTCCCCCCGTCTGCCAACGATCAAACAAACAGATCATCCTGCCCCCAACTCATGCCATTTGTCGAGCCGATGCTATGTTGGGCAGGAGAGGCCGCTCAAAAAAAACAGCACCACAGAGACACAGGGGAGAGAATTCACAAAAAATGTATTGCTCCCGGTAAAAGCACCAGCTATTTGCATGCGTGGTCAGTGCTGAATTAGTGGCCAATTCACTAAAGGAATTAAGCAGATCAGACATCACCACAAACGTGGCCACATAATCTATGCTAAAAACAATTTGCATGCATAAATCAGATTTTATGGCTACAGCAGACCACCATTATCTGACACACAGATAATGACACATTTGGCAGGACTGAACAGCATTCACTGACTACTATGATCTAGACACATGAATCATCTCTTTAACATGCTGAAAGTGGATATATGCCAGGCTATAATGCCCTTCTTCATCGTATGATCATTATTTAAAGAATTACTGCTGATATGATTGATTGAAAATGTACACAGTCATCTATTTTATCTAAAAATGCATTTAGCCTCCTGCTTTCATTAGGAAATCGCATTCATAAAATATAGCCATCGTATGCAACTAGCCAATGGCTTAAGCAACACTTTTGGCTCAATTGTCATGCTTTGCTGGACTCGTACTCTGATCTTCCGCATTCAAAGTCCATCATTTGGACTAAGTTGGAATAGTTGGAATAAGCTTGTACATGTTGTAAAATGTATTTTCGTGTAAAAGTGTTTAGATGCCATTAGATAGCATTTTATGAGGTATAGTGTTAAAAAGAAGTGTTTTACTCCTGATTTGTGTGAAAGTAAATGAAAATCGTTGTTGTAGCACCTCTAGTGTTTATTTGAAAGAAAACTGCTGTGATATGTAGAACAACGCACATACAACTATTTTTGTAAAAATGTTTTAGTGATGTGAATCTATGTGACCAGGTTGGTATTTGTGGGTTGTATGCACACAAGGCTAGTTCATACATAAAATAAAATAAAAAAAACATATTTAAAATATTTTATATTATTTATGAGATATTGGTTCTAATTTAGATTTGATACAAATATAGAGAACATAAATAGAGAACCTCAAAGTGCTTCTTAAAATTGAATGTGGAGTGTTCTCTTGTATGCAGTGCTTTCTGGCTAGTCCTATTGCACATAATTTAGGCTGTGGCTCAGACCACTCTTTGAAACTTTAGGAGCATAATCAGTAAATAACACACACGTTATTGCCCCGGCAGATTTCTAATGTAATTAAAAAATGTAATCATGTAATACAGAAAAAGTGTAATCTGATTTAAAAATTGTATCTAATCTAATTACATGTGCATAATTTTTGTAATCTGATTATGAAATGCAGATTATTTGTAATCTGTAACTACCCCGGCCAGCACTATAAGCAAACAGTCACATTAAAAAATAAATTAACCCATTAAAATAAAAAACTTATGTTTAAAGTCTTAAAAGGATAGTTATCTCAAATGATCTCATCATATACTCACACTCATGCCATCCCAGATGTGTATGACATTATGTCTTCTGCAGAACACAAACAAAGATTTTTAGAAGAATATCTCTGCTCTCTAGCCCACAACAATTGAATGGTGTCCAAAATTTGAAGCTTCAAAAAATACATAAAGGCAGCATAAAAGTAATCCATAAGACTTCAGTGGTTTATTCCATGACTTCTGAGGTGAACTAATCAATATTTAGTGAGAAGATATCAAAATATAACTCTTATATACATCTTGCCATTGCAGTCTCTAGTCACGATCATGATCAAACTCGAAAACACTTCCTAGTGCTTGTCACTTGCACAAAACACAAGATGATGCTAGGAAGTGTAATCGAGCTTGAAATTATGTTTGCCAAGGAGACTGCAGATGTCAAGATTTATTGTGAAAAAGAAGTTATATTGTTGTCTGTTCTCATCCATAACCGATTGAATCGCTTCAGAAGAATGGATTAAGTCACTGGAGGCTTATGGATTACTCTTATTCTGCCGTTATGTGCTTTTTGGAGCTTCAAAGTTGAGATATTGTTAAAAAAAATCTTTGTTTGTATTCGGCAGATAAAATAAAGTCATACACATCTGGGATGGCATGAGAATGAGTAAATGATTAGAGAATTAAAATTTTTGGCTAAACTGTTCCTTAAAATGTTTAAGTATAACCAAATGGTGCCAATGTGACAAAGTGGAGTGACTGAAAACTGAAAATAATGGCAGAAATTAATGCGATAAATTATATAGATGGAAACAAAGATATATAAATATTACTTAATATAACATAATGATGAAAATATAATTGTCAAGGTAACACATTATATATTTATGAGCATAAAAATGACCAGAAATACTGTTTTGTAAAACTACTGTAAGTATTCTCCCCCTTTCTCTCTGTAAGACATTTTAAGATATGGGTGTTCTGCAGAGTTCTGCCAAGCTGAGTTTGATCCTGATATTGTTGTACATTGAGAGTATGATCTTGTGCTCTCGAGAAGAAGGTACAAGCTAAAGCATAGTTTCTTATCAGGTTAATGAACAAAATAGGCCAAGGACGTGTAGTCTGGTTAAAACATTCACTTAAATGGTCTTTTAAATTATAGGTAATTTAAATGACCTCATTGTGTAACCTCATTGACAAAGATAAACTTCTCTTTGGAGACCAATAAAGTTTTACACCTTGCAACCAGTAGGTTGCTTGACATGCCCTCATCCTTGAAAAGCATAAACAAAACTTTGTGAGGTAAAAGAAAATACAGCTACACAGTACAAATACAGACTAAATTAAAGCTACACTATGTAACATTTGGCCCTCTACTGTTGAAGCCTAAAACTGCAAGTTGCAGATGAACATTGTTTTGGTTATTATATGAGTTTGGCTTCTTTTGCACGGATATATATGATGGTTTGAGGTGTACCCATTCTAATAACTACAAAAAACATAAATAAAACATTCGCTACAAGGTGAAACAAAATACCTAGCTCAAGAGATAACTTGTTTAACTGGAAATGGTCGCTAGTTGGCTAATTAAATAGATGAAGATGTAGCTAGTTTGCCAACCCATAAAGTCTACATTTTCCACCATTCTTTCTTGAAAATGAAATCAAGCACTGCAGTACCACAACCCATAATAAAATGCCCCAAATTATCCCCATTAGAGTGGATAATGCTATCAAACAAACTACTGCACTAATATTAGAGAGTTACCTGGCTAACTATTGGTTCAATACAATTTTTTATCCTGTCGAGGAAGAAAAAAGCCATCTCTGGGTGAAATACATTCAGATTTTAAAGTTGTCGCCACCTCTAAAAAGTCAAGTCGATGTTGGTTTGTGTTCTATTATGGGCTCTGTCTCTTATCCTATTTGCTTACAGACTCTTTTTGGATTGAGGATTCTTTATTTTTACAATGGGTGATTCCCCAGATGGCTGTATTTTTGAACGATCCATGGTCAATGTTGCTCATTTGTTGTGGCTACAAGCTTTCAGCTTCAAGCTACTACCGCACCATATACGTGATATGTATTCAGACTTTTTGTTTTTTTATTTATGGACAAGATCTTACATAGTGTAGCTTTAAATACTAAATTGCATTTACAGTCTTATGCAGCCAAACAGAGAGGTGAGCCTATTTTATTGAAGTTTGTCAAGTATTTTAAGTAACTTACATAAATGGAGGCACAGTGTGTCCTTTGAACTGTATTTATATGACTCAGTCAACATCCCCCATCCATGTAAAACTCTCATCCAAAAATGAGCCAAGGCTTAACCGTATTAGGCAGTTATCATGAAAGTTACAGTTTCCAACCTGAGTCCTAGCCACCGGGGAGTCTGGAGCATTGTCAAGTTGTGTTTGTACTGTGAGAGTTGTTCATTGATTACAGTAGTCAATGTGATGAAAGCTTTCTAGCCCCCAGTATGAAAAAGGTCACAGAGCAATTATAGAGGTCCTTTTTCCTCTGGGTTTTAAACTGAAAGGGCATCATGGTGTCCCTGCTCTACCCACCTCAGATAGAGAGTCACATCATTATTCCAATAGCATAACGCCACTGAGCCTACTACTGTACATCACTTATTGACTTTGTCTGGAAAGTTGCAAATTATCACTTTTAAAATACTTTCAACAGGTGGTGAATTACTCTGTTGCAACCAAGCAAGAGATTTCTCAAAAACACATTCAGCCTTTTCCTCTCTGAAATCCCTTAAGGGACAGCAGTTACCTGGTCAGGATAATGTATTTTCAACTATGTTACACCCTATTTGAAGGAGTAAATGGCATCTGGATGATACAATAATCAGATTTAGCCGCTGCTGTAATGTTTTTTTATTATTATTATTCTAATTGCATATAAAGATTACCTTTAAAATCCCGTACTCCCCAGCAGCATAATTTAGAACACTGATACCAGTGTGAAATCAAATAACTCACCATGTCTGTTGATATTAATGGATAAAAATAAGAAAGAGAGGTGAATGTAGTTAACCACCAGAGGTCAGTGCATAACAGCACATACTGTGTGACTTCCCTACACCTGCAATATAAGCTGTAAAACGTGAAACCTGATTTTTATATTTATAAATTTACAGTATATTTGTATGTTATCATGCATGTCGCAACAGACTATTTTAATTTTCAGCCAATGTTTATAATTCAAAATATAATATGTAAATGGTCATACAGTGATAACAGTGTTGTGTTTGCATCCATAATCAGTTAATTATGATGCAAACAGTTAGGAAACCACATTCTTATTGGAGCGAGATAATAACTTGTAAAGGTTTCTATTCTTGTCATAACATATAGACCAGGATCTTGTAGTAAAATGTCTTGAATCAAATCCAGATCATATAGATGAGGCTAGACCAGGGATAGCTGTAACATGAGAAAGTTGTCACAAGGGTCACAAAGTTGTTATCTTAGTAAATATAAGGTTTTGAGTCCAAAATACAATTATTTATTTTCTCTAGCATTAGTTTTGTATGTAAGTTTCAAATAACTAGTTCAAAACCCTCTTAGATTAGAGTATTTTTGGTAATTCTACCCTCAAAATTCAAACTTCTAATTACAATGTCATCATATTTTTGTAATGGCTTTGGGTAAACAAATGTACAAATATAAACAAATACATATACTGTATGTAAACAAATATAGTAAAACCACACTGACATAGGCTTCTACTGTAAACCTTATTGCTCAAAAATAATTCATTGTTTTGAGTTGGGGAAAATGAAATCATACAAATTAGTTCAAATAAATGAACCTTGATGAGTATTTAGAACTTTGACATTCTTCTGAGTTCACGAAATTAACACTAGCATTCAGCATGCTAGCATTCACTATACTAGCAAGTTCTGGCTAGCGCTAGCTATGCTTCCTCTAATTTAAGTATTTAAGTTAAGGTTTCAGCTGAAGAGTTATAATTTAAGTGCTTTCAAAATGTACGAGTTTCTTAATCAATATTTCACGTTTAGAGCAATTAGCATGCATGTGTAGTATAACATTTAAATCTGAAGGTTCTATTAACAAGTTAAACTTGGGAGTTTATTAACTTTTTGTTAACTGATTGGATATTTTTTTTAGTTATGCTTACTTATTAGTGTTTCGAGTGAGTACATTATGGTAAGGGTGTTTTATATAATGAAATTGTATGTCATTTATTATTTACAATTTAGAGTATGTAGGCCAAAACATTGGTTTGATTGGTATTTGTAAGGGGGTTAGATGAGCATGGAGGAGGCGAGAACCGGCTTAAAAATATAAATAATATTTAATTAAATAAAAAGACACACACAAACACATACAGGGGAGCTGCCCGTAATTCCCTCTCCCTCGAAATGTTGTCACCGGCCGCATTTATCCTTCGCGTACCCCATCAGGCAGATTGGGGACCGGGCGTGCGTCATTCCAGCCCGGCCCCACCCCCCCCTCTGATCTACAGTGTTGTTGTATGTTTAAATTTAGCTGAAAAGCCTAAAATACTACAACTGTTTAATGGCAGGTTCTATTCTGACAACTTAGCCCATAAGTTAAAAATTGCCAATTTTCTTTTGGCAATAATGTTGGATATATTCAATAGCTTTATGTAGCCAATTCTTTAAGTGACTTTAAGACTTTATGTGCCTACATTATACAGAAAAACAAACCTACCCTGACAAACAAAGTATATTAAGCAATATTAATACATGAAATTTAAAATCTGAGTGTAATAAACCCATATTACGAACATTCAGATCATAATAGACAGCAACAAAAATTATGCAAGACACTAATATATTCTCATCTTTCACTAATTGGATAACACATCAGGAATATGAGCCTGAAATTACATCACAAACCTAAAATCATCAAATTGTTACAAAAGAACTCTAAATGGTAATTTCCTATTTCACCTAGGAACAGGGAAGACAGAATGGCATCAAAACATCTGTAATGGCTCTTTCAAGTCACTAAATACATTGATTATTTTCCAGTCAGGGCGGATAAAGCTCAGGCTGAGGAATCATTAGTTGAATTTACACAACAGTACTTTTGTCATCCGGTCACTGGAGAAACTGAGTGACTCATTCATGTGTGTGGCCACTGTTTTTGTAAGAGGAAAAGCACACCGCATAGTAATGCATCAGGAGTCTAATCAATTGTAACCCACTTTGGAAGTGTCTCCCCATAAAAAGAACAGCAGTTGGCCAATAGAAAGCAGCAGACCACATCCATCGTCTTGAGTCATCCAAGCGGTGTGAGCTAATATGTCAGACTCCAGTGAAGCCATTGACGTCATTGCTTTATTCTTTGCTTACCTTCCTCTGTCTCTCCATCCTCATATTAGATTATATGGTGCCATCTAGTGCTCAGAACGATTGGTTGAGCTGTGGATTTGCCATTGTATTCCATCACACTTGTTTACAGCTACACAAGTTATGAAGTTGTACTAGTAATTCATTTGGAGAGGTTTGAAGATTGGGTAACACTTTACAATAAGGTTCTATTTGTTAACAAGTAAATGCAGTAGATATCATGAACTAACAATGAACAATATATTTTACAGCATTTATAATTCTTGGCTTATGTTAATTTATGAAACCACAGTTGGTCATTGTTAGTTTATGTTAGTTCATAATGCATTAAATATTATACAAATTTTTGTTTTAAAAGTGTATTTGTATTTGTTGAATTTAAAATGAACCAAGATT
Source organism: Moxostoma hubbsi (assembly GCA_032164185.1). Classification (NCBI taxonomy): domain Eukaryota; kingdom Metazoa; phylum Chordata; class Actinopteri; order Cypriniformes; family Catostomidae; genus Moxostoma; species Moxostoma hubbsi. Next base: position 10,986,203 of record JAVLUX010000031.1, on the reverse strand, counting down.
AATGTGTTGAAAAAATATTGTCCATTGTAAGTTTATGTTAACTAATGTGATTAACTAATCTTAACAAATACAAACTTATTGTAAAGTGTTATCGAAGAATGACTGTATTACTATGTATCAATTTGTTATGGTGACAAGAAGAAAAAGAATAACCATTAGAGATTTATAATCTACCCTAAATCTTAATTATGTAGACCTAATCATAATATAGTTAACATTATTGATTGCAATTTGAACTAAAAACCTTGAAGTATTAACATGTACATTTGTGTTTCAGTACAGTAGATACTTTCTGAGAAATGCCTTATAAAGTTATTCTAAACCTAAAGTTATTCTGGTATCACTTTAAATAAGGTTCCATTTGTTAACACCTGTTCACGATACTTTTATAGCACTTATTAATCTTTTATGATGTTAATTTCAACAGATAGTAATATTTTTTTGACAATTGTATTTTCATTAACTATCATTAACAAAGTTTAATAAAAGCAGTATAAAATATATTGTTCATTGTTAGTTAATAATACCTAATGCATTAACTAATGTTAACAAATGGAACTTTAGTGTAAATTGTTACCATTATTCTGTAAGACTGATTACTAGTATGTTATTACACAGTAATAACACAAGTATATTCATTTGGAAGCCCAGATGTTCCCAAAAGTCTCCCCAAACTTAGTTTATTTAACCCTCCTAGGCTGTTCAATAATGGTTGAGACCTTTGCTGTTCCCGGTCATTTTTGACCAGATACAGTTACCCTTTGGTGTACCCTTTTCTTTTTATATATGTAGCGGGTAGGGTGGTTGAGACGGGAAGTGTGCCTTTAAGACCTGCTCACTGGCACTGATTAATTGGATCAGGTGGCATAAGTGGCGTGTTCCTTTAAATATGTCGTGAGACATAGACAGAAAAACATTAGTGCGGTGTGAGTTGAAGAGTAAGCCTCTTGGTGTATCAGCTGGGCAAACGGGAGAACGTGAGTCTTTTTGAAAGGTTACGCCTGTTTTTAACATTAAACTCATGAAGTGCCTAACATGGCCCATTGTTTGTTTGTAGCTCAGTCTGGCATCTGCGTGTATGGTGGCCAGTAAATGGTGCACGCAGTTACGAGTCTATAGAAATGTGCTTGCATAATAGCGAGTAGTGATCCTAGACGGGTTTGCAGTAACGTAAGTTTACTAACCTTTTTTTTTCTTTTAGATTTAATGTGTAGTGTTGAGCGTTTCTTTTTTTTTGATATTGCCTATGAATAGAAGCAACACTGGAGAGAGTGTGCACTGCTATTAGTCACTCATACCGTTTAACTTTATTACTACTGGGCATATAGCTCTAATTCATTTAGGCTGGTGTCCAAAGAAAAAAACGTGAGTTCATCTAATTCCTTTTTGTCATAATCTTTTAATCAGAGATTTAATATTGTTTTAAATTATTGCGATACTATCAAATATCGCATCATAAACCAATTATGTTGTGATTACAGGAGGATTGCCTTCATCTGTCTAACTAGCCACTGGTTTTCCTGGGTTCAATTATTTTGTTTTACTTTGTATTTTCATATGTGTGTGTGTGTCGTGGAGATCTACCGCCACCATTCTGTGATGACCTGGACCTAGGTGGGCCTAGGGCGGAGTTCTGCCGGTGGTAGCCTGTAATTTAAAGGTTTTGTTTTTTGCGTCTGTTTGGCAATCATTATATTCCAATATTCGGTCTATGAGCATTGTGCAATATCTCCTTTGGGTACCGTGCTTATTTTGCAATGTTCATTAGTGTGACGTGTGAAATGCTGGGTTAGTGTGTGTATGCACGGCTGATTTGGTTTGAAGTGTTTCTTGCAGTGTTGGAGTGTTTGTATGTGAACTGTATCTATTTATTCACTGTATTCTATGTATTATGAGATTTTATATCCTGTAACCCATTTATTATGAGATTTTTATTCACTGTGATTTATTAATTGTAGAATCTTTCACTGCTACCTACGGGGAACATTGGCCTGCTCTGACTGCCAATCAGTATATTATTGTGTTTAGTTTTTAATAAAATTTATATTTGAGTACATCAGTCCCATTGCTGTTCCTTCATTGGACACAACCTGCCTAAAATAGTTAAAGGGGAGCGCTGTTTGGGTTTTCTAGCTTTGATAGTCAAATTGTTTGCCAGAGCGTCCCCTAGGGGTCACATACACAGTATTGTGGAAACGTTTTAGGCACTTGGGAAAAATGTGGCATTGTGAGGATGTCTTTAAAAATAATGCCATAAATAGTTTTAATTTATCACTTAATGTTATACAAAGTCCAGTAAACATAAAAAAGCTAAAACAATGTTTGATGTGACAACCTTTGCCTTTAAAACAGCACCAATTCTCCTAGGTACACCAAGACACAGTTTTTCTGGGTTGATGGCAGATTCTTGGAGAATTCGCCACAGTTCTACTACCTATTTAGACTGTCTCAAATGCTTCTGTCTCTTTATGTATCTCAGACTGACACAATGTTCAGTGAGGGGCTTTGTGGGGGACATGACATTTACTTTTTTTTTTTTACTTTACTTACATCTGTTGCAGGGCTCCCTGTTCTTCTATTCTAATCTTTTCTATTTTCAAAAGTAATCTTTGGGAATCTAACATTTATATTTCCTACTGACACACAAAAGTAGCAGATATAAATAACCATCTCAAGTCAAATGCTTTTGTGAAACATTGTATGTGCCTAAGACTTTTGCACAGTACTGTATATATATATATATATATATATATATATATATATATATATATATATATATAAACTAAACATTATAACAGTAACTTCCCTCGAGTAATTATGCACTTCTTTTAGTATTTTATGTTATTTAGATCTTATTTAGCTGTATATGTATCAATTTCACCATAATGTGTATATGCAAATAAGCAAATTTATGTAACTTCACTATAGTAAAAAAATTACACTTTTAAACATACAGAAAACATGTGAATGTGTCATGTATTGGGGCAGATTGCTGCCATTAGGTGAAAATAAAAATAACGTGACTTGAAAATTATGTTGTGATCATAATGGCCATTAGATGGCTGCAGTGTTGCAGGCATCCACCTGCTGTGTAGTAATTAAAGTTTTGCATTTTGATCATGGTGTTACAGAGAAAACACATAGAATAAGCATGTTGTTACCAATAATTTATATAAAATACCAAGATTCACTAACTCAAAGTAAATCAATAATAATGTTAAGAAATTAACATTTAAACAGAAATTAACATTTGAACAGAATGATCAGTTTATGAACAGTATTCTGCAGTCATAGCCTCACCCATTAATACTACTCTCTCTCTCTCTGTGTGTGTGTGTGTGTGTGTGTCTGTACATTGTGGCTGTGTCACAGTCTCACCCATTCATTTCTCTCTCTCTGTATGCCTTTGTAAGTGTGTGTGTGTGTGTGTGTGTTGGGAGGGGATATGTTTTGCAATCTGGATGTTTTATCGTCTCACCCCTTCATTTATATGTGTGTTTGTTCAGCATTGTGGCTGATTTATAGATTATATTCAACAAATATTTTTATTTTCCCATTCATTTCCTATGGTCGGCCAATTTGGACCATGAAGAGCCAAGGTGTAACTTTATTTAATGACCACTTAGGCTAATCGAATAAACTTTTTTCAGATTGCAAGTCTAATTAAAGTCACCAACTCTTGAACCGCTCAGATTGAGGAAATATTTAAATTAAAATCAAAATCTGACTACGCTGACTACCACACCTGGAATCGCAAGATCGAATCCAGGGCATACTGACTGACCTCAGCCATGTCTCCTAAGCAACAATATTGGAGTAACCTCCTCTTGGTTGCTATAATGTGGTTCTCGCACTCGGTGAGGCATTTGGTGAGTTGTGCATGGATGCTGCGGAGAATAGCATGAGCCAACACACGCACTATGTCTCCGCTATAACACGCTCAACAAGTCATGTGATAAGATGTGCAGATTGATTGTCTCAGATGCGGGGGCATCTGAGATTCGTCCTCCACCACCCGGAGTCACTATGCCACCACGAGGACTTAGAGCGCATTGAGAATTGCACATTCCGAATTGGGGAGAAAAGAATAAAAATTATCAAACATCTCAGGAGGTTTATAAAGAGCTTATCTTACAAAATATACAATGGTAACAATAGTTTCTGACAAAATATGATAGTTACAATTGGTGTTACTTAAGTAAAATTGAAGTACACTGTACAAGTATTACAGTACTTTCGTAACCCAATGTAGGTTAATTCTGAAATCTTAAATAATATTATTGACTTGAATAAAATTAATTTTAAATGAGGTTCCTTTTGTTAAGATTTAGTTAAAAATAATAAGCTAACATGAACTAAATATGAACAATACTTGTACAGCATTTGTTAATTAAGCAATATCACAAGAGTAAGAGTGCGATATGGCCCTACATCAGCACTGCTGTGATTCGGCTGTAGGTAATTACAGCAGTGCTGATGTAGGGCCATATAGCATGATTGCGAGTGTGATATTGCTTATATACAACAGATCAATGAACAAGTACATTTTAAAAAAATAGGAAAAACCGAGTACAGTCATAAAAACGCGTTTGTGCATGGAACTACTTTCTTACGCGACGAATCAGAAGCTGCCATTGCTGGTAAATGATGCGTCCATGCCTTGTTCACGATCGTTAGTAATTCAAAAAGTTAACTTCAGAAATAGTATCACAGCTTGTGCTGTTTCTAACAAGTTATTGGTTAAACAAGGATAGACGGCTGGATGTGTGTGTGTTTGTAAGTGAGTGAGTGAGTGAGTGAGTGAGTGAGTGAGTGAGAGAGAGAGAGAGAGAGAGAGAGAGAGAGAGAGAGAGAGAGAGAGAGAGAGATGGAGCATGTGCAATCACCTGTTGCCACACCCAATACGAGATGCTGTCAGCTTTTTCAGTGGAAAATAGATGTCCAAGAGGGGGTATTCCTCTCTATTTCACGTTAGCCAGTCCACAAGAGTCATTCACTATAGAAACAGTGATGTCCTCTGCCAGTTTAAACCGTATGTATCCAATGTGGAAACTCCGATAAAAGGTAAGCACTTGAGTTCTGTAATAAATCAGTCTGTTGTGTCTCTCAGCTGTGATGACCTTTAATGCTGAAGTTGTTTGTTTAAAGCCGTTTAAGGCTATTTTCTAGTTTTGGTCACGGAGCGCAGTTCTATGTAAACAATGACTAACGGATTCACTTTAGGTCACCAACTGTCTCATATTACACACAAAAAATATCTTTTGCCACCACCTGCTGGCTAACATATGTAATTTAAAAAATAAAGCCAGTAACTCTTAACAGATACAATTTAGTTTAGAACAGTATGAATGCGGAGTGATACACACACAGTGAAGCGTTGGATTGCTGATGCTGTCACACCATCAGTGCTCATGGAACATCTCTTGTCCAATCAGATTAGAGGACCAGAACTAACTGTGGTATATTCTTGGTTAATGTTAGTTTCAACAAATACTAATACATTTTTAAAATCAAAAGTTTTTAAGTTAACATAGGTTAATGCACTATGAACTAACATCAACTAACAATATTAACTAACATTTACAAAGATTAATAAATGCTGTTAAAATACATTGTTCATTGTTTGTTCATGATAACTAATTGTAGGATTAAATAATGTAAATTGACTGAACTTTATTGTAAAGTGTTAATTAATTTTGTATTATGGTTGTTATCGGACCTATGTTTTCTGGCGGAAACTGCACTAATTGGTACTCTAGTGTCCATTTTGATGGAATATATTATAATAGGACATTGTTATAATATTAATAAGGCACAAGTGGCATCAAGAATATTAAGCTTTAGGAAAAAGTTTTGTTCTCTGAATAAAAGCATTTTCAGACCAATTGTGGAGTTTGACTGATGTGTTTTATTTTATATTTTAACTTTAGTGCATCTGCCAAGATTCCATAACCCCTCCAGACATGAGCACAGGTTTCCATGGTAACTATACACAGATATTTGGTGGACCAAATGCTTTTAAACAGCATAATTAGCTCTAATGGCAAAAATGAGGGGCTTTAATGTAAGTCTGCTATCTCTCTATATAATGCCCACTCTTTTATCTCTTCATCTCCGATTTTGTTATTTTTTTATGCTGCCATGAAATAACTGAAGAAAAAAATGAAACAGAGATTAACAGTTTGCATGGTCTCCCAGTACACAAACCCAAATGTGTTCACTGCAGTTCTTCACCCTCTATTTGACATGATGTAGATTTTTCCTGAACTCTGATTCTTCCCTCAGGTACTGCACATCTAGGTTCATGTAAGGTTAATAATACATATCCAATCATCTCCCACTCCTGTGTTATGTTTGTCCGACTGTCACCGACAGTGAGCTTAAGTCACTTTGAGAAACTCGTTGAACCCGCAAGCGACAGAGGCAGCTGGGAACGTAAGCCTCTGCATGCAGCACAGGAAGGGAACAAACATAATGGATGAGAATAGATGAGAGAGAGAAATAGCAACTCATAACCTCATAGCAGTGATGGGGACAATGCCCCTTAGTCTTCCTGTAATAGGAATCATGCATCAAAACCAGGTTGACAACAACAGCACTAATGAAACATCCTGTTTTCCCAAAACCTAATGAACACCGTGGCTGTTTCTCTCCAGAGGCAGTGGAGAATGCACAAACTGTCACATGTAACACGCTGAACGGAATAAATCAGCAAACGAGGGTTGAGCAGAAATTAACACATGAGATCAATCTTTTGTGTTGATTCTGTGTTAGCATGTTATTTTGATTCACCAGCCGTGAATTACACTGAAATTGTTTTGTCACATAACCCTAAAAATGTGCTTCATGTGGAAAAAAAAAATTCTAGAAAAGTTATTGGATCTTTATGGGGGTGTACTGTATAGTTCCACAGAGAACCTTTAACATCCATATCACCTTCCATTCCACAAAAGGCTCTTTGTAGTGCAAAAAAGTTCTTTAGACCATGCAAAAGTTCTTCACACTCAATAAAATCATATGAGCTCACTGCAAATTAGTGATGTTCTCTCAATGATGTCAGTCTTTGATAAATGTTTTCAAAATGTTATCATGTTATAAACGTTATTCGTACATGGTAATGGAAACATTCTTTAAATGCTATTACATAATAACAATTATTTTCATGAATTGCTATCACAACTTTTTTTAATCAAATAAACATTATAATTTGTGTTTCTTGTTAAACTAATTACACAGTTTCAATGCACTGAGATGAAGTAGCCCACTTATATTTTTAGTTGGTTAGACTTTTTTTCCTGATTGACCTGATTAAATAATTTAGGATATTGAGCAAGGAATACAACAGTTATAATTAATATAATTGTAAATATACATAATATAAATGGTTTTCCATGATAAAAACGGCAAGAGGAGGAGTTACCCTGCCTGGAGGAAGCCCGGGGCCCCCGTCTGGAGCCAGGCCCAGATGGAGGGCTCGTCGGCGAGCGTCTGGTGGCCGGGCTTGTCACGGAGCCTGGTCGGGCACAGCCCGAAGAAGCAACGTGACACCCCCCTCTACATCCCTTGGGCCCACCACCCATTGGAGAAACCGCAGGAGTCGGGTGCGCTGTCATATGGGTGGCAGTGAAGGCCGTGGGTCTCGACGGACCAGACCCGGGCAGCAAAGGCTAGTTCTAGGGACGTGGAACATCACCTCACTGGGGGGGAAGGAGCCGGAACTGGTGAGGGAGGTGGAGCGTTACCAGTTGGATCTGGTGGGGCTTACTTCGACGCACAGTTTTGGCTCTGGATCCGTACTCCAGGATAGGGGATGGACTCTATACTTCTCTGGAGTTTCCCAGGGTGTGAGGCGACGGGCGGGTGTGGGGATACTCACAAGTCCCCGGCTGAGCGCTGCTATGTTGGAGTTTACCCCGGTGGACGAGAGGGTTGCCTCCCTTCGCCTACGGGTTGTGGGGGGGGAAAACTCTGACTGTTGTCTGTGCATATGCACCGAACAGGAGTTCAGAGTATTCAACCTTCTTGGAGACCCTGAATGGAGTCCTGAATAGGGCCCCAGTAGGGGACTCCATAGTGATGCTGGGTGACTTCAACGCACACGTGGGGAATGACAGGGACACCTGGAAAGGCGTGATTGGGAGGAACGGCCTCCCCGATCTGAACACGAGTGGGTGTTTGTTATTGGACTTCTGTGCTAGTCATGGATTATCTATAACAAACACCCTGTTCGAACATAAGGATGCTCATAAGTGTACGTGGTACCAGAGCACCCTAGGCCGAAGATCGATGATCGATTTTGTAATCGTGTCGTCAGATCTGAGGCCATATGTTTTGGACACTCGGGTGAAGAGAGGGGCAGAGCTGTCAACCGTTGGATCAGGGGGTGGATCAGGGGGTGGGGAAAGACCCTGGACAGACCTGGGAAGCCCAAGCGAGTAGTGAGGGTGAACTGGGAACGTTTGGAGGAGGTCCCTGTCTGCGAGATCTTCAACTCACACCTCCGGCGGAGTTTTTCAGGCATCCCTGCGGAGGTTGGGGACATTGAACCGGAGTGGGCAATGTTCAAAGCTTCCATTGCCGAAGCCGCGGTGGAGAGCTGCGGCCTCAAGGTTTTAGGTGCCTCAAGGGGTGGTAACCCTCGAACACCATGGTGGACACTGGTGGTCAGGGAAGCTGTCCGACTGAAGAAAGAGGCCTTCCGGGATTTGTTGTCCCGGAGGTCTCCGGAGGCAGTTGCAAGGTACCGACAGGCCCGAAGGGCTGCGGCCTCAGCCGTGAGGGAGGCAAAGCAGTGGGTGTGGGAAAAGTTCAGAGAAGCTATGGAGAAGGACTTTCGGTCCGCTCCAAAGTGCTTCTGGAAAACCATCCGCCACCTTAGGAGGGGGAAACGGGGAACCATCCAAGCTGTATACAGCAAAGATGGGATGCTGTTGACCTCAACCGAGGAGGTTATTGGGCGGTGGAAGGAACACTTTGAAGAACTCCTAAATCCCAACACGCCCTCTATGCCAGAGGCAGAGCCGGAGGCTGATGGGGGATCAGATTCTATTTCCCTGGGGGAGGTCACTGAGGTAGTCAAACAACTCCGCAGTGGCAAAGCCCCGGGGATTGATGAGATCCAACCAGAAATGCTGAAAGCTTTGGATGTGGAGGGGGTGTCATGGATGACACGCCTCTTCAACATTGCGTGGAAATCTGGGACAGTGCCTAAGGAGTGGCAGAACGGGGTGGTGGTGGTTCCCCTCTTCAAAAAGGGGGACCAGAGAGTGTGTGCCAACTACAGGGGTATCACACTTCTCAGCCTCCCTGGTAAAGTTTACTCCAAGGTGCTGGAGAGGAGGGTTCGGCCGATTGTCGAACCTCGGATTGAAGTGGAACAATGCGGGTTCCATCCTGGCCGTGGAACGACGGACCAGATCTTTACTCTCGCAAGGATCCTGGAGGGGGCCTGGGAGTATGCCCATCCGGTCTACATGTGTTTTGTGGATCTGGAGAAGGCGTATGACCGGGTCCCCCGGGAGAGACTGTGGGAGGTGCTTCGGGAGTATGGGGTGGGGGGGGTCTCTTCTTAGGGCGATCCAATCCCTGTACGTCCTGGCGGCCAGGCGGCCCGGTTCTGTGTGGTCCTTCGCGGCCTCGTCTCTGTGTGGCCTTGTCTTCATGTGATCTTCAACGGCTCGTTTCCACTGACTCTCCCGACACTATATTAGCCTATTTCACAGTTATATCTCTATTCCTTCATGCTCATTTCCCTTCGACTCATTCTCAGGGATAAACTGGTCACCAGTCGTAGTGTGTCCCAAACTTCTCAAAAGTCGCTTGTACGAAAGCGTCAGCTCTATTAATGCTTACGTTACACAGCAGCAGAATTTTAATTGCATGATTGTATTGTCTTCTTATAATGTAGTCACCTCTTACTAATTAGCTATTGGCCTTAAAGGTGTTTTTTGTCATGCTCATTATTAACCCTCATCTCTCTCCATGTTTAGGCTCTCCAGAATTCACAACTGGTGGGTATACTCCTCTTTGCCGTTCTTTGGGGGTCGGCTGCGCCCCTGCCTTCATCGCCAGGCAGGAAATGCAGAGTCCAGACCCCCAGATTGCAAGCTACGGATGGGGCCTACGCCAAAGAACTTTTATCTTTATATTGTTTGCCGAGCTGTAAATAAATGGTTAATTGTTCAGTATTATTCTCCCGAGTCTTTCTGGTAGAAATGGAAGCTTTAGCATAAGTTCTGCCAGGAAGACTCAATTGTTACGTCACTCATTACCTTCTCATCTATCCAATCGCGTTCTAACACTTGCAGTATACAAGATGGGTACTTACACATGTCTGAGTTCACAGATGCTGACGCTTTCATTCTCCTCCACCCTCCCCATCACCAAGATGATCCCTTCCTTCCTACACACCACCACCAGGATGGTCCCTTCCCATACCTCACTGGGGGTCGGCTGCGCCCCTGCCTTCATCGCCAGGCAGGAAATGCAGAGTCCGGACCCCCGGATTGCGAGCTACGGATGGGGCCTACGCCAAAGAACTTTTATCTTTATATTGTTTGCCGAGCTGTAAATAAATGGTTAATTGTTCAGTATTATTCTCCCGAGTCTTTCTGGTAGAACTAGGTTGCGAGTACCAGTGGCCGAAATGGGCTTCCTCAGAAGGGTGGCGGGCTTCTCCCTTAGAGATAGGGTGAGGAGCTCAGTCATCCGTGAGGAACTCGGAGTAGAGCCGCTGCTCCTTTGCGTGGAAAGGAGTCAGTTGAGGTGGTTTGGGCATCTGGTAAGGATGCCCCCTGGGCGCCTCCCTAGGGAGGTGTTTCAGGCACGTCCAGCTGGGAGGCGGCCTCGGGGAAGACCCAGGACTAGGTGGAGAGATTACATCTCCACACTGGCCTGGGAACGCCTCAAGGTCCCCCAGTCAGAGCTGGTTAATGTGGCTCGGGATAGGGAAGTTTGGGGCTCCCTACTGGAGCTGCTTCCCCCGCGACCCGACTTCGGATAAGCGGTTGAAGATGGATGGATGGATGGATGGATGGATGGACATAATATAAATACTATATAAATGTATTTACTCTATAAATAAGTGGTTTAACTTAAAAGAGAACTGCATGTAGAGCTGAATTGAATTCAAATGATACATTAGGAAATAAAGATAAAAAAACAAGTAAAAAATATACATTAATTATCATTTCACAATATAAAATGTCTATAAGGCTATAACAAAAAAAATATACACCAATTTTCATTTATAATTTACATTTTCATAATCAATATAATGTAATAAAGTGTCATTTTGTATTGATAATCAATGTCAAAGTCTCTTTTAGGAGCTCCATTTTCCATTTTGTTTGTGGATATGGTTAGTTACTGGACTTTTGCGTTGTCATTATCACATTCATGCGCGCACACATTCCACGAACGAAAATTCAGGTAACTTTGGAGAAGGCGCCATTCCCTGAAGAAAGCTTTTATTATATGGTGAACAGATTGTAAATCATTAGTGATTGTTTTAGTATCAGAATAATTTAGTTTTGCTTGAAAGGCGAATAAAAAACAGAAAATAGGTAATAGTAAAATCAATGGAAGTTTTCGCATCGGGAACGGTCTTTCACTAGTAGTGATACTTCAATATGCTCATTGAGCCTCAGTGTTAATTCAATTCAAAGACCACAAATTAGCTCCAAAATCAGCCTGTAATCTTGGTTTTTCTGCTGGATTCAGTGCTTAAATCACACGATTAAGTTAATTTAAATTCAAATGACTTCAAATGAATATTGAACGCATTCAATGTGGATGGATAAACAAAAGTGTTGTAAATGAACAACATTTATATATTGTAGCAATTCTGACTGTAGTCAACTGTAGTAGCACATTGAAATGTTGACTGAGCAGATTTCTTATCGTGACGATAGGTGTCAACTGTGGCGTAAAAATCTGCATCACTGCGAAACACCCTTTTGGTTCTTGGCACTTTTATTTTTTAAATATTTGCATTATGATGTAAATCACATAAAGCAAGAAAGTCGGTTTGGAAAAATATCGGTGTGAAATATGTTGATAGAATTTTCCTTTCTATTCCTTTAAGCCTGTGCCTGGTTTTTGAGTACTTTTTTTAGTTTTTGAGGTTTTTGGAGTTGACTCCAATTGCAAAACATAGCTCACTAAAACATGCATTGTGTTTAAAATCCACCTTTGCAGACAATGCAACCAAAAACAGAGCTTCATTCTACAGTTTTGCGTTTAGTAATTACAGGCATGTGTCATTTTCTGTTTTTCTACATCTAGCTCCATCATATTAATCATGTGATCTACATAATCATACAATACACATAATAAAATCAAGAACCTATTGGCAGACTAGTACTGCACCTCTCTCCATCAATTACCTTCTCATCTAGACTATTTATATTCTATAGAATCAGTTGTGCTTTCTGCTGGCTCTACATCCCTCTCTGCTCTGTCATGTTTCCCGTTGCGTTCTGGCGTTTGGCTCATTGGCAACATCCTCACCCTCCGTCTGTTCATTCTGCTGACGAAAGCACTCTCCCCTTTAAAGATTTCTCCTCTTTTTATCTCGTCCTTTCCCTTGTCTATTCATGTCACACTCACTCTCTCTTCTGCTTTAGCTCTTGGCTAAATAATATTTAAAATGCCCTTTATTTGTTTAACCTTTTGCACATATGATCAAACTAGGGTGATCAGACTATGCTGGTCTCAGACGTGTATGTTCAAACCGGTGTGATCTACATTCATGATGCTCTTTAGCATCAAAAGAGGGACTGAAGTGGTCGGTTTCATAATGGACCAGCTGCTCAAATAGTCTTTTCAATATCACACTATCTTTATTTTTATATGTTACAAACATTCAAACAATCATTAAATAAATGTTTAAAGCTTTTACCATCTGAGCGCACTGTTTTGATGCAGTGCTGTGGCCATGTTCCCTTTACAAAAAGCTTCACTTTTGATGCTGCGCTGAGAAATGCACTTTGGGAACATCTTATAGTTGTGACCAGCTGTGAATATGTGTGCAACACGTCAATGAACATTGACCGGAATTTATAGCCTCTGCCAGTGTAATCATTGGATGCACCTGGGGCAGGGCTATAAATAGATGCGTCACCGGAGCATCGTCAGATCTTTTGTCTTCAGATCACTCCCTGTGTGCTTTCACGAGCCTGTCAGAACTTTCTTTCCTCTGTTAGGAGTTAGAATTGGTTAGGCAGTGCGCAGAAGACCTTTTCTCTCTTCTCATTCTTGATTTCAAAAAAAGAAAAAAAGGTGGGAAAAAGAAAAAAAAAGAAAAAAAAAGAAAATATGACAGAAAGTCAAGGCAAACGATGTGTGTTCCCCTGTCTCCGCTCTATGGCCGAGAGGGAGACGCATCAGTTTTGCTTAGTTTGTTTGGTGGAAGAGCATGCTGCTATCACATTGGGCGGGGCGGGTGCGAGCATTGTGATCTGCTTTCGGGCAAAATGCTTCGCGCTCGCCTCGCTTACTTCTGGGAGTCAGCAACCACACTTCATTCGTGGGGATCTCGCATGGATCTGGCTGAGGAGCAAGAGACGGGTTCGTACCTTTTGCTCGCTCTCTCCCCAGACCCAGCTGGTCCTTCCTGTGATCTCGAAGCGCGCTCCGGCGCCTCTTCGGTTCATGAGGGGGACCTTGAATCTCTACCCACCTCCGTGCATTCCGTCCATGATAATAAATCAGCGGAGGAATTACTCGACGTGGTTACTTGTGCGGTGGCCAGGCTTCAGTTAGACTGACCACACCAACAAGAGACCCTCAAACGCTCCAAGTTGGAGGATAGATTTCTGTCTGGTGGCCGGGGAAAGGGAACGCCTCATGAGTCCCTTCCCTTCTTTAATGGCCTCCATGACGAGCTCTCTCGCTCATGGAGGAAGCCTTATACTTCCCATGTCCATGTACCCTCAACGTCGATTTATTCGACTATCGTGGGTGCTGAGACACGGGGGTATTCGATGATGGCGCCGGTCAAAGAGACACTTGTGGGTTATCTCTCGCCGGTTCGGCATCGTCACTTAAAAAATCATCTCTCCCCACAAAGCCTTGCAGAACTACCTCCATCTTAGTGGGGAGGGCTTATCAAGCAGCAGGTCAGGCTGGTGCTGCTCAGCACACGATGGCAGTGTTACAGGCGTACCAGGCTGACCTGCTGAAGGACCTGAGTGCGGGTACCATGCTCAACGAAGCAGCTTTTTCTGAGCTTGGTCAGCACAGAAAGACACCTTTGGCTCAACCTATCCGGGCATCAAGGACAAGGATAAAGTTTTCCTCCTTGATGCCCCGGTTTCGCCTACTGGCCTTTTCGGGGACACTATGAACAGAGCCACAAGGAAGCATTTGGGCAGTTTTTTCCTCGCCACACTAAGGGGGCGTGGCCGTCGGCCACCCAGACCTGCCCCGGTCCTGCTAGAAGGGATGCTCAGAAGCAAAGCGTGGCGAGTCGTGCTCCCCCTCGTAAAGACTGGGGACTAGTCATTTAGTAATAGAGTAATTTCTAAGATAAAAAAACCCTGACGCTCTTGCGCCCAGCCCTGTGGGGGTAGCTCCCCATGGGAAGAGGCGCTTGTACCATCCACTTCGCCCTTCCCGGTACCCCCACGAATCCGGGGTATCCGCATTCTGAATTACGTAGACGACTGGCTGATACTAGCCCAGTTCCAAGAACTGGCATTTCAGCACAGGGATGTCTTAGCTCATCTGGTTTCTCTGGGTCTGAGACTCATCTTCAAAAGAGTCTCTCTCCCTCCCAGGGAATTACATATCTGGGAGTCTAACAAGGAATTTAGCAAGGAGGAGGCGAAAACCGGCTTGATGATATAAATAATAGTTTAATAATAATCTTAAAACAAAATACACAAACACACACACACATGACGGACATGTCCGTAAACGATCTCCACCCTGCCACAATCCTCCCCCGTTCTTTCAGGCTGGGGAGCCCCCGGCCTGATGCACCCCCCCCCCCTTTCCCTGGGGAGGGGTGTGCCTTCCACGCCGTCTGCCGTCTGCCGGCAGGTCATCCCCATCTATCTGGACGAGGGAGGGGACAAGGGGAGGGAAACATAAATAATTAAAATGTGGGGGTGGGTAATTCCTGTAACAGTGTAGTACCCCCCCAAAAAACACTACAATTTAAAAGATTTTTGTCCAGACAGTAAATACTGATGGGGGAGTGGAAACTGTCCCCTCTACTTCTCTCTGAGACACCCAGCCCCCCTTGGTCTGGACACAATGGCGCATACATGGTCCAGAATGTGTCTGTATGCATTTCCCCCGGTTTCTCTGCTCCCGGGAGTCTTGGCCAGAGTTCGCCAGCAAGGGTCTTGCCTCTTACTGATAGCGTCACGCTGGACGAACAGGGTATGGTTAACGGAGATAATGTCACTCTTCGACGGCTAAACTTGGGCGATTCTGAACAGGAGGGAACTTCTGTCTCAGGCATAGGGGACAATATTTCATCCCCGGCCCAAGCTGTGGAACCTTCATGTTTGGCCACTGAGGGGTACCAACTGAGGGATACAGGGCTTTCACCTGAGGTTATTGAGACCATTTTAAGTGCTAGGCCTCCCTCCACTTGGAACAAATCTGGTTGAGATTTTACAGGGCAGAAGAGGACCTCTTCGCCTCTATGAACAGCGCAATGTCTCCTCTACTTCTCCCTGAGTCACCCAGCCCCCCGGAGCTGGATGCGGTGGTGCATACATGGCCCAGAATGTGCCAATATGCGTTTCCCTCTACTAGAAGTTATGCCAATAAATGGGTTGTCTTTAAAAGTTGGTGCAGTACACATATTGCAGATCCAGTTAACTGCCAGATTGCTTCAGTTCTGGACTTTCTGTAGGAAGAACTGTCAGCAGGCACATGCCCCGCAACTCTCAGAGGCTACGTGGCTGCCATTTCAGCTCGCCATGCCTTGATGGACAGGGTGCCGTTGGGGAGACATCCCCTACACGCTCACTTCATTCGTGGAGCTAGGCGACCTAGGTCTTCTGCTAGGACCAGGACCCATTCATGGGACTTAGCAATAGTCCTTGAGGGTCTGGTTGAGACCCCCTTTGAACCTCTAGAGTCAGCGTCTGACAGACTTCTGACTCTCAAGATGTTTTTTCTTATGGCGATTACCTCTCTAAAGAGAATTGGGGACCTACAGGCTCTGTCTGTCTTGCCAGCCTGTTTAGAGTTTGCCCCAGGAATGACCAAATCAATTTTGCACCCTCATCCTGACTACCTGTCACACTCGAAGCCTTCTGCTCCCCGCCGTTACAATGCCGGAGCAGGAAAGACTTCACAGACTTTGTCCAGTCAGTGCCCTTCAGACTTATGTCCACCGCACTAGCCAGTGGCGTAAGTCAGGGCAACTATTCATTTGCCATTTGGGCCGCAACAGGGGGGCGGCCGCCACTTATGTCGCATTGGGTGAGGGACGCTATTGCCCTGGCCTACGAGGCGCACGGTCAAGATTCGCCAGTAGGCATCAGGGCTCACTCTACCAGAGGGGTCGCCTCCTCTGAAGCCTTGGCCAGAGGGGTCCCTCTGCAGCATGTTTGTGATGCGGCAGGCTGGTCCTCTCCGCACACATACATTAGATTCTCTAGTTTAGATGTTCATGCCACTCCGGGCACTTATGTCCTTGAGTCGACATCTCAAGCTCATGTGAGCACACTACACAACCGTAGGGGGTCCGGACAGCCACAGTGCGGCGGCGTGGGTATTCTCGTTCCCAAAGCACTTTTCTCAGCGCAGCATCATAAGTGAAGCTTTTGTAAAGGGAACATCTCGGGTTACTTAAGTGTAACCCTTGTTCCCTGAAAAAAGTGGAACGAGATGCTGCACTTCACTGCCGCACTGGGATGCCCCAGGACTGCTCTTCAGACAAAATACCTGACGATGCTCCGGTGACGCATCTATTTATAGCCCTGCCCCAGGTGCATCCAGTTGCACACATATTCACAGCTGGTCACAACTATAAGATGTTCCCAAAGCGCTTTTCTCAGCGCAGCATCTCGTTCCACTTTTTTCAGGGAACAAGACGTTTTCTCATGTCAAACAATGCATATACAAACTAGTCAGTCCACTCGAGCCTTCTCCCATCCCATGCAGCATTGCATGTAACCAATATGGTGGCATACATTAACGGCAAGCGCATTCACGATCACATCTTATTTATCATAATCTGTCATTATAATCAGCTAAAAAACACATTATATGTTTGATAATACCAATAATTGTTTTGTCTTTATATTCTTAGTTAACTTGTTCATCTTTTGTTTTTTCATTAAAAGCTGCAGTTAGATCCTCATTCCTCGTCTGCCTCGTTACAGAAAACATAAACACAGGATACCAAGAACAGGGCTTGGAAACAGACATGAATACATTTAACTGACCAAGACTGAACAGAAATCAGGGCATGATATACACAAAAACTAATGAGAAGATTAAACACAGGTGAGGAACAATGGGGAACAGCTGGAAGTGATCAGAGCAGGGGATGATGGGAAGTGTAGTCCAAGGGGAACAGATGACAGAGGCAAAACACAGGGGAGACAACAGTGAATCGTGGTGGTCTGTGCTTATATAGCACTTTTTTAACCTTAGAGGTTACCAAAGTGCTTTACACTGTGTCCCAATCACCCATTCACACACACATTCACACTCACACTCATACACCAATATGGCAGAGCTGCCATGCAAAGTGCAATCCTGCCATTGGGAGCAACTTGGGGTTCAGTGTCTTGCTCTGCGATTGGCAGTCGACCCGCTTTACCACCTGAGCCACAGCTGCCCCTATAAGTACACAGCCGCCCTATAAGTATATTTAATGACTGACTTAGAATCTGTTATGATCTTGTTTATTGAAGCTGTTCAATTTTGTGGCCTACGTTATATTGGAGTCCATGCAGTTATAATTAGCGTAGAAACAACAACATTTAAATAGCAAGTCTACTTAAATTAAATCTATTTTCATCTAGTTACATGTACTTAAATAGGTAAATAATTTCATAATGATTTATTCATAAAGTTATTTCTTTATGATCGCCAAGATAACTTGATAACTAAGATAACACAAGTTTTGGCACCTTCACTCAATTGAACTGAGCAGGGGCAGACTGGACATAGGGAGAACCATGACTTGACATGACAAAACGGTGCCGAATAGGCAGCAATAAGCTGAAACAGGCCACCGCATTATGCAGAGCGGATAGCGACTGGCTGAAAAGGGCTGCAAAATGGTGCCGTGATATGCCAAAGGAGCCACGATGTGCAGAAAAGGACAGTGACAACCCCCCCCCCCCCCCCTTCTCTTCCCAGTTCACCTCTGCAACTGAGGGAATAGGTTTAAATTGAGTAATGTCAACTCATTAGGGTTTTCAGTGCATCATTTTTGCTAATCACATACCACAATGCATGAACACATGATGTAGACCTTAAGTTTTACTGAACTAAACAAGAAGCTTCCTGAGAAATATTTTCATCTTTCTGAACAGTTCATGCAAGCTTCATTGGCTACAGAGTGAGTCGAGAAGTCTTATGACAAACCAGCAGACAGCACTGCCTTTGTTGTCAAGGTTTGCTTGAAAGCCCTTGAAGTGTGTGCTGTTCCATATTTAGACTACAGTTAAAAGAGAATGACTATTCCAGATGGGTAAAGTGGAATGTTGTACAAAGTAATAGTCTTGTAGACAATATTTAAACAAAAAGATTAATATAATTATAAAGTAAAGATCCAATCAAAAGAAAACTGTGAAAAAAGCACTTTTTATTAACTACATCCATTTTAATTCAACTCATTTCAATTTTAAAGGAGAAAACACTGACGCTACTGAAGTTGACATGAAAGTAAAAATAACCCTGTTTTCTTTTATTCCTCTTTCCTGGTGTTAGTGTGCACAATTCAACACTGCACATTATTCCAAAGGAAAAAAAAAGTCTTTATCATAATCATTCATCACAATTTTAACATAACTTTCTCCACCTCTGAAATTACTTTTCTGATAATGTCACCTAGGCCACACAGGTTATTGTTTAAAATTAATAACTTTTTCCTCACAGCCACCATATTCCACATTTGTGACCATCAGTGGGGGGAAGCAATGCCGATGAATGGAAAAATACCCGTGAAACACTAACAATAAAAACATAAATTTTTTTGATTCATGCTAAGTCCCAGAAAAAGTGTGTACAGCTCTAAAGTCAGTACAAATATTGCCAAATTTGACTTTCGCGGACATTTAAAAATATTTGATCCAAGATTTATCTCTGTAAGCCAGCGAGTTTGATGTGTGACCAACAAGTGCACATGCCTACCGGTACATTATTGTAAACATCTCTCATTCAGAAGTTACATTTTTGTTTGATTTGGTCAAAATATTACAAAACATCTGTGGTGATCCCATCTGTATGAATGTAAAAGCTGCTTTTAACTCATGAAGAATACACAGAAAGCATATATGATTATATGATTAATATTTTAACATTATAATCTGGTGGCGTGAATAGAAAGTCTGTGCTTCATCATCATATACTTTTTTGTTTATTGACTAACATTAGTATTTACATATTAAAAATATAAGACTGTATATTGACATTATAATGCTTTTTTTATTTATTTCAATGTGTTACAATTATCACATAATTTTATGCAATCTGGAAGCTATGAATTTAACATGGTCTTACGTGCATTTCCAGTGTAATTGTATCTGACTATATTTTGTACAGATTAGTGTACAGATAACTGATAAAAGATAACATCCTGGCTCAGGTACGTCATCAGCAGTATAACCTTTTCAAGATTTAGCGATAGAAAAATAATTCTGCTGGCTTTTTTCGTATCCCACAGTGCAGCACAATGAAGGTATATGGAATTTCGTCACAAACATGGTGGTGTTGTCACAATGACGTCACAACAAACAGGTCAATAGCACCTTTTTGCAATGAAACCCTCACTTTTCAAACTGCAGTCAAATCATGATGGGTAAAATCAAGTTCCTTCCTGTATTTCTTTTAGTGTTGTATATTATTTCACTTGGGTATACGTTGCATAATGGATATAAAATGTGTGGTGAATGCCATTTCGAATAAACCTTAAATATAGTGGTGGTAGAAAAACAGAAGCTCTAAGTAGATTTATGAAAATGTGTGTAATTTTTTGAGATAAGATAGTCTCATGCAACATCTCATGCAACAAGTTTATTTTTGTAACTGTACATGTATAATAACTGGACAATTAATTACTCTCCAATTATGTCACATCAGGACAAACATGTTTAATCATATTCATAACTCATGAGACAAATTAGCATTCAAGGTGAAGCAGAATAACTTCAAATACAGAAATAAAGATACCGATTTACAAAAAGGTTGAATTTTTTAACATTAGTTAACAACATTAGTAAATATGAACTAACAATGAACAATACTTTTACAGCATTTATTAATCTAGGTAAATGTTAATTTAAACATAGTAATGCATTTTAAAAATCGTTGTATTTGTAAACATTTTTTAATAGGGTCACCTGGCAGGGTTTCACTCTTTGCCCATTATTGTTCTGTCTTGCCCTGGGACCATTAGCAGCCGCCATAAGAAGGAAGGATGATTTTCCAGGGGTGGTGGTGGGGGGTGTGGCCCGTAAGCTTTTGCTTTAGACAGATCGTCTCCAACCGTACAAGATCTATGCATTGCCTCCACAGAATTATTCATTAATTTCTCTAAGTTCTAGGTATACAGAGTTAATTGGTCTAAATCTGAAGCTTTGGCTCTGACAGCATACTGCCCAGTAACGGCTTTGAGAGAGCCCCTACCTGGTTTTGTATTGAACAGGAAGTCCTTGCCCCTATTTCGCCATTGCAAAGCTTTTAGCTCGCACTCGGTATGGACAAAAGTGTCCAGAGTGTTTAATTCTGACATTTATTTAAATGCTTCCTCGAGCACATGGCTGAACCCAGAATTATGTATTAATAAGTCCCCTTTCTGCTGGTCAGAGTGGATTGTGAGGGAGGTTAATACACTCGGTGATCAGTATAACAGTGTTAAGATCCTTTGAAAATTTGGTTCAACATTTTGGGATTCCCAGATCAAAAAGTATTTACAGCTGTGCCACCTGGTCTGTATTATTTTTCGGAGTAGCATACACCCCCCCTAAAGTGGCAGATACTCTGCTGATTACTGCTTTTGGAAAAGGTCATGAGGCATCAGTGTATTAATCCCTGCTAATTCAGAGTCTGGGGGATGGAATTTTAACTTCTGTCAAGAGATTATGGGATAATGATTTAAACTTGGTATTGGAGGAGGGAGTGTGGGCTAGGATTCTAAAAAATCCTATTGGACCCCCACTAGATTGGATACGTTTGGTCTTAAACACTCACCCACCTGCTGGCAATGCCAATCATAAGATAGGGACACAACCCATTTTATTTGGTGGTGTGTTAAGATCAAAGAATTTGGTTGAAGGTTCAGAGTTTTGTGTGTTACTCGAATTTCATTTTGCCACAGACTCTGTATTTTAGTCAATGGTGTGGTCATTGATGTAGGGTATAAATGCATGAAGAATTGGGTCCTGGCTGTTTTTTTGGGCAAACAGGACATCCTTCTCTCTGTCTCTCTCTTCTAGTCTTGATTAGATTAAATCTACATGAGGAGATTTGTAAAGAGATAGCAGTTACTATGGCAACCCTACATCACGTCATACCTTTTTATTCTCTCAATATCTGATGTATTCTGTATGCAATTTTGTGAAGAGAACTTTTTTGGAACCATTTTTCTACAAGGTTTCAGTTGAGTTAAACTTGAACTCAGGCTATGTCTAAATTTCTAAACTTTCTGTGGAACTTCAAAATCACCCATTTACAAAACATTTTTACCATTGCCTTTTACACACCGTGATGGCAATTTCAATCCACTAAAATGAAAAATGCAAGTTTAATTGCTGCTTTCATTTTTTTTATGTTAAATCAGTGTGGTGCCAAAGGTTCATTGCACTTTTTCAACAACTGGATTTCTTTACTGATGAAGAAAATCCGATTTAAAACGCTAAAAGTCATAGGGTGGTGGCGTAGTGGCTAGAGCACAGGGCTGCTAATCAGAAGGTCGCTGGTTCGAACCTCACGGCCACCACCGTTGTGCCCTTGAGCAAGACACTTAACTCCAGGTTGCTCCAGGGGGATTGTCCCTGTAATAAGTAAGTCGCTTTGGTCTGCCAAATGCGTAAATGTAAAATTAAGTAGAAAGTATCAAATTGTGAAAAGTTAAATGGATGGAATTTGTTTAAACAATTATGAAATATTTCGGGCAATAGGAAGTGGAGTAATTCCACAAATTCACTGTGATAAATCTTTTGGTATCGTGTAAAGTAATATCTAAACAAAATTAACCGGATTTTAACCAGTTACTACCCCTGCAAAAAATCTAAACTAGCTGCAAATTTGCCGCTCATTATTTTGAAATGCATATGAGCATTTGATTCACTGCTAAAGTTTTCCAGAAGTTTGTAGCTCTTCGCCGGTAGTGGTGAACCTCCGGCAAACCTTTGGCAACAATGGACACTTTGCCTCAAGTTTGGTGCAAAGCTCATTCGCATGTGAATATTATTAGTGGCAAATTTGCGGCAAATCTGCCATGACCTCTCAATTAATGTAAACGTAGCATTTAAAAAGAATGTTTTCACTCCGGAACAATTAAAAGGGATTTTGTTCACGTTTTTGGTTATGTTCTGCTAAATATTTCGTTCATTTTCATTTTTCGTTTCTTGAACCGTTTAGTCACTATTATGAAGTATCATATCTTCACCATCTGTAAAATGGTGGTTCTTGGTGCAATTCTCTACTTTTTCTCAGGAGAACCTTTGGTGTTTGGTTTCAGCTCTACTACAGTCATAAAATGGGAGTAAGTACAACATCCACCAGGATTTATAAAAGAGATGAAGGAATAGAACAGAACAGTGCAATCTGTGCATGAGTCAGCGAGAACAGCCAAAGTGACATATATATAGACAACCGGACTCATTCAGGCAGAGCTTCTCTTTCCTGCCTCTTTGACCCCATTCCATCTCAAAAGCAGCTGGACTGGCTATGAATTTCAGTCCCATTATCAGGTTTCATAATATTTAAATTGACGTAGGCCAAGTACACACTAGAAGAATTGTTGTTGCCCTGCGCACATTTTAAAACATTTTATATATACACACACACACACATATGTCTGCAAACATTTGAATGTATTTAATTAGAAAATATTTTTTTTTATATAAATCAAGGCTTCATAAAGTTATATGTTCATTAATGTACTCAAGTTATCATGCCTCGTATAAATGCATTGTCATTCAAATAATGACATCAGCATTGGATCTCATCCCCTTAATAAAAGTTCTTAAATGTAAGTGTTTAAACACTTTTTAATTGCAGTGTGGTGCTGAATTGTACTTGAGATGTTCTTCACACTGAAGGTGTCAGCACTGAAACTGTTGATTGTGAGAAAATACAAAAGATGTTGAGAGGTGTAAACTCTGTCAAATGTGCCATAAAATTGTAAAGAAATATTCCAGACTAAAAACAGCAATAGCTCTTTCAACACCACCTTTGGCATGCTGTTGATTGCCACAGCAACTAATTTCGACTCACCCCTAAATTTATAAAAATGTACATTTAAAAAAAAAAAAATATTAAAAAAGTGAGAGTGCAGAGTGTTCCAGAGTGCGATTTGTGTTGTGCTGAAAAGCATTATTTGAGTGTGACCACTGAAATGTGGTATATATATATATATATATATATATATATATATATATATATATATATATATATATATATATAGACTGTGAACCTGTGGGATATAAAGCCCTTTGAGTTGGATCTCGCTGTCTCCCGCCATGTTTCCATGGATCCCTCACCTCTGGAGCATGTGGTCAAGACCCTCGCCCTCCTCAGGCCCTCCCCGAGCTGCGCACTGAGCAGGAACAGTGATTCATTGCACTCCTCCAGGCCCAAGGGGAGCTGTCATCTGGTGGTACTGGAGCAGTTAATCACTCGACCTCCGAGAGGGACGGCAGAGTGGGTCCAGTGCCACCGTCCGGCATCACTCCAAACGGCCATTCAGCTGACACTTGACTTGACTTGTGAGGACCACATGGTGGCTATTTCGGGAGCTGACGAGCATCAGACCACTCTCTCTCTCGCTCTCTCAATCCTTTATCGCCCCCCTTCACCTTCTTTCAGTCCTGTTCCTCCTCTACGAAAAATACCTGCCATACCTGCTCCTCGACTTCAGGGCTTGCACTACTCGCCTGTTTCCCCAGCACCTCTCCACTCTCACACCCAGGGAGGGTGTGGAGTGCAGATGTGGCCAGGGCAATACATTTCAATATCCATACTGTGAGACGCCTAAGATAGCACTACAGGGAGACAGGAAGGACAGCTGATCATCCTCACAGTGGCAGACCATATGTAACAACACCTGCACAGGATCGGTACATCCAAATGGCAGGATGGCAACAATAACTGCCTGTGTTACACCAGGAACGCACAGTCCCTCCATCAGTGTTCAGACGGTCCTCAATAGGCTGAGAGAGGCTGGACTTAGGGCTTGTAGGCCTGTTGTAAGGTAGGTCCTTACCAAACGTCATTAGCAACAATGCCGCCTATGGGCACAAATCCAACTTCACTGGACCAGACAGGACTGGCAATAAAAGCTCTTCACTGACGAGTCACAATTTTGTCTCACCAGGGGTGATTGTCGGACTTGCGTGTATCGTCGAAGAAATGAGTGTTACACTGAGGCCTGTACTCTGGAGTACGATCGATTTGGAGGTGGAGGGTCCATCATGGTCTGGGGCGGTGTGTCACTGCATCATCGGACTGAGCTTGTTGTCATTGCAGGCAATCTCAACGCTGATGTGTTACAGGGAAGACATCTTCCTCCCTCATGTGGTACCCTTCCTGCAGGCTCATCCTGACATGACCCTCCAGCATGACAATGCCACCAGCCATACTGCTCGTTCTGTGTGATTTCCTGCAAGACAGGAATGTCAGTGTTCTGCCATGGTCAGCGAAGAGCCTGGATCTCAATCCCATTGAGCACATCTGGGACCTGTTGGATCAGAGGCTAGGGCCATTCCCCCAGAAATGTCCAGGAACTTGCAAGCGCATTGGTGGAAGTGTGGGGTAACATCTCACAGCAAGAACTGGCAAATCTGGTGCAGTCCATGAGGAGGAGATGCACTGAAGAACTTAATGCATCTGGTGGCCACTTTTTATTATGACCCACCCACCCCTTTGTTCAGGGACACATTATTCCATTTCTGTTAGCCACATGTCTGTGAAACTTGTTCAGTTAATGTTTAAGTTGTTGAATCTTTTTATGTTCATACAATTATTAATTAGTAAAGTTTGCTGAAAATAAAAGCAATTGAAAGTGAGACGTTCCTTTTTTTCTGAGTTTATATAGACTGAAACTACCATGAAAATCAAACATGATTTTTTAAAAATGAAGTTGAAATAATGCAGATGGTTTGCTTGAATGTAAGCATATACATCGGTGAACAACCTCGTAGCTCACGCTAAGTCTTTAAAGGTTTCTAAGTTATCAAAATTTTTTTTATTTAAAATCAATTTGTCTATGGGATTAATTAATGGGTTTCTTACTTACAGGACTAGACTGTTGCACAACTGGGATTTCAACCTGGCTAGTCTCTTCTGTTGGCCAGCGAATTATTTAGCATTAAACGACTTTGCAAGATGCTAGCTAACAAATTAGAAATTAAAATGATACCAAGTTTTCTTAATTCTATATAAAGCACTAAAAACAGATAAAAATAACTTTCATGTGAAATTTTGCTTTTGTTACTCTTGAATTAACTTTTGCTGTAATCTTCCAAGGCTTGTTGAATTTTGGCATGATTGCTCTTTAAACAGTATTGATATGGCAACAGTTAAACTAATTAAGTTTCGGCATACCAGTTTCTGTGGAAACTCTTAAACAAACTAGCCCCTCATTAGCTTGTGTCCCGCTCTCCCCTACTTTTTAATCCTTTTTGGATCTTTACTGGTCACTGTCTACTTAAATTGTATGAAAATATCAGCTTGGATGTTCTTCTAAAGATCTTCTTTTGTGTGTTACATGGAGGAAAGTCATACAGAATGACATAAGGATCAGTAGATGATGACCGAATTTTCATTTTGGGATGAACTATCCATTAAAGATGCACATTTATAAAGTTAAACACAGACCAAAGCCTTGTAGATGTTCCCGAGGGAAATTCGTTCTACATTTACTTCCATTTACAGCCTCTTCACTGTTATTGACTCAGATGTCAGGATCGGTAATGCTGAAAAGTATTCCCATAGCTCAATTTAAATGTAAGCTCCGGTCTGCAATCAAATGGAAATGTATCTTGCAGTGACAGCACTAAAGTAGTGTGTAAAGTGTGAACAATGCAGTCAATCAAATATTTACATAAAACCCTTTTCCAGTTGACTAGTTTTTGATCTTTTAGATAAGTGTCTTGTATTATTTGGCTAATTTTCACAATATGAGAGGAAAGAAGGAATGGTAATTTGAAAGCTATTTTAAGAGGCAGTTCTTACCAATAATGGTTGCATAATATTTGCTTGTGTGTAGGAGGGTCAGTCTGTGATCTTACACCTGAAAATACATTTGAAGGTGAATGTTACCTCAAGGTTTTTAAATAGCACGTTGAGTGTTTTTGTTTTGGTTGATGATTTTAGTAGACTAATTTCACATTTCAAGTTAACATTTTAGGGAGGAAACCATATATTTAATTTGAACACTACCTCATCACATTTATGAAAACAGCATGCAAACCTTGTTGAATTTTGTTCAACTGTGTTTATTTCCAAAAGGCACTCACTAAATTGAATGTAATGGTTGCACAAGATATAATGCGTACAGCAATTTACAACCATGTGCAGCCTGAAGTAGAGCTCAAACAAGGACATTTCAAACTCACAATAAGGATGTTTTGGTACAATCAATACCATAGCATGATAACATATTAGCACAATAGCATGCTTTTAGTGATCCATATCTCTTAATTGTTTTGAGTGCATTAAAAGATTTAAATATTTTTATGCTTTTTTTGTTCCATCACAAAATTGAGCCAGTCGCTGCATTCACTCTAGGCTATTGCAAACATAATGAGTCAGTTACTGTATTCACTCTAGACTATTCCAAACATAAAGAGAGTCATTAACAATAGTTTTACAACAAGTGCTTTTGCTGTAGCTGTATATGTTTCTATGTGTGCATTTAAGTGTTGGTGGGAATGAGGTAATGATACGTCTCTCTGGATCAGGGAGATTTTGTTTTATACAGTCAGCAAGACAACAAACAAAGATAAAGCAGCATTTGGTTTCAACACAAACACACACACAAGTATGTTGAATACTCTGAGGCGAGTAGCACAAAAGAACCATTATTTAGTAGTGTGTCAAAAGTCTAGTCCAGAAATATTGTGGAAAAGAAGAAGATGATAATCGTAAACCAAAGAAAGAAACTTGTAAAAAGTGCAAAATGTAAAAAAACATTGGGAGAACTGTCAATGTACAGTTGGAATTGTTTAAAAAATGTATACTGTTTTTCCTTGTCAAACTTTCGTTATCCCAAATTAGAAGTATGTTGTACATGTCTGCAAAGGTTGTCATTCATCCATGTAATTGTAGAGAGTCTAGCTGAAATAATTTAACCCCATAAACTTACTTAAAGTTACTTAAAATGCTACACTGGTCATGACGTCATTGTGACATAACATTGTGGAGAGGTTGCAATGGTGTGGAATCATCACCATCAGCCAAAAAGGGACGCCATCAAGGGATGACAACTATGAATTTAAGAGACAACCTTGCAGACAACTAATGAAGTTAAGAGAATGAGCTCTATTTTTACACCTACGTTAGGCGCAGCGCTATGTGCTATGAACGAATGCCTTATCCAATTTTCATAGGAGTGTCTGGGCAATGTGCAATTAGACATGGTTGGGAAGTTTGCGCTATCTGTGGCTGTAAATGCAAACAGTAGGGGGCATTCACAAACATATATGAAATTTCCATGTAAATAAAGTGGCACAAATCCTAATTTGCTATTTTTGTGAGAAATAAGCCATTCTGCTTAAGAGGTTCCATGCATATAAAGAGTGTGTAATAGAGGTATACCTGATATCCACGAAGGATGTAGTTACTATGTTTCTGATTTAAGCTGGCCAATCAGTCAGTTTTGTGAAAATCTAATATACTCTATATGTCTACACATCTCTCCTTTCTTCAAGTTCATTGCTGAAAACTGCAGTTGCAGTGGGCATTTTAATCTTAATTTTAAACAATTTTGATATAAGTAATCTTTTCATTTCAGTCTGAATCCTCATCTTTCCGGTCATTAAAACGTTGAACTTGGCTACATTATGTATTATGCTCTACTAGACAATAGGTAGTGGATCCTGGATCCTCTCGATTTGTTAGGGCACCCAGCTGCAAGATCAAAAATTGGCACGTGTTACCAATGACTTATGTATGGGCTGTCTTCATTTCTCGCTTTAACTTTCATCAACCATTTACACCTATACTTGGTGCATGCTTGAATGAAAATACCAAAACTTCATGACCATGCCCACTGACTTATAATATTATATATATTGCGTATAATGTATCATATAGTACTGCGCTTAAGATGTAGTGGTCTTAAAACAGAGCCCAATGTCTAGAAATGGATGAATGGATCAATAACTTCAGTGGTTCTTAATTAAACTCTACTAGACAATCTAAGATTTACATTACATTGTCCTTTCTACCTAATGGCTTTTCTTCCATCCCACTGTCCTAAACATTCAAATCAGGAAAACACTACCAAACAGCCTCAGATATTTAGTGAGAGTGCAGAAAGTTGTATGCCAGACATACCGTACAATTAAACAACTACAGTAGGACTACAAGCCCTGAGATTTCATAGGTTAAATTCATAAATCTGGATGACATATTGATGTACATTACTTGCGTTACAGGACAGTACAGCTCAGTGCAAATACATTGTGCCACCAATTTAACATACATTTTTCATCTTCAAAGAGTCCTATCATCTTTGATCTTGGGAAGTACAAGCCTCTGGGTAAGTTTATCCATTTAGAATGGGTGTAACTCTTGACAAATATTGTTTTTGAAGCAGTTCCATTTTCCGCCAAATGATCTTGAAGTAAAGAGCAAAGCCTGGCAGAAAGACCATCGAAATGGCAGCACTTTCAGTCACAGACCAAACAAAGTGCCATTATACCTCGCTACAGTTTTCCAGTGTTACAACCATTATTATAATTCAGTGGCCTGAAGAAGTGAACCAGGTTTCTTCCAGTTGCTACTGTACCATATTACCGTTATCAAGTTATCAGGACACAGTGAACAGTTTAAATGAACATCAGAAATTGAGATTCTCGAATCTCAGCTCAGGGTAAGGGCTAAATAAGGCACATTCGGTATATGTTATTCTTTAAACCACTATTCCATTGAGGATTTTGTTCACTCTAGGGGTCCATCTGCAAATGGAAATCTTTGTCTTCTAGTTTTTTTATGGTTTCTTCTTCTTTGGTCTGTGGTGGTAGAGGCACGAATCCATTATGTTTATTGGGGCTCTCTACAAATAGAGGCAAGTTGGTCAGACTGGTGTTTACCTCCTTCTCGAGCTCCTCGTCTTCAAGAGCCTCTTTCTTCTCCTCATCCATTGTGGGATTATAACAACCTAAGGAATCTAAGGCTTTTCGACAGTCGTCTGTGATGTTCTTCCTCAACTCTTTGTTCTTGTTCCGCTTGGTTAGTTTTGTGACAGAACCAAGGCGGTTGAAAATGTTCTCTTCAGAGTTCACCTGGCTTGGGTCACTCTGTTGATGATCATTCTGCTCAACTCGTAGACGTAGGTTGTTGAGTTTTATATCAATGCTCTCCTGGGAGGATGTCTTGAAATTGGTGGCATCCAGGCTATTGAAAGCGGCCCGACGCTCAGGGGACAACATGTCTAGAGAATGGGCACGCTGATCGAAACCTAACTGCCTGCGCTCCATGCTGCGAATAGTGGCGGCCCTCTGAAGTTTGTCGTGAACTTCCACACTGAGTCGACGCCTGGTCTCACGGAACTCTGCTCGAACGTTGGCCTTCCACTCAGCTGCGTGAGCCTTAATTTCACCCACCTTGAAAAGGATGACAACACTAAATTAACCTGGGTACTTTAATAGTTGTCCATACAAATATTTGCTTGAATGTTTACCAATTTATCAAATGTGGAAGTAAAACTTTGTTGTTTTAAGGCAAAGGCGAAAGATAGTACTACACAGTTAAATGGAAATCTGGTTTAGACCATGATCTGTCCTGTGACAGATGGGTCTGTTTCAGTTTTAGTGTTGCTGCAGTTGTCTTTGTAGGGTAGCATTTAATGCTGACAAAGGTCTCACCTCCTCTTTTGTCTTTTTAGAAAGTACCCTCAGCCAGTCTCCAATCATGCTCAGAACCGCAGCAAAGTAAGCCAGTCCAACCAGGATCCAGAACCACACTAGGGGCCTGTACCATTTACGGTACTCTATTCTTCTATTGCCTCCTAGAAGAGATTTAAAAATTACACTTTCATTTCGGCACTGGGAACATATGATTTCCCTACAAGCACAATTTTTTGAGGCATACATCAAAACCTCTTGCCAAAGAAACCATGTAAGCTATTTTACTGAGAACAGCAATCAGGCCAGAAATCAGTTTCTGTCAATTCCTAGTGTCTAAATGCAGAAAAGTAGCAAAAATACAATAGTATGCATTTATATGGACTGTGTCTAACTCAGGCAGTAAACGGAAAACAAAATCTCTAATGAAATTAATTTAAAAGCATAAGTAAATAACAGAGGTGGGACCAAGTAATTGTTTTCCAAGTCACAAGTAAGTCTCAAGTCATTGCATTAAATTCCGGAGTTAAGTCCCAAGTCAAGGCAGGCAAGTCCCAAGTCAATTTACAAGTCCTCAACTTTTAGCTTCAAGTCTTAAACAAGTCATTAGTGTGCTTTGCCCAAATTAGTGTCAGAGTATTAATTACTATAGTAAATTTATACAAATTTTATCTAGAAGTTTCTAATTTCTAATCTAATTTTATCTTTTTTTTTTTTTTTTTTTTTTTTTAATCGATATCTACATGTAAAGACGAAAGAGGGTAATAAAGATGATACATGGATCTTATCTTTGGACACACATTAAGGCAAACCAAACTTATACTCTAAACACACAGTGAAGACGCTGAACGTGCTGAACTGGTGAGTGAAATCTGAAATATTACCAGGCAGTGGTCTGGAAAACTGAATTGCAGACATTTAAGTTGCATATACAAGTTATATACTGTAAAGGACTGCGAACACAGTAAATGATCGGTTTTGTGATTTTTAGAACCATAACCAACATAATTAAATAAATATAGCTAAACGCTTGACAGAGGACCAGCGCATCCGCAAAAGAATGAGTGTGTTTACATGCACGTTCTAACCAGTTATGCTCAAAAAGCACCAACGTGTGTGGTCACAATAAATGGCGCTCCTTTATCGAGGTCATACAACAGCATAATAAAACACCGGATAGATTTTGTCCATTACACCAATTGCTATAACACGTTAAATGCTACTGACCGCAGTAAAAAATAGTTTACGATTCGATATGCAGACTTTGTTAGTCTGTAAATCTACCATGTTCTGCCATAGACATGTAGACATGTTCATGTGTTACTGAACCATAGCTGACATAAATTATTTAACAATTTACCTCTGTCTGTGGATTTTCAGATACCTCACATAATTGGACGTTGTCGACGAGGTGTCTGTAATTTTTGAACCACAGGTTCTACATGTTGCAATCCTTTTGTTGCCTTTAACGCTGAGTTCAATATATCCCAATTATATCACCCTTGGTATAATTTTTGCTGTGTCCTAGTCTTTAAATGCGTGCCGTGGTCTTCAAACTTGGTCCAGCTTATTGTGGAAGATGATTGGTTGGATGTCTGATTGGTTGAATATGGAGCATTAAAATGCAGATTTGAAAATCAAATGAATCGTTTATTTGGGAAATTAATTGTTGATTTACTGCACATTTTTTAATTAAGCAACTCTTATCTTTGGGTTTTAAAAAGTATAAGTATCTCCAAGTCAGAGGGCTGAAGTCCAAGTCAAGTTGCAAGTCATTGCGGTCTATGTCAAGTCGCAAGTCTTTTTTAATTCTATCGAGTCGAGTCGCGAGTCATCAAATTAGTGACTCGAGTCCGAGTCAAGTCCAAGTCACGCGACTCGAGTCCACACCTCTGGTAAATAATGTCTGTTCTTTTATCCATATCCTAATAAAGCAAACCAAAATCTGTTGAAACTGCTTCTTGACTGACACTGCAAGGGAGTAAATGTGATGTGGACCAATTGGGAAGACAAATCACAAATGAGATTTCTTTAATATCTCAGTTGTTTCTCCTAGACTGCAATGAGATTAAAATGGGAGAAATAGATTTTATTAGGCATGTCATAAAATATTGATATGTTTATTATTGATCGACACATTTCATCGATATGTTTTTGTGTGACTGATACTAAAATTAGCTGACATTTAAAATAAAATCCTAATTTGTGTGCTTTCCAATTATTTTGGCCTGTTTAATGTAGTCTCTGGCATAGTGTTGGGAGACCACGAAAGGGTGATTTGACATTTACTGAAGCCAGTCTCAGGTAGGAGAAAGCACAGTCCAAACTGTGGATCTAGTTACACAAATGTTACAAAGGTTTTTGTACTTCTTCAAGAATGAAAAAAGTGATGTTGATGAGTTTGCAGGTTAGTGTATGAAACTGGTGTTACTGCACAAACTGAATGATTAGAAATTATCATCCAATTTCTCTGTATGTAGCCTTGAATATGTTTCATTCAAGCTGTCAAACCACAAAAAGACATAAAGTACTTTAACTGAAAATACATTGTATAGGCTATTTGAAAGATACATTTACTCAATATATCATTCAGTGATGGCTAGACTAAATCATGTTTGTCCTTTGATAATGATTTGGGATGATTTTAATTAAAAAATAAAAAAATGGAATGCAAGTTGATCTCCATGGCACTGCATATTTTTGGGCAGCCTCCATAGACGGTGAGCAGTGATGGCAGTGTGTGCGTACCGTCGCAGAAAATAACTGTTTTGAATTTAAGAATGAGCCATGTCATCCACCAGATGTGTCCGGTGCGTGACCATCTTTAATTTACCCTGCCACTCACACTTTTCCAAAGTTGTGTTGAGAAATACAGTACTGTGCAAAAGTCTTAGGCACAAAATATTTTTCACAAAGGCATTTCTCTTCAGATGGTTATATATACCTTCAGCTTTAGGGTGTCAAAAGGAAATTTAAATGTTAGACTTCCAAACATTACTTCTGCAAATAGAAAGATTAGAATAGAAGAACAGGGAGCCCTGCAACAGATGTCATGGGCCCACAGAACATCATGTCAGTCTGAAATTACATAAAGAGACAGAAGCAATTGAGACAGCCTAAATAGATATTCTCCAAGAAGAATTCTCCAAGAAGCTTTGAATATCCTATCTGCCAGCAACCAAGAAAAACTGTGTCCAGGTGTACCTAGGAGAATTGGTGCTGTTTAAAGTCAAAGGTGGTCACGCCGAATATTGATTTAGCTTTTTTATGTTTACTGGACTTTGTATGACATTAAGTGATAAATTAAAACTATTTATGTCATTATTTTTGAAGAAATCCTCACTATACAACATTTTTCATAAGTGCCTAAAACTTTTGCACAGTAGAGTATGTTTGAAGAGAAAAGACATTGTGCAACGAACAGTCCTATTAATATATGAAAAAACACCAACACTGAGCACTTGATTAGGAACACCTGTATACCTATTTATTCATGCATAGTCTAATCAGCCAATCGATTGGCGGCAGCGCAATGCATAAAATCATACAGATACGGGTCAGGAGCTTCAGTTAATGTTCACATCCACCATTAGAATGGGGAAACAAATTTTATCTCAGTGATTTTAACCTTGGCATGATAGTTGGTGCCAGAAGGGCTGGTTTGTGTATTTCTGTAACTGCTGATCTCCTGGGATTTTCATGCACAACAGTCTCTAGAGTTTACTCAGAATCGTGCCAAAAAACATCCAGTGAGCGGCAGTTCTGCAAATGGAAACACCTTGTTGATAAGAGAGGTCAACGGAGAATGGTCAGACTGATTCAAGTTAACTCAATTAACCACTCTGTACAATTGCAGCGAGCAGAATAGCATTTAAGAATGCACAACCCATCACACCTTCAGGCAAATGGACTACAACAGCAGAAGACCATGTCTGGCACTTTATTAGGCACATAATGTTCCTAATAAAGTGCTCAGTCAGTGCTTGTCGATAATTATTGGGAAAATGTTCTGATTATTGTGATGATGCGTGAAAAAGGCATTGATATATTTTATTTATCTGAGACTAAATTCATACATATATTAAACATATCTGAGATGTTATAGAAATCTCCATTGCTATAAAAGACAACATCTGAACAATTCATGTGTTGTCTGATGAAGCATAGTTTTAGAAATAAAAAATATTTTATAAAATTCTGTACATACCTGCAACATAATCTCCAATGCCAACAGTAGTTAGGGTGATAACCACAAAATAAATAGCCTCTAGCCCAGTCCATTCTTCAATGTACATGAAGATAATGGCTGGTATGGTGACGAAGAGAATACAGCCAGCCAGGATGAAGAGCAACGTAGAGGCCACTCGGATCTTGGTCTGACTTATCTGATTGTGTTTGCGCTGAAAGGGGGTGAAATACAAAGCAATATCAACATGAAAGATGAAGCAACATGGTAAAGAGCAATTATTAGTCATGCACACAGTACGACTTTGCTGCCAGCAGCGGCCACATGTGGTACGGGAAGACATTTCGTGACTTCTTGAAGGTGGCATGTGTTCATTAGCTCTCTGAAGAGCCCAGTGATGATCTGAAGGAGACTGAGTAGCTTTAATGAAGTGTGATCTCAACCCTTACTGCAGATGCCACTGCCACAGCATGTTGTGCCCTGCGGGTTTCCAGGCCACAGTGCCGTTTATTTACAGGTCCAGCAGCTCTGCTGTGCAGGATCTGACCAAACTATCACAACCAAGTGCTGCATTATCCCTGCCTAATTGCTCCCAGGAAGTGGTGAAAAGAAATGACTTTGCAAACTGATAAACATAATAATAATAATAATTAATATTATGTGAATGAAAACAAGGCTGTGAAGGATAGACATACAGTCTGTTCAATCGGTTGCTCTACTGTATACCTTGGTATCAATTGATAAGTTGACACAACATTGACAAAAAAATGTATAAAAATGCAAGAGACAAAACAAAACCTAGTTCTATCCCAGCTTACTACGCAGAGTCAATTATAAGTAAGGTATTTGTACAATTGATTTCCCCAAAAAGTGTGAACACTGGCTCTAGGGTGCTATCAAAACTCTATTTGTTTGAGAATGCCTACCAGACCGAGTGTGTCTGTCCCTCATAGCCTCAAATTTAATACACTCCACTTACCCTGAACATTTTCTCCACTTTTGCAATGCTCTTCACAAAAATTGTCCCCAGCTGATCACCAACACCAGCCAGCAGAAAGCCAAAGAGTGGGATGCCAAATATTGCATATAGGATACAGAAAATCTTCCCACCCTCTGTGCTTGGAGCAATATTGCCATAACCTTTAAAAAGACAAGAGATAAATTTGGATGGAGTTTAGATGCAACTAAATAGGACATTGGAGATAACATGTCAGGTTTAGCAATATATAGGGGAGAGCAGGGCTAGTTGTCACACAGGCTATATCTCAGTAACTTTAAGATTTGGGGTGCAAATGTGTGTTTTCTCCAGCAGATGTATGTTGGTTTCAAACACTTAAATTATAATACTTTTCGTGAATTATACCCTTGGTAAAATGGTAAATTTTCACTTTCATCATGATATTTTTGTTATAATTTAGCTGTTGGGTAAACAAACGAACATATACAAACCATACTGGCAAAGGTACTGAATGGTTTAAATGTGTTCTTAGTACAGATGTATTTTTCATAAAAGTCAGGTCGGGCATGTTGTCACTTTTTTGTTTATCAGGGCAGGTTGTTAAATGTTCAAATTAATACAGTTTATCAATTACAATATTTGTTGACCAAAACAATGGTTTCATTTTTTTGTATATTACCATTGACATGTTTGTTGTTCTGGCGCACCAAGTCACGTAACACAACAACATGACGTTGATATCTGTGAATCACTTCTATGGGAAGAAACCTCTATGTTTTTCCATTGAAACCTGTTTTGGTGTGAATAGTAGCATATCTAGGTTAATTTGATATGGCGCTTTATAAACTTCATAAATATTTTGCGTGCCAATGTGCTGATAGCATGATGTACACAAACGTGGATTTTGGGATACTATTCCATGAAAGTAAAAAAAAAAATTTGTTTTTTGGAATATCTTTCAACATTAGCACATCTGTAGGTCATTTTGCTTCATTTTAATAATTAAAAAAAATATATATTTTTTATTTTGCTATCACTATACAATATGATTCTGTTAATTAACATTAGTAACTGCATTCCTATATTCAATGTGAATTTTTCACATTGAGAGTCAATGGGTTCATAAAAAAAAAAAAAAAAAACATTTTGCTTTCATAGGCTTTATTTGTAGTTAGGATGAAAATAAGGTGCATTTCAAACTGTTCTGAGACCAGTGCAGACAGAAGTTCAGTTTCAGGTTGCAGATGAAATTTGGACCACTCAACATGTTTGGCAGACATGGGACAATCATAATCAGTACATAGATTCATAATTTATCATGTTTAACTTTATTTTAACATGGTTTGCAATGATTAGATGATGCTGGCCATTACTTTGAATCAGAACTATTTATTCAGCTTCACAGAAAATCATCTCTAATGTCTGTAATGTCTCAAAAACATGAATAACCACTCCTGGAAACATAACAAACAATTTGATGAAACAAATTCTATAGCATGGTATTATTCAAAATGTAAAATTAAAACATAATCCCACATATGTGGACATACATTTTTAGGAAAAAAAAAAATATATATATATATTTATGTATTATTTATGTTTTACTAGTTACAAATCAAATATGTATATTTTTTTCCCTGGGAAAGAACGGTAAAAGGTATGTGGTTATACAGAAAAGTGTGACAAAAAAAAAATAAAAAATAGCCCTGGTCTTGCCTACTCTATGTGACAACTGGAAAATGTAATGCA
Organism: Moxostoma hubbsi; assembly: GCA_032164185.1. Taxonomy (NCBI): domain Eukaryota; kingdom Metazoa; phylum Chordata; class Actinopteri; order Cypriniformes; family Catostomidae; genus Moxostoma; species Moxostoma hubbsi. Next base: position 10,948,873 of record JAVLUX010000031.1, on the reverse strand, counting down.
CAAAAAATCTACAATGTAAAATCTACTAAATTCAATCTGTACTATCTGGTACTCAAGACAAATGACACTCAATGAGTGCACTAATTAGTCATTCACTCGAAGATCTATTATACATGTATCTATTAATTCAGAAAATTCAGATGCTTACTAGGATATTCCTGTATTAGTTCCTGTATCTCAACTGGTAGCGTAAGGAGTTATCAACTCAAGGTCATGGGTTTGATTCACAGGGAATGCATTAACTGATAAATAATAGACATTGGAAACACTGCAAGTTGCTTCAGATAAAAGGATCTACCAAATGCCCAGATCCAAATGTAATAAATTTAGCTTGAAAGCCCTCTGGAAATTAAAAAAAAATATTCAAATGAAATAAGAAGATGCAGACTACAGAGATTAGATATTCTTGATTGAGTCATAAACCTCTTTCTTTTCTACCATGCTGGATATAAATGCAGATTAACTCATAATGTGTCAGTTAATTTTAGTGCTCTGCTGCCAGAAAAACTCTGCTGGTTTACTGTGTAGAGATGGTAAAGCACCTCATATGGAGAACTTACATGGTTCAGAATCTGTCTACCAAGCAGAGGTGGGTAGTAATGCACTATATTTACTCCCTTACATTTACTTGAGTAACTTTTTTGGAATAAAATGTACTTTTAGAGTAGGTTTAAAAGTGAGTACTTTTTAATCTCACTCAAATAAATTTATAATGAATTCCTGGAATGCGGCTTTCCTGTTGTTACATTACTGGGTTTAATTTTATTTAATGTGTAATTTATTTAGAGATTATTGAATGGGACTTTTACAACAGAGGAAGTTTAGCTGTGCATGCTGTCACAGACTGGCATTCACTGCTGCAGCATCAAGCTCTTCAAAGTGAAACACTTTCTTTGGTCTACACAAAGAATTAAATAATAATTTTGTCATGCAATGCCTTAATTTAACACCAAGTCAAGTGGATATTTCAAGATTAAAATTGCAGCTCCAATTTAAGGCAGCACTCTGAGGTAAGTCTTGACTCTAATGGATAACACAGGCTTTTCTATGACATGGTGATGGTCATATTCAGGGTGATTATGTAAATATGGGCTCTTGTGACATCAAATTCTAAGTGTACATTTTTAAATCTGCAGCAATATATCAGTGTGCTTTGATATTGAAAATATCGCAGCTACTTCAGGCTGATTATCTGTATAAATCCATGTAAACATCTAAGTTAAGTCTAAATGCCTTTTGCTCTGCCAAATGTATAATTGACAACATGAATGCGAACAGACAGCATTTCTGTGTATGCATGAGGCAATCGTATGGCAAAGAGAGTGTTGTGTGACACTGGTGCCCTACGCAGGCTGCATACTCTGCGTTTAGGGAGCAGTGGTACTGTGTACAGAACTAATGATTTAAATTCTTTTGACACTGAAAACTGTAACTGCATGAAATAGCAAAAGTTGGCATTAATAAAACATGATATTGTTTTGGTTTATATTTCAGCATTATATATAATGTCCCTGTGGGACATTGTTAAAGTTTTCTCCATAATAATTACTAGAAATTATTCCAAACCTTTTATCTTTATTGACAAATTAATCCAGATCTGACAAGTGTCCTTAAACAAAAGCCTCATCATTTACTCACCCTTGTGCCAGATGTGTATGACTTTCTTTAATTTGCGGAATACAAATGAATATTTTTAGAAGAATGTCTCAGCTCTTTTGATCCATATAATGCAAGAGAATAGGTGCCAACATTTTAAAGCCAAAAAAAATCACATAAATCAGCATAAAAGTAATCCATAAGACTTCAGTGGTTAAATCCATATCTTCAGAAGCAATGTGATAGGTGTGGATAAGAGACAGATCGCGTTCACATTCTTCTTCTTGTGTTTTTGGTGATTCACATTCTTCTCTGCATATCGCACCCTGCTGGGCTGGGACAAGAACCTATCATATCACTTCTGAAGATATGGATTAAACTATTGGAGTTGTATGGATTACTTTTATGATTCCTTTTTGTGCTTTTTTGAGTATCACAATTTTGGCACCCCCTCACTTGCATTACACTAACCTACAGAGCTGAAATAATCTTCTAAAAATAAAAATTAATTAAATTGTGACCAAGGCTAGGAACAACATGATGATGGATGATGTCAAAATTTCCATTAATACTAATAATAAAAAGAAGAATTCTGTAATACAGTACATGTTAAATGTGTCTTATGTAATGGAATGTAGGGAGTTAACCTCCATTATGTAATCTGTGAAAGTAACGAGTTACTCACAACTTGAGTACTCTTTTAATTAAATACTTTCATACTCTTACTCAAGTAAACATTTATGTTAGCACTTTTACTTGCATTTGAGTAATTATAATTTTTTAAAGTGATTGTACTTTTACTTGAGTACAATTTTTGGCAACTCTACCCAACTCTGCAACCGAGAGCATGCTCAAAGGTTTGCAACTGAGGTGTAAAATGTAATCTCGTTTATGCCTTTGTCCATTGCCTCCTGGATGGCTGAGCCAATGTGAAATGACATTGAGAGTCATGTCAGCATTTAGCCACTAACCTGTATTGCACAACAGCTCCAGTGAAATGCTCAGTAAGAATGCAAGTGAATAAAAATTGCCTCCCTTTGAATTCCTGACGTTATGTATTTAAAAAAATACACATATTTGGTGTGTTATAAGCTTTACGGCTTTCTCTTTTTTCCCTCAATTTCTTTTATCTCCTTGTGAAAGATCATAAATTGTAGTATGGATGTTCACAAGAAAATCAATAAATTGTTCAGAAAGCATCACTAGTTTAATTTTGTGTGACAGATAAATCAGGTGCAGTTTCAGACATAGCATTTAAATGGAGTCAAGAAAAAAAATTAAATCGATTGGTGGTTATGGGGTCTGGTTTATTGACTGAAAGTGTGATTATAAATTCATGACACAAAAAAAAACGTTAATGTGGTTTGAAGTCTTGTACTTAACGATAGCAGTGTTTCAGTGCTGGTCCGAGTATGTAACACTATAAATAGTGTACTAATATACAGTGTAAGTAATGTCTTTGATAATGTGGGGGCCCCCTGATGTATTGGGGGCCCTAAGGAACGTGCTTAGTTTGCCTATAGGGAGAACCAGCACTGCAGTTTGTAATGTATGCTTATGGGTGCAATAGGCTACCTATTGTTGTGATGACAGTTCCAGCAAAGAAGAAAGAACTTCCTAAGTCCCAGTGACTGGAGTTGTATGATGTGTCTCCGATAGGACTCACTCCAGCGTTTACTGCATCTACAGAGTGCTGGAAAGAGATAAGACTGAAGTTTGCATGAGTAGAATACCATTCAAATGATTCATAATGCATTTCAGAGACCAATTGTTTCATCTGGTAATGAAAATCAAAATTGCTATCAAGCCAGAATGGATTTTAACTCTAAAATGCTATGAATGCAATTTCAAGAAGAAATAATCGAGTGTGTACTATGTGATAAGGGCAAAACAATTTAAAACCTTTAAAGCTATAGTGTGTAATTTCTGGAGCATCAACAAAAGAATTGGAAAAATAATATAGGTTTCCCTGAACCATCCTCCGTCAACCATAAGTCAAACAAACAGATAGTCTCACCCCAAACTCACTCCATTGGTTGAGCCAGAATTCCAACCTGGTCTCATAGAATCATGGTTCTATACCTACGTTTTTGCTAAATGATTTGTATGTGCTGCAAACTAGAGTTGCTACAATAACGACTTTTATTCCCTTCCACACAAATCACGAGTAAAACGACAGAATATCAGTTCATACAACACTTACTTTTCACCCTGTTCTTCACACAACGCTATCTTTTGACATCTTAGCACTTTTACTATCGTGCATGACTTTTAAGGTAATACATTTAAACCTTTGCATTACATAATCAACTACTCTACAAGATTTATAGAACTTTATAAGAATGTTGAAGTGTGATTAAATTGAGCAGTAACTCAACTGATAGTACTTGTGATGCACATAGTAGTCGGCACACGAGCCACAAGTTTAATAGAAGCACCACAAAATGACATGGTTGCTGAAGCAATTGTGTTTTTCATGTCACATTTGCTTTTTATGATCAGTTAGGTTTATGGTCGGGAGGTTGGTTTTGTTGATTTACAACTTGATAGAGCATTACCTAAAAAACCTCATCTGTTTGGGAGAAAATGTAACTTGCTTTTAACACTATTTCACCTGAGAACTGCCACGATATGTGGATGCTACGTAATATGATATAATTTTGCAAAAATTATGCCATAGTCGCATCATTTATGCTGGAGTGTTTGGGATGCTCAAACAAACAAACAAAGGAATGATTGAATAGCACCACATCTAGACTTATTGGGGGAATCAATCCTACAAATTACTTATAGTTGAATATGCATATTAAGCATTTAATCACACCAAGACTACGTTCTTGTGCAAATGTTGAACCACTGTGTGACCACAGTTATATAAGATTAAGATTCAACTTTATTGTCATTGTGGAGAGTACAGGTCCAATGAAATGCAGTTTTTTTGCATATCCCAACTAAGCTGGGGTCAGAGCACAGGGTCAGCCATAAAACAGCGCCCCTGGAGCAGATAGGGTTAAGGGCCTTACTCAAGGGCCAAACAGTGGTATCTTGACCGTGCTGGGGCTTGAACCCCCGGCCTTCCGTTCCGTAACCCAGAGCCTTAACTGCTGAGCTACCACTGGCAATGCCAATTAAAGGATTAACCACCGGGCCGATTGGGCCATTACCCAGGGTCCTCAGGGCCCCGAGCTCTAAATCAATTATTTATTTATTTTGAGATATCTATTATAAATCCACGTAAATGTCAGCCTTATGTGAAATACCATTTGTTCGGCCGAATGCGTACTGGACTACAGCAGCGCGAGCACAGGCACTCGAGTGCGCGCTCAGGGACTCTGCGTCTCACAGGTGCAGAACATTTATTTGAAGGACTAGAGAGAACAGCCTTTGATTTACTAAACGCTTTCAAACAAAAAGATAAGGTGCAGTTTACCCTGGCTGTGTTAGTTTAAATTCATATAAGTGACAGAATTCGTGCAAAATTATGGAGGACTATAAAATGTTTAAGTCCTGCATGCATTTAATGTTTAATCATAAAGTGAAAGATGCATTAATACCCTAAATATGTGCATGGTAAACTGTTGCAATATTTGGTTAACCGCGAGAGTTCATGAACAGTTATTCTGTTATTTGTCAAGAGTCAGGATGTTTATTGCAATGGATGCGTCAAACACAATCTCAGATTACCAGTGAATAAAGAGCACAATACATAGATCTTTATATGATAAAATCACATTAAAGTTGAACAAAAATTATCTCTCTCTCCCTGCAACATTGTAGGCCTATTATTAATCAATCGAAAATGCGTAATTCTGACCAGGCAGGTTCATTTTCCATGAGGCAATGCACGCTATGGTTTATAAAACTAATCGGGATGCTTTGATATTTAAAGGATTCGGCATTTAACTTGTGTAATATCTGTCTGCACACCAGAGAAAATGGGGAAAAAATATAGGCTCACCGTTTATTAAGCACTGAATCTTTGCCAGGTGAAAAACAATCTGGAATCATGTGTAACAGTCACATTAAGTCCTCTTTCCAACCTGAACTTATTCAGAATGTCGATTTGTGACACCTGAGCTGAAAAAAAATTGATGCAGTGCAACAAATGGTGATACAGAACACAGGTGTCTTGAGATGCATTAATAGATATTGAAATTACTTTGAAGTTAACAGTGTCTAAAAAAATTTGATGGTCCAACAAAACAAATTGTAAAACAGAACACAGTTGTTTTGAGATGCGTTTATAAATATTAAAGTTCTTTTAAACTTAACACAGTGTCTAAGACAATGCAACAGTCCCTCGCGGTATGGCGCAACGATGAAAGATGTCTATCCAGTGTGTGTTTACATAGCCTCAACACACATCAGAACAGCCCGTAACTCGCCCTATAGACTTCTTGAAAAATGGACCCGCACTTAGCCTAATACCTGTAGGTTTGTCGGGTACCTTCGGACTCAGATCGGGTTGAAAACTTCTAAACATGTGCAGAATAACATAATAGTGATTTTGGTATTCGAATACCGTGCACATCCCTATTAATAACACATGATTTTGGATCAGTTCATAATTAAAATGAACATGTAATTGGCCATGCAACGTATTGCTCCAAATTGTTCTTCCGTCAATATGAAAAATCCTACCAAATTTGGCCAGCGTCCTGTGCATATAAAGGTGAGAATAGTCACGTGACACGTCATGGAAGGCCTCCATGGTGTACCAGCCCATGGGCCTCTCGGTTCTTAATCCGTCCTTGCACAGAACATAATAAGGAATATTCCTACCATGGGAGCGGTTCAAGCTTGAAGTACCACCTGTTTTTTCCAGGGGGCAGAAAGCGAATATCCAGCTGTACAGGCAACATGCAGCTTATACAGAGATGAACCACAGTTACCGTGAGTAAACATGTTATTTGGAGCACAAATCCGAACACAGGGATCTCAAGACCTTTTGAGATCGTTTGTCTTATCAATGCTTTACTACTCTGCCACAATAATGTAATGCAATTTAATTAACTTAATTATTTATTATAATATGTATATTTTATTTGTAATGATTTAAATATAACTATTCATAATTGTTTCATCAATATATATTGAATTATTGTTATTTAAGGGGCTTTCTCAGCATATATTTGTATATGTGATTAATTGAGATGATTTCAATTAATTAATCTGCATACCATGTAATTAATTCAATTAAAAATTGTAACTGATTGATAGCCCTTACTATAATATAATCCAACCATATTTTCAGAGACATCTATCTGCACTGAATTCTTCTGAACTTTCCTCTCCTTAAAGGAATAATGATCTAATTGGGCAGTAAAAAAACAAACAAAAAAAACAGTGATACATTAAGTATATTTTAGGGATAGCTGAAAGGATTCCAAACAAAACAATGAATTGTCAAATCCCATTTTGTAAAGCAAACAACTAATCATGGTCATGGCATCCTACTGAGGACTTATAAGCCAAACGGGGTGTCTAGCATTAATGAGCCTTTGATGATCATATGTATCATTAATGGAGAAGAACAGAGAGTGTGGATCAGAGACAGGTCACTCTGCCCTACAGGAAGCCTGGAGAGCAGATGGAAGAACTATACTGAGATCAACAGGAAGCGGCTCAGGTGTGAGGAATTAGCATGTGGGCAGCTGAAGGGCAGGTACACAAGGGCAGATTTACAGTCTGTTGGTCTAGACTGGATCTGAACACAAAGTCAGCTGCATCCTGAGGGCAGAACCTAAGGCAAGTATTAAAGGGACAACGTTTTCAAATGGCCAAGAGGAAGAAGAAACACACCCTATGCTTATGTTGAAACACTGTTAAATTAAAATTAGAAATTTGACTGGTCGAATTTGAAATAAAAATGCAAAACATAAAAATAAAAAAACAGCATTTTGCATTTCGACTAAGTGGAGGTCTTTGGTCAGTTTTTGTGAACCTCTGTGCTCTTCTCACATAGTTTTTTTGTTTGTACAGTGTTGTGAAAAAGTATCCTCATCCCAATTTCTTCTGTTTTTGTGTATATCTCATATTAAATTGTTTAAGAAATCCAACATAACATGAAGGCAATCTGAATAAGCACAAAATACAGTTTTGCTAAAAATGATAAATGTTATTTATTGACGCAAAAAAGTTATCCAATACCAGCTGGGTCTGTGTGAAAAAAAGTATTTGCCCCTTAGTTAATAAATCCCCAAATCTATGAAACTGCATTCATAATGGGGTTCCTCTGGAGACACACCTAGGCCTGATTACAGCCAGTCCTGTTCAATCAAATCAACACAAAAATATAAATTTTTCAGCAGCATGAAGTTGACTGAAAGGTCTCACCCAGTAGCACACTATGCCCAGGTCAAAAAGAAATTAAAGAAATGATGATGAAAAAAGGTGATTGAAATACATCATTCTGGGAAGGGTTACAGAGCTATTTTAAAGGCTCTGGGCTCATCATCTCCAAATGGAGAAAACTTGGCACAGTAGTGAACATTCCCAGAAGTGGCCGACCTTCCAAAATTCCTCCAAGAGCACAGCGATGACTCATCCAAGAAGTTACAGAAAAGCCAAGGACAGCATCCAAGGAACTGCAAGCCCAATAAAGGTCACTGTTCATAACTCCACTATCAGAAAGATACTGGCCATGGAGTCCATGGAAGAGTGGCGAGGCGAAAACCATTGCTAACCCAGAATAACATTAAGGTTCAACTTAATTTGCCAATACACACCTTGATGATCCTCAGGCCTTTTTGCAGAATGTTCTGTGGACCGATGAGTTGAAAGTGGAACTGTTTAGAAGACAGGGGTCCCATTACATCTGGCGTAAATCAAACACATATAAATTCACAAAAAGAACATCATATCTACAGTCAAGCATGGTGGTGGCAGTGTGATGGTGTGGGGATGCTTTGCTGCTTCAGGGCCAGGGCGACATACAATAATTGAAGGAAACCTGAATTCTTCTCTCTTCCAGTGTAACTGAATTATGCAGCAAGACAATGATCCAAAGCATAGGAGTAAGTCCACCTCTGAATGGCTCAAATTAAACAAAATTAAGGTTTTGTAGTGGCCTTGTCAAAGTCCTGAACTGAACCTGATTGAGATGCTGTGGCAGGACCTTAAATGGGTAGTTCATGCTCGAAAACCCTCCAATGTGGCTAAACTAAAGCAGTTTTGCAAAGATGAGTGAGCCAAAATTCCCCTATAGCATTGTGAAAGACTGATCTCCAGTTATCGGAAGCATTTGGTTGCAGATGCTGCTAAAGTTGGCACAAGCAGCTATTACGTTTAAGGGAGCATTTATTTTTTCACATGGGTGATATAGATGTTTGATAACTTTTTATGCTTCAATAAAAAAATTATATATTTGAAACTGTATTTTTTGTTTACTCAGGTTGCCTTCTAAAACAATTTAGGATGAAAAATACACAAAGTCAGCTTTCTGAAGATAAAGTCATTTTTGTGAAATGCATCCTATTTTCACAGTGGATAAATAGCTGTCCAAGCTGGGGTATTCCTCCCTACTTCACAGTAGCCGGTGCTCATGAGTCTTTTACTATAGAAACCGCAATGTCCTCTGCCATTTTGTCCTCTCCAATGTGGAAACCAGAGGTAAGCTGAGTTTGTGTAATTAATAAGTCTGTTGTGTCTCTCAGCTGTGATGAGCCTTAATGCTGAAGTTTTTTGTTAAAGCCGTTTAAAGCTATTTCCTAGCTTTATTAGTGTAGTAGTAATACGAGCGATCACAGAGCACTGTTGAATATAAACAGTGAGTGACACTGACTCACTTCACGTCACCAACTGGCTCATATTACACACAAAAATGTTCTTTTGCCTCCACCAGCTGGCTAAAATATGTAATGACACAATATTAAATATGAAGAGACAGATGACTCTTTAAACATCTACACTGCTCTTACACTTTTGTTATTTTTTGTAAAATTAATCGCACTGAATTAACGCGTTAAATCGACAGCCCTAATTGTATATATATATATATATATATATATATATATATATATATATATATATATATATATATATATATGATTAGGGCTGTCGATTTAACGCGTTAATTCAGTGCGATTAATTTTACAAAAAATAACACGTTAAAAAAATTTACACAATTAATCGCATGCCCCCGGACCATAATAAGGAAGATTACTGAGAAATGCAAGCTTGTAGTACCACCTGTTTACTCCAGAGGGCAGTAAGTGAAATTTCAGTTGTATGAGCAACACGCAGTTTATACGTTGAAGAAAACACTTCAGAAGGCAGAACAAAACAAATATGTGTTACGTTCTTGCATTCAAAACACTCGAAGGAGCGCAAATGCGATCTAAGGGATCTCAAGATGTGTTTAAAGATTGAGTATTAAACTATATTTAACTTGACACAGTGACCTAAACATTTTATGTTTATGACACAACGCACCCGATATGCTACACAAGCATGTCTGACGTAGGTGTATATTGACGGATCTTTAAACAAGCCCTCATAATACATCTCCAACTGATTGACAAATTCACTTGTGTATGGATTGCTGTGAACTTTGTGCCAATGTTTGGATTATGATCAATAATATGGTAGTAAACACATTGTACTCTAAAGCCGCTTTTTGAATGGTCTTATCAATGATTAACTCGTCTGCTACAGGAATATAATGCATTTTAATTATCTGAATATATATATATATATATATATATATATATATATATATATATATATATATATATATATAAAATGTTAAATATTTTAAAATAACTATGTATAATTATATATTTATATAAATATGTATAATCATTCTATATTGAATTATTGTTATATGAGGGGCTTTCTCAGCAAATATTTGTATATGCGATTAATCACAATTAATTAATCGGGACACCATGTAATTAATCCGATTAAAAACTGTAATCGATTGACAGCCCTAATATATACATATATATATATATATATATATATATATATATATATATATATATATATATGTATATTAGTATATAAAAGCTGCAAGAATGTCTTTCTAGCTGAATGAAAACTTAAATAGGAGCTACATTCCAATCAAATGGCATGCAATTCTTTCTCAATCTAAGAATGGACAACACTATCCCCTTGGGCAGATGCTCTTTGTAGATCTCAGTTCTCCCCAATAATTTGATGTTCTTGACTGTTCAGTGCAAATGAGTTTTACCTCAGCACAGACTGCCTGAAAAGACAAATTTGCATTTCATTCAGCCAAACAGCAATATATATTTGTGCTTTGCTGAATACTAACTCATTTCCTTCTATTTCATCTCTGAACTTATCCGAATAAAATATAACTTGCCAAGATATGTGGTATGTGTGTTAGTTATGTGTCCCCTACTGGAAGGTATCGTATCACCTTTAAGGTAGTGTGAAGATGATTGCAAAGAGAAATGTATGTTCCCTGTCAAAAAGCTACACTTTGATGCTGCGCTGACTTAGTGCTTTGGGAACAACTTTAGGTGTAACCAGCTGTGAATATGTGTGCAACACGTCAATGAAATTGGCCAGAATTTATAGCCTCTGCTGGTGACATCATTGGATGCACCTGTAGCAGGGCTATAAATAGATGCATCACAGGTGCATCATCAGATCTTTTGTCTTCAGATCACTTGTGTGTGTGTGCTTCATGAGCCTGTCAGAAACTTTCTACTTTCCTCTGTTAGGAGTTAGATTATGTTAGGCAGTGCGCAGAAACCTTTCTCTTTTCTCTAAAATAAAAAGAAAAAGAAAATGACTGAAAGACAGAGCAAGCGGTGTGTGTTCCCTTGTTTTCGCTCTATGGCTGAGCGGGACACACTTCAGTTGTGTTTTGTATGTTTGTGGGGAAGAGCATGCTGCTCTTGTTTTGGGGCGGGTGCGAGCATTGCGATCTGTTCTCAGTCAAAATGCTTCGCGCTCGTCTCGCTTCCAAGAGCCAGTACCCACTCTTTCATCATCGGGCTCTCACATTGATCTGGCTGAGGAGCGAGAGACAGGTCCGTCCCTATCGCTCGCTCTCTCCCCAGATCCAGCTGATCTTTCTTGTGAGCCTGAAGCGCGCTTCGGCTCCTCTTCTATTCATGAGGGGGACGCTGAATCTCTTGAGTCTGCGGACTTTGAGCACCCACCTCTGAACATTTCACACAGAATAGTAAAGCGACTGGAAGACTAGAAGACAGATTTCTGTCTGTTGGCCAAAAAAAAGGGGAACGCTATATCAGTCCCTTCCTTTCTTTGATGACCTCCATGACGAGCTCTCTCGTTCATGGAGGAATCCTTATACTTCCTGTGTCTTCGTGCCCTCGACGTCAACATATTCAACTATTGTGGGTGCTGAGACATGGGGGTATTCGGTGATGCCGCCGGTAGAAGAGACAGTTAGGGGTTATCTCTCGCCTGGCTTGGCATCATCGTTAAAGAGACCCACTCTCCCCGCAAAGCCGTGCAGGACCACCTCCACGCTTGTGGGGAAGGGTTATCAGGCAGCAGGTCAGGTCGGTGCTGCCCTGCACACTATGGCAGTGTTACAGGCATACCAGGCTGATCTGTTGTAGGACCTGTGTGCGGGCAACACGGTCGAAAAAGAGGCTTTCCCTAAGCTTTGTCGAGACACGGATCTGTCTCTCCACGCGACCAAGCAGACAACTCGTGCCTTTGGCCAGTCTATGTCTGCTTTAGTCAGCACTGAGAGACACTTATGGCTCAACCTGTCAGCCATCAGAGATAAGGACAAAGTTTTCCTTCTCGATGCTCTGGTTTCACCTTCTGGCTTATTTGGTGACACTATGAATGTAGTTATCACAAGGTTCAAGGAGGCAAAATGCCACGAGGAAGCCTTCAAGCAATTCCATCCTCGCCGCACTCGGGGGGAGGGGCTGTCGGCCACCCAGCCCTGCCCAGGTCCTTCTAGACGGGAGGCTCAAAAACAAAGCGTGGCGAATCGTGCTCACCCTCATAAAGACTGGGGTCCGGTTCGTCGCCCTCAGCAACCCCCAAAGCAAGACCTTAGGGCAATTATTTCTAAAAAGGGAAAAACACTAATGGTTTTACGCTCAGCCTTGTGGGGGTAGCCCCCTTTGGAACGGGTCACGTGAAACATCCACCTGTACCCTCCCGATACCCCGCTCCATTCCGCTCCATTCCCGCCGCCTCTGGTGTTTCGGGAGTTAGTGGTTTCCAGCTAAATTTTGGGTGTCCATTGCTTCCTGCAGTAGTCCAGGACATGGGACACTCGTCATCCCCTCAACAGGAAGGGTCAGAATCGATACCCATCTCAGAGAACCTGGCAGCGTGGAAACTACTGCCAGGGCTTTCTCTGTGGGTCCTAAGAACAGTAGAAAAACGGTACAGAATTGAATTTGTTCGCCGTCCTCCGTGGTTCAATGGCGTGGTTCCTACTACTGTGAAACTGGAGCAAGCATGTCTACTGTGGAAAGAACTGCAAAATCTCTTGGTCAAAGGGGCCATAGAAAATGTTCCCCTTCCAGAGAGAGAGTCAGGTTACTACAACAGATACTTCCTGGTTCCTGCTTCGAGGCTTGAAATGCTCCAAGGGTTGATCAAGTTCAAGATGCTAACAGTCAAGACGGTCGTATCTCAAATCCAACATCGCCATTGGTTGGTCACAATCGATCTCATGGACTTGTACTTTCATATAGAAAGTCTGCCACAACACAGGAAGTTCCTGAGGTTTGCTTTCGGGGGCAAAGCTTTCCAATATCGGGTTCTTCCATTCGGTCTAAACACAAGAGCGGAAGTGGACCTCTTTGCCTCCCAACAGACAGTGCAATGTCCCCTCTACTTCTCTCTGAGTCACCCAGCCCCCCTGGGTCTGGACGCGATGGCACATACATGGCCCAGAATGTGCCTGTATGCTTTTCCCAGGTTTATCTGCTCCCGGGAGTCTTGGCCAGAGTTCGCCAGCAAGGGTACTGCCTCTTACTGATAGCGCCGCACTGGCCGAACAGGGGATGGTTCTCGGAGGTAATGTCTCTCCTCGACGGCTCGCCTTGGGCGATTACGGACAGGAGGAACCTTCTGTCTCAAGCGCAGGGGACAACATTTCATCCCCGGCCCGAGCTGTGGATCCTTCATGTTTGGCCCCTGAAGGGTACCAACTGAGGGACTCTTGGCTTTCACTTGAAGTTATCGAGACCATTCTAAGTGCTAGGGCTCCCTCTACTAGAAGTTACGCTAATAAATGGGGTGTCTTTGAAAGATGGTGCAGTGCATATAATGCAGATCCAGTTAACTGCCAGATAGCTTTAGTTCTGGACTTTCTGCAGGAAAAATTATCAGCAGGCACATGCCCTGCCACTCTCAGGGTTTACGTGGCCGCTCTATCGGCTTGCCACACCTTGATTGACGGGGTACCATTGGGGACATCCTCTGCTCGCTCGCTTCGTTCGTGGAGCCATGCAACTGAGACCTCCTGCTAGGACCAAGATCCCTTCATGGAACTTAGCAATAGTTCTTGAGGGTCTGATTGAGACCCCCTTAGAACATCTACAGTCAGCGTCTGACAAACTTCTGTTTTTTTATGTTTTTTTCTTATGGCAATTACTTCTCTAAAAAGAACTGGGGATCTTCAGGCTCTGTCTGTCTTGCCAGCCTGCTTAGATTTTGCCCCAGGAATGGCTAAAGCAATTTTGCACCCTCATCCTGACTACCTGCCTAAGGTTCCTTTCTCAACTGTACATCCGGTCACTCTTGAATCCTTCTGCTCCCCACCGTTTACAACGCCGAAGCAGGAAAGACTTCACAGACTTTGTCCAGTCCGTGCCCTTCAAACTTATGTCCACCGCACTAGCCAGTGGCGTAAGTCAGGGCAACTATTCGTTTGCCATGGGGGCCGCAACAGGGGGACGGCCGCCACAAAGCAGACTATGTGGTCAAGATTCGCCAGTAGGTATCAGGGCTCACTCTACCAGAGGGGTCACCTCCTCTAAAGTCGTGGCTAGAGGTGTCCCTCTGCAGAATGTTTGTGATACGGCGGGCTGGTCCTCTCCACACACATTCATAAGATTTTATAGTTTGGATGTTGATGCCACTCTTCATGCATGATGTTCATGCATTACATTTCTGTAGCAGAAGAGTTAATCATTGATAAGACCATACAAAAAGCGGCTTTAGAATACAATGTATTGTTTATTACCATATTATTGAAGACGTTTCCCTCTTCACAGTGGGTGCCCAAATGACTGCAACTGGGAGATTTTTCCATCTCACGATGATAGATCATATAGATACTATATGGACTTCTATACAATAAAGAAAATCATATAGATACAGTACATGTAGATACTCTACATAGTTGCCTGAGGTTGTATTTTGTAATTACGGAGCCCCCCCCCCCCCCCCATATGCCCCTGAGATGAGAGATTTATTTATTTTTAGTCTGGAAAAAATCCTCCGATGACGCAAAAATCGTCATTTTGCGTCATCGGAGGATTTTTGGTCCAGAGGCTTAAAACTACAGCCAGTATTCCGCATGTTTTCACCACGCCCATATGGGGCGGGATCTCACTCACAGAATGTGAAGATAGTGTCAGCCATCTTTCTGTAGAAGCTAAGAAAACAGGCTCTTGCACTGTGTAGAAAGTTTGTATACAAGTAGGCTAATCACGATGGCGGAATGTAGTTTTGAAGTTGAAATGACAGAAGGGGATTTCGAAGATCTGTTGCGAGAATCTGATGCTCGTGCTACCCGTACGTGCCGCAATACAGCGATGAACAGAGGCTGGAGCAGCTGCTGTAGCAGGGGAGCAAAACCTGCTTGGCAGGCAGGAGGAAGAGAGTGTTAAATTATATTCAGACTCGAGTTGGGGCGGACTGGTGGTGTCAGTGCTCTCGCTGTGCGCCTATGGAAACAGATAGAGTCCTATTGCTGTCGCGAATTTCAGCGATACTGGACGAGATCGCTGAATCCGCTGATGAAACTGCACCGATAACATGAGCATGTATAACTGAGCACCCAAGTTTTGTATCACACATGGACAGGGGAGTCCTGGAAACTTATTTTAGGATCCCAAAGATAAATTGGAAATGCCAGCCAAAGCCCGCAGGGACAAACGGATGGCTTAGTGTAAAGTGAGTATTTTGTTTGTTTATCTTTTTTGTTACTAAGTCATGTACAGAGTTTGGACACACGGAATTATAATGTTCTTCCCGCGTAGTCAGTCAATTTATCAACTAACTCACGATTTATAGAGTCACGATGTAGCATAGTTGTATCATATTTTCAGATACTGCCGCCTGTAACCGGTAGGCGTGGTTTGGGAGTGGCCTCGTAAGGGCAGCAAAGCAAGTGCATTCTGGGAGTTGTTGTCTTTCAGCCACATGTGTAAAAAATACATTTTCTTCCTTTTCTCTGTCTAGAATGCATCAAATTCAAAAATAATTTCACATTTATACTATATAAATGACCAATTTTAAATACACATTCATCTTCCCAGAGGTGAAGTATCCCTTTAATGCAAGATTGTCAACCTTATTTCTGCCAATCATCTCTGACATTACACATAAAGATTTTTTTTATATATATATATATATATATATATATATATAAAATCAAAATCTCTTTGGCTTCTCAGTTAATCCATACGCTACAAGCCTGAATCATCTATGCACCGCAGCACTGATAATAAGCATGTCTCTCACTGCGGATCTGTTTCCCAGTTTCTTTGTCATTCAACTTCTAAAAAAATATTCTGAGCAGCTCCAGTACAATCAGAGACTATTTAGCAAATACTGGCCACTTCTGTAAAAAATGAATGGGAGAAATTGGATGTAGAACAGATGTAGAAAGGGCATGCTGCCTTACAAGTAAAAGCCAATCACCTTTTAGATACAGACATCGCCTGTCAATCAACTCAAGAATGCACATGCGCATTAGCTGTGCAAGCTGGGAAAATGTCATTTTTTTGTGCAATCTGAGGTAAAGAGGCACAATTTTGGATTTCAGTGTTGTCAGATTTTACTGTTGATTTAAAATATGTTCTTTGATCATAATCTTGATCAACCATTTTTAAAGAGATATCCCCATCCAAGTATATAAGCACTTTCATGAATGGAATTAACTTCCTTGGAGTATTCCAAAGATGGCCGCCAGTTAACTGACTTGCTAGAAAGTCTTTGGTACAACACAGCAGAAGCTGACGGGAAGCAACTGTCATATCAGCCTCTCTAAAGCTCTTCTTGAATTAGTGAGACTGCTGGGCTATTTTGAAATGGTGCTTTGTTACAGTGCTTTCAAATGGTGCTGGTTGTAGATTTAATTAGGGTTTTCAGGTTATTGATTAAATTATGTGTTCTAAGACACCCCCTCCCCATTTCAGAGAGCACAGTGATGGGCGGGCTTCACGTTTCGCCCTGCCCATCCTCCTGACTAAGCCCCATTACTGCAAAAAGAATCACTCACTCCCCAGCAGATGCTTTTAAGACTTGATTGCTTCTTATCTGTGGAGCTGGCCGATTATCTCCACTTATCTATTAGAGAAACGTCAGTCATTCTTGGCAACAGCTCTCAAGGACATCTTGGTTTTTGTACCAAACCCACACCCACGTCAACAAAGATGAGTGTTAAAATCAATGTTCTGGAATCTGTTTGAAAACAGCGAGCATTTTTGCAATTCCATTTATTGATGAAATAGAGCAAAAATTACACAGTGGAGCTTTAAGGCTTTGAACATGTATAGCATAAATTAAGTTAATATTATGTGATGTTATATACAGGGTGGGGAGGTTTACTTTTGAAATGTATTCCACTACAGATTACAGAATACATGCTGTAAAATGTCATTTGTAACGTATTCCGTTAGATTACTCAAGGCCAGTTACATATTCTAAATAATTTGCATTACTTCTTCAGCACTGCTAGATTTATTCACTTGTTTTGACTATAAAAATTCTGCCAGTACAGTAAGACAAAAAAAAAAAAAAAAAAAAACACGTTAAAATACATTCTCTGAAAAACCTAAGTATCTTGCAGTGTTGTTTCTAAAACAATATAAATCAAACTGATCATGTTTTAAGGATTTTTAAGAGGAAAACAATACAAAAATTATTATCAAGAATAAGATTTTTGCCCTAATATCAAAAGGTCTTTCTAGAAACAAAGAAATTTTGATCTAACGTGAATTTACTTGATAAAATAAAATATTATTGTGCCTGGTAACATGCATGTAAAATGACTAGAAATAGCATTTTAGCTTAGTGTAAAGCTGACAATTTACTCTTTTAAATTGTCTAGATAATTTCTATTTCTTCTGCTCCAAACTTTCTCTGTCTGCTCGTATGAATGTAACACATCATAAGAAAGTGTTTCACCGCTGTTCAAATGCACTTTGGATCGCATCATTTATGTGTATAAATGTTTTCCATCTGAAAGGACTAAATATTACATGAAACAAATGACAATAAAATGCAAATTAATCTCTTCAGTAATCAAAATACATTTTGAATGTAACTGTATTATAAATACCAATGATTTAAATTGTAACTGTAGTGGAATACAGTTACTTATATTTTGTATTTTAAATACGTAATCCTGTTACATGTATTTCGTTAATCCCCAAGCCTTGTTATAAATGTTATTTGTATAAAAAACTATGCCTTTGCTTGAATGGGTGAACTTTTAGAAAAAAATTTACCGGCGGCTAAACATCTTACTGACATTGGTCCACATCATCAGTAGGTGTGACTTGGAGCTCCACCTACCTTGAGGCCCCCAGCTAGTTATTAGCGAGCTGGCGCAAGTTGAACTAAGTCTCTACGACCTTTAACTTAGACATTTTTCAAGACCATGTCATGATATTTTGGTTTTGTTTTGTTTAATTAGTCTACAAAAGAAATCAAATCTACTCAAATACTCTCAAGTGCCCATTCACTCAAGTGCCATCTGTAGCGAAAGCCATTCACACATCTGCCTAACGTAAGATATGCTAAAGTCCTAATTATTTTGTCTTTATTCTTTATTTTGTCTTTAAACACTCATCCTTGCAATAGTATGAGTGTCATCACAAATTACAATAACATGCAATGGCACCACTGGCCCCCTGGTCTATTGCATGAGTGAAGCTCACATTATCAGTCAGATCAATGAAGCTATATTGTTACACTAGATCTGAGAACCCACAAGGGACACCGCCTGAACTCTACCACAGAGAAGCAACATTTTTTACCTTGATGAGCTCTTCCAGCTCGTCTGGGGTCACACAGGGATGTTTTTGCAGGAAGGCAGCTTTCTTCAAGGTGATGGTGTCTTTTTGGTTGCTCTCAAAGGGTTGCTCCAGGGCTCTGAACACAAGACCACCAGCAACCAGGTACGCTACCACCACCACAAACACAGCTACAACAGTCTTCCACTTCATGACCGTCAGGAGGGCTGAGCCATCCGCCACCCCTTCCATGCTGGCCACCATACTGGCGGGTCGTGAGACCGAAAGGCGAGGTAATGAGCAGCCCATTGGGTTTTGCATGGTGGCCACACTGGCCTGCACCAAGCTTGACTGCAGCATCCCTGGCTGAACCTTCTTTGGTGGCACCAGGTTGGTTTGCACTGGCACTGTTAGAAAGAGACAAGACACAATGCGTTTAAGTCATTTATATCATGTCATATCATTTATATCACCGCAAAAACATACTCATTTGAAAATGAAGTTCAAGATCGACAAAACCAATAAGTCAGACAAAAAAACAAGTGGCATAATTTGACACTGAATCAAAATTATGACATTTTATTTATCAGTTCCTACCTATCTTCTGCTGATTTAGTTTTGTGGTTGTTTTGCTCAATCGTTTCATAATTTTACTTTATTTTGCAAAAGAAGATTAGAAATGGATGTAACCACAGTAGATGAGTGAACATACTTTTTCACAGGTAATGGACACAAATGCAGCCTCCGATCATTGCTGCTTACCCACACATACACACACACATATGCCTGCACACACACTTTTGTGCACTCTCTGAAAATCCATTATAGCAGAAAGCAGTGGAACCAGGGTGGAGTAATATTAAGCTGCATTGCTGTAGAATGCTCAGCCAAATTCATAAACATTGCAAAGCACAATTACATTGCAATGCAAAACAAATAATCTGGGAAACAGAAGTTATTTTGTGGCTATGATAAGTAAATTATTGACCCAGTCTTTCAGTCCTTATATTCAATTAACCAAAGAATACATTAATGGGAGAAAGCACATATTCTCTCAACTTTCTTCTTGTCAGGCAATGGCTTTGTCAGCAATATGATGTAGAAGGCTTTCACACATCTGCTTATATGGGCACTGTCCTTATTGCATGAACTGAAAAAAAAAACACTAGTAAGATTTAATTCATTTTTATTTAGCAATTTTTTGCACACGATTTATTTAAGTAAATTTCAATAGTATAAAATTTAGTAAAATCTACTTAAACTCATGACATAATATTGATTAGAGTAAATTTGACAAACATTTCAGTTTAGTATTTAACTGAAATTAAACAGTAACTTTTACTTACAAATCTGATGTGCATACTTAAATCAACCAGTTAAATTTTAAATTAACTTTATATATGAACATTTGACATTTTGAACTTTCCTTATAGACACAAGTTTAATCATGTACAACATGACGTATGGATGGTTTCCACATGGAAGCTTATTGTATGCCATGCAGTCTATTAACAACATCATCTTGCATTACTGGCATCGGAAACAAGATACACAGCTGCACACACTGACTTTTACACATGATGACGGTACAATCAAT
Source organism: Moxostoma hubbsi (assembly GCA_032164185.1). Classification (NCBI taxonomy): domain Eukaryota; kingdom Metazoa; phylum Chordata; class Actinopteri; order Cypriniformes; family Catostomidae; genus Moxostoma; species Moxostoma hubbsi. Next base: position 10,928,515 of record JAVLUX010000031.1, on the reverse strand, counting down.
GTGTATATGTATATATATATATATATATATATATATATATATATATATATATATATATATATATATATATATATATATTACATGAATGGTTTATTTTGAGTAGAAAATGTACTTTAGACTTCATAAAACAAGAAGCTTCCAAAAAAAAAACTGTAAATAAACTTGCAAACAGTGAAACCTGCAAGCTCATTAACTATTCAAGCCCTTTGTATGCTTGAACACTATCTTCTAAAAGTTAAGTAAAATGTACTTAAGTTAAAATGTACTCAAATTATTGAATAAATTTGACAAGGTTTTCTACTTTGGGATTGATACATATTGAGGCATATTAACAATAACAAACAATCAAAAATAATATTTAATATGCTGTAAACTAGATTAATTAATTAGATAAATTGTTCCTGCTATAGCTTATTTACATAACCACCATTTTCTTTCTTTCTTCAGTTTACTGCAATAGACATTGTTTAAAAGCCATTTTGATGCCATGTTCAGATTTTTATTTATTTATTTTTTGCAGGAGGAAAAAAATCAATATTCCTTGTATCTTTAAATTGCCTTAGAGATTAGTTTGGGATTCAAATATGGATAGACAGAAAATTGCATGATGATCATGCAACCCTGTAGTGAAAGTTTTTCAGAGATCTGTTTAAATAAAATAAAATCACTCCAAAAATGTGCTAATTTGCATATTTCCTGGAAGTTCGAAAATATATCGGTAAATAGACCTACGGCATAATCGGTATATATTATCGGGATATATATATTATTTTATTTTTATTTATTTTTTTGTAATTCCAGGAAATGTGTTCATTCATTTATTTGTTAATTATTTAATTTAACTTTTAATCAGTCACATTTTAGTTTTGGATTTAAATGTGGATGGACAGAAAATGACAACCGTTTATTCTGATTATGCGAAATTGCTGGTGTGTTCAGAGATTCGTTTAATAAAAAATTAAATAAAACAAAAATAATCTAATTGTCACAAAACATGTATGGTATGAAAGCACTTTGCACTTTCCTGGATGTTATAAACAGACTGTGTTGTTCCATCGCGTGACATGAACGTTATAAACAGACAACAGTAGTAAGATTAGGTAACGCGTGTGCGTGTCTCCCACGTTTCATTATGCATTCCTCGTATCACTGCATAGTACTCCTAGTCGCTCGTGTTGATGCACCTCTGTAAAAGATGTCTTGTACAATTCAGCCTGCAATTGTTCATATACAGACGTATCCAGGATGTGTGCAACTAAACTATTGCTCCAAACATCATACATGTGATGTGTTTAAAAGATCTGTCCTACACGTCGTGATTTATATTGCGGGGGAGACCTCTCCCGCATCATCAAGCGAGGTCCTCTTTGAAACGAATGGATAAGAATATTAACGAGGATGACCACTGTAAATCAAGACGTATACAGCCTACAAGTACATCCATTATTAGAAGTACTAGACATATATTGCACCACGAACTGATCACATTAAACTACACCACAATGAGACCCCGCCTCACAGCAGTTCGAAAAAATATCATGATGCGCATCTGAATTAATGTGCATTTGATTGTTTTAATTGGGTTTCACTCTTTTGCTCAATGAAGAATGCAAGCATATGCAATCACTCATCATAACATATGGCTGCCAGAGCGTTTGTATGCTTCATTATAACTTCTGTCTGTATGCATTATTAACCATAACGCACTGAAAATAGAACAGGTATTGTGGAAATTAAATGTAGAATTCCTACCTGGTGGAGTGTTCCATTTTCCTGGTTTCCTTGGGTTTTCCGTTGGAAATTTCATTTTGAGCTGCAGTTTAATTTATGAAGTTAAGTTTGTTAAGAAAAAATGGGAAGAAAGCGATTCAGTAGATGCAGTTTAACTGTTAAATTTCGCCACGATTTTCCTTTGCGACATTGTTTTTAAACGAGACAGAGAGGTAAACGAGCGCAAGCACGAATTCATCTTCATCTTCTTTGCGGTTCACGGTTAGAGAGATGGAGATGCTGCTAGATTGGCACGATTCTGCCTCTGTCTCTTCATGGTACTTAAGTGTTCCAGATCACTCCGCCTTTTGCCAGTTGCACCATTTTCCACGCGTCAGACCCTTTGTTTGAGAAGTAAACAGTGGATGGGCAGCAGACGTTCACGCGCTGTTGGAGGGCATCGTTGGAGCGCTTCGCAAATTGATTACGTTTTCTAGAGTGAGTTTCTCAGTAGCCGCAGAATGGAGACACCACGCAAAGGACTTCATCTACTGGCGTCTCTCTAGCCTCACCCGCTTATTCTGCGCTGTTGCGCCAAGTGGTGGTGATACGTGTTTTATTAGTGAAGACTGATTCTATGTGCCATGTAAAGTTCAGCCAGCACTGTTGGTTTTAAACGGTCAAGCTTGTTGTCAATGCAGATTGGAATGTCACTGCTTGAAGGCTTTCATGCCAACATAAGATTGAAATATGTGACACCTGGAGAGGAATGCTTATGCGGCAAACCTCTGACACATCTGTACAGCATTTCAGTGTAGAACAGGAACATGTAATCATCACATTACATAATGTTTTTGATAAGCTGGTGACACATTTCAAGAGCCAAAACACAGCACGTGACATTGTATGGCTCAAATAATCAATAGTCACAAAATCATAATGAAATCCAAATGCAGTGTTCACACAATAAGATGTGCAAGCTGTATCTATTACAATAGACCATGGTGCTTTCTAGGAAGTTCTGGTTGTTGTCGAATCTAAATTGTCGACATTTCACTTAATGGTAGAAGCATTGTATTAGATAAATTACAGTAAACACATTATCTCACAAAAGTGAGTACACCCCTCACATTTTTGTAAATATTTGATTATATCTTTTCATGTGACAACACTAAAGAAATGACACTTTGCTACAATGTAAAGTAGTGAGTGTACAGCTTGTAAAACAGTGTAAACATACAGCCATTAATGTCTAAACCGCTGGCAACAAAAGTGAGTACATCCCTAAGTGAAAATGTCCAAATTGGGCCCAATTAGCCATTTTCCCTCCCCGGTGTCATGTGACTTATTAGTGTCAGGTGTGCAGGTGTGTTAAATTTGGTGTCATCGCTCTCACACTCCCTCATACTGGTCACATGAATTTCAACATGGCACCTCATGGCAAATAACTCTGAGGATCTGAAAAAAAGAATTGTTGCTCTACAAAAAGATGTCCTAGGCTATAAGAAGATTGCCAAGACCCTGACACTGAGCTGCAGCACGGTGGCCAAGATCATACATCGGTTTAACAGGACAGGTTCCACTCAAAACAGGCTTTGCCATGGTCGACCAAAGAAGTTGAGTGCACGTGCTCAGCGTCATATCCAGAGGTTGTCTTTGGGAAATAGACATTTGAGTGCTGCCAGCATTGCTGCAGAGGTTGAAGGGGTGGGGGGTCAGCCTGTCAGTTCTCAGACCATATGTCGCACACTGCATCAAATTGGTCGTTCCAGAAGGAAGCCTCTTCTAAAGATGATCCATAAGAAAGCCCACAAACAGTTTGCTGAAGACAAGCAGACTAAGGACATGGATTACTGGGACCATGTCCTGTGATCTGATGTGACCAAGATAAATTCAGATGGTTTCAAGCATGTGTGGCGGAAACCAGGTGAGGAGTACAAAGACAAGTGTGTCTTGCCTACAGTCAAGCATGGTGGTGGGAGAGTCATGGTCTGGGGCTGCATGAGTGCTGACGGAACTGGGGAGCTACAGTTCATTGAGGGAACCATGAATGCCAACATGTACTGTGACATACTGAAGCAGAGCATGATCCCCTCCCTTCAGAGACTGGGCTGCAGGGCAGTATTCCAGCATGATAACGACCCCAAACACACGTCCAAGATGACCACTGCCTTGCTAAAGAAGCTGAGGGTGAAGGCGATGGACTGGACTGGCCAAGCATGTCTCCAGACCTAAACCCTATTGAGCATCTGTGGGGCATCCTCAAATGGAAGGTGGAGGAGCACAAAGTCTCTAACATCCACCAGCTCCATGATGTTGTCATGGAGGAGTGGAAGAGGACTCCAGTGGCAACCTGTGAAGCTCTGGTGTACTCCATGCCCAAGAGGGTTAAAGCAGTGATGGAAAATAACGGTGACCACACAAAATATTGACACTTTGGCATATTTTGACACCCAATTTGTGTACTCACTTTTGTTGCCAGAGGTTTAGACAATTTCCAAACAAGAGGTTTACAAAGAGCCCATTAACATGCACACCAATGCGGCGATACTCTCTAAAATCAGCTTATTTTAAAAATCAGACAAGGCATGAAACCTGTGTTTACATGACATTTTAAATAATCAAATTATTCTCCACTTTTGATGTCAAACCACGAAGAGGCATGCGCTCAACACGTGCGCACATTGGATGATACAGTAAGAACATGGGGTAAGGTGTTTACACAGCATGCAAAATCGGCATAATGGGCAAAAACATACCCATGTCGATCGGGTTATTCATAAGCCGTTTATGGCCTTTACGCTGATAAATTAATGTGGTTTATTGCGTTTACATGACTGCATGCTTTTTCGGCTTATTAAGCATAACCTGTGTAACAACATGCATGTAAACAAGCTCAATGAAATTCAAAATTGCACGCAAGAAATTTGGGTCGTATTTGGAAGCTAAAAATCCGGATGTCAAAAATCTTGTGAGAGTCGCATGCACATTGCATAGCATTCACACACTATGTTTATTATGTTTATTTGGAGTCCCACAGAAACCCTACACCTACCCCTACCCCCTAAATCTAGCCCTAAGGGAAAAATAACTTTGATTCTAGGCTAAAGGGGTCAAAAGTTATAAACGAAAACATAAGTTGAACTTTTGGTGGCGATTAAGGGTTTGAGACACTGACACCAAAATGTGTCATAAAGAAGTTCAGACCCTCCCTAATCAAATTGCTAAATTTAATAATGTTTGCCATATGGTTCTATGGGCTGCCTTGAGGCACTCGCACAAAGATCGAGAAGTCCCATTCCGTGTCGCGGGAAGGACATGGTAAAGGTATCAAAAACGGCACATCGATGTGGTTCAGGTGGCAGACAGAACACACAAAAGTTAAGGTTTTTCTCTTCTTCAAGAATGAACAAAGTGAAGCTGATGAGTTTGCTGGTTGGTGTGTATACAGTACTTTCATTTAAGAATGCTCCATGTCATCAAACAGAAGAGTTTCGCACACTGGACACGTCTGGTGGATGACATGGTGTGTTCTAAAATTCGAAACAGTTGTTTTCTTTGAATGTACGCACACCACACATTGAAGCCCATTCAATGCTAGAGATAGCCATTTCATTACACTAACCTACAACCTCGTCAACATTCATAGAAAGCAATTGTTTTGAATTTTTAAATGCGTCATGTCATATGCCAGACCCATCTGGTGTGTACTGTGTGCCACCTGAACCACATTGATGTGCCCTGTGTTTGATGCCTGTGCCGTGTCCTACCCACGATATGGCGTGGCCCACATTAAATGGGCTTCATTCAAGCTGTCAAATCACAAAAGACATACTTGTTACTGAAAACAGATTGTGTAGGCTATTTGAAAGAAACTTATACACAATATATCTTCCAGTCATATCGAAAATGTAATTGATAATGATTTAGGTCGAATTTAATGGAAAACTATGCAAGTTGAGCTCAGTGGCATGGCAGAAATTTGAGTAGCCTCCATCATTGAATTTTTTTCTTCACATTTTTGAATGCGCCATGTTGCCCATCAGACGCATCCTGTGGGTGATCTCCTTAACAGATATAATAGGTGCCTACGCATTTCCGGTGCTTGCTAATTATATTTTGCCTATTTACCTTGTGTGTCAGAGAAAGTTTTGTCTTTGAACTTCTGGTCTAACGTTTTCTATTTAGAAATCTATGGAGTTGATTTCATAGTGTACAGTAATTAGCTAGCGAAGTGGATTTACAGGTTGAAGAGTTACCAAAAGTTATCTGTGCGAAGGAAACTCCAAGAAACAACACAAAGTCATTCAAAATATCTCTGTAAGACACCTCTGACCATCTTTTCATGTCATTCACCATTTGTGTTATAGTTGAGGAGATTGTTTGAGTGTTAAACCAGGAAGTGGTGCTTGTTACTATATTTATAATCACTCTCACACACATACACACACGCACGTGCATGTGTATGTTTTATTTTATATTTTGTTTACAAGTATTTTAATCACATTTAAGCCTTTTTGAAAATATGGGGTGACAAATACATTTTAAAAAGTACAAATGTAATGTTCTTTAATGTTATGAACTTGCATGTAAAATACGAGCTGTCGCTGTTGAAATTACATGTCAGCCACACATTTTAACAAAAATTAATAACAAGCTGAAACCTAAAAATTAAGTAGAATGTCAAATATAACAATAAAACACTTGTATCATGAAAAAGTGCATTGTGTCATAGCTGTCTGAATGTGATTTGTCAGGTCTAGTTTAAGTCTGTCAGTGTCAGAGAAATGAACATTTAAAGTGACATCAAAACTCCTCACTAGCATTTTCACGTATTAAAGGGGTGGTGTTGACTCACACCATCAACTCATGGTGAAAAATAAATTCTGGACTCCCACACATAATCTATTTTAATCGAAGTGTGGAGTGCTGAAAAGGGGCAGGGCTGAATAAGATTTAACATTTTAACAGCCTTTACATCATTTGAAATACCTTATACCACGGTAATCATATTTCATAAAAATTCCATTGTTAAAATTGATGATAACATAATATGGGGTCTCCTCCAAACTTTGTAAGAAGCTTTCAAAAACATAGTACTTTTAGTTATTATTTTTATGATAGTGGTGGCTAATAACTAGTTACCATTGTTTTTGTTGTAACCCTACCTGCAGTAACTTATGGAAATTATGGTAACCCCCTCCCCCAAAAAACAACTTTAGTTGGAACTTTTCTTTATTGTATGGTAGTACCAGTATTTCTTAAGTCAAATATTTAAGAACAGTGATCACCTTTGTTGTCAATTTCATTAGACAGGTGTAATTTTAAATTAGGCTCACATCCATTCAAAGAAATAAGTGAAAATATTTATTTTGTGGTCACAATGGTGTTGCAAAAGTCTCTGCTGCCATATTGTAACACCTCCAGATGTCAGGGACTCAATCCACACACGTTTAATTGTGAAACCAGGAGTGAGACATTTTAATGAAAAACACGGTCAGGACAAAGATGAAATGACACAGGCAATCAATACACTGGAGGATATACGCAGTTAGGCAAGCAGGTAGTTTATGGTAAGTAGATTTCTCAGGGTGATGGAACATCAAGGTGAGTATCCAGGTATAGTCCAGAGTACTTTGAAGGAAGAATCAAGTAGAGAAACTGGTAACAATATAAATGGTCAATAAGGGAAATCTTCAGACCTCAAATAAACTTGGAATGAAAACACTGCATGGGAGTAACATGGTCAGATAGTAGTCCAAGGTGGGAGACTTGATGGTGAACTGAGGTGAAAGTGGCCTATTTAAGCAATCTTTGATGAGTGAGCTGATTGAGTGCAGGTGTGGTGAATTAGAAATCCTGTGAAGAGGAGCGGAACACTGAGCGAGGTGGAGGAATGACAGTCACCCACTCAAAAGAGGCAGCCACAGGGTATGGACAGAGTCAGGAGGCCTGGAAGGTGGCCACAGAGCCACAGTTGATTCAGAAGGCGGAGCAGGCAGAGCCGCAGGGAATTGAGTTCCAGGAGGAGGGTCCAGAGGAGGAGCGGGCGGAGCCGCAGGAGAAGGAGTCTCTGGGAGAGCGGATGGAAATGCTGGATTTTGAGTCTCAGGAGGAGTCAATACAGGTTGAGGCGCAGGAAGAGCAGGGACTTGAGATTCAGGAGAATGAACCAGAGTAGACAGAGCTGTGGGAGGCAGAGCCACAGGAGGAGGAGTTGCAAGATGATCAGGCAGAGCCATCGTGGTCAGTAGCACCAGCAGTGACTGAGGAATCACCTCCGTAGTTGTGAGCACTGGCAGTGACAGGTGAGGAGGAGCCATTCTCCACTTCTGCTTCTGGACAGCTGTGAGCACAGCTGTGGGAGGCTCGAAGAGTGCTGTCTCCAGGATCACCAAGGCTGGGGAGAAAGTGGTCTCCATTGATGGGAGCTTGGAGACCACAAAAAAGAAATACTTTGATTTGGAGCTGGTATGAAAGCTGGCACTGGGATGGACAAGGCTCTGGGATGGATGAGGCTTCAGAAACTAGCTCATTGCCCATGGCAGGCGTGGGCATTGGCTCGTTGGCTGTGGCAGGCATGGGTGTTGGCTCTGGAAGGCCTGGAGGAAGGAGCCATGGACTCAACTACAAGAGGGTTGGTCTCCTCCATCGCTCCTACAGTGAAGGCTGATCCACTAAACAACAAAGCCATATCAAAGAAATGGACCAGGAACTTTTGCCAGAAGGCATGAGGGACCTCACTGGCTCATTCAACCCAACCCGGAAGAGGGCTTTCTACACCACTTCACTGAAGTCCACCTCATATGCCAATTCACATAACTCTGCTGCATAATCTTCCAGAGAGCATTCCTCCTGATACAGCTAGAAGAATCTTATTGCCCTACATGTTGGGTCTCGCTGGTTCCATAGAAGGTCAAGTCTTCTGTCAGGAATTCAATCCACACAAGTGTAGTTTTAAAACCAGGTGTGAGACAATTGTAGAAATCACAGGTTAAACACAGTGAGATGAAGACAGATGAAATGGCAATCAATACACTGGAGAATATGCTCAGGCAAGCAGGTAGGTTACGGCAAGTAGACTCTCAGGGTGACGATGGAACATCAAGGGGAGTATCCAGGTAATTATAGTCTACAGTACTTTGGAGGAAAAATTAGGTAGAGAAACTAGTAACAATATAATGGTCAATAAGGGAAATCTTAAGGCCTTAAATAAACTTAGAAGGATGGAAACCACTGCATGGGAGCAGCACGGTCAAACAGTAGTCCTACGTGTGAGACTTAACCCTCTACCGCGTGCATAATGATAGATACATAGAAAAAAATATTTGAATCTTATTTTCTTTGAATAGCTTAACATGAAATGCTGTAAAAAAAAAAAAAAAAAAAAAAAAGAAAAGAAAAGAAATTGGAAAAAAATATTATTTTAAAGTAATATATGATATAGCAACAACATACAATAGTGGAAATAACTTGGAATAAGTGTACTTAGTTAATATTTTTGAAATGTAATTTGTGTTGAATCAATTGGTGCATTATAAGCTTTAACACTGTACTTACATACTACACCATAAACATTCATTTCAACAACTTGGGATTTGATTCATTTCATTCTTTTTTTTTTTTGCTGAACAATCCTTTATTTTCTTTGAATTTCATAAAAAAAAATTGAATATTATTTAAATTTAAACTTATACTGTTAAAACAAATTCATCATGTATCATAAAACATTGAATATCTGGGAATCATAAATCCAAAAACATTACAGTTCATGAAAATTCAACATCATGCATTAGTATGAATATGAACAAGAGCCCCCCATAATCCTTTATCAATTGTGAAAATTCACAAAGCAGTTTTTTTTTTCAGAGGCAAGGCACAGGTACACATCATACTTGGTGCACTTCACCCTAACAGTACCCTTACAGCCAAAATACTTACGCCTGCCCTTTTGAGACACAATGTATTGAGTGTATGTGTCATACTCCTGCTAAATGATGCGACATCTGTGCTATTTGTATTCATATCTATTCAGAAGGAAAAGTGCCATTTAAATGTATTTGAATTTATTCAATGTATTCATTTTACAAATGTCAGACGGTCCTTCACATACGACTAACCAACTTTATATCACTAGAATTAGCAATCCTTGATGAGTAAGCTGATTGAGGGCATGTATGACGAATTAGAAATCTGGTGAAGAGGAGCAGAACACTGAGGGAGGTGGAGAGCTTGAGGGAGGCGTGGCACCAGGCAGCTATTTGTTTTTATGTAGTATAGTTTCTGTCTACTTGAATGGGGAAAGACCAAAATCTCCAAAACGGTAGGTCAAGATTATGATATAAGCATTTATGTCCTTCTTTCGCTCAAGTCACACAAAATGCAAAACCATTAAGCTGATTCAGCCAATGTGCATGCTATTGCTAAGTTAACAGGTGATGTTTCTATCAAAAAAGGTGACTGGCTCTTTTAATTATAGGCAGGACTTCCATTCTTACAGCTGCTGTATTTGCATTTATTGAAAGGATAGCCCCTTGAGATGTAGCATCTAATTTTCGAGGGGGTCCTAAAGACACAAGATACAACATTATAAAACACATACAAACAAAAAAGCATTACATAACTTTACATTACATATACTACATTTACACATATACACCCACAGACCTCAGCTAAGAATTTTAGTAACAAAACCCCACCTAATACATCAGTTGCATCAGCATAAATACCAGTTTAAGCAGTTTATCTTCAGGTTATTTGTGATACAATTAAACAAAAATTAAGCATAAATTAAAAACATAAACGGGTCCTTTTTAAGATTAAAATAAAGATGTTCTGAAGCAACCAAAAGAGGTAGTAGATCTGAAAAAAGTGGAAGATTATTCCAGTCAGAAGGAGCTTTTGTATTGAAATAACATGCAACCAAATTTGTCTGAGTGGATATGAAGATCTACATGATGCCATAATCTGTTTCAAGTAGGAAGGACAAGTAAAATAAAAACATTTGAAAATGAACTGAACCCAGTGAAATTGCCTTCTAGATTTAGGTTGCAACCAACTGAGTGATTCATACATGAAACAATGGTGAGTTCTATATGGATACCTCAAAACAAATCTACATAGAGAATTCGATACAACATTAAGGGGCAAAAGACAAGTGTCAAATGTGTTTTGATAAACAATGTCAGCATAATCAATAATAGGTAGTATCAACTGAGAAATTATAATTTTTCTTATTTGGAATGTAAAACAATTAATTGAATGATAGAGTGAACTCAGACAACCATATGTTCTTTTTATAATAAAATCAATATGAGGCTTAAAGGAAAGTTCAGGGTCAATCCAGAGTCCAAGATATTTGAACGAATCAACGTTATCAAGAGGTGAACCATCATCAAAAAATCAAGGGGATATGAGAGACTGTGTCATGTACCAAACACCATGCAGCAGGACTTCTTCTTTTTTAATATAAATTTGCTGTTTTAAAACCAATTTTGTACAAAGTTCAATTCAGACTGTAAAGAGTTCTGGATTTGTGATATATCAGAATTAGAGGTGTAAATAACAGCATCATCAGCATAAAGATGAACAGAACAAATTGAACATATTTAAGGTAGGTCATTAATAAAAATAGAAAAAAGAAGTGTTCCCAAGGTGGAACCTTGTGGAATACCCTATTCAACAATAAAATAGTCAGACTGAGAACCCTGAAAAACAGCACACTGATGTCTGTTTTGAAGATTTTGAGTTAAACCAACAGAATAGAGCTTATCAAGGAGGCGGTAGTGATCAAACATATCAAAAGCCTTGGAAAGATCAAGAAAATTGCACCTGTGAGTTGGCCTTTGTCAAAGGATGAAAACACATCAAAAGTGAATTTTAGAAGAGCAGTGGTGGAGGTAATGTTAGGCCTAAATCCCGACTGGGATGGGGATAAAATATTAAACAAACTGATGTACCATGATCATTGATTAAAGATATGTAAGTTTTTTGCAATAGTACAGATACAATTCCCAGATTTTTGTAGATTTCCCAGTCAGCAGAATCTTTAGACAAACGATTTGGAACAGGCTTTGTCCCTTTTTTTGAAAAGGTTAATAAGATATGAGTTGATCCAGGAATGTCTATCTTTACATCTAATTGTTTTCATGGGAGCATATTTATCAATTATGTTAGTAACTTCAGAATAAAATAAATTCATGCATCATCAACAATAGGAATTAGCTGAAATCTATCCTAGTTGATACCAATTAAGTCTTGAATAAAACAATCTACATTCATATTTTTACACTGTCTCAGTCTAATATATTTAGGATGAGAACTTGGGAGTTTGAATTTTTCAGACACAAAATATAATAGAGTGATCACTTCAACAATAAGACATAACACCAGATTTAATGATCCTTTCTGGGGTGCATTTCCCAAAAGCATCATTAGCTAACAGTGGTTATACCAAGGTAAGCATATAGACAAAATATTTATTAACAATATTAACACAGTATCCAATCTGTAAAATATTAGTAACAAATCATATTCTGAACTAAATGTTCTCTGATTCTGCTCCTGCAGGATGCATTCTGCCTTGATGTGGGTTCAAAGGATTATCATCATCAGCACCAGCATGACCCCCCCTCTTCCTCCTCAGGAAGCTGGACAATTTCCCTTACTGCAATGTTGTGGAGAATTGCAGTAACCACAACAACAGAACAGCTTTTGGAGGGGCTCAGCTTCAGGATGCCACTGGACTTGCTGGTGCAGTGAAAAAGTTGTTTCCGCACTACTATAGCCCTCTACGCTATAAAGTGTGTCCTTCCAAGGGCCTGATTCAGAGGTATCAAGAGGTATGGGCAAAGAGGATATCCACTGTCTCCCAGCAGCCAGCTATCACGAAAGCCACCCTCTTCAGCCACCTGGCAAATTGCAGAATTGGCTCACACAAAAGAGTCATGAGTGGTTCCAGGCCATTTTGCCATAATGTCAATGAGAATCCCTAGGTGATCACACACTGCTTGAACATGAATTGCTGGATAGCCCTTCCTGCAAATGTACAAGGGCTCATTTACCACAGGGCTTGACAATGGAATAAGGGTGCCATTGATGATGCTAATCACTCTGGGGATGTTGGCAATATTATGGAACTGTTGATTGGCCAGCTGGATTTCTTGAGGAGTTTTGGGGAATTCAGCTACCTGACTCAGGTACACTACCTGACTTCTGTGTCGACTTCTGTGCTCAAGCTGTAGGATTCTTTGTAAAGCCGCCATTGTTTACCAATTGAAACTTTTTTGAAAATGAATAAAAGAGTCATTAGTACACCTGCTACTGATGACCCTGAGGATTGATAGAAACACATTGGTGGCTAATAACCATTCTAAATTAACTAACTAAACGTGATTCATCAATGATTTGTGACCGTAATAAGGCACAGCTTTATTTGAATATAAAATCATTATATTCATGTGTTAATGGGTTTTTGATTTTAAAATAAGCTGTTGTCATGCTGTTTTGTCATAGTTTTCATGCTGTGGCTTAGGATGAAGAAGACATCTCTTCAGAATTATCTGAGTACTTAAATAAAAGTATTTTGTGTCGTGTTTGGCTTATATTCTCATGGCTATTATGTTGTGTATTGAGAAAATGTTGACATAGCCATCTATTGGCTACTTGATGTTGTAGTGTATGTGATGGTGGCTCACCACTGCAAAATAATACAATTTTGAATTCCATTCCATGCATATGCTTCATAATCAGACTTATTCACATTATTCAGGCATTTAATAAGGGATGGCATTGCATTGGAGACATGCTTCAGCTTCACTCAGCAATAGCTTGCATTTTGATCTGGCATTACTATACTACTTTGATGAATCAAGTTACAATTATGTGCTCATTTCCACATGTTAAACTATGAATGCCCAGTATATTAGAAAAGCACTTACTCAAAATATATATTATAAAAGAGTATATTTGGTCATCAAAAGGGATATTTTATTCTGTATTACAAATTAACTGGTGAAGGTTTATAACTTCTCTGTCATTGAAAAGAAAATTGAAAGCCATGCACCACACAGCTTCACCAGAGCCCCATTTGCCAGACCCAGTCTGTTTCCACCTCCTACGACAAGGACGAGGGGTTGGATTTTGGAAGGCATAGTGATCAACAATTTAGCAAAATAAACAAAATAAAAAAGGAGAGGGTTATGTCTGTGGATCTGTGAAAAACAAAATTTTAATTCAATTTGCACTTACTGTCTGTTGTAAAAACATGGTTATAGATTGCTGATGGCCTGTTGCTGTACTAATTTAGCCCTATTTGCCATAACCTCCTCATGATTCTGGTCTTGCTGCTCCCTCAGTGTTCTTAATTCCTTTGTGTTTCCTAGGAGTTCAGCTATTTTCAGTAGCTTATTTTTTCTTCTAAGACTGAAGCAGCTTCTTACTGCAGACACAACGTCCCCTGTTTCTCCTTTGGATGTTGCTCAGCACATGAGGAGGCCTCAAAGTGAGGGAAAGAGAGCAATAGCCCAGTACCAGAACCCATCGTCGATGTTGTCAGTCCAGGATGGAGAGGGCCTGACGATGAGGGGCCAGGCTGGAGGGGGGCTGTATTTGAGGGGCCAGGCAGGAGGGGGCCTGATGTTGAAGCACCAAGCTGGAGGGGGCCTGAAGTTGAGGGGCCAGGCTGGAGGGGGCCTGATGTTGAGGGGCCAGGATGGAGGGGGCCCGATGTTGAGGGGCACAGCTTTGAAGGCAAAGGCACTTAGCCGGTTAAAGAACACGTGTCTATGCCTCCAGGGATCCCTTCCAGGCCCCTGGATGGCAAAACTTTCTCTTCCTCTGCAGTCAGAGGAACAGAATGTATACCACCACCAGTCTTATTTGCTTCCCTTTTATGTGCTGCAACCCTCTGTTTTGTGACACTTACAAAGTACCTCCACTTATTCTTATTATTTTTTTGTCAGCATTTGTAAGGCTGTTTTTCAGCTTTGAGAATAGCTTTTTTTTCACCTCCTCCTAAAGAACTGTAAATTCAGTCTTTGAAAATTGTGGTTTCCATGCCATTTTCTGTCACGTCTCTGTAGCACATGACTGTATGGCAAGGGCTGCTGCATTCATTTTCAATAAGAAAATAAAAATACATTTACAAGAAATCGTGTACTTTAATTGTCATACATGTCATGCACAGGGACGGATTATGACTTGCAAAGGCCCTGGTGCCAATTATCTCCAAGGGCCCTCCTCCACCCAAAAGTTGTTGAGCGGGGAGGGGGTGGGGGTTCATTGTTCATGGCCAAAAGGGTTTTCTAACGGGGGTAGGAAGGCATTTCAAGGCCATGTCATGCATGTCACATGGCTTCAATCTATCGCACATGCAAGTCAATAATGCATGTGGATTAATGGCATTGAAATGCCTTCATACGGGGTATCACCAAACTAGATCGCGCAGCCTTAAATCCCAGGGCACCCCCGGGCAGTCAAAGGCCCCCTGGTAGTCAAGGGCACCTGGACACTGGCCCCATTGGCCCAGTCGGTAATCCATCCCTGGTCATACACCTTTTTAAACGTGTGTGTGTGTGTGTGTACATATATATGATAGTTCTTCTATCTACTGTATTTAGGCTGTCTCAATTTCTTCTGTCTCTTTATGTAATCTCAGACTGTCTTGATGTTCAGTGAGGGGCTTTGTGGAGGCCAAGACATCTGCTACAGGGCTCCCTGTTCTTCTATTGTAATCTTTTCTATTTTCAAAAGTAATGTTTGGAAATATAAATAAACATCTTAAGACAAACGCTTTTGTGAAACATCTTAGGTGATTTTGCACAGTACTGTATAAATATATATATATATATATTTATTATTGTGTAAAGAATGAATGTGGCATTCTTAACCCAACATTGTTTGAATGATGTATCTGTGACACAGGTACCATGGTTAGTGACAAGTATCCAAACCAACAAAGATGAAGTCCGATGATGCACTACAGTAGGTTCATTAATTAAATGAGTAAGGTTTACGCTACCAAATATATTTCTATCATTGGAAAAGGAACAAGCCAGTTTCTGTTGAAGTCACCCAGGATAATCATTTCATTGTGCTTCTCAAGAGAATTAATAGTACACTTTGTGGAGTCAGTCGGAGCAGAAGGGGGCCTATAAATGTTACCAGTAGTTACATTTTTGTTAACATGAAGAGTAATATTAATATAAAGCCCACTGTTTTGAAATTAACAGGCTCTATAATAGGAATGACACACTCAGAAACAAGCTTTACAGAAACATATGTGGCCACCCCACCTCCTCTAGAAGCCCTATCAGCTCTATACATTTTTATTTTATCATCAGAGATTTTTCTATGGAGCCATGTTTCGGAAAGATTAACCCAAGCTCTGAGAAGATACATTTTTGAAACAAGGCTCCTTATATTAAGATGAATAACCTTTAAACTTTTAGCTGAGCCTAGAGAAGTAATAAAACAGTTAAAAAAAAACTGTGTTAAGAGAAATGAGGTAATGGGGTGAGGAACTGAACCTTTAATACTGCTTTATAGTATTTGTCCTTTTGAAGCTTGACAGCTCCTGCTCTCTATAAACTGTTATTTTATGGAATAGAGCTTTTTTTAAATATCTGTTTTTATGTTCCAAGAAAAAACCAGCATAAAGGTTTTGAACAACATAAAGGTGAATAAATAAGTGAGTAAAACAACATTTTCCATTTTTAGGTGAACTACTCCTTTAAATGGTGGCTCATTGTTTTAGCACAAACCTGACAAGACATACTCAAAATAAAATGGTATCTTTTATAAGTAGACTGTAAGGAGATGCTGTACAAAATTCTGAATTAATTAAAGACATAAAGAAATTCGTAAATTGATTTTAAATTATTATCTACAAATATATGCATTAAGAATATATGACACTGTCCTTGCCAAAACCTAAAAGCACAATAGAAGTCACAAGTCAGATCTTACCATGTTCTTTTTCGAATCTGAGGGTGATAACGCTCTACATTGTGTTTTGTTTTATAGATATTATCTTATACAATATGAAGAGAACTTTCTAAAAAGCTACTTCAAAAGTCTGTCACAGTGGTCAAATATTGTATGTTTAGTTAGATACTTACATATTACATGACACTAACACTCTTAACCTGAACTGCTTGCTGATGCGTGGTGCTGGAATAATCCTAAATGTTCCTGCGTAGCAACTTAAACTTGAGTCCCGCCTTCATCAATTTGATTAACTATCTCATGTGACATTGACAAGTGGTGTTAGACTACTGAGAGCAGTAAATTTAACTGTTTTAAACCATTATATTATTCCTGCAACTTAATGACAATTAGACAGCAAAACATAATGGTCTGCTGAAGAACAGCAACAAGGATACCAATTATTGGGGGGACAGTCTGGCCATATCTGATTATTGGGGAGACTTGTCCCCCTCAAATTATATTGTGGTTATAGCCCTGCTTCAGACACTACTACAACACTGGCCAGTGGCCCATGACTCATCTCCTCCTACAGTATGTCTCTGTTGTTGGGCATGCACATGACTGTAGTTCCAGCTTTGGCCACTGGGACTTGCAGTTTAGACCTTTGAGATTTTAACAGACAAAAAAAATCTACCTCCTGTGCCCATACCTCAATCTGGACAAGTTATGTTAAGTTCAGGGGATAGTACTACTGCCGAGCGGTTTGCCTGCTCTTTTAGTTTCAAGATAAAAATAAAAGTATGCTTGCAGAGGCTGCAGGCAAGCTCTCTGTAAATCTCTACTGCTCTGTTATAGCTCACTAATTAGCTGCTCCCAGCCTCCACATGGAAACATCGAGGGCTTCTAGTGATTCCTCAGTTATTTTATTGCTGTCAAGGAATAATGCATTAGATTGTAAGAGAGTGAAGCTTAAAAGGCAAAATTTTGAAGCTCATTGCAATTTTTGGGAATGGATTGTGTGCAGGGGTAGATTATGACTGGACAAGGGGCATTGTGCCACTGTAAAAGGCCTGCAGTGGCCAAACACAATGAAAAAAATTACTGTTAACTTGATAGAGATTGTCAAATAGCCTTTAAAAATTGAAGATGCATTTAAAATATAATTATTCAATTAAACAATAAATAAAAAATAAACAATACTGGCCCTATAGAAGTGGCTGAACCAGAATGACACCTGTCACATTCAGGGTCAATAGAAGGGTTTATCAGAGCTATCCTGCTTTTATACCAGTGTGCTCTATAAACCACCTTGCACTGTATGAGCCTGTGATGTGCACTGAGGAAGGAGGAATACACCCTGTTCAAAATTACTTTCCATGTCTCCTCATTAATGTCAGTGCCAATGTCTTGGGATCAAGTGATTTGTAGGTTGTCAGAATATGAAAATTGCAAATTAACAATTATATTCACTAATTTAGAGATTGACCCTTTAACACAAGCATCAACACACAGAATGGATCAAAATCTGAAGGGAGAGGCACATTATGAAAGTTGGTCATTTTTTTACGCACAAAGTCTCAATTTTTGTAGATATCTGAAAAAATGGTTTCTAGGAATATTAAATTTAGAGGACAAATGATCAAAAGAGGAAAAACACTATCAATGTAGAGGTCAGCAATAGAAACCAATCCAAGATCCCTCCAAGAGGCATAAGCACTGTCCAAAATGGAAGGGTGGGTTAGAGTATAATGGGGATAAAAGAGGGGTGATATGAAGATCAAAATACAACAAAAACTGGGTCCAGATTTTAAGATTAAAATAATTTTACAATTATGTTATTTGAATATTTAATCAGAGACCATGTATGTGGGAGACATAGAAGGGAAGCCAGGGAGGAGAACTTACACAAAAAGTTGGATGTGGAGGATAGGAGATCAACTAAGTTGCTTGAATGAAACTGTTAGGAATATTTTGGATCTAGCCACGATCCCCAATTCCCCGGTCCCGTCTCTCTATCTTTGTGCCCAGTGAAGTGCAGTCGTGAGTCTGAGTCTCTGGAGACTTCGCGAAGGAAGTAGAACGAACAACAACACACAGTGGTTCTTATTCAATCTACTCAAAGTGTATTACAGTAAGCATAATATTTATACCTTTCATAGAACAAAGAACAATTAACAGCCAATAGGATAGTGACAGTAAAACAGCAAGACAGCCAAGGACAAGAAATTGTTGACCAGAATAGTGTAGGAACGGTAATCGTATGAGGTCAAAACAGTCCTAGATATTTGTTATGTCCAACTGAGATATTTAGCTCATGACAAGGAGTATGCGCTTGTTGGAGCACAGAACATTCCAAGAAAGGATAAGACAAGAGAAACTAACAGCATCTATGAAGGTTAATGACTCTTTGTGCGTGTGGTGTCCTTCTATGATTAACACACATACATACAGAGTTATATATAGCAAACAGAGTTAGATGTCAAACTAAAGACAGCATGTACAATTAATATTTCTCACAGAAACCAATATAAAGTAGATCGTATATTTGCTGCCCAATAATATATTAGAAAATTAGGAAGATCCAGACCACCCCATTGTTTTGTCTTCTGCAAAGTGTCCTTTAGAATCCTTTAGAGTCTTTTTATTCCAAAGAAGTTCTAAATAGAGCTGCCAAGTGTAACAAAGAAGGACTTTGGAATAAAAATAAGAATACATTGAAAAAAATATAAAAATTTGGGGAGCATGCTATCTTAATACAGTTCACCCTACCAACCAGGGACAGAGGGAGGAGAGACCAATGACTAAAATCCTGTGCAAGATGACCGAGCAATGGTAAAAAGTTGTGGTCAAATAAGTCTGAAAAACTTTTTGTGACATTTACGCCTAAATATCTAAGACTCTGTACAGCAGATCTGAAAGGCAGAGATGCCAATGCGTATTGATGGGCATTAATTCACTTTTACTAAAATTTAACTTGTAGCCTGAAATTAGACCAAACTCTGCCAGCAGGTCCAGCACCAAGGGGATGGAGCTGCCAGGGTCCGACACATATAACAAAAGATCATCCGCGGCGCGTATGAAGGCAATTTATGCTCCAGCCCTCCCCTTTGTATGCCAGCCATCGCACTGGATCTGAGAGCAACTGCCAGAGGCTTAATGGCTAATGCAAATAACAGTGGGGAGAGTGGGCAGCCCTGTCTAGTCCCACGACCAAGGGAGAAATACTTATAATAGTTATTATTTGTTCATACACAGGTCATTAGGGACATATATAGAAGCCTAATCCAAGCTATAAACTGGTTGGGGAAACCAAATCTCCTCAGTGTGAAGAACAAATACCCCCACTCGACCCCCAGCCTTCTCAGAATCCAGGGAAATAACTAATTCTGGGACTTCATTCGAAGAGGAAGCATAGAGGATAATCAAGTGGCATCTAATATTGTGACAAGAGTGTCTATTTTTAATAAACCCTGTCTGGTCTGGTGAAATTATAGTGTGAAGAACCGACTCTAAACGTCTCGCCAGAATCTTAGCCAATAATTTCACATCTGTACAAAGTAAGGAGATGGGGTGATAATTACAGCATTGAGAAGGATCTTTATCTTTCTTGAGAATAAGGAAAATAGTAGCCTGGCACAGAGATTGAGGAAGGATACCTGAACTGTAAGACTCATTAAACATGTTTAGCAAAAGAGGTGATAATTTATCAGAAAACGTCTTAAAAAATTATACCGGAAAGCCATCAGGCCCTGGAGATTTACCATTCTGCATCAGACTAAGAGCAGTCTTAATTTCATCCAATGTAATAGGAGCTATCAAATTAGAAGAGATATCAAATTCAATGCAAGGCACATTTAGAGGGCTGAAAAAATTGTCAATTTGAGTCTCTTCAGCAATGCTTTTAGATGTGTATAAAGAGATCTAAAAGTCTCTGAATTGTCATTAATAGACAAAGTATTAACTGAAGACCCAGTGGCAGTGGAAATTTGAATAATAAGGTGTGAGGCAGCAGACTCCCGCAAATGGTGAGCAAGTAATTTACTCTATTTATCGCTGAATTCATAACAATTACAACAAGTCTTATGCAGCGCTTCACTTGATTCATTCATAGCTAGGAGATCAAACTCTGCTTTTGTCGTGAGAAACTTAGCGAAGTGGTCTGCTTGTGTCGAGCTAGCACAGATGGATTGAAGGTCTGCCAAAGCACTAGATAAATTAGCCCTTCTTTTCATTCTATTCTCTTGTAAGCAGAGTATGAAATAATTACTCCTCTTAAATAAGCCTTACAAGTCTCCCAAATTGTCTTAGCTGAAACATCTGGAGAAGTATTTGTGGAGATGAAAAGATCAATACAATCATTAATTACCTCTATAAAATCAGGATCATTGAGTAGTAAAGAATTAAAATGCCAAGGAGACCGATATATCGAAATGCCTGGTATAGCAAGGTCAAAAGTAACTGCTGCATGATCTGAAATTACAATAGTGTTATAAATACATGAAATGACCAATGAAAGCAGTTTATTATCAACCAGAAATTAGTCAATATGAGAGAAAGAGTGATGAACAGGGGAAAAGAAAGATAATTGTTTTGTGTTTGGATTGAAAAAACGCCAAACATCCGAAACGACATATTGCTCCATAAAAAGCTGAATAATCCTACCAGATTTGGACTGTGCACAAGGCCTAGAGGAGGAACGGTCTAGAAGAGGGTCTAAACAGCAGTTAAAATCCCCACCCAGAATTAGTTGGCTGGAATGCAGGTCAGGGAGGGAAAACAACATTTAAAAAAAAGCCTTGTCATCCCAATTAGGGCCATATATGTTTGCCGAAATCAAGCGAACCCCATTGATTTGTCCTCTAAGAATGATAAAATGTCCATTGGGGTCTGAGAAGACCTCAGAAACTGAAAAAAGAACTGATTTATGGATGAGAATAGCTACACCCTGAGACTTACTAGGGAAGCTGGAATGGTAGAGCTGGTAGAGCTTTCTAATTTTTAGATGGTCTGCAGGCCTGAGGTGAGTTTCCTGAATAAAGGCGATGCTAGTATTCAAATGTTTCAAATAATTAAGAACTTTATTTTGCTTCACTAGAGAATTCAGACCTTTAATGTTCCAACTGGTGAATTTCAGTGTACCACGGGGAGCAGTCCTGTCACTCATCATAAACAAAATCAAGAAACTCTATGAACATGATCAGATTTCTAGCACTAACATCACATCTTTGTACTCAGCGTGAAGTTTCAAAACATCAGGACAGTAATCATCAAAGATACGAATCCTGTGGCCTTCGTAGAGCAACTCGCTCTTTTTGCGAGATTCGCAAATGACAAAGTCCTTTACTTGAAAGAGGTGAAATAGCAGGATGACAGATCGTGGTCTCTGCCCTGACGCGGGTTTGGGTGCAAGGCTGCGGTGGGCTCTGTCCAGCTAGGGCGGCGAGGTTAACACCTGAGATCAGAGGAAATCGACCAGAAGCTGAGAAAAAAAGGACGTCAGACGTGGTCCATCGATCGACTCAGGTAAGCCCAAAATTAGAATATTCTGGCGCCGGCTGTGGCTCTCGAGGTCCCGAGACTTTAGCCTTCAGCCACTCATATCGTTCTGGAGCCTCGAACATGTAGCCTCGAGCTGTTCAAGTTGTTGACTTGTCTTGAGAGGAGAGAGAGAAAAATTTGCTCGCCGGCTCCCGAACGTGCTGTCGTCTAGTCCTCAATCGTTCAGTCCTCAATGGTCCTGGAGGAACGTTGTCTCGTTTCACTGTGTACTGTACTAACTGTATACGGTTGAACGACAATAAAAACCACTTAACTTGACTTGACTTGACCTGCCCAATCCTCCCCCGGTGGATGGCTGCAAGTCTTCCGGCCCCTGCTGGACGGAACCGCTCCTTCCCTCTTTGGTGGACAGCAACAGTTTCTCCGGCTCTCGGCAGCCGCCAGCGACCCCTCTGTCCCCAGGCAGACAGCCCAGACTGCTCCCCTGGCTGATGGCAGCTGCGAGTACTCCACGATAGCACATCCCTCCTCCCTTTTGGGTTTCGTCACCACCAGAGATGGATTGGTAATCAGGCATACCGGGCTTTATCCCAGTTGCCGACACATTTTGGGGCAGACTGGCCATCGGGAGAACCAAGTGGGCTGGTGTGTTGGCTGTAAAAAGGGCCGAATGGTCTGTGATAAGCTAGAATGAGCCGCCGCATTATGCAGAACGGACCACAAAACGGCAGCACGATATGCAGAAAAGGACAGGATAGGATATTTTTTATTTTTTTTATTTTTTTTAATCAATGCCAAAATTGCCTTCATTTTGGCCTTACTACACTCCCCTTAAAGCAAGGTTGTGTATTTTACATCCATCACTTCCAAGATTCATGTGTTTTGGGGGAGTTTGGGGGAAGCTCCGAATTTGCTAATGCCCAAAGGGCCTCACAGGACTATAATTTGTGCATGGGTGTGGGGGTTCTTACCACAAATCAAAATAATCCATTTAGAAAGGTGACGAACAACTTCCTGGTCCAGGTTCAATTACTGTAGCCGGTTTTATGGATATTTTTCACATGTCTTTTGTTTTGTTTTTTCTCCCTTGTTAATGTTTCCTTTTCCTGTCTTGGTGATTGTTTCCAGGTGTGTCATGATAATAAGTCTTGTTACCCCATTAGTTTATATACCCTCTTGTTTGCCATAGTCTTTGTCAGGTCTTGTCTATGTTCGTAAAGCTCATTTAAAGTTTTATGCTTTGGTCCTCAACCTTCTGCTTTCTAAGGCCATGACTACACCAGTTGAGTTTTTGTTTGAAGTGGAGAGAATACCACTCAAGTGTAAACGTAGTAAAATTGCTACATTTTTTTTTTTTTACACAAATGGATTGTGGACATGGCCTAACACTTTGATGCTGAACGTGCACTCTTTCTTCACAGCATGTGATCAGCTGGGTTGCTTGTTGCTTGTTGGTTGCATAGCAGCAAGAATGCTGATCAGTTAGAATCTACAGTTTAACCACTTGGGTGATGACACATGACTTAAATCAACAATTGGTTGGCTGCAGCAAGGCAAGGATGGTGGTGGAGGAAGATGATTTGATGCATGGTAGAGACAGCTCTGTACTGAATACCTTGACAAATATAATCCCTAGAGCATAGATCCAAATGCCAAATGAATGTGCATACTGTATTCACAGTCATGATAGAAGATTTTTATGTCGCTACTCTCTGTATCATTATTTAGACTGGTGTAATACTTTTTTCCAATTCCACCCAAGTGTGTAATTGATCCGAGGGTAAGTATGGATTGTCCCAATTCCTCTCTTTGTACCACAGATGTTGGACTACTGGTGTGGCCAGTAATTAGAATTAATGGTAACACTTTACAATAAGGTTCCATTCATTTACATTAGTTAATGCATTAGGTATCATGAAATAACAATGAATAATATATATATATATATATATATATATATATATATATATATAATTTTTTTTTTTTTTTTTTTTTTTAAAGCATTTATTAAAGGGATAGATCACTCAAAAATGAAAATGATTTCATCGTTTACTCACCCTCATGCCATCCCAGATGTGCATGACTTACTTTCTTCTGCAGAACACAATTTAAGCTTTTTAAAAGAATATCTCAGCTCTGTAGGTGAAGTGAAGTGAATTGGTGCCAATATGCTGATGCTACAAAAAGCACATAAAGTCAGCATAAAAGTAATCCATAAGACTCCAGTGGTTAAATCCAGAAGTGATATTTAAGTAATTTTTTGCTAGAAATTCTCTCCCTGCCCAGTAGGGGGCATATGGATTAAGAATGTGAATCACCAAAAACAAAAGAAGAATGGTAAATTGCCTTTTTTACACTGTAACTCATTCACACACTCATTCACACACCAATGATGGCAGAGCTGCCCTGCAAGGCTCTAGCCTGCCATTGGGAGTAACTTGGGGTTTAGTGTCTTGCCCAAGGACACTTCGGCATGTGGAGTCATGTGGGCCGGGTATCGAACCACCAAGCCTACAATTAGTGGCCAACCCGCTCTACCACCTGAGCCACAGCCGCCCCATAACAAGAAGAATGTGAAAGTTAAAGTGGAGATTGACTAAGCAAAAAGGACTGAAATATTGATCTGTTTCTCACCATCACCAATCATATCACTTCTGAAGATATGGATTTAACCACTGGAGTTGTATGGATTACTTTTATACAGACAAATGTGATTTTTGGAGCTTCAAAATATTTTCACCCATTCATTTGGATTGTATGGACCTACAGAGGTGAGAAATTCTTGTAAAAATCTTAAGTTGCGTTCTGTGAAGAAAGAAATTCATACACAATCCAGGATAGCATGAGGGTGAGTAAATGATGAGACAATTGTAATTGGGTGAACTATTGCTTTAAGATTTGTTAATGTTATTAAAAATACAATTGTTCACTGTTAATTAATGTTAGTTGAGTCTCGAGCGTGACTGCTACAGTATGTGCATTCTCCATTCCCCTTTTTGATTTGAAACTAGCAGCCCCTAAGAAGCATGCAACAATTTCTTTTTTTTAGACCAAATAGCTTTCCTAAAAATGTATATCAACATACTGTATGTGGACAGGGGGACTAAGCTGTGAAATTCTAAATAATACCAAGCTATAGAAAATTTGATTTTTTTATTATTATTTATTATATTCCAGGAGAGTTGCTTATTCATGTTGAGACATTACAGAAATTACATTAGAAATGAGCATAAATAATTCTGTTTCAAAGTGAAGGCCAACATCATTCAATCACTGCCAACTATGTTAAATTAAAATAAAATGTTGCATTATAAAATTCTGAATCTATGTACTGATTACCATTGTCCCATGTTTGCCAAACATGCTCAGCGGTCATCTGCAGCCTGAAACTGAACATTTGACCAGATGTTCGGAGTGAATGCACTTGGCTGCATAGGAAAGCTATAGGATAATTCTTTGCTCCCTAATTATGGAATGACTTAACCTCCAGTGTTGTGTCTGTCTTCATTAGTCTCAGAACAGTTTGAAATGCACTTTTTTCATCCTAACTCTGTTTACAGCCTTTGAAAGCAACATGTTCCAGCTTTTGGATGCATCCATGGATTCTCAATGTGATAGTACACATTGTGAGTATAGTATATTATAAGGAAAATGTGCCTATTGTCCATGTAAGTGGCCATTGTGTTTAACAGTGTGCTGTTTCCCGATAAATCTATAAAATCTTTAAAATGACATATTGGATAAAACTAGAGATTATACCTGTTTGACTCAGACAGGTTTTAATGTACAAACTTAATGAGTTTCCATACTAGATGTTGTTTTGTTTGCGTTTCTCCCAAAGACAAAATCAGCTTGATTGATGCCATGTGGTTTTGTCACATTACTCTGTGCGTTGAAATTTTAAGCCTTTAATGGCACCCTAGAGTCTCCTGAACAGAGATCAGTCGGGTTTAAATTAAATTAAATTATATATAGGCTATAGCAAAGCCAAAACGTAATGTCCACGCATGTGGACGTGGGTCCCAGGAGGCTTATGTTCACAAATTAAACTTTATTGTATAGAGTTACCAGATTAATTTACCCAAATGTCTATACAGGCTTTTCAGAATTGTATTCTGGACACATTTTAAACACAGGACTTCACAAGAGCACAGTATATGTAAGAAATTATGCTTGTTGGCTGACTCAACAAAAAAAAAAAAAAATCAACAATGAAAATAATTTTTACCAAACAGCTAGCCACTGTTTAAACTAGCAAGGGGCAGATCCATGTGTAATCATGGTTGTTTTATCTTTTTATTTTTTTTTTATTATTTATTATAATTTGTCTGTTAAAACAATTGTTCATTGTGATTGAGACACTGAATCATTTCAGCACCTTGGATAGTTACACACATACAGTCTTGACTGGAGCTGCATGATGAGTTTGTTTACGTAAAAACAGGACTTTTATTTAATCACAAAGTGAGCAGACAGTCGGAATGGTAAATTTTATTTTGATTATTCTTTTAAACTTCCTTTAAACTATATAATTACTGATGCTGTAATGCATGTTGTGTAATTCTAAGGGAAAACAGGAAAAAGAGATCCAACACTCCAACATTCTGGCCTTCATCTATGAGGTTATTAATTTCATTTAAAAACAATGATATAGACCTATTTAAATTGGAAATATACCCTCAGCTCTATAAAAAGTGAGGACTTCGGAAGGTGTTGTAGTGTGTTCAGTAACATCTCAACCACCTAAGAAAACCCTATAAACAGAAATATGAATCAATTTATCATTACATTAACTCCAACACCATCTGCTGGACATTTTAAAGAAGGCTAGTGGGACATATTTGAAGATAAATTTGCATCATGTTGCCATCTTGTGGCTAATATATGCCTTTGCTTTCAGGAAGTGCAAGCAAATATCCCTATTTCAAACCACATTGACCACAGCAATGGCAACTTGAGATATACAGTCTCTTACTCTCTAGAAAGTTTTTTTTATTATTATTTTTTTTTTTATGGAGTGCATATTGACCACATATATTTAAAGGGACTTGTTCAGAATGTATAGGTTGAGACTGTTGCTAGTTGTCATACAGGAAATTTGTCACAAGGGCTAAATCTCAGTTCAGTTACACAAATGTGTTTACTCTTACAGTGATTGTATTGGTTTCAAACACCTAGTTAAAAAAAAAAAAAAAATGATACTTTTCATGAATGCTATCATCTTCTAAAATGTACTACTAAAACTAATATTTCAATATAATATATATATTTTTAATCTGTTGAATAAACAAGTGAATAAATACAATAAAGCCACTCTGGCATACATTTAGGGCAAGGGTCAACTATATAATAAATGTAGATTTTAACCAAAAGTTTGAACAATGTTCTCAGGACATTTCTCATAAATATTAGGTTGGGCAAGTCGTAACATTGTTATTGAGCTAGGTTGTCAAATATATTGTCATATTAGGGATCAATATTACAGGGACAATGCCCCCGGAGCAACCTGGAGTTAAGTGTCTTGCTCAAGGTAACAATGGTGGTGGCTGTGGGGATCGAACCGACAACCTTCTGCTTATCAGTTTAGTGCTTTAGCCCTCTACGCCACCACCACTCCGTATATAGGTGAGTGATAACTAGTTTTCAACAAACATGGTTAGTTCAAAGCCCTCTTCAATTAGAATATGTTGGTCAATTCTACCCTCCAAATTACATTTTCACTATCATCATATTTTCGTTATAGCTCTTGTACAAGTGAACTACTGAAAGGGTCAACTACTGTAAGGCTTGTTCAGGTTTTTTTCAGCTCGGGGCATGTTTAAATATTTTTATTGGGGCAGGTTGGTATGTTTATTTTAATATTCAATGTCATAAATATATACAATTTAGCAATAAAATTATTTTTTGCCAAAACATTATATGGACGATTTTGTATGATATCCTTTCTATTTTTGTAGTTGCATGAATCATTTCTGCTTTTTTTTAATGAAAAGCCTATAATATAGCGGTTAATTGCAAATATAAAGAGTGGTGTAGATTTTATTTTGGTGGTTGTGACATGGGTAGAATGAATTTAAATGGCAGGTTCCACTGTGAAAAATTGCTTCATATAATGTGGCAACTTGCCCAGCTATTGGGGCAAGTTGTCGCAAAAGGTCAACGTGTTCAGTGATCTTTTTTCCTGGCAATAAAAATTTAAATGTTTAAAGCTTTTTTGTGACAAAGAAATTATGGTATGTGGCTATGCATACACTGACATGTAAACCTACCTATAACCTAAAAAAAACTACCCTGAGAACGTTATGTAACAAAGATTTATTTGTGGGGCAGATAAAGAGGAATGAGTCAGGTTTTATTAACAAAATAACAGAAATGGCTTTACAGCTCACACTGAAAACAAAAGTCTGCTTTGCGGCATAAAAAGGAAAGACTGTTCAGATTTTCAGCACAACAATATAGCACAGAAACCCAGTCTCTGGTGTGCAACTCTCTTTGCCCTCCCTGTGGACTGGGTTACCTTTTATCTCCCCTATCTCTCACGGCAAACATAGAAATGGTAATTAGCAGCAATTCATCTAAGTTGGATGTCCTTACCGCTTTCTCTCTCCCCAGACAGGCGCTCAACCACCCCCTCACCTCCACATACCCCCACCGCCCGAATCAGGCCGGGTGACCGTACAGACTGCCTACCCTTCCCCAGTCTGTGGACTACCTCGATCTTAAATGGCTGGAGTGCCAGAAACCAATGGGTGATCCGGTCGTTGGCATTCCTTCATGGGGTGGGGCCATTGGAGCAGGGTGTGGTCTGAACCGAGGGTGAACACTCATCCCAACAAATAGTAGCGGTGAGTGAGGACCACCCACTTGATGGTGAAACACACCTTCTCTATGGTGCTGTACTTCATCTGTCTTATAGAGAGATTTCATACCCCAAATGGAACCACAGACACCGTAACTCCACCCATCCAATTGCACACTTCTTTGGGTTTGCAGTGTGTCCCGCTCATTGTAGCGATCTCAGAATGGCCCCCAGATGCTACTTGTGCTGCTGCCAATCATTATTTTAAATAATGATATCAACACTCGGTCCATAAGATGATGAAATGTCGCAGGAGCCCCAAACAAACTGAATGGAAGGGTCACAAATTGGTGTAATCCAAATGTGTGGAGAAGGACCTTTTCTCAAGGTACATCAGCATTAAGAGGATCTGCCAGTAACCCTTTGTTATGTCCAGTGTTGTGCAAAAGCGAGCTGTGCCCAAATGATCGAGCAGTTTGTCAGTATGGGGCATTGTCAAATTTCGATACCGAATTGACTTTTCTATAATCCACACAGAACCGGACCGAGCCATCGCTCTTAGGTACCAGGCCCAATCACTGTGGGATTCTTCTATTACCAGCATATTGAGCATAGCCTTTCATTATTCCCGTACTACCCATTTCTTGTGTTCGGTTAAGGAGTAGGGACGGCTACGCACCACTGCCCCAGGGTTTGTCCCAGTGTGGTGTTCTATGAGGTTTGTGCGGTCGGGGAGAGGCGAGAACACATCTGAGAAATGTTTTTGCAATCTGTCAACCTTTGTACATTGTAACGGCGAGAGGTGGTCTCCACACAGGACCGAAGTGAACTGATTGGCCTTTAGGCTCACCTCTGGACCAAGCTCCTCACTCTCTGGAACTACCATTGGTAAGGTTATGGAGACTACCTCTCTCCATGGTTTTAGGATGTTGCAGTGGTAAATTTGACAAGCCCCTCCCCAGTCTGTACGCAATACCTCATAGTCAACTTCCCCAACTCGCCATGTGACCTCAAAGGGCCCTTGCCACTTTGCGAGTAATTTCGAGCTCGATGTGGGCAGCAATACAAGTATTTTATCTCCCTGTGCAAACTCTTGTAGCCGAGCTCCCATGTTATTCAGCTGGGACTGACACTCTTGCACCTGTAGCAAATGATCCTGTGATAGACGCCCCAATGTATGAAGTTTTGCTCTCAGGTCAAGAACGTATTGATATTCATATTCACATTCCTCCTCACAATTTTCCTTCATGATGTTTAACCATGGGGCTTACAAACATATAATAATTAAACTGGGGAAAACCCTGTGGCGGTTTGCAGGACCTCTCACACAACAAATTACAGGTGTTTGAGCCACCTATCCCAATTCCGATCATCTTCTTGCACAAACTTATAAATACTAATTTTTTAGGTTTTATTAAATCGTTCAATCTAGCCCTCTGTTTGTGGATGGTACATGCTTGTTCAAATTGATTTAATACCTAATAATTTGTACAGCTTACATTTTGTACATTACATGAAAGTAGTGCCCTGATCAGATTTCTTTTTGAATCCCCACTCGGGAGATTATTCTGAATATTGCCTCCACAACGCTACATGCTGAGATGTTACGAAGGGGCACGGTTTCTGGGTATCGTATTGCGCAGTCCACCAGAACCAACTCAAAGTGATGCCCACATGCCTACCATTCTAATGGCCCAAAGAGGTCCATGCCAACTCTGTCAAAGGGAACCTTGATCAATGGAAGAGGGCACCAATGGCGCTTTTGGAGTGGTCAGCAGATTCACCAGCTGGCATTCGCGGCATATCGCACACCATGGCTAACATCCCAGTGAATGCACGGCCAATAGAAACGGGCCATGAGATGGCTTAGTGTTTCCACTGTCCAAGTGACCTGCCATCGGACTATGATGAGCCAGCTGGAACAACATTTCCCGATGGCTCCTAGGTAGTAACAACTGGGTTGTATCTTATTTTGTCTGAGCATTCTGTGTCACTCGATACAACTGATTGTTTATATTTGGGAAATACATATATGTGAGTGCAATGTGTGGCTTAAGGGGTTGACCATCAATTACTTTCACTTGGTCAAACGCATGCTCAAGGGTCTCGTCTCGCGTCTGCTCCAGATGAAAATCCCCAGCAGGAATTCCCCTAAGGGCTGGGGAAGCCAAGGTGAGGCGGGAACTAACCACAGCCTCATTGTTATGCTTTTGACCCCAGAATAGTAAGAGGTAAGAGGTGGACCACCCATTGCACCTGCGGCCATTCCAGCGTTTGGGTCATGCACTCGAAGAGCTCCGGAAAGGCCTTCAGACTGTCTTGTGTTCCCTTCACAAGCAACACATGGGTATTCACGGCGTCCACCCCCTCCTGAGGCATTAAGATCCTCAACGATCGTCTGTCCTCCTCTTAGCCTTGAAGGAGTGCCTCGAAGCGCTGTTACTGCTCCACCCACAGATCCATAAGGCCCTGGTAAATGCTGGCGAGGGATCGGAAGACCTCCAGCAGCGAAGATCCTGGGTTTCGGCACTAGTGTAAGAAAGGTTTGTTTGCGGGGCAGATAAAGAGGAAGCAGGAGCCGATGTCCACATTCCATGTGAGTCAGGTTTTATTAACAAAATAACAGAAATGGCTTTACAGCTAACACTCAAAAAGTCTGCTTTGCAGCATAAATAGCCAAAGGGAGAACCGGGACTTCCCCCGCTCAACAACTTTTGTCAAATCTGTGCAACATCAAAAACTCATTTTAGACCCTGGCCACAATTGTAACTGGTAGGATTAAATTGGATAATGACAGTGTAGATAATCTGCAGGGTTCCAGCAATGTCTCCAACTTTTGCATTGGCTAGTGCACTATCAAACAGAGACATTGTGACAGAACCTTTCCTTTAGCCGTTAATCAGAACCGCCGCTCCCTATACACATAATACGCAGTCTGTGAAGGGCACCAACTCCCTAGGGGTGTACCAGAAACTCCTATTCAAGGATCCGGTAGTATTCGCGGAACACAGACAATCGCCTCTCGCTCACACTTTAATTTCATGCTCGCACAGCACCACGCAACTTTCGTACCATTCCTTGCAGTGCAAGGTAGGTGTTCATATGGCAGCTCTTTTGCTGCTGCAATCAGGTTACAATGTTAGGAGTTTCTATCTGAGCTTTCCTGGCATGTTCTACTGCTGTGCTACATTGATCAAATGCTTGGCCCAGGCATCAGTATAATGTCTCCCACCATCTGTTTTCCCTACGGTCAATGAATCAAATCAAAATCAAAGCAAATCAAATCACTTTATTGTCACACTACTGTGTACACGAGTGCAACAGTAGGTGAAATTATTGTGTGCAGTTCTGAGTAACATTGCAGTAATGACAGTGACAAGACATAAACCACTTTACAATAACAACATATTTACACAAAACAATTTACATAACAAATGTACACGTACTTACACAACAGTGTAAGTAAATGTGACATTAGCGGCGTTTGCACGAATTGACTTGCTTCTCATGAACTATGATTTATTCAAAGGGTCATATTACACATTAACAGCATTAGTATTAGTTCAAACTAAATTCCCAACAAACATTTTAACCTTTTTTTTTTTTATAAAAATGAGTTTTAATAGTTCCATTTGTGGAAACTCTATACAGTATGACAACATGCACTATGAGCCCATAAATTACTGCTGTGCATCAACTTTGTTTTTGACAGTAATATTGATACTCAATTTTTGTATCAATCAGCGATTGAGGCTATTTAACATTTCCACCGTTATTGCCCAAAAAACAAGATACATTCAGTTTTTGTAATACATATTGAGACTATAGCTGTATAATATAGCTCTTTATTCTTTATCCTGTATTTCTTATTTGGATTATCATTAGCTTCCACAAAGCTGCTAGTCTTATAGGGGCCACACAAAAATGCACAACAAAAAATAAAAATATACACTCACATAACACTTTATTAGGAACACCTGTACATCTACTTATTCATTCAATTATCTAATCAGCCAATCGTGTAGCAGCAGTGCAATGGATAAACACTGTTAGGGATCAGGAGCTTCAGTTAATGTTCACATTAACAGTCAGAATGGGGAAAAAATGTGATCTCAGTGATTTTGAATGTGGCATGATTGTTGCTGCCAGACGGGCTGGTTTGAGTATTTCTGTAACTGCTGATCCCCTGGTATTTTCACACACAACAGTCTCTAGTTTACTCAGAATGGTGCCAAAATCAAAACCAAAAAACATCCAGTGAGTGACAATTTTGGAGACAGAAATGCCTTGATGAGAGAGATCAATAGAGAATGGCCAGACTGATTTGAGCTGACAGAGAGGCTACAGAAACTCAGATAACCACTCTGTACAATTGTAGTGAGCTGAATAGCATCTCAGAATGCACTACACATCGTAACTTGGGCTACAACAGCAGAAGATCACGTCGGGATTTTTATTAGGACCAGAGTGTCCCTAATAAAGTGATTAGTAGTGAGTGTATAAAAATACCGATATAAAAATAAAACTCCTGTAGTCAAAATATTTTTTTTCACAATACAGTCATATGTTGAAAAGCACTGAAGAAAAATTTCAGTTCTAATAAATAGGCTACTAACACATATCTGTGTTTAAAATGTATTAATGCCCAACAGAAAATATAATTCACAGGTAGTATAAAATTACATTAACATTTTATTGACATTTATGAAGAAAATACACTTAACTGTGACTACGGTTTAAAAACATATAAATATGACACATATAAAAAAAAAAAAATCCTCCGCCTGGCCCCCCACCAGGGGATGGAGTGGTGTGCTTCTCAGCTCCTGTGCCTGCGGGTTCCTGGCTCCCTGGGTCGCCCATCTCAGCGGCGCTTTGAAGCCATTCTTGGGTTCTTAGGTCAGTTTATTTATTTTTGTGTTTGTTTGTTATAATAGTATACAAGGTATATAAAATCTAGATCTAGACCATTTATTTGTATTTTTGGTTTTTGTTTAACACTTTGTTTGATCCAAGACATGTTCATTGATTTATTTACATTGTGTGTGTGTGTGTGTCTTCTTTTTCCATTATTTTATTCAATGTGTGTTCTGTCATTCTAAACTTTCCAATTATCTGAATTGGGAGAATCATTTTTATGAATGTACATTGTCATTATTCACGCTTGTCTGAATGTGGATGGTCACCATGTGCTGCCAACTGACCCAAATAGTGCTTCTGCCACTGCCATGTCCAGCCAAGCATGTCCCTCCCGATCTCACCGCTACAGAGGTCAGACACCAAGGTCAAGCATCTGTCTGACTCCCACTACCCTTAGTTGGGTGACATCATCATTTAGAGACTCGCACAGAGCTGGTGGTGTATTTGGGAACAGATCATAACAATGGTATGGCATGCACACTAAGCCTTAGCAGTTTTACACACAACCATTCTGTTATTGATTATATGACAGCATTTTACTGCATCTGTTTGGGAGAAACATTCAGCTCTAATATCATGTGACAGTAAATGGAAGAGGGATGTAAATATATAAATATCAGTGAGAACAAGGCTTAAAATAATCATTATTGTTTGGACATACATTGCTTAGTGTGAGCTACTTAATATTTGTTTGATTAGTGGATTAGCACTATGCAATACTGACATTAAATTGTATAGCATGAAAACGGATTACCCAGCACAATTTATGTCTTTTTGAAGAGATCATTTATTAGTAGGAGAAATCTTCCAACTTTATATTAGGTGTCTACTAATTACTGTTAACTACTATGTACTAACATTAAAATACATACAAACCTATGTACTTATTTCATAACTATATATTGTTCTGCAAAATTCGCACAAAATTCACATTTGCTGCTACTGAGGTTTAGGTACTGGTAGGTTTATGTGTAGCATTAGGGTTAGGGTTAGGGTAAGTGTTGGGGTAGGGTTAGGGGTGAGGATAATGGTATCACTCTAGATGTAATTAAATGTAAGTACAATGCAACAAAACATATGTGCATAATAAGTACATTGTATCAAATAGTTAGTATTTAGTAGTTAACGACAGTTAATATAAAGCGTGTCCTGGAAAATTACTGAATCTCACAAAGGCACCAGTTTTTGCATTCCATTGCTGGTCAGCTGCCACTAGATGGTGGTGCATGTACGATTAACACTGCTGGCATCTCACATCATTAGAATGCTCCAACCACAGCACACACACACACACAAACTAACATGACAATCTCATCATGTGATTATGCCCATGCACATGTCAGAGGATAAAATTAATTGTTGCCCAAAGGCATAGTATTTAATGAGACAAAATATCCCAATTAACCTTTTTAAGAGTGCCATTTTCAAAAGATATGAAAGTTGCATCACTGTTAAAGACATTTATGGTCTGACCCGTCCACCGAAGACTTTTCCCCCTTTAGGCAAAAGATGTCATATTTTTTTAGTGTCGTTAATCTGTGCTTCCTCACAAGTGTATGTTTACAAAGGACATATTGAAAGAACTTGACATTTTCATAAATGTGTGCCTTGTGTCTTTCCGCAGGTCGTCCAATATCAATCTAACACACCCGCTGAATTTAATACACTTGAATAAAAGAATATTTGATTGACCAACTTAGACTTTCTTTGAAAAGATTTGATTAAGAAAATTTGTTATTTAAACATGTGTTTCCCTAGCAAGAAGCCACAAAAGCTGTTGAGGTTTAGCATGTGACTGGCTTCAGTGAGCAAGTCCTGTGTCATGTTGATGATTAGCATGGTCCACAGAAGCCTCCGTGACCCAGTCAGCCTCCTCATCATCATTATATTTGACCGAGCAATGTTACCTTTGAATTGACAAATCAGGAGCTCATGAGATGTGACAGAGGTATATGCTACAGTCTGATAATGATAATAAATACTGTATATTAGCATCTTTATGCATTTAATGGCTGTATAAGTTGAACACTCTGCTGTAAGTGTTTCCATATTTGAAAATGTACTTTAAAAATATTTTGAGCAGTCCAAAATATGTTTTTTTATCTGTGCTTTGTATTTTTCAGTATCCATCTTGGTGCATTTCTCCCAGTACAGCACATTATTAAATTAGAACTTCCAGGCTGATGTAGTAATAATCACAGCCAGACATCTGTGCTGTACTTTTTATCATGCAAACTGAACTGACAATAATAAAAAAATCAAAAAAAGATGTTTTCAGAGGATTCTGTGAAACTGTGAGACTCAATAAAACAATGTGTCTCATATTATCTTGTAATCTGATCTCCTGGCAAGACAAAGGAGGAGGAGGAGGAGAAATATTCCAATTTTAAAGTTTTTGTAGTACTTGTTGTTTCACTAATAGACATATTGTTGTCATTGATGTTGTTATTGTATCATTATTTCACAATGTTATAACTGTCATCTCAAAAGTAAAGTATAACTGCATCCAAACCAAGATTTGATTTTTGAGATCCGCATTACCTAGTACAGAGTACCTTTAGACTCACTATCTAGTATAATGTGCACCCACTGCACTGATAATAACAGAACAATTGTTTATCGACATATTCTGTGTACACTGGTGGCCAAAAGTTTGATGTACAGATTTTGATGTTTTGGAAAGAAATTGGTACTTAAATTCACCAAAGTGGCATTCAACTGATCACAAAGTATAGTCCAGATATTACTGATGTTAAAAAACAACACCATCACTATTTGAAAAAAGTCATTTTTGATCAAATCTAGACAGACCCCATTTCCAGCAGCCATCTCTCCAACACCTCATCCTTGAGTAATCATGCTAAATTTCTAATTTGGTACAATAAATCACTTGCCATTATATCACAGCTGCAAGCTATTTGGTTCATTAAATGAACCTTAACATTGTCTTTGTGTTTGTTTTTAGAGTTGCCATTGTGTGCAATAGACTGTCTTAAGGTCAATATTAGGTCAAAAATGGCAAAAAAGGAACAACTTTTTCTAGAAACTCATCAGTCAATCATTATTTTAAGGAATGAAGGCTATACAATGCTTGAGAAAAAAATGAAGATTTCATACAAAGATGTTCACTACAGTCTTCAAAGACAAAGGACAACTTGCTCTATCAAGGACAGAAAGAGATGTGGAAGGCAAGATGTACAACTAAACAAGAGGATAAGTACATCAGAGTCTCTAGTTTGAGAAATAGATGTCTCACATGTCCTCAGCTGACTGCTTCACTGAATTCTACCCGCTAAACACCAGTTTCATGTACAACAGTAAGGGAAGACTCGGGGGTGCAGGCCTTATGGGAAGAATTGGAAAGATAAAGCCACTTTTGAAACAGAAAAACAAAAAGGTTAGAGTGGGCAAAGAAACACAGACGTTGGACAACAGATAAATGGAAAAGAGTGTTATGGATCTTAACCCCGCTGATCTTTTGTGGGATCAGCTAGACTGTAAGGTGTGTGAGAAGTGCCCGACAAGACTTACCACACCTATGGCAAGTGCTACAGGAAGTGTGGGGTGAAATGTCACCTGAGTATCTGGGCAAACTGACAGCTAGAATATCAAGGATCTGCAAAGTTGTCATTGCTGCACATGGAGGATTTTTTGATGACAACACTTTGAAGTAGTTTAAAAAAAAAAATCAAATTGTAATAGTAATTTTTCATGTATTAATGTCCTGAATATTTTGTGATTAGTTGAATGCCACTTTGGTCAATAAAAGTACCAATTTCTTTGCATAAGAGCAAAATATTTACATTATTCCAAACTTTTGACTGCCAGTGTATATACACAGTATGTATCAGTTTATATATATATATATATATATATATATATATATATACATAACGGTTTGGACATACCAGTGCTTTGTTTCCCAATAATGATCGATATTAGCAGGTAAGAGTGTTTTCTATGAGCAATTTTACGAACGTTCATTATTTTTCACCTGCTTTTCCCAAAACTGCACTTAACATGAACATACCAGGATGTGCTTTAAGTCCTACTTAAGAGAGACACTGTCCAAAAACGTGAAGTGCTGCAATGTGACCATATAGTGCTGCTTGTCATTGCAACTTCATTATATTTGTGCATAACTTTAAAAACATTTGTAATTTAGCTCGCTAGAAATATAAAAAAAATATTTTCTTAAATGTACAACTTAATTCATCACATAATTGTATTATGTTTTGCAATCGCTTTGTGCAGAACGATACATTTCTTTTACACAATCACTGTTTCGTTCATCAGATGTGCATTTTAATATTTAGTTTTAAAAATTTGCTCAGTGGGTCGAGATTAAAACTTCCAGGATCAGTGAAGACGGCGGAGGCCCTGTGTATGGTCCTGCTAATGACAATAAGCATTAATTGAATATAACAAGGCTTGTTATTGCGGAGAGAAAATAAGGAGATGCATTGAAGCTGCGCTTTAGCGACATCAATCAAAGGGAGATCTGCTCATTCCTCCTAAAAGTTATAACGGTAACAGCAATACTAGACAATATGTGCGGTACTACACAATGCGTGGTGCAAGCTAAGGCGCCCTTAGGTGTCACAGAGGAAGAGGAGATGAGAATGAGGAGCCAGTATACTGTATGGACGATTTTCATGCACAGAAGCAAGTTATTGACTTGTTTCCTTCTCTCTCTGATTGTAATTTTTACAGTTCTCTGCAGCAATCATGCCACCACTTTGTTGTTACCAACTAGTCCACAAATTACTATTCATTATTATTATTATTAGCCTTGTCGTTAAAAAATTATAATAAAATAAAACATTTGTATACTGATATTAAATAAAGTATAGCTATAGGTATTTAAATTGTATTCGGTGTAATTTGCGATTGTCCTGCAGGTGTGTGCATAAGTCTGTGTTCTTATGATGTTCTTTGCGCTGCACGATTACTCCAGAGCACTCGTTAATCTATGTGCATTTTTAAGTACTACCTAAATTACAATGCTTTTGGGAAATGGCTGCAAAAGATGAATTGTAAAATGGATTCAATGATCTATTTAGGCGTACGATGCTTTTGGGAAACAAGGCCCAGCTCATTCTTTACTTTAGGTTTTAAAATTGTAAAGTCATCAAAAAATATGTAACCAGTGTTCCAGCTGAATGACTTACTCAGAAAGTAATCTGTAACATATTACAAATTAATTCTCTGATTATTTTACTGATTATATCATCAAAACATAAATCACATTACTAATTAATTTACATTTAATTTACTTTCTAAAACACATTTCACAGAAAAGTTTTTTTCCACTCAATGAATTCAAAATAATGTCTATATCATAATGTTTATACATGCCTTTCAGCTCTCACAGAAACGCAGACATACATATTATACATATGGAGGTTATTCAAGTTTTAAATGTATTCAACATAAATAAATGTGTAAATCAAGTAATTTACTTAAAAGTAATTAACTTCACTGAAAGTTAGTAACTGTAATCTGATTAGTTTTTATGCTTAAAAAAGTAATTAGATTACAATAACTAATTACTTTTTACATCAAATTACCAGTGTTGGATGTAATATAATTACAAAATAATGAGTTACTGTAATCTAATTACTTTTAGTATAAAAAGTAGTGTAATGCATTTTAAAAAATTGTAATCAGATTACAGTTACTTACTTTCAATTAATTTAGTTACTTTTAAGTACATTATAGGGTTATACTCATTTATAATGTATATTATTTATGCAATGTGAATACATTATTATTTTAAACAAGTTTTTGCAAGGGACAAATGTGAGGTTCTAAGTGTATGACTTGTGTGTAACAGTGAACAAGAAAGAAATATAGACATTATTTTGAATTTGTTGAGCGGAAAAGTGTTTTAGAAAGTAACTTAAAAGTAAAGTAATTAGTAATGTGATTACATTCTCAATTAAGTAATTAGTAAAGTAATATGATTACAACTTTAGAGAAATAATAAGTATGTATTAATAGTAGTAATAGTAGTAGTAATTTGTAGTGGATTACTATTTTCAAGTAATTTACCCCACTGCAGATTACACTCAACATTGGAAATAACACAAGTGTACAGTAAGTGTAGGAAATATGTACACCCTTTGCTTAGATTATAATTCTCTTGGCATTCTCTCAGCTAACTTCATGAGATATCAACCTTCTTTTTTAATTAATAAAGACATTAGTCAGGATGGACGCCATTTTAAATTGTTCGCGATTGCAAATGTGGCTGTATGGGATAGAATTTCAGTCTGTTCAATGGGTTGTAAAATCTAATTGTTCTAGCGCACATATTACTATCATAACCCATTTTGCAATTTTTGTCTACTTGAATTTTTTAACATGATGTATTGATGTTTTGGCAGCTATAAGATATTAAACAGTACACCCATTCAACACCCTGTACACATATCCATCACAGCCTCATTTTCATTTGTGAAAAATTCATTATAGAGTCTACCCTGTATATATATTGTATATGTACACTGAAAATGAAAATGACTTTGAATTGATATGATTTAATCATGCGCATCAGCTCTACATGAATCAATTAAGTTACATCAACATGTTTTTTCCTCTTGGTTTAGTTCACTAATTCTTTGCCAGAAAACATATTTTGGTCACGTAATTTCAACATAATGGAATATAGTTGTTTTCAAATGACCCAAATATGTAGCCTCATAGTGTACCTAACTATGAGGAAATAACTAATTTCTTCAGTCTTTCGTGACATTGCAAATTTATGTTATGAGGTTATGCTAGTTAACTAAATTTTAGCTAGCAAAAGCATACAGTACATAGCATACTAAATGCTAAGTAGTAATTGATCCTTGTGTAACACTAACCCTTCCTCAACCTAAGCAAAATCTCTACTCTTCCACAAAATGGTAACCCGTTTAACAGAATCTGTCCTAAATCCCAGCTAAACATTTAACAGCTCAATATTTAACACTATCAAGTCTCCCCCTTTCCTCATGTTGCTCAAAAATGCATAAAATAACACTTAATTTCAACATGTTTACTCTTTACATCAAGTTCCCAGTTTATGTTCTGTCACCAAAGAGTATTCATGTAGACCCAACACAAATGGATTAAGTAAACTTCTATTTTAAAAAATTAAGT
Organism: Moxostoma hubbsi; assembly: GCA_032164185.1. Lineage (NCBI taxonomy): Eukaryota > Metazoa > Chordata > Actinopteri > Cypriniformes > Catostomidae > Moxostoma > Moxostoma hubbsi. Next base: position 10,887,513 of record JAVLUX010000031.1, on the reverse strand, counting down.
AGATTGAATACAATGAAGTTAAGTTTTGACAAAATGTTCGAGAATTGTGTTAACAAGCGGCAAAAACTAAGTTTTGCGCTTTTGTTGAACCTACTTGGTTCACATTCAATCTTCATAAATTTGATCAAGTAGATTGCACATTATAGAGAATTACATTAATCCAAAGTAGAGAAAATGAGTTTGGAGAGAAACACAATTTTGTTGTGTAGACCACAAATAATATGATTTAGTAAATTGGACAACCTGCGTTTTCCCAATTTTATTCAGTGTATATATCCGATGGGCTCGCAGTAATTGCAATTGTGCTTGTTTGGGTCGGTTGTGTCTTTATACAGCGCAGTTTAATGTCCTCTAGTGGATGAGAACTGAGGGGTGATTAATGTCTTCATTTCCTATTATTAAAGACCAGAGAGGGGATGCAGCCTGCAGATAGTCAACACACTATAAATCTCAGCAAAATGAGCGATCAAATAATCGCTCATCAGAAATGAAATCTCCACACAAACACACACACATTTTGTCTTACATTCCTGGTCTCACTCAATGACAGGGTAATTACCACACAAAATTATAGTCTGTTTTATTGTATTTCACCTCCTTGTGTGATCCATTTTCCTAAACAAAACACAGAATAGCTTCACAATGGCCCTGAGACGGTTCTAACTTAAAATGTACTGCATGATCTACATGGGTCTACTATCGTTTTATCTTTTTACTGTCTCCCTCTCTCATTCACACACATACATTCAGCATATAAGCTTACAATCCCAAGAATGAGAGAGGGAGAAAGAAAGAGAAAGAGGGAGAGAGCGAGAGAATTGAACTCTGCTCCTTTGTGCAGGGCCGACAGAGGGAAAGGACTAATCACACACACACTAGATTGATTACAGTGATGATTAATAGGGTATATGGTTTTCATTAACAATTCGATTTATCACAGATCATGAGGCTGAATAATGGTAATGGTCTCCACTCCCTCATATCTCTCTGAGCAGATGAAAATCCGGCGCTTTCTCACTACTTTGTTCTGTCCCCTTTTTTTACACGTGGAAGGATTAAATAAAACATCCCTTGTTCATTTTTCCCTAACATTTCAGCATCAACCCGGATTTTGGTGGTGAATTTTGTGGTGTTCTTTAATAAACATATTTGTGGAGCGTGAGAAAGCATTCTGTTAATCGCAGATGTTCTTTTATGTGTACAATCTTCCAGGTTGTTCTAGATACTTTATTACAGTGGTTCTCCATTGATGCATGTGACCCAATAATTGTATGTTTTAATCGGGTCATGGAAAACAGCGAAAATACAGTGCTTGGTATGGTAAATGGTCTGCACTTATATTGCACTTCTTTAAACTTAGCAGTATTCAAAGCGCTTTACACTGCGTCTCATTCACCCATTCACACACCAATGATGGCAGAGCTGCCATGCAAGGCGCTAGCCTACCATTGGGAGCAACTTGGGGTTCAGTGTCTTGCCTAAGGACACTTCGGCATGTGGAGTCGTGTGGGCCGGGAATCGAACTGCCAACCCTGCGATTAGTGTCCGACCCGCTCTACCACCTGAGCCACAGTAAATTCATCTGTTACTTGATAACATGGCTTAGACATCAGGTGATTGATTAAAAACAGGCAGATTATTTCCTGTCAAAAGGGGTGGAAAAATGTGTCAATTAGCCTAAAACTCGTGCTGTGTGTGAACAACCCGATCTCACGAGGAGTCGTACAAATTTATACTAATTGGATAAATCAAACAAGTTTGTTCGTATGAATTCGTCCGAATTCTAGACGTGCAAATACCTTGTTGTTTAATACCATTGTGTAAATGCTTCTTATGCCCTAAACCAAACGCCATATCGAAATCTAACCATAGAGTAGAGTCTGTAAGGATGATTCAAGCGTAAAGAGTATGTTTTGTATGACGGAAGAAAGTAATTGTCGAATTTTTGAAGGAGACGAGGGAGAGTAACCTGAATGGCTGTCACAGAAGTCGTACAAATTCATATGACCCAACTCGTACAGTTGCATATGATTATGCCAACTACAAATCTGTGGTGCGTTCACAAAAGCATCATTTGCCAATATGGTCACAAGTTCCATCGTTACCAACATACAGTAGTTCAACGATTCAGAGTTCCTTGAAACCACAACTCCTTTTGTGTTCATGTAAACGTATAAGTGGCCATTATACTGTATTTTTTTTAAGAGTGCGCGTGTGCATATGCTCAGGGGAACACCAAAGTCTAATGTAATCCCTAATATTGCAACGCAATGCATCTGTCACATTACAAAGTGCATGCCACTTTCGTGACTTAAGCATCTATCTCGCATTAAATGGCTTTCTGGTGTACGTATAAATGGGCTATTTGCCTAAAATTGTATTTTATGCAGATGTCATTACTCCACCCCCAGAGTAACGCCATCAACGACAGCTCAACCAACGTGGTTCAAACGATGGATGTGCGACATAGTTTCTACGGTTACATGAAACAGTAGTGACTAGATAGTTAATGTCTAAAATGAAGCATTGTACCTTGGTGGTTACGCAGTGAGTTATGTCATAGTACGGGAAATGCACCCCTGTCCGTTTTCTCCATGATAGTGTGTTGGTGCGAAAGAAAATGTCTTTTCAGTGGAATTTCAGGGCTTCATCATTCAGAATTCTATTCAGTTAATGAGAGTTAAAAATAGTCGAAAAATTACGAAATCTTACCGATTTAATGTGAGCTGAATAAAATGCTTGTCATAATTCAGTTAATGAAAGTTAATAATGTGCTTATTGTTTCAATGTTCTGTTTATAACTAATGTCCAGTGGATGTTCAGTGTAAATATGTATCCCGCAGCAAACCCAGTTGAGAAGCTTTATTGTACATGCCTGTTACACATGCTGCTTTAAAGTTCTGCAGTCTTGGTGAAGAGATTTCCTTACAAGATTACTTGTGTGTTCTGGGTCACCTGCAGATGAAAACAAAATGAAAACAATGGAGGCCAAATTTGCATCAATGTCATGAAAAGATTATAATGAATATATGTATATATTAAAGCATTATGTAACAAGACATAAAAAGTTCTTGAATAAAGCCATCAAGGCTTTAATTTTCCTGGCACACTGTTTTTGTTTTTCTGGGTCTGGGTTAAAGCTTCTTTATGAGAGACTGGAGAGGATCTCTGTCTTGTGAGGTCAGGCTGTCAGCACATGCGCTGTAAGTCATTCAGTTGGAATGTACTCCCTATACTCCCCCAGTACTCTACACATTGTGATGTTTGTACAGGGCTGCTCCTGTACTCTTCTTTAAGAAGACACACTGGATGTACACACAACAACACACACACACACACACTGTGGCCTGTCAGCAAGACGAATGTGCTTTAAAAATCTTGTGCGGCAAGCCGTGTGTAAGATACAGGTCACTGTATTGTCATACCTTCTGGATACCAATGCGGTTTTGACATGCACATGCCATTAATGCATGCATATATGTGTACATGCTTGAATATGTACATATTTATCTGCAGCCACAAAGGAGAGAGGGAGATTGCCATCCTCCTCTGCCCTTCCTGACAAGGCTAATGATTTTTAGGACAGCAGAGGATGAGGTTTGACTCTTCGCCAGACCAGACAAGTGTGTGCCTGTGTTGGGGGGGTGGGGGGGGGGGGGGGTCTTGGCAGGGGAATCATGAAACCTGGTTTTTGAGGATGCACACAGCCACAGGCCCAGAATATGGTAACTCATTACAGTTTAAAACAGCCTGGGTGACAGTATGAATCAGTAAGCATGCAGATCACTAGCTTACAGAGGATGGGTTTTGGGGTGGGGGTTCTTTTCATGCATACAGTAACCGAGGAGCAAAATACAAAGGAGGGGAGGAAGTTAAAGAGAAAGGAGAGTGGAAATGAAGTCAGAGTACCACGAAATAATGTGCATCGGAAGAATTTTGCCTCGGGCATGGCGCGCTCAGCCCGTGTCGGTATCATTAGCGTATTTATAATTCAAATGTATGCCTTTAATAATTCACGCGCGCTGCTTTTCAAACAGGGGCGCGCGAGATCATGTACAGGCTGATGAAAGGAAAGGAACTTTCCCATCTCTCCTGAAAAGTAAATAAACGACCCCATCATCCCATATGCTCCATCATCCCTTGCACTGGAACATTTAAGTGCACATTTACAATCATTCCGAAGTCTATTTCAAGTCTATTTTTAAGCGTTCTCCAACATGTTTGTTTTTCTTTTTACCTATTTGCTATTTATTTATTGTTTTGTGGTCGTATTTTACGTTTTTTCTTGTAAACGAATCACGTATTTGAGTGCATCTATGTTTGTGAAATTCAGCATTAATATAGCCTAGTTCTTTTACATTTTTTGCTTAAATCTGTTTGATTTACCTACCTTGAAGCTCTTGTTAGAGAATAAAATAGCCTATTTTCGTTTGTCGCATGGACTTTTTGCATGGTTGTCTCTAAAGACGCATGCACCACCAGGTGGTGATAGAAGGTAAACTGACTTTGAAATTGATCATTTGCACTGGAAAGCACAGCACACGTGAAACTGTAGCACAGTGGCAGGTTTGCAGGAGTCTCGCTGGATCTAAAGGACTGGGAGAGAAGTATCGCGCGGGTCAACCAAAGGTCAATACTTTTGAAATTAAAAGGGATTATCGTCATTTTCAACATGGGTGAAGAACAATGACATTTAAAGTTAGTTAAGTAAGCATGATGTTTTAAAATGTAATAAAGAATTCAAGAATAAGAAAATAGTTTAGAAACCTCGCAAATATTTTCTTTAATAACCTATATTATTATTATTATTATTATTATTATTATTATTATTATTATAGCTTGGTAATAACCTATTTCTCGTTTAACTTAGCTTGATTTGATAGGTGATGCTAAGTTTAAGGCCGTCTGTATTAGGTGACCAGCATTCCGTTTTAAATTAAAGCAAAATAATGTAGTGTTGCAGTGAAGATGCACTGCATTTGTTCATAAGGTAATTTAATTGTAATTAATTGGAATATTTTCTTCTTTTTTTTTTTTTTTTTGTATGAATGCCACGGGTATATAAATGACCCCCGGACCTACTTAAACTTATTTTAAATATAAGATTGTATGGGCGTCCAGGTGTTTTTAGAAATAAATACCTCGCTTGAATTCGTCCTTTAAATGCTGTATAAAACGTGGACAAATAACATTTACCTTTGATGCACAGCAATCTAACAAATAAAATAAAATTTTAGGTTACATTTAAAGGTAAAAAAAAACAAAAAAAAACGAAGGCTGTAACTGTAAGCGAGAGAGAGAGCTGTTTTAAAATTCGTCACAAAGTCAAATGTATTTTTCCTTTCACCATTTTGCTCGGTGAATTCTATACTTGAATAAAATTAATACAGATACATATTGTTTGTAATTGTTTGTAATATATATATATATATATATATATATATATATATATATATATATATATATATATATATATATATATATATATATATATATATATATTACAAACAATTACAAACAATATGGTTACAACAGGATAAATGGCCAATCTATAATTGTAAGTAAATTAAATCCGTTAAAAATGAGTAAGATGCATCAATTATCTTCTTTGCCGTCGATCTTGTTTCCTTTTTAAGGGTTTAGCTCTAAATATGAAGAATGGTTTGCAGAGATGACAGTCACGAAGAAGCATTTGTCATTTCTGCACAAAAGCGTGTTGAAAGATGAAGAGGACACACTGCAAGCTGAACGCCGTCTACTGTTTTTGATTTCATATATGTAATAAAATATTACTTACGCTGCTCCACACATTTAAAATGTATACTAACAAAAATATAAAGACAACCGGGTGAAACTATAGGATACCATTAAAGACTGAACGCAGAGGACAAGTTCGAAACTGAGTTTCAAGTTCTTTGGTTACCACATTAGTGAACAAGTCGATTGATTCGTGTCTAGTGTGTGTGTGTGTGTGTGTGTGTGTGTGTGTGTGTGTGTGTGTGTGTGTGTGTGTGTGCCATATTTACAAATGCAATGAAATTATGAGAAAACAACAAACATGTTTATTTTTATAACATCATTTTATAACTTATGAAGCTCAAGTTGCAATACAACAAACTACTCCAATTTTAGAGTCTGTCGTGCAAATACATTTTCAAAGGCGCAGATGCTGTGATGCTCAGCAATTTGATGAAATAAGGTCCATTCCCAGTGCGACTCAGTGCACTGATCTGATTTCAGCACTTTTAAAAATAAAGACACTCCACCCCTAGTAACAAAACCAGAGGTTGTTTGTGCGTCATCCCAGCACGTATCCAATGTGAACACTCGTTGGCTGCTCGTGGTCATTGCGCTCTGCTTTCTCTTTCTTTATGTAGGGGTATCGGGCTGGTAACACCCACCACGCTTCCCAGGCTCAGTTATCATCAGGGGTTCAGTCTCTACAAGAACAACCTGCTCCGATCCCCAACCAAATTCCAGTTCAACGCGTGGGCCGCATAGAGGAACCATGAGATCCGGATAGATTTTTTCCTTTCAGTTGACACACAGCATTACGCCGATGCCATGCCATACACGAACATCCCAGAATTTGGAAAGATTTTTCTGATTTGAGGAGGACTGTGAAGGGTAAATCGAATGAGACTACCCCAAAGAAGATTGGATGCAAATATGTATATATAAGGTAACCGCGTTATCCTGTATTTGTTGAGTCAAAGCGTATTCTTCAAAGTTTAAGCTGAAGAGGAAGCGATTAGGAACTCTTCTCAGGACCTGCACTATCATCTCAACGGATTACCGACAGCACAGTCCACTTAAACTGAATGCACAAAAGGAATTAAATCATTGAAATTGCTCCCTGGTTGGATAAGAACAGTTTGCACTTCAAATCAACAGAAGCTTCATATGCTGATGGCTCAAAGGGTACGTTCTCTTATATTAAAACCACCACGTAAACACTTTAACTTTACTCATAAAGTTTGCTTAGATTTGGTTTTCTCCCAGATATTTACTTTTAAGTGTGCTGTAGGCTATTGGGGAAATGTATATGTTTTGAGTTGTGCCATATCTGTGTATGATGCAGTACGAAGACCTTGCCCACTATGGTGGCGGTATGGACGGAGTTGGGGTTCCGACGTCGATGTACGGGGACCCTCACGCGCCCCGGCCCCTGCCGCAGGTTCACCACTTAAACCACGGGCCACCTCCACATGCCAACCAGCACTACGGGGCTCATGTACCACACAGCATCATGCCCAGCAGCATGGGCTCAGCTGGCAACGATGCACTTAAAAGAGACAAGGACCAAATTTATGGGTACTTCATTGATTTAGAGTGCACTTCACATCGTCCACAAACACAGGCTATACTCATATTCAACGATGTCTTTAAACATTCAACTTCTATATGAATAAACGTGGTTTAGAGGCTACATGCATAGGCCAAATATATTTGTACTTTCTTCTAATCAAGAACTAGCTAAATACAGGCTATACACTTATTTAGGCAAACATCTATACTGAATTCGCCAGTATTTACGAGTGGTGTGCAGTATTATTAAACATCAATTAAAAAGCCTATTACCAAACGATTATTCGCTTTCAGTCACAGTTCTGCACAGTTGCAACAATTATGTGGCCGACAGGGATATGAAAGTAAAACTCCATTCCATTACTGTCATCAGCATTACAGGCCAGTCAGTATAACAATGTTTTGATTTTTTTACGATTTTATCGTTTGTGGTTCTTTTCTTGAAGGCACCCGTTATTTCCCCTGCTGGCGCTGGTGTTTGAGAAGTGTGAGCTGGCCACATGCACGCCGAGAGAACCCGGTGTCGCTGGAGGAGATGTGTGCTCATCCGATTCCTTCAATGAGGACATCGCTGTGTTTGCCAAACAGGTAGCTAACTGACCGACAAACAGCCCGAACGACCTTGTGCAATTTGTTTTACATTTTGTACCATAACGTGTTGTGCTTTATGGTTTCATTGCGAAAAACTCATTTATTTTAAAAGTCATTTAATTTTATATAGCCCAGAAAATAATCGTGAATAGTAATTAACTGATCTTTTTTTTTTTTTTTTTTTTCCTTATGTTTTTGTATTATTATTATTTTATTTTAGATGTGATACACTAATGCAACATATTCTCCTCTATAGATACGGGCGGAGAAGCCGTTATTTTCTTCCAATCCAGAGTTGGACAATTTGGTAAGTGTGTTAGTGTAAGACTCTCTCTGATAAATCTCGCAGAGAGTTTGATCTAAAGTGAATCGTGCGCGCGCGTGCGTGCGTGTGTGTGTGTGTGTGTGTGTGTGTGTGTGTGTGTGTGTGCGTGCGTGCGTGCGTGCGTGTGTGTGTGTGTGTGTGTCCGCCTCAAAGCTCAATTGGAGGATTCTTTGAGGGAAATAAAGGAAGCTTTAGCGTGTTATCAGAGGTCGTGGGGGTCTTTGCCTATGGGGCACCCTCAAAGCATCGACTCTGGGAGGAACCTATTTAGACTACGGCTATTGTACGAGCAGGAAAAAGAGAACAGAAAATATAACTTGTAAACGTGTTTATTTAACCCACGATTAGAACAGCATACGTTGTGCACCAACATGTTAAATACATTTATTATTATTATTATTATTAATATTATTATTATTATTATTATTATTATTTGTTATTTGCTGTTTAATTATTGCTAACATTTTCTTTTTTTTTATTTTCCCCTAGATGATTCAGTCAATACAAGTATTACGGTTCCATCTTTTAGAACTTGAAAAGGTATGTTATCTATTCTTTATTTATTTCTTCTTCTTCGTCTTATTATTATTATTATTATTATTATTATTATTATTAATAGCATTGTCATTTAAAAGCAAATGTAGTCCCAAGATTATATCAGTAATGATTTATTCATTTATATTTATACTATCATTTTTCACTCATCAGGTGCACGAGCTTTGCGACAACTTTTGTCATCGGTATATAAGCTGTTTGAAGGGGAAAATGCCCATTGACCTGGTAATTGATGAACGGGATGGATGCAAGTCCGACTTCGACGACCTCTCTGGATCCTCGACAAATCTCGCAGATCACGTGAGTTTTATTTGGCTTTCTACGACATAAACAGGCCAATTATTGGCACTTAAGGGAAGCTGTTTATTCTAGCAGTACAGGCCAATGTTTGTGCATGTGCCAATATCAGAGCCAGTCTTTTTTTGTGGTCAAAATTTGGCTTGATCCACATTTTATAGCATAGATAATATGAATTTGGAACAGTCAGCTTGGTCCCTTAAAAAATGAACATTTAAGAAACAAACTCAAACATCAAAGAAAATGCCAAATTATGTTTACCTTTGTATTGTGGAAAATTCAAGTCAACTCGGTGAATTTTTCCAATCGTGTTGCCAGTTATTCAGTGCCTCAGCCCTGCATTTCCCCAAACTGTTTTCTGGCTCTCTCCATAATTCATCCCCGCAATATATTTTAGTCATTTCATCAAGCAGAGAGAGAAAGAAAGGCTGTAATTTCTTAGTTACATATGCTAATTTATTTAAACAACATTATCTAAATCCATTATTCTTTGCTTTCACATCAATCATTAAGGCATTGCCTGAGGACATATCTTATTTTAGAAGAGGTGTGATGATGATGGTGATGATGATAATGATGAAGCCCGTCATGTTGGGTGCAGGTGTTGCGAAGGGTCAGGCTTTTCCCCCCACTGTCCAACCCTCTGTTAGCCCTAATGATCAACGTTACATTTGCACGTGAATGCGCCATTGTCTTTGAACTGATTGGATTGTTATTGTAAAGCAGGAGGGGAGTCTTTTTTCACTCAGAGACCAACAGTGTGTTCTTTACAGTCGTGTTTCCTATTATCAATGCAACACCCCCTGTCACTGGAACAAAACCTCAGAATTAAAAAGAACAGAACTTTATACTCTGCTTAGTTCTGTCACAGGTCAAAGGGAAGGAGTGAAAGATGTTATATTCTTAACAATGCTCCGTTTTGTGATTTAAACCAATGTGAATGCAAATTTCCATCACGTAAAACAGTACATAACTTTCCCATTGCACAGAATTTCTGTAAATAGATCTGAACAGAAAAGGGTCATACTTTCACACGATCAGCTGAAAAGTATTGCATAAATATATGTACCATTGTACACTTGACAATAACTGTAATCTTTTATTGATGTTCCTGTAATGTCTTATCGATTCGCAAATGCGCGGTGTGACACAAAACAATTTGAATTAGGTGATGCAAGGAGAGAGTGTTCCTCTGAAACGTTACTAGCAACACAAACACACACACACACACACACACACACACACGCACTTTCATAAACACACAAACACACAAACCCACAGACTGCTTTTGTGTGTCCTAATGAGAAAACAGTGAAGGGTCTTATTCACACAGCTTTATTGTTGTAGCTTATCCTGGGCTGTCTTAGAGCTCTTTAGCTGATCACCATCAGGCAAACAGCTGACGCTAAGGGCCTGAAGAGGAACGGCTGCTGTTTGCCTTCATGTTGAGCCCGTCTAAATGCTTTATACCCAGTTTTGGATAAAAAGGGGAAACCGCTGGTTAATTGTGTGCATTGACTGTCAGACATCAGGAGAAGCAGTTACCCTGGTCGTGGCAGGATATACCTTTAATGACGATTTGAGAATCATTTTCATAGTTTGTGTGGATCTCAAGCCACGTCCGTTTCAGTTGTGCTTAATTTGGCAGAGGAAAATTTGAGCACAGACATAATGGTAACCTGGCTTTTTGTTTAAAAAAGGTCCTATCAAACTTTAGTGTCTTAATCTGCTTCTTTTGACCAAAAAGGACAGCTCTGCTAGTGTTATTAATCAAATTTGTATATTTTTTTTATCCCTTTGATAACTCTACTTGTGATGGGGACACATGGATTTGCATGTTCCTCAACCTCAGAATCCAGTATCATGGAGAGACATGGATGACGCTCACTCTACTCCCTCGGTCGGCACCCCAGGACCCTCCAGTGGGGGACATGCCTCTCAGAGTGGAGATAACTGCAGTGAACTAGGTAGGAAAACAATTGTAATATTCGTTTCTATGTCAAGCCAGCATCTTCAAGCAATATTATCAATGATGTAATGATATTCAATGATATTTCTAGACATAATAAATGGTACTCCCATGATGATCTACCATATACCATTCTATGGTTCTATAAAGAATTTAGAATGTTTGTGGGTGTAAACAACGTTGCATTTCATTGTTCATGCCATCATTGTGATGTCATTTATCTGGTTGACTGAGCTGTCTTTACAATTTAATTGAGGACAAAATATTAGTTTAATGTTCTGAAAAGGTTAAGGGTCCAATTTATTTTACCACATTTTCCATTTATATGTCATAAGTTTTTTTCTCTCTCTTTAAATTATATAGCAGTCTGCAACTTCGAATTTGTAGAACCTCAATGCAGTTCATATCTTCGGGGAACTATGTATTTTTATGACCTGTTTTTTTCTTTTTGTGTTTGTATATGTAATTGCAGTAGTAAAAATATCCCTCAGGGCTTCTCGCCTCCTTTTGTCCATTAGACATCAATGGCTTGACCATTATATAGCACAATAGAAGGATGTTCCGAAAGACATGAGCATGACAAAAATCAGTGGCCAGATTCTTATACTTTTAACTCAGAATTCCAGTAGTTCGCCACATAGCTTCATTGTGACAGTATTAAAGCACAAAAGAGCATCTTTCAACTCCCCCTGAAATGTTTGACATAACAGCAATGCCAACACTGTTTCTGCAATGCTATCTATTTAAAAGGGAGAAAGGCATTGGGGTGGCGGCATTTTCCCCACACCAAGCTTTTTTTAAACAACAGTGGGGGATATCCAAGGACCACGGCCTTTTGACCCCAAAGAGCATGCATTGAAGAAGGGGAAGAGGAATGACCCCTGCCGGCTCGAAGGACAGAACACTTCAAATACTGGTCACAATAGAATGATATCTGGGGTGATCAGAGGCAGAAGTTGGGTTGGGATCAGGGACATATACCTACTGCTCCTCCAGGAGCCAGTTTGGATCGGTGTTCCTCCCTTTCTCATTCAAGAGATGGCAAAAGCAAACACCTTTTCCATTATAAGTGAAGGGGGGTCTTACGTCATTCACCCAGCTCGAGTCCAGGGATTACTGGAGTTCTTCAAAGCACCTGTCTCTTGACAGGGGTCCCTTTTTGCTGGAACATCAGTCAAAGTTCCTACTGTTGAGAAACCTCTTGTCTTGTCCACGATGCGTTGGGATCTGGAGATGGAAAGAGAGGAAGTGAAGCCCTCGAGGGCCCTAGTGAAGGTGCTTCTCCAGGGCTACGTTTGCAGTCTATACCAATTTAGTATAACAAGTGGTTTCTCCTTTATATCACAACAGCTGATTCATTTCTATGAGGTGAAAATATGTGTTTTTTGTGTGATGTGATAGTAGGTTTTACACAACTATACTAAAGATGTGTGTGTTGGTGGGAATGCATAGCCTAAGAATGTCCATCACAAAGGCCAAAAGGAACAAAGGGAAGCTGCAGGACATTCCAGGCCAATGTTCACCTCTATGGCCACCAAAAGACACAGTCTGAGACAGGATGTTTACATTTATATCTGAACCTTCAATAAAGGGTAAATCCCAGCATGATATTTTACACAAGTCAAAAAGCCAAAAACAAAGTTACTTCTTCAACATTGAAATGTAGAAAAATGGCTTCAAAGTTGTCAAGTCAAATATGGATTATTGAATTTTCTTACTCGGCTTTCTCTGAATCTGAACATAGTTGAGCCTAATCTGTCTGTCACTGGAGAGTTCATGGTCTAAGAGTCCTCAATGTTCACAAAAAAGACAGTAGTTACTATGTTTCTCCCTTACAGGACAGTATAGTGGACCAACAACAAGTGTGAAAAGTTGATGCCTCTGTGTTGCACCAGATAACCAATACCAGGCATTTTTGTAGTGTTTTACTGTCAATACCACCCAACTGTGTACCAATCCCATGGTTCTCCAGATCATGCAATGGCCATGGGGGACAAGGGGTTAAGAGCATCTAATCAATACGCTTTAAGCGAAACGATTAGCGAGAAAAAAATCATCTGCGTTCATCAGAACCGTCCAGTAATTATCCAGTCTGTTGCGTCCAGTAGTCAGAATTATGGCCCCCTTGGAGAAGTATAGTTAGTGATAGATTGAGGTCATGGTGAGCTCATTAAGCAGGCAAACAGGATTTATTCTGCGATGCATGTGGTGTGGCAGTCATCAGAGCCGGCTAGTTTGCGCCGGGCCCTTTTGTCTTCGGGACATTCATCTATCTCCAGTTCATCTAATTATCAGCATCAGAAGAACACTGAGCAATTTAGTTTTGGACCTTGTCATATCTCAGATGATGAAGGTATTCTGATCTGACATGGTAGCCATCAGGGTTGGATTGTAGGATGTGGAAAACTGGTCGGGAAATTAACAGACTTTCTTAACAGTTGTTGGTCTGTATTTTTTGCATATATGCTGATTATCTTCCATTTATCAGTTTTTTTCTGAAGGTATTGTGTGTGTGTGTGTGTGTGTGTGTGTGTTTGTGTGTGTGTGTGTGTGTGCGCGCACAGGGAAAGTGAAAAAATTGAGCTAGGTAGAAACTAGAAGCCTCTTTTCCATGTCTTAGGGTGCTGATTTTCCCTAAACAGCCCGAGGGCTTACTCCAGCCTTCCTCCAGGCTGCTGTGCCCCCCCTCTGTGCTGCGCGTGCAGACTTCGGGGCCGTGGAGTGAGGTAGGGCTCAGGGAGCTGCAGAAAGCAGCAGCCTTTAAAAAGAGTGCAGTCACACAGGCTGCATGGGCCAAGTTGCCAGGGAACAGTCAGAAGCGATTAGCGTCGGGTTGGATCAGCCCTGCGGCCTTCGTTTTCTGGAACAGGAGGAGAGAGGAGGGGGAAGAGGGTGTTTGAGTCTTCCTTAGATGTAAGAGACTTTGGCTCACTCTCTTTATCTAGTGTTTTCCCTTTTCTTTTCATTCTTTTATTTTTTCTTTATTATTCAATTCCATACTTTTTCTTTTCTTTAAATGTTCTCTTTAGTCCCATTCTAGAACATTACTTGCTAATTTTATTTTCATACTTTTCAGCACCTTTTTGATATTTAATTTAACACACACCTTTACCTATTTCTGCCTTACTTTGCTTATTATTCTAGTTTACATTGCGTTATTTTTTTCTATAAAAGTCTTTCATACCCTTCCAGAAAATTTTTCTTTATTTCTATATTTCTTCTTTCTTATATATATATATATATATATTACTTTATCTTTACCAACACCTTTATGATATTTGATTGACTTAAACGCATAGTAAAACCCTCTTAATATGCAAGTATTTGGCTCACAGTCTTATTCTATATTTTTCAGTTTATTTTCTTTTCTATTTGGCACTTTTTCTCTTTTTAAAATATTTCCTTTTTACCCTTATAGAACCTTTCTTGCTATTATTTAATCTTTAAATTCATCCTTTCCAACACATTTAAGATATTTTATTTCCATAAGCGCACACTAAAACTATCATTAGGTGTAAGAATCTTTGACTCACTGTCTATTTTTTACATTTTAGTTTATTTTTTTATTGTCTTTTCATGTTATTCCAATTCAATTTCCCCCCTTGTCTTCTCTAAATGCCTTCCCTTTCATAACTTTCCAAAACACATTGCTTTATTTCTATATTTCTTCTTTCTACATATTTCTGCAATCTGCATTTTATCCTTACCAACACCTTTTTGAAATGTAAACACACTCAAGTCTTTCTGCCAGTTAGACGGTTGGTGAACATGCAAACTCCAGAACCGATAATTAGAGGAAAAAACTCTGATTAGGGAATCAGTCAGCCTGAATCCATCTACACCCCATATTTAAATGTCATTATTCATTAACTGAAATATTAATGCATGAATATGGTGCATACAGTCACCTTTGATTGATGCATCCCCAAAAACAAGGAGACACAGCAGGGCCAATCTTAAGAAAAGTAGGGTTTCTGTCCCGCCTCCGGGGAGGAGTCCCTCAGATACATTATTCACACACCCTCCGGGCAGACTTTCAAGGCATTTCTACCCTCAGGGCAAGAAAAATAAGCATGACTGTTAAAAGTAAATCATCTTGCCTGATGCACAGTTAATGGAAGAGGGAGAGAGGGATGGATAGAAAGGAAGAGAAAGGAGGGTGGGGAGGGAGGGAGGGAGGGCAAGACGGAAACCTTAGTTTAAAGGCAGCCTCCTGCCTGGGTGTGTGCGTGTTCCTACTGTGATCTTAAGCTAGATTGGATGGTAATGGATTGGAAGCTGCCTTGATTTTATCAAAGAGCTCACAGTTCAAACAGAGAATAAAGGAGCTGATACCATTGGCTTAGGTTGTTTATCATTGTTTAGCATTTAGCATTGTTATGTTGACTTGACTAAGTCAACATACTGTTATTCTACAGATTTGGTTTATTTGATTATAAACCAAAACCAAAATGCCTGACTCTAACTCATTCTAGAGCTTTCAAGCTACATCCACTGAACTTGGCACAGTCCTTCAGCCTGTTCTGACTCGGCTTGCTATATCTTTGTGCATATAGTGATTGGACATACGGTTGTGCCATAGTGGATATTCAAAAATCAAAAACCCCCCAAATCCCACAGACTTATTTTGATGCAATGTACAAACGTACAAAAATCGGTCTGTCTGTCTGCATACATACGTTTGAAAACACACTGATCCTTTTATGCCTTTCATCCACACTATAATGGCTTTTTCCTCCCCCGAAAATTGAGTGTTTAGAAATCGCTCCCCTTTACTGCATACTTTGGAAAACAATGATGTTTGGAAACTGAAAACTGAGCTTTCAAATGAAACGATATCACTAGTTATACTTTGTATGTTTTACACTATACAACAGTTAGATTCGGTCCTCTAATTTGATGGGATCAACTGGGTTTTAAGTGAGCTGATATTTCTTAAAGATGTTGATCCTGCTTTGGCTTTCTTTGGAACTTTTGTCATTAGCAGATACAATACAAAATAACATGCAACATTTTGGCAAAGATATTGAAATGCTGATATTGAGTACTAAAGCACTCTCACTCACACATTGTTCTAAATGGTAAATGATCAGTAGATCAAAGGTCTTCAAATAGGCGTTGCTTTATTTATGCTTTTCCCAAGTTATTTTCCAATGCGCAAATGCAGATCAGATATTCTCTTTGCAGTGCCAAGTCTCCATTCCCCACTCAAGCATAGAGCTTGGACATTCATTACCCCATGTCAAAGACAGAACTCACATTGAATAAATAGAACTGGGGTTGGTGCAGTGCTTTCCTCAAGATCTCAGTTATTGAGACTGAGAAAAAGATAAAGAGAGAGATGTACTCCATCTCGCTCTGTTGATTAGCGTTCCCTCATACTGCATGGATACTCCTGCTTGCTGTGGTCCTTGTGTTACTGTTGCTAATCAAAACAAGCCCCCTGCATGGTTCTTTCACATCATGTTTATGAGTGACACTGATGATCGGTCTGAACAAACATTTGTGCTTTACTGAAGGTGATGTTTTATCTCATTAAGGTGACTCTTCTTCTCTCTCTTTCTTGCCCGCTTTCTTGCTGTTGTTTATCAGGAGATGGTTTGGATAACAGTTTGGCATCTCCGGGAACAGGGGACGAGGACGACCAGGACAAGAAGCGACAGAAGAAGAGAGGAATCTTCCCGAAAGTGGCGACCAACATCATGCGGGCGTGGCTCTTCCAGCATCTCACGGTAAGACGTGCTCAATTCTCCCAAATCAGTGTTATTCAATGTAAGTCTTTCAAAATGGGCCACAGTAGCTCAGCTTGGGCAATGAGTCCAAGTGTGACCTTGTTGACCCGTGTCTCTTCAAAAATTAGCTCAATTCCACTGTTCTTAGCTCAGCGACCTGAATCCAAACTGCATTAAAACTAGCCGGGTGTGTTATTATCTGTTTCTCGGCCAAACCATCCATCTTGCCTGTCAAAAATGAGGGCTATATTTGCCTCAGGGTAATGTCAGTTTTTTAGCCATGTAAGTATTACCGAAACTTGCCAGTTTGAGCTTGATTTGTGGCATTTTCAACCCCTTCAAATCTCAGCAATTTTTTTACCAGTTCACCTCCTTAAATTCCCACCATTCTCTTCCTTCTTCCTCTTGTCCATTCTCTTTCTGAATTCCTGCACTTTCTAAGGGCTACACAGGTCCTGTACACATAGTAATCCTTTCCCTTTTACACACCTTTAGAGTGTAGAGATAAAAAGGAGAGCCTAATTGAATTATCCTCTCTCTGTTCCCAGCTCCTTTTCAGACCGATTTGTGAAGCAAAAGTGTTTCCCATAGCAGGATGTGTCCAATGACAAAAAGTGTTAAAGGGGACTTTGGCCTCTGAATGGCCCCTATTGCAACACCCAGGCGATCATGCATTCATTTGGGGTCGGAACTGAATGAAAGCTGCAGGATTGCATTTTGTCGGGTTCTACTTTGAGCCAGTGTGCCACATTTTACATGGGGGGCTCTTACATATGGTCAAAGCCTGCATCTTTTGTGACCTATTCAGAGGTCCGCGATAAAGACCGCCTGTGGTGCCAATCTTAAAGAAAGGTGGAACATTAAGATTCAGTGGAACATTACAGTTATAACTGTTAGTTTCACTGGAACAAGATAGAGAGATCTCCTTTGGCATGCAAATTATGACAAGGAGGGGGCTTTTTAACAGACATAAGTGTAATTAATGCAAATATTAGTGATTCTTTAAAAAGCCAGGCACTTATGGATGCTAAAAAAATGCAGTGTCGTCTATCTTTTTCATTAGCGCATTTTGCAAACGTTGATGAACATGTGGGTACCTGAAGACAGTCAGCCCTTGCTATACTTAAATATTTAATTTAGCTTAACAGCAAACAATCACAATGCATACTAAGCCCTGGTGAGTGGTTTTTGATAAGGATTTAAAGATGGAACCCAGAGCGCAGCTAACATCTGACTGTCACTGGGCTGTGTAGAAAGGAGGCTGGGCTTACAGTCATTCATCAACAGAATGACAGCTCGCAAGCCAGGAGATGAACATGGAAATCGTCTGCAGCACCATCCGTGTGTGTTTGAGAGAGGGTGAGAAAAAGATAGATGGAATTAAAGAAGGAGACATGTAACAGGACTCATCCCTCACCGGTGACCACGGGAGGTGAGGCCGCGACAGAGACAAAATTGGTGCACACCCACGACCCAGTCCTGTCTTTACAGTCACTCCTGCCTGCCATCTGCTGCCCTCCCTCCGCACTCAGAGTGAGAGCAAGGGGATCAGGGGCCAGGGGCCATCGCGGGGCAACCAAGGGCAAGGCCCTATTCAACCCTAAACAAAACTCTCCATTGTCTCTCTTTCACACCCACTAGATCATTTGTCAAGTAATGTCAAATAATGTCAAACAAAACCACGAGTGCTCAGCCAATAAGACACAGGGATATTCTCAATCTCAGCACTACATATGGGAAGTCTATCATACATAATATGTAATTTCATGACAGACTCATATGGATTGCACATTTTTGTCCCACATGAGGCGAGTTAACCTGATGTTTGGTGTGATTAGTCAATTAAACATATAACTTCTACAAATGGAGACTGCAATACTATAAATACACAACATAAAAACAATTAATGTTCCATATATTACAATATAAATCAACAGACAAGCAATAGTATCAGATTATCAGAAGTTAAAGGGGATTTTCATTGTTAAAATACTTAAAATACTTTGTCCTAGACCAGCTTTATATGCAGAGTCAACTATAAGCCATTCGTGGGTTGATTCCCTGACACACTATTTCTTTTCGTAGTCAAAATATCGTTCTATTTGTTTGAGCATCCCAACCAGGCTGACACAGCAACATTGGCTCAATCAATGGTGTAAATCTGGGACTATTCGTTACATGAACAATGACAGATTTGTTTGGGAAACTTGTTTGAAAAAAGTTATGATTTTCACAATTCTGTTTGGTGTAGCTATTGGTGCAGAAACTACACACTTCACCTTTAAACCAACATTTACACAACCACACTCACCCTCTCTCCATTTTCTTTCTGATTTGCAGCACCCATACCCATCCGAAGAACAGAAAAAGCAACTCGCGCAGGACACAGGTCTCACCATTTTACAAGTGAATAACTGGTGAGTAAACTTTGACCTTTGTTTTTTGACTTCTCAGTCATTGGCCTGACCTCTCAGCACTTAGAAGTAAGAGTTAGGGATCTCTGTAACACTTCCATTTCAAGTCAAGTGATCCTGATTTCCCGCAATATTATTAGATGGTGTTCAAAGCCCCAGTTGAGACAAATACAAAAATATAGGGTTCTTTGAGTGTGTCAGAGGTACTATGAAATATTATGTAATATTATTTCACATTTATTCATAGTAACCATTTTGCTGGGTAAAAAAATGTGACCCTCGCTTTAAGAATGTGAGAGAACAAGCGTTGTATGACATGGTGGATTACAAGCACTTTTACTGTATGAGTATATCTGTATTTGGGAGTATGAGATATCTATTGGTATATTTCCACACCCCAAAAATATTCAGCACAACTCTTTGTCAGACAAATCTGGCATCTATAAAAATATCTATATTTGTCAATAGACATGATACAGTTTATCAATGCTGATACATTTTTGAGCCTGTTGGAATTTGAAATAAGCCTCTTTTTGTTTTGATTTTGGAATAATCTATACTCACTACAATTGCAGCCATTTTTTTCTTCACTTTCATGACATTTTTATGTGCATTTTTTGTTATTTAATTTGAATTTAAATTATGCAAATTAGACTTTCTTAAATTCCATTTACTTTAATTTGCTCTGTATTGCCTAAAAAATGTTTTTGTCAATGACTGAATTTGGTAATTAATTATATATATATATATATATATATATACCCCATGATCAGCCACAACATTAAAACCACCAGCCTAATATTGTGTACAAAGTAAATTAAAACTGGCCACTGTGGTTGCCAGAAATTCACTGTAAATAATACGGTAACTAAGCTTCAGGCTTTACGGGATGTCATTTTGATGCCTGAATGTTTTACGGTGCATTACCATTTATATTATTAAATTATATAAACTTATACTTTAACCTTCTGAAACTGTAAAAATCTGCTTCTCACTTTATAATGTATTGTTAATCACCGTTGTAATTACAAATGGGCACATTACGACATGAAGCTCATCAGTAGTGTCCCTTCCAAGAACAATGACCAATAAATATGTAGAGACACTCACACAAACACTAAACACCATCAGGGTAACACATGTGAAATTAAAATAATGCAATAAACATGAACTAAACTATATTAAATATAACACCCCAATGTACAAAACTGATATTAAAATAAGAAGAAACATCTATTCCCATAAAATAGAATGAAATGTGATGGGTAACGCAGGGAGTTCTGGGAATACCAGATTATTGTTTTTTTTTTTTACTGTAGTTTTTTAACAATAATTTACCATAAAAAGTACATGTTCTCTCTTGTTAAAAATAATATAAATTCAAATTACATGTAAAAAAATATTTTTACAACATTGTACTGTAAAATTACTTTTTTTTTAACTGTGTCTTTTAAGGTAACTGCCCGTTTACCAATTAACTTTTTTCTATTGTAGCATTTTTGCAGTCTTTTACCATTAAAATTTTGGACATGTTTTACAGTGGGTCCCATTTGTGCCGCCAAAACAATGCCAACCCATTCTTCTCACCACAATTGTACAGAGTAGTTAACTGAGTTACTGCAGACTTTGTCAGTTCAAAACAGTCTGGCCATTCTCCGTTGACCTCGCTCATCAACAAGGCTTTTCCATCTGCAGAACTGCCGCTCTCTGGATGTCTTTTTCATTTTGTTTTGTTTTCTAGCACCATTCTGAGTAAATTCTAGAGACTGTTGTGCATGAAAATCCCAGGAGATCAGCATTTACAGAAATACACATAAGATGTTTCACAAAAACATTTGTCTTAAGATGATTATTTATATTTTCAGCTTTAGTGTGTCAATAGGAAATATACATTTTAGACTTCCACACATTTAATTGGCATATAGAAAAGAATAGAAGAACAGGGAGCCCTGCAACAGATGTCATTGCCTCCACAAAGCCCCTCACTGAACATTGAGTCAGTCTGAGATACATAAAGAGACAGAAGCAATTGAGACAGTCTAAATAGATAGAAGAACTGTGGAAAGTTCTTCAGAAGCTTGGAACATCCTATCTGCCAACAACCAAGCAAAACTGTGTCCAGGTGTTCCTAGGAGAATTGGTAATGTTTTGAAGGCAAAGGTGGCCACACCAAATATTGATTTAGATTTTTTATGTTTACTGGAATTTGTATGATATTAAGAGATAAATGAAAACTATGTATGGCATTATTTTTGAAGACATCCTCACTATGCCACATTTCTCCCAAGTGCCTAAAACTTTAGCACAGTACTGTATATATATATATATATATTAGTAAAATTGTAAATTGTAGATGAGTGATACTAAATGCTTATCAGTATGCTATATCTTTTAAAGGAAAAGTGAACACCGTATGCTAAAAATTACATTTTAATTTATTTCTACAAAATAAGGTATATTGCAAACGTATGCCTATTCTTATTCTCTGAGTAATTCCTTGCAAATGTGCATGTCAGGGGCATTACCTACCTCTCTGTTACAGGCTGCTGAAGCATATTAGTGTCTGAAAGGCAGTTAGGCTAATCATACCCTGAGGCTACAAAGCCAATGCTATATCAATTGAATATTTATTGAGCAATGACCCCTTTACTTGATTCAATAATATATTGCAGCAAGAGGCATAGATTTGGCTTCAGAGCAATAAAAGCTTAAAAACAGAGGTTCATTTTAGAGTGCTGAGGAAAGCAAAAATAACCCACATATCAACTAAATCAATTTTTACTGTCTGTTACAGTAAGTTTCACTTTTGCACGAAATTTGTAAAAGCTGCCGAAATCCCTTTATCAACACAATGTTTGCTTGTTTGAAGTATATACTGTATTAGAGTATTTTTACAGTCCGGTACTTAAACAGTGAATTCGATTTTTTTGTGGACTCTTGACAGGTCCATTAACCCAAAGGCCCAGGAGAAATTGCAATGCATTAACAAATATTTCACAGTAAATCATAGCGAATAGCTCACAGTAGTAATAGTCTTTAAATAAAAGTAAAATATACTGTGGTCAGTAATAAAAATAGATTTAGTAAATGTGTTTTTTTCTTCTTCTTTTTGACAGGTTTATCAATGCCCGAAGAAGAATTGTGCAGCCCATGATTGATCAGTCTAACAGAGCGGGTAAAGTGCACGTTTACATTGAATTTTGTTCTTCAATAAAGCCATGTTTACAGTGTACAATATTGCATATTCACCGTGTCTTGTCTTCATGTTTAGTAAGTCAAGGAACCGCATACAGCCCTGACGGTCAGCCTATGGGTGGCTTTGTGTTAGACGGACAACAGCACATGGGTCTTCGGCCAGGCGGTAAGGCAAATCTTCACCTAAATCAATATTCAGTGCTCCATTTGTGTGTTATAAAAATGCTGAAACTGCTTAACGTTTAATTGCTTTTTATAGTTTTTTTTAATTTGTTTCTCCTTCTCGCAGGTCCCATGGGAGGTATGGGTATGAACATGGGTATGGATGGACAGTGGCACTACATGTAAACTCCTCCCCCCTTCCAAAACCATAACGTAAGGAAATGATTTGGAATTTAGAATATCACTTCTCTCTTTCTCCTTTCACTCGGCATGTGAAATCTGATTATGGTGGCAATTCTCCCTACGACAACCCCCACCACATACATGTTTGCGTACACACACACCTTCCTTCTGCGGCTCCATCTCTGCTAGCTGTCTCTGACAGTCCACAAATCAAGATGTATTGCTTGCCGCGGGCGGTCTGGCATGGAGAATTTTATTTAATACCCACACTGTGCTGCCCAATGAGCCCCTCCATAATGACACTTACCTTGATTAATAGAGCTCTTTATATGTAAATAGGCACGGAATCCAGTTCTCCAATCGCGCCAACACAGCCCTTTCCCCTCAAATAACAACCTAAGCCTCTGCTAATGAAGGGAGAAGAGAGGGGAGGTGAGCAGAGGTTAACACCCCCCGCCGAAGACACAGACACATAGAGATATCATGAGCTTCTAGCTTGCAGGAGCCAGAAACATGCAGACGAAATCATTTCCAGACTATTTAATCGTACCTTTTTTATTGAATTATCATTGAGTCGTTACTGTAATTGCGTCAGTTAGAGGAATGTTTCCCTGTTCTTAATTCGCTCTGGTTAAACACCATATGTTATTGGATCGTCTGAGTCATTATGAAGATCTGTTTTCCTGTAAAGTGTGGAGGTCTAAAGCATAAAGTGGAGAATGTTTGTGATCATAGAGGCAGGTTTATTTCCATTGTTCTAGTCAATTGATCTCAGCAATAATGTAGTTTCTTTTACACTGTATTTCTGTAAGTGTTTTTTAATAACGTCTCGGTATTGCATTTTTGTTTCTATGTTCAAGGTCTTGATGGTGGTCTCAGGAATATTCCCTGTGCTCACAAGAAACATGAGGAGTGAGTCCACATCACATTCGTCCACATCTGATCACCCCCTCTCGCACGGCACCTTAAGCCCAATCGCCTCCTCTCTACACAGGACCTCCCAAATCTCTCATTGATCCCTCATCAACTGGCCAAAGTAATGTCTACAGGAGCACCGACATTAAAAACAGACAAACTTGAAGCATTTGTGCCAAAACAGAGACTTCTGAAAAGACAATTGGAGATCTTTTCTTTTTAAATTATTTATTTATTCTTGTTACCGTCAAGAAGCACGGGGACCACACCATTTGTGCACTTTTGTTCAACATAATGGCCGCCCCCCCCCCCCCAGACGCAACTATTCCATACCTCCTCACACACAGGTGCACGTACACTTATTAAATGCATTTGTCCTGAAAAACTCAACTGTGGAATATAGAATTCGATGCTAAGAGCCCTCAAGAACTCTGAAATGTGAGTGTATATGATGAGATTTTTTTCTTTTCTTTTGGGAAATGTCCTCTGTTTGGGTTTGTGTCATTGACTAGTTTTTAGACTTTTACATTTATGATTCTACAAAGTTACTAAATGTGTTTAAGAGGGAAAGGAAACCACTCTAAGGGGTTCACGGCATTATTGCGGCACATATCTGAGAAAAAGTCCAATATCTGAAGCCACAATGTCTTCCCAGAAAGAGATGTTTTGAAAGGCATCACTGAGGAAATGAGTTGTCTTTCTATTTGTTGAATTGGGATGGAGAGAGCAACAGTGCTTTTGTAAAGCTAAGTGTGCCTGGAGGAGTTTTTAAACCACTAGAGATGTTCCATTGTACATAATTATGTAAATGTTATTTGAAAAACACATCAATGTCAAATAGGCATTCAGTCCAGATCCTTTAAGAATGGGATAATGTTGTACATTTTGCTCGTTCTCACTCTTGGGTTTCTCAATGGAAAAAAAAAGTCGATTATATGTTTGTTAATGATAAGTTTGATCGATCCTCCCGCTCAGTCCATTTCCTTTTAGAAGTCTTTTAAACGCAGTACAGTATTTCTACACAGTCAAATGTCGAATTCTTTTAATAAATGCTTCATTTTCAAAATGCTAAATCTCTGTTTCTTTGAATTTTGTCGTATTTTTTGTATTTATTTATTTTTTATTAATTTTTGGCTAAAAGTTTCGAATTCAGTCGAACGCTCAATCGAAACTGAAATATTGCATTTGTATTTAAATTAATTCAACAATTTGTGATTTTAAAAAATAAATATAGGCTATATATATATATATATATATATATATATATATATATATATTCTAGGTGAATAGCGAAACGAAACTAGTAAAATAATTTAAAATGTCAGCCGGATGGTTCAAACAACACAGAATATTACACATTTTCGAACATATATAAACTCTTTTAAGACCTACATAATTAATGTTCTACTGAAATGAACAGCATTAAGTGGGAAATGATAATTGAATTGGTCCCTCTGAAAGCATCAAATGTACTATAAAGATTTGTTTGGAGGTCTTTTTTAAACGTTGAGGCTATATGTGAAGAAATAAATCACATTAATTCAATATTTTCAAATCATGCGAGCGGGCCTCCCGCGTGCAATTTTTCAGAAACCGCCAAACCCCGCACACGTCGCCTATTTATCTCCGGGATATTTTTTTTAAAGCAATTTCGCGCTGACATTTAAAAATTGACTTTCTCATGCTTTTTGATATCTTAGCTAAGACTGCTCCTACAGCCGTTTTCCAGCTTATTTCGACCTCCAGTTTGTGTTTCTCTAGCCTGGTGAGAAAATGCTGTACTTTCGTGGTCATTTATCAATGTCAGCGGCGTAACGATCTCCACTGCAGTATTGATGAGGGGAATTACATTGGCGCTGGAGGAGAACCCATAGGCACAAGAAAAGAAAAAGAAACTTGCAATAACGTTAAGGCTAATGCGCTTGCGTTTAATGTAATTTCTTGTCGATAATGGAATTATTTCAATCGGAATTTCCAATTCGTTTGGTTTCTCGTTCTTTTCTGTGATTTTTATATTCTTACATTTAACCTTCACCTCTTTTGTTCTTTCGCAATTCAAAATAATGCTAGTTTTACTGCAGGATTCGTTTAAGACTAAATAATATATATATATATATATATATATATATATATATATATATATATATATATATATATATATATATTTTTTTTTTTTTTTTTTTTTTTTTTTTATGTATTTTTTTGTGCGCGTGTGCTGGTGTTTTGATTTAACAAACAATGATGTTACATGTTGTTGTTCACATTTGGCGACTAGATAGGCTTCTCGTAAAAGGATTTTCACTGCCCAAAACTTTATTTTCTATTAAACCAAGCATCGAATTGGCTATTATAATATTCAGCTACATATAAAACACGTTTTGTAGGAAAAATGGCTTACATTATCCTATCTAGACGAATAGTCGGGTAGGCTAAAAATAGCTAAATATTGAGATCATCTTATGTAACATATAATTTAAAATTATCTAACATAAAATTCCACATCCTGAATTTAACATAAATTCATTAAAAATCTGTAAAAATAAGAATACACAATTTATTATCTTGGCCACAGCCGATGTTGATACAGATATCTCAAATGCTGAGTGTGTATATTTTGGTCAGAGATAAATTCGTTGTGAATGATGCCGAGAAAAAAAAAAAAAAAAAAAGATCACAGCTGAATGATATATGGGTCACCCTTCCTACACTGAGCAACATCACGTAGTATTATTATTATTATTATTATTATTATTATTATTATTATTAATAATAATAATAATAATAACAAATAAAATTGATCCTACACAATTCCATCCCGTCGTCCAGAGCTAATAATAGCCATATTATTATCTATTTTATTATTTTAAATTATATTATATATTATTATTATTAATTATTATTATATAGCTAGTGTAAGAAACACACCGTATTCTCTCAAAAAAAAAAAAAAAATAAAGATTTTTGAAAACTGCTTGGTAAATTTTGACGCCTCTTGTGACGCTAAAAACATCCCTAAAATATGAAACGGATTTTTCAGATTCTTTGACGATTTCTTAAGCAAAGATCTGAACAGAAATCGTTATCCTAATAATTACCGACTCCAAATATATAGAACAAATACTCATACTGCCTTGAGCTGTGCACGTTTATATGATTAGACCGTCATATTTTTCCTTCTAGTTGTATAACGACTTTTCGTGCGGGTTTTGTTCGGCTTGCCTCACTCAGCACAGATTTGGATCCATGTCCTGCTGATGTGATTGCCAAAACTGAGGTTATAAGTTAGGGGTTATGGTGAAAGTTATCCCACTATGACTAAAACGGTGGTCTCTAATTGTGTCATCATGCCATGAACATAAGGCCTGGTACATCTAGGTGCAATAACAACTTAAAGCATGTAATAAGTACATACTATTACTGTATTATAGCAATTATGAGTTTATGAATCAGCCTGTCATTGCAGTAGCAACTTCTGTGCGCCCCTCAGCATTTCACCAACAGTTTAGATCTCACTTTGAGTGATGTGAACCACAGCTAAGGACCAGTCCAGCCAAACCCGCTGAATTGAACTTGTCAAACACAATTTCTATTGTGCATAACTCCACTCTTTGAATTTCTTGAGTGGTCATGTTGAGAACCTGGTCCACATGAGGAGATGTTTATCCCATGGTTACGGAACAGTCAGAGCGATTGGTGTTTAAATTTGATGCCAAAGGAAATTAGGTGAGGAGGCCTCTCTTTGGCTTTATTTACAGCAGTGCGTGTGCCAAGAGGTCAGGGGTCAAAGTTGAGAAAGGGGCCAGCAAGAGAGCTATCTTGCTTCTAACACTGATTGT
Organism: Moxostoma hubbsi; assembly: GCA_032164185.1. NCBI lineage: Eukaryota > Metazoa > Chordata > Actinopteri > Cypriniformes > Catostomidae > Moxostoma > Moxostoma hubbsi. The sequence goes on along the minus strand of JAVLUX010000031.1, from coordinate 10,860,031 downwards.
TCCACATGCTTGGAGTTCTGTGCATTCTCTCTTTCAATCCTGGGAAGCTGATCAGCGTTAAATGGCTCCCTATCTCATGAGCAAAAGCAGAGTCTCCTTATCTTCAAGCAGGAAAACCAACCACACTTTGCTGATTGAGGGATGTCATCATAAACTGCTGACACGTGGTTGACAATTATATTATTCTTAACATTTTTCAGTTGTTATTTGTGGTACCACCCAAGAAGAAACCCAAATCCTGTTCAGTTCGTGACATGACGGCAAATGTGCTACAGTGAAGTGTCCCCCAGTTAAAAAACGTCAGATTTAGGATAGCACACATCAGAGGGTCCCCAGCTGTGGAGCTGAGAGATTTTCACTATTATTAAGATCAGAGGGAATTCAATTCAGACAGTCATGCTGGACAAGTGGACTTCAACCTTTGGTCAGCTGCGCTGGAATTAAAGTGACACATGTCGGTCCAGGTTTTTGCACCTGACAACTTTATGTCCACTTTTCCTTCTTGGATTTGACAGCGTCACACACTGTATTCAGTGTCTGTTCTGCTTTTAATTTGACGTTTCAAAACGTTTAACTTGCCATTTTGTTATGGTCTATCATTTAAATTCCAAGTCCCCGTTGAAATTGTTGCATTGGAAGTTCTGATATGATGCAAACCAATTGAAAAGATTTCATTGAAAATGAGCTCACATGGAGACTTTTGGGCCTTAAATTCTTCTACCTCTTAGATTTTTTTTCTAATGAGATTTAGCCCCCAGTAATCTGGTCAGATTTGCCCAGATAGTACATTAAACGTCTGCAATCTATGAGATTGCTCATCAAATTCCTCCAAAACCAGATTATCGGAAATATGCAATTCTCACTAATTTTTTGCTATATACTTACTGTAAGTAAAACATAATAGAGAGCACCATTTAAGTCTTCTGATCAATGGGAGAGCAACCAGTGAGCAATTAAAGTTTCCTCTGTGTACCCCCTTATGAATGATATAATTGATAAGACACATAAATACATAATACTTTTGCACGTTGTTTAAATATAGAACATTCTGTAATGACCCGACCTTTCTTATTACTCTGTCTGAAATATGTTTCTAATACTCTTTTTTTGGTGACATGGTGTATAATTTGCAAGAGGAATTTTCACCACTCAGACCTTACAGTAAACATCACAATCCTCTTTGACTTTACTGTGGCAACACATTTCAAATACTCCAAACAATGTGTGTAATCAATGGACGTAACAGTGTAGCCCACCATTCTCCTGATTGATACTTTAGTTCCTTTTGTCATGTTTGCCATTGGTTTGGCCTTACATTTTAGAGTGCCATCTATCAGAAGGTGTTTGTGTAAGCAACTGTTCTATAGGCCTAATTGCTCGCACATGTGTGGAGATGGTTAGATTGGACATGTGTTGATAAATTAGATATCGTATATCGGTTAGAATGAGATGATGAATTATGGGTGAAAGGGTGAACCAAGATGCATGCCTCAAATGTGACTTTGATTATAAACTAATATGGCTAGCTCAACCAAACACATAATACATTAAAAACACAATCAAAACATGCATGTTCCATTATGATCAAAATAACTGATATTACTGTCGTTGTGACTTTGTGATTAGGATTGTAATACTATATCTAAATGAAGCCATTTCTCTAATTGACCATTGGCCGTGAGAATCTAAACAGCTTTTTAAATCAATGATACTGAACACACAACAAAATACACCATCAGAGCTGAAGCAATAAACACAACCTATAAAAGTAATCTACACTCACTTAGAGGCCAGGCTAAAGTTTGACCTCCCCACCCCACACAGACACCTTTCAGGTTGTGTCAGTGGGAAGAGAATGTTTCAGGATTCAGCCAGCACATCTGGTTCTGCATTAAGGCCTCAGTGGAGCGGTCCAGCTGACAGACAACACGGGGCAGGCAGAGGTAAAGTGGGCCCTGGGTGGGGGTTGGGGAGGAGAGGACTACGGTTTGGCAAGGGGACATGACTCCAGTTGACACCTGAATCAGATTTCTTATTGAGCAGGACCTGTCCTCCAGGAATTGTCCTCCCACGGGAATACTCTTCTGTTCCCACCCTTCACACTTACCCCAAAGTTCCCATTGTAATAAAAATGAGTAAAGACAATAGTTACGCTTGAGATTTTAAGAATCCAGTAGTTGTAAATCCACATAGCATTAATATAATAGGGTAGTTGACAAATACAAATTGACTAACTTTGACATTAAAATTGGAAATATTTGTATCATTTGATAATGGTCCAGGTTCAAAACAATGTAAGGGTTCAAAACAGGGACTTACAATGGAAGTGAACGGGTCCAGTCCATCAACATTAAAATACATACTTTTTCAGGGGGCCTGGGTATTGAGCCGTGAGTTTGAATCCAGGGCATGCTGAGTGACTCCAGTCAGGTCTCCTAAGCAACCAAATTGGCCTGGTTGCTAGGGAGGGTAGAGTCACATGGGGTAACCTCCTCGTCATGATTAGTGGTTCTCGCTCTTAATGGGGCGCATGGTAAGCTGTGCATGGCACGCAGAGAATAGCATGAGACCCCACATACTGTGAGTCTCCACAGTGATAAGATGTGTGGATTGATTGTCTCAGAAGTGGAAGCAACTTGGACTTGTCCTCCGCCACCAGGATTGTGGTGAGTAGCTGCGCCACCATGAGGACCTAGTAAGTAGTGGGAATTGGGCATTTCAAATTGGGGAGAAAAAGGGATAAAATAATATATATATATATATATAAATTAAATAAATACACACAGTTTCAAAGTATGGCCACGAGACATAAACATTGCACTTGTTAACATTATTTTAGTGTGGTAAAATCGGGGATATACATTACAGAGTTTCTCCGATTAAAGAATTTACTGGAGTTACATTGTAATTACCACAAAGTTTAGAAATAACTATAACAATAAATTGGAAATAACTTTTCACAGACAAGGGTAGTAAGCAATTTTCATCACGTTAACACATATGTTTACATAATCACAACTTTTGTGTTTTTTTTAAACGAGGGGTGGCAACAAAGTTCTAAAATTGGATATAACTTTAGACAGAAAAAGTTAGAACATAACACTAAAATCACGTTAACATGCATAATGTTTATGTCTTGTGGCCTTACTGTTAAAACAGTGAGTATTTTAACCTTTATAGACTTGCCCATACACTTCCATTGTAAGGCCTCACTGTAACCCAGATTTTTGCTCTTCTTTTTTTTTTAAGAAAAGGAGGGACGGGTCGAAATATGTTTTTGTGGTAATCAATATTATCCCACAAATTCTGTCAATTAAACTTAATTTAATTTGAACAAGGAACATTCCTTTAATTTGTTTTGAAGTTGCAACTTGTCACAAAAAAAAATAATATCATATCAATCTACTGAACATTGCTGTCACTGCTTAAAATGTCATGTTAACTACAATAATACTCTGCTAACAATACTACTTATTTAAAGAACTGAGTATTACTCAATACTTATTTCTGTGCTGAGCAAAACATAAAAAAGAATGTTAAATTGTTCTTGGCAAACCTATAGCTTTTACATCAGCCAAACTCCTACAAATGTTCTTCCCATGCATCCTTGTTATGTTAGATCAAATGAAAGCCAGTGGTGAGAATCTAACACGGATGACAAATGTTCTTGCCCTCTGCCTGCAACCAGATCTGACAAGGCCAGAGAAGGGAGGAAGTGCACACGGGCCAGTCTCATCACATAAATCTCACAAGCTGACCCCCATAAGATGGGCCAAAAAAACTACAAAAAGATTTCTTTAATAGAACCTGCCATGACAAAACAGGCATTCTTTCAGACGGCATGGATCCTCTTCACTTTCTTTTTTACAAATTTATCATTGCCCTTTTCATCTTTGGTTTTGGTCAAACAAGAGGCTGACGGTCTATTTCTTAAGAGCTTCTCCAGACAAGTTTAGACATTTTTTGGAAAAATGGAAGATGAAAATGTTGTGGAAAGAAATGTGTGAAAAAATGTAAGTGACAGTGTCATTAAATGACGAGGAAACTGGGTTTAAACCAGCCTGTGGCAATATAAACTTATTTTTAGAAGGAAAACTTTTGATGGTTTGTAATGTGTTTGCATGGCAGGCCTAGACAGATAAATAAAATGCTCTTTTATTGCATTAAAGATGTAAACCAGTTCTTCTGTTGAGACAGAGTGAGTAGTGAGAAAGAACTCTTAATGGAAGCTTATGCACTCAAGATTTGTTTTTATCATGATGAGTGGTTTTAAATTGAGATTATAACCACAGCCAATCGAAATAACCAGAGGGATATCTTATTTTACTGAGGTTTCTCAGTATGGTTTAAGCTTTCTTTTAGATGTTTCTTAAAGGGATAGTTCACCAAAAAAAAATAAAAAATTCTCTCATCATTTACTCACCCACATGCCATCCCAGATGTGTGTGACTTTCTTTCTTCTGCAGAACACAAACAAAGTTTTCAGCTCTGTAGGTCCATACAATGAATGTGAATGGTGACCAGACCTTTCAAGTTCCAAAAATCACATAAAGGCAACATTTAAAAAAAATCACATGATTCCAGTAGTTAAATCTATATCTTCAGAATATAATAGATGTGGGTGTGTAGGTATGTAAGTCCTTTTTATTAACTATAAATCTATAAATCTTCACTTTCACTTTCACTTTCCCATTCTGAAAGTGGAAGTGGAGATTTATAGTAAAGAAAAAAATACATATTTAACTTATTCTCACCCAAAGTGACTGCATTGGTTCAGAAGACAAATATTAACCCACTGGATTACTCTTGTGATGCCATATATGTGATTTTTGGAGCTTCAAATATCTGGTCACCATTAACTTGCATTGTGTGGACCTACAGAGCTGAAATATTCTTCGAAAAATCTTTGTGTTCATCAGAAGACAGAAAGTCATACACATCTGGGATGGCATGATCATTATCATTTTGGGGTGAACTATCCCATTAAATACCTTTGGAGAGATTAACTGACTTATGAATGCAGACTTTGGTAGATGCAAAAGTCTCCTATTGCTGTCCATTTAACCTCATGTTTGGGAGAAACAATTGAGATATTGAGGAGATCTTTTTCGTGATTTTGTTTTGTATCTCTGCGAAACTGTCGTTACCTGATCAAGATGACAAATCAGAGGACAACATCCCCAGCAATGACATCATTGGACCTCACATCTTAAGCTGTCGGCAACCATGATGGTATTTAGAAGCCTCATGCAAGAGTCCAATATGGTCTGCTCAGCAAACCTCTTTTGAGTCCGCAGTGTGTGGTGAGACCATGCACAGTCGCTGAGTGAGTTAAGAAAACAAACCATTGGAGTTAATGGGCGAGAGGCACAGTCCCATGACTGTATATTTACTTTTGTCAACTTCAGACGCTGGTCACTGATTACATCTATCACAGCGATCTGTTGCAATTACTCAGCTGAATAAACATGGTCACCGGTTCACGCAGTCATATCAATCCAGTCACAATCGTCTATCGCTCATTTAGTGAACTGATCCTCTTACAAGAGTGTCATTCTAGGATTCTGATCTGAGATTAGTTAATAGTGAATATCAGCTGACCAATTGTATATGCCGTTGCTTGCCAGCTTTTTTTGGGCCATGCAAAGCATGCCTTAATGAAAAAGTAATCTTGAAAACATCACTGCACCTAATTTTTTCAGTGCCACACAAACAAGTCAGAGGGGGTGATGAACGAGCGCGCTGTGTGCTGGGTCATCCATCACCTTCGCTGTCCGTTTGCCAGCGGGAACGTGACAGGAACGGTCAAATAACGTTTAGCACTCGGGACCCGGTGTTGGGGGGAGATTACTACTGTCAGGGCCATAATGGATTAGCCTAGGCCAGCCAAGACGCAGCCAATCACAAGCCAGCAGCAGCATTAGCATAGCTATCAGAGGGCCAGCCATTCGGCAACGGGGCAAACTTGATTGACAGATGGAGGTGGCCGCCCGGCAGACATGTAGCCAGACTGAGGCCAAACAGAGAGAAGCCAATTATGGAAGGATGGAAGGACATTCATCATTCAGTTAGACACCTGTCCGGCCCTCACAAAGGAGAGAACCTCCATCCCAGTGCGCAGAAGATGCTCATTAGATTGGACTGGAGGAAATAAAGGAAACCAGTGGTTCATTGTCAGAGCGCAGTGCAATAAGACAAATGGAGGGCTGGGATGCACACTGACGGCTGGTAATCCATAGATCTGAGAATGTATAAATGCTTGACCCTCCTGTTTCAACACTCTTCACATTACTTTTACTCTTTTTTTTGTTTGTTTGTTTTTTTTGTTTACCGTGTAGGCTTTTATTTATCTGAATGTCCCTCTCTTAAAGGGACAGTTCACCAAAAAATGTAAATAGCATCATCATTTACTCACTCCTGTGTTGTTCCAAACCCGTATGAGTTACTTTCTTCTGTGGAACAACAAAAGGAGATGTTCAGGGGAATGCTAATTTGAACGTGAATGGTGACTGAGACTGTCAGTCCCTCACATTCTTATGTTTCACAGAAGAAAGTCATGTGGGTTTGAAAATGACATGAAGGTGAGTAAATATAATGGCAGGATTTACATTTTTGGGTGAACAAAAGAGTTTTATCAGGGGAGATATTTTGATGACACTCCATGTAGGTATAACTAGCCTGCCCTTCACTTGCTTGTGGAATACTGTGAGTTCATGCATAACGTAAAACACCTCGACACATAGTGATGACACTATTTAAATCGTATCCCAACAACGAGGTGAGTTTGAATGATGGATGAATGTTGCAAAGTTGCATATAATTCAACATCCATCCATCTGAATGGTTCTCGTTATTTATTAATAAATGAATAATTAAAAAAATATACTTTACATATTTATGATACTTCTTTATACACTCAGTGAGCACTTTATTAGAAACACCAGGTACACCTACTTATTCATGCAATTGTCTAATCAGCCAATCATGTGGCAGCAGTGCAGTGCATAAAGTTAATCAGATAAGGGTCAGGAGCTTAATTTAAATGTTCACATCAACCATCAGAATGGAGAAAATTGGCATGATTGTTAGTGCCAGATGGACTGGTTTGAGTATTTCTGTAACTGCTGATCTCCTGGGATTTTCATGCACAACAGTCTCTAGAATTTACTTAGAATTGTTCCAAAAGCAAAAGAGAGAGAGAGAGATCAACAGAGAATGGCCAAACTGGTTTGAGCTGACAGAAAGACTACGGTAACTTGGATAACAACTTTCTATATAATTTTAGTGAGATGAATAGCATCTCAGAATGCACAACAAGTCGATCCTTGAGTCGGATGAGCTACAGCAGCACAAGACCACTTTGGGCACTTTATTAGGATCGTAGTGTTCCTAATAAAGTGCTCAGTGTGTGTATTTAGACAATGTCAGAGTGTTTTGGGTGATTACTGATCCCTAGACCTTTCTTAATGTAAATTTTTTTTGGGATTTTTCACTCATTTTACAAAAAAAAAAAAAAAAAAACATGATTCACTATTTTTTTTTTTAACTCAAAACGAGGGGTAAACGACTAATAATACTAATAGTACTAAAATAATAGGGGTTCCAGTAGCTCAACTGGTAGGGCATGGCGCTAGCCATGCCAATATCATGGGTTTGACTCCCATAAAACACACAAAATAAAATGTATACCTTTGGCATATGCCAAATGCATAAACATAAATATAGTACAAGCACTGAAGTATAGGCGGTGGTCTATCCAGATAAAATACTATTTTACTATGGTATTGTTTATGTTTATAATCAAAAGGGAGGTGCTGTATATTTAAAGTACTCTACAGGGTCTTTTCTGACCCAAATGAAACCTTAAATGAGCTCAAGGGAGACTTGTACTCACAAAAAGGACACGACAGCTGTTAATTTAATTTATTATCTCTTATTGACAGGTCAGAGCTTATAAATGTTGGTGAAAAACTCAGCTTTCATTCTGCTTCTGTAACTAGGATGTCTTTATCTACAGATGACTACTACCAAGAAACACTTAGTGCTGCTGCACATACATATACACCAAAAAGAAGCATACTTCTTTACCCAAAATTGATTCCTGAATATTGATCTTGTCTGGCCGACCAATCAGTTTCTCATTGGGGTCACGCCTCATTAGTGTGGGTTCCAACCCCTCCACTGATACGTCATCAGCTGCAGAGAAATTAACAAACATTTGACATTTGTTCCACGTCCCATTGCTCAACAGCCAAGGCTGAGCACATGTTTAATCAACATTCATGTCCCCCAGGGAGCTCTGTGCTGCTTGCATCATCGCCCTCTGCTACATTACCAGCCTGTTCTTCGTGCACCCTGGGATTCCAGGGCGAACAGTTGGCACACACGCACCGACTGAGGGTGAATCCACATGGGACTGATGTGGGGGTAAATATTGTCTTTTCACTCCATACTGTATTGGAGAAGAAACTACAACTGGGACCCATGTGGTCTGATTAAAACTCCAATGTTCTGCTGGAGCAAATGACACTCACGCATGAGTGCCCTGATCAGAGCCCATGCTGAGAACTGAGCATGATGGGACTTGGTGTCCATACAAATAATGCTGAACATTGCAAGAGGTGAATAAGCAAGTAGGTATGGGACTTTTAACTGTTGTTCAACACTACAGGGGCTACAGACAGCAAGACACCGTGGGCAGATCGATCTCCAACATTTGGGCGACGCAAGCTTCTGTCATTACAGAGCAGCCCTAAAATAGTGAATGACGATGCTGCTACATACGTAGATGAATGGAGACTGCGATCAAAGCAGTTCAAATTAAAATAAAGCATCATGAAATTATTTTATGGCCTAGGCTCATTAAGAACTTTGAGTTTCCGGTAGTTTCCTGCTTTGTTTAAAATAACATCGGGTCCACTAAATCAATTTAGACCATTATGGACACATACAAGAATGCAAACATACAAATGCATACAGTCTGAGATTAAAGAGATGTAATTAGAAACAAAAGCTATCTAATGTGTGGGTTCAAAAGTATTCATAAAAGTATTGTATCATTACCCTTTTAATGCATACCTAGTGTCTTTAGTGACCCGGGACCTCATTCCACCCCCTGGTTGTCAACCATTTTTTTTTAAGTTAATCCCACACCTCTTTAGTATTCCTCAACCATTCTCTTCTGAATTACACAAAAAAACAAAAACAAAAAAAAAAAAATCGGATTGCTTGATTACCAAATGTGTATAGGATCATTAAAGATCCTAGATTTGTAATAGTGTTGTTTTTATGGCTTCCTTAAATCATAATTTTATGATAATTTCATATCTACAGTATATAAGTTTACTATCACAGGATGTATATAATTTTTTTTAATTACAAGCAGATTATAACTATATATATATATATATATATATATATATATATATATATCTATATATATATATATATATATATATATGATATATATATATATATATATATATATATATATATATATATATATATATATATATATATATATAGTATATATATATATATATTACATTTCACAAGTGAATTTGTCAATCGGTTTGAGATTTATTATGAGGGCTTGTTTAAGGGCTCGTCAATCTACACCTGTGTCAGACATGCTTGTGTAGCATCTCGGGTGTGTTGCATCATAAACAGGTCCAAATAGGTCACTGTTTCAAGTTAAATATAGTTTAATACTCAATCTTTAAACACATCTTGAGATCCCTTAGTTCGCATTTGCGCTCCTTCGAGTGTTTTGAACGCAAAAATGTAATGTATGTTTGCGTTGTTCTTCTTACTGAAGTGTTTTCTTCATTATATAAACTGTGTTTTGCTCATACAGCTGAAATTTCACTTACTGCCCTCTGGAGTAAACAGGTGGTACTACAAGCTTGCATTTCTCAGGAATCTTCCTTATTATGGTGCGATTAATTGCGTAAATTTTTTTAACGTGTTATTTTTGGTCAAATTAATCGCACTGAATTAATGCGTTAAATCGACAGCCCTAATTTATATATATATATATATATATATATATATATATATATATATATATATATATATATATATATATATATATATACACACACACACACAGTATATATATATATATATATATATATATATATATATTTTTTTTGTCTTGCCTTTTCTCCCCAATTTGGAATGCCCAATTCCCAATGCACTCTAAGTCCTCCTGGTGATGTAGTGACTCACCTCAACCCAGGTGGCAGAGGATGAATCTCAGTTGCCTCGTGTCTGTGACCATGCATCTTATCGCGTGGCTTGTTAAGCAGTAAACTAGAGCAAGTGTAACACATGAACAGTATGATATAACTATTGTCATTTGGGTGTACTACTAAAATTATGTAAATTGTGCGTTTTTTTAGACTCATAAAGTGATGAGAAAATACATGTACTCTATGTACTGATGCTTTTATTTGATATTATGTTTTTGAGTGAAACGATATTTGTTGTATTCTATTCAAGACCTTTACGATCTGTATGAACTTTTAACCGTATTGTCACGGCCCGGTCACCTTATCAGGTTGAGTTTCTACCCTGACTGGACCTTGGCAGTATTGGGCAACCTTTGTGTTTTGTGTTCCCCCTTTGTGCACAGGTCAGGTTGTTTGGGACCGCCCTCTCTGGTGATGTCATGGTCAGGTCAACTTGTCAGGTCAACTGGTCAGGTTGGGTTTTGTCTGACGAGGACCATGACTTCATCATCCCCTGTCTGTCTTGTGTTTTGTGTTCGTGCTTTGAGTGAGCACACGGGTCAGGCGGCTGTTATCGCTGTGCGCGATTACCATGGTCCAGTCAGGTAGAACCTCAACCTGATAAGGTGACCGGGCCATGACAACACGGTTAAAATATCATATCGTAAAGGTCTCGAATAGAACACAACAAATATTTTTTTGGTCCTTGCCATGTTGTGTTCGCCTGTGGAGGACCATGGTATCATCGTTCCTTGTCTGTTTTGTCCTCATGTGTTCAGGTGTTGCTGGCATGTTGAATCAGTGTTTCCATGGGAACCCTGATTGTTTCCATGGGAACGTTGATCATTACTACCATGTTTACCATGATTATTACCATCATCTGACCCTTTTTTGTTTCTCTTATTTAAACCCCCGCATGTCCGTTGTCTGATCATTGTCTACTGTCGTTGTGACTGTTACTGTTGTGTTTGCAACGTTCACTGTGTGTGTGACTGTGCTCTGTTATAGTTGGAGTCTGCTCTTGTAGAGTAGTTACCTTCTCGTTGGCCACAGCTGTCAGTATCCCTGTGGGCTTGACTTTGTTTGAAGAAAGAAATTTTGCATTTGCTTAATAAATCCACTTGATTAACTCCTCTGCTCTTGGGTCCTGTCTACCCCGTACCTGACAGAATGATCCGACCATACATGGACCAAGCGGAGGGATCATCTCTATGCTCTGTCCTCTCAAAGCAAGAGGCCTAACTGTAGCAGCACCAGATCCAGAGCTCCACTATGAGCCTCATTCCGGGGAGGGCGTCATCGTAGCTAGTGAAGCTCACCGCGGCGGTGCAGCGGCTCCGCCCATCATCTGGTCCCGGCTCGTCTCAGGACACGCCCCCATACAGTACATGTATCATTTGTAATAGATATACATGCCAGGTCTCTAAAAGACCCTAGTATGTAATCATGTTTGGCAAAACACCCATGCATTGGTTAAAACAAGTTCATCAAAGAATGTGAACATTCAAATTTTGATGAATATTATTTGTTATACAAGGTGTACATATACTGCATGCTTGCCCTTATGTAGCTTAAATAATAATACATAAATATTCTTGCATACATTGATGCTCCGTGCCAACTATTTTTTTATTTTATGTCTTAAATTTTTAATTTTAAAGCTTGGAAGCTGGAGTTTATGATGCAAAGAGGCAATATAACCAACTCTTTACAGTTGCTTTTTAATATGCTGACAAATTAGTAGAAGTTTTCTGTTTTCTTAATGAAATATGATTATTTACTCTACACCATACTGTCAAACATACAGTTAAAAGAGCATACAGATCGAATAGAATACAATAAATATCATTTCACTCAACTATAAAATATTAAATAAAAGCCTCAAGAAAAAAATCACAGAGAATAAAGTTATAAACAGAAGCGTCTTTTTGTCTTGTAAATACAATTTGCCCCAAATACAATGTGATGCGATGCATAGATCTTAAAATAGTAATTGACGAAATGCAATTCTACCTTAGATATATTTTTATCATTCTGGGGGATGGTTTGTAGAAACAAAGTGGACCAATCACAGCTGTTGTGGCCTACATTGATGCCATGTGTGATTTGCAAGTTTGGTGCAGAAGTCCAAATGGCTTTAAACATTATGCATTCTGCCAGACATCTTCTGTTGTATTCCATACAGGTATGGAACCACATGAGGGTGAGTAAATGATGACATTATTGTAATTTTTGCACATACAGAATATTGTTCCTCGCCGCACAAGAACATGTCCGTACACACAGACACAAAAAACACACTCTCACACACACATCCTGAGGACAGTCAATGGTAATTCAGCTCTCCATGTGGAGAATTACATCAGTATGGGTGTGTGGTGCAGATTCTGTATAAGTGGATGTGCCAGAGGATGATGAATGACTGAGTAAATACCCAGCATCCCAAGAGCCCTGATACAACCAGCCCAAACCCCCATCTATATGAGCCTGGTCCGCATCACCTCATTTGTCAAGGAAAACCATTTTCTGTGCAGCCGAGCAGCCAGTTTGGGGTTACCGCTCGCTCCCTTATAACAACCGAGGGGATATGTGGAGGTCTCGTGTACTTCTTAGGAATACCTTTCATGATTCTATGATTCTATGCAATGTTTCTGTACGAGACTCGAAAAATTGCATTTTTGTTTAATCGGAGACATCCCTCGGTCCCTATTTATCAGTTTGGTTTAGCCATTTGAAAATGATATAGGCCTGCAGGTGCTACTACTGTATACTGTACATGTGTGTCTGTGTATGTGTGTGTGAGTTGGGGCAAAAAGAAAGGAAAAAGAAAAAGAGGATAAAAGAAATGGTATAAAAAAGTGAAACAAAAGTTTTACATTTTTAGAAGAAAAACTACAATGGTGTATTTCTGTGTACAACTTGAAATAAATATTCTGGGTTCAGTACATGAAGATCAATCGATGGCTTTTGTGGGATAATGTTGATTACCATAAAAATGTATTTCAACTCGTTCCTCCATTACTTAAAATAGCAAAGCAAAAATGGAGGTTAAAGTGAGGCACTTACAACGGAAGTGAAGGGGGACAATTTTTGAAAGGTTAACAGGCAGAAATGTGAATCTTATAATTTTATAGAAGCACTTACATTCAATCTTCTGTTAAAACTCATGTACTATTGGAGCTGTAAAGTTGTTTTAATTGACATTTTTACAGTCGTTTTAGGATTTGCTGACATTACATCGTCATGGTAACAAAGTTGTAAAATGGGTTGTAACTTTACAGAGAAAAGGTCAGCAAGTGATTTTATCACAATAAAATAATGTTAACACAGGTCGGGTGAGTATACTTTTGAAAAAGTATTTTTATGTTAATAAAATCGGCCCTCATTCACTTCCGTTGTAAGTGTCTCATTGTAACTTTGATTTTTGCTTCTTCTTTTTTTAAAGAAAATGAAGGGCAAGTTGAAATAATGTTTGTGGTAATCAACATTATGGCACAAATGCTTTCGATTAAGCTTAACCTTTATTGAACCCGGAACATTCCTTTAAGGGAGTATTCCAGGTTCAATACAAGTCAGGCTTTTCTTTAAAAAAATAAATAAAAATGGAGGCTACAGTGAGGCACTTACAATGGAAGTGAATGGGGCCAATTTTCGAAAGGTTTAAAGGCAGACATGTAAAGCTTATCATTTTATAAAAGCACTTAAATTACTTCTGTTAAAACTCATGTGTTATTTGTTCAGTAGAGTTGTTTATATTGTCGTTTGTATGGTCGTTTTAGTGTTTACGGCATCAATTGATTAGCCTATAACTTTACACAGAAAAGGTTAGTATAGACAATTTTATGACACTAAAATCATGTTAAAATGCATTTTGTTTATGTCTTGCTATACTTTTGAAACAGTGAGTATTTTAATGTGGACGGATTGGCCTCATTCACGTCCGTTGTAGGCTAAGTGCCGCACTGTTAGGCTTACCTCGTTTTTTGTTTTTTTTGCTAAGGTAAAATGTAGCACACTTCACCTCAAAAAGCCAAACAATTGCGGTTTTAAACACGTAGGCTACGTTTAATACCTGGATTACGGCGTGTTTACATGTCTGTTAGGAATAGTAGGCTAATAAAATGCTTTCCTTACCAAATATCACTAATGTTGTGACAGGATTTTATATTTATAAATGAAATGAACTGTGTTTCAGTGTATAAGGATGCGGGGTTTCAACTATTCTCTTACAGTCAGTATGTATGAGGTTTTATCATAAAGTCCGGGTTTGTGTGAATGGTATTTGGGCACAGCTCGACACAAGCGCAGAGAAACAAAGACTGAGAGCCGTCGTCATTAATCTTAGTCAGTGGCCGGTGCTGGCGCAATCTGCATGACCGGGGCAGTGACAAATGCCACTATGTGACTGCAGCGTCCAATCTCCCTAGCTTCGTCTCCCGTTAATGTCACATCCATCAGGGGCGAGCCGCTCGCGCCATGTCGCAGAAAATTAAACTGCTTACAGATAAGGGCTAATTGCATGGACAAGTGCGCGATGATGGGCTGATTGCACAAACCCTGCTCTTCTTGTGTGTGCCTTCTTTGAAATATGCACTTGTCCTTATTTTGGTGGTGGTTTAAAAACAGCATTTTTGTCACAGGGTTCTCAAAGTGTGATTACACCCTGTATATATATATATATATATATATAAATACAGGGTTGGGAGGGTTACTTTTTAAATGTATTCCACTACAGATTACAGAATACATGCTGGAAAATGTCATTTGTAACGTATTCCATTAGATTACTCAAAGTCAGTAACGTATTCTAAATACTTTGCATTACTTCTTCAGCACTGGGAGATTTTTTCACTTGTTTTGACTATAAAAATTCTGCCAGTACAGTAAGACAAAATACACATGTTAAAATACATTCTCTGAAAAACCTAAATATCTTATGCAGTGTTGTTTCTAAAACAAGA
This sequence comes from Moxostoma hubbsi, assembly GCA_032164185.1. Taxonomy (NCBI): domain Eukaryota; kingdom Metazoa; phylum Chordata; class Actinopteri; order Cypriniformes; family Catostomidae; genus Moxostoma; species Moxostoma hubbsi. The sequence continues at coordinate 10,844,838 of JAVLUX010000031.1, read as the reverse complement.
TTAATCAAACTGAATTTGTTTTAAGTATTTTCAGAAATTTTTACTGGAAAACAATAAAAAAAAAATTATTATAAAGAATAAGATTTTAACCCAAATATCAAAGGTCTTAGTAGAAACATAGATATTTTGATCTAAAGTGAATTTACTTGATAAAAAAAAATATTATTGTGCCTGGTAACATGTGCATGTAAAATGGCTAGAAATAGTATTTTAGCTTAGCATAATGCTGACAGTTTACACAAGGTTTATTTAAATTTCTGCTCCAAACTTACTTCAAACTAACGCATCAGTGTTTCATCACTGTTCAAATGCACTTTGGATCACATCATTTATATGTATAAATGTTTTCCATATGAAAGGACTAAATATTAAATTAAACAAATTGCAATAAAATGCAAAGTAATCTCTTCAGTAATCAAAATACTTTTTGAATGTAACTACCAATTATTTCAATTTTTTAAACAATGTTTAAATTGGAATACAGTTTATGTTTTGTATTTTAAATACGTAATCCCGTTACATGTATTCCATTACCCCAACCCTGTATATATATATATATATATATATATATATATATATATATATATTATCTTTCAATTTAAGTAAAATGGATAGCGTTAGTTAAAGCTATATTTATTCAAACCCAATTCACTTTTTGCAGGGTGACACTAATGTATAGACATTAAGCATATACAATAGCTGATTATGTCCATAAATATTTGTTTTGTTTGTTTGTTTGTTTGTTTGTTTGTTTTGTCTAAGACGGATAGCGTTAGTTGTAAAAAAAAAAAAATTTCTTTAAACCCTGTCCATCTTATGCAGGGTGTAGTTGTAATAACCTCCATAATTTCATGTTGTCGCCTTTAGCCTGTCTTGCACTACTCCACTGCTGTATAACACTGCCATCTGGTGGTTAAGCACTATTTATTTAGTTTCATCTCTTTAGAATTTTTGTTTGAAGTTTCAATAACCTCATTGCTGTCTTGGAAAAAAATAATAATATATAGAACCATATGAATTTGCTGAAGAATAACACACATTTCTTGATTTACCCAGTTTTATTGCCACAAAAGTTTGACTTGATAACCACAGTTTCTCACAAAATAGCAAAGTTACTACAGTTATTGTTAGTACAATATGGTATTAGCCACTACTGTCATGAAAAATAAAAATAAACTTGACTTTAATGAACAACAACATAATTACAACAAACTGTTTCTGAGAGCTCAACATTGTTTGAAAGAGATCCCACATTCATTTGTTGATTTAACAAATGTAACAGTAACTTTAGTAGCCAAACAATATCATTCTGGCAGAAACTATGCCACAATAATTGTCACCAATTTAAAATAATAGATAATATATGATATTATATCATTGTTGTTATTAGATTTTAGTTATCATCATGATGTGTGATGGTGCCACTGGGGGTCAGCAGTGTGTTTGAGAGCATACTGTAGGAACCAGTGGTGGGAGAGAACCATTGGAAACACATTTTTATGATGGAACATAGATCAGTTTTTGAACAGGACTACCATTGAGCATGTGCTGTTACAATGCATTGGATATAATAATGAAAGAGCCCAGCTTGCAGAAGAAGTTAAATCCTTAGGTTTAAATGGTATGACAGTACAGAGCTGATTAAGGAATACTTCAATAGTATCTAAGGCTCTGTTAGACTATTTAAAAGCAACAGATCGGATTAACAGAATTTAGCTTTTCTTTATTTCTCAATCTCCATCTTTATTTTCCTTCAACATCAATACTCCATACTCCTTCGCAGTAGGTATAGTGGAAATGCACCAACGTTTGTTTGCCAGTCGCTATTAAACCCAAAGAAGAAGGAGGTTTGGAATACTAATATCTCTGGATCATGCCTCAACCAAGTGTTGATTTATCTCTGATGGATGCAAGGCAAGAAAAGGAACAGTATGTACAAGAGGTGTACATAGTGAGTGAATATATCTGGTCAAAATATGGTTTACACACAGATCTTTACAGATGCATCAAAAGATCCAGAGAAAGGGCAGGTAGGCATTGCTTATACAATCCCAAAGATAAGAGTGGCGGAATGTAAATGGATATCTGATCATGTATCAGTGTTGACAGGAGAACTTTTAGCCATTATGATAGCTATCAAATGATATTAGAAAAGGGCTCAATCCATGCTCTCATTTGTTCATATTCTAGTATGGCTCTACTAAGTCTAGATGCCCAACAGTCTGACATAAGACAGGATATTGTGGTGGAGATCCTTCCGATCTTGTATATAATGCATCAGTCAAATATAGAAGTTCAGTTTTTAAAGGGTCATATTGGCGAGGAGGGGAATGAGGAGGCAGACAGGTTGGCAAAACAAGCTATGACGAAGCACGCCATTGATATGAAAATAATGTATAGTAGATCAGAAATAAAAAATGGCAAAAATGTTGGGATAATGAAGAAAAGAGAAGATATTTACATTCAATACAACCAATGGTGGGAAGAGGAAGGACTTCGGGTAGGAAGAGAGGAGAAGAATGTATAATTTCAAGACTCAGATTGGGACATACAGGAATTAATATAACTATGATTTAATAGGAAAACATCCAACAGGATTATGTGATTGCTGTGGGGTGAGAACATTACTGATGTTAAAAAACAGCACCATCACTATTTGAAAAAGGTCATTTTTGATCAAATCTAGACAGACCCCATTTCCAGCAGCCATCAATCCAACAACTTATCCTTGAGTAATCATGCTAAATTGCTAATTCGTTACTAGAAAATCACTTGCCATTATATCAAACACAGTTGAAAGCTATTTGGTTCATTAAATGAAGCTTAGCATTGTCTTTGTGTTTGTTTTTGAGATGCCACATAATGCAATAGACTGGCATGTCTTAAGGTCAATATTAGGTCAAAAATTGCAAAAAATAAAATGTTTTCTCTAGAAACTCGTCAGTCAATCGTTGTTTTGAGGAATGAAGGTGTAAAGGTATTAATGGAAAGGAGGAGGCGAGAACCGGCTTGACAATATAAATAATATTTTAATGAGGAACTTAAACAAAAAGACAAACACACAAATGTGTTGGACAGCTGCCCGTAAATCTCTCTCTCTGTCCAGCTGCAGTCTCCAGTCGCCCTTTATCCCTCTCTGAGGCTTGATTAGCTGCTTGAAATTGCCAAAAATAATGAAGATTTCATACAAAGGTGTACACTACAGTCTTCAAAGACAAAGGACAACTGGTTCTAACAAGCACAGAAAGAGATGTGTTAGGCCAGATGTACAACTAAACAAGAGGATAAGTACATCAGAGTCTCTAGTTTGAGAAATAGATGCCTCACATGTCCTCAGCTGACAGCTTCATTGAATTCTACCCGCTCAACACCTGTTTCATGTACAACAGTAAAGAGAAGACTCAGGGGTGCAGGCCTTATGGGAAGAATAGCTAAGAAAAAGCCACTTTTGAAACAGAAAAAAAAAGAGAAAAGTTTAGAGTGAACCTTTGTGAATTGTGATTTTTAAAAAAAAAAATTGTAATAGTAATTTTCACGTTATTAATGTCCTGACTATAATTTGTGAGCATTAGAATGCCACTTTGGTGAATAAAATGACCAATTTCTGTCCATAAGTGCAAAATACATTATTCCAAAATTTTGGCTTGCCAGTATATATAAGCGGTGGCTCAAGCCCTGATAGGCTCAGAGGAGGGGTATAAAAGAGGGATAGTCTCTGAATGCTTACAGTAAATGGTGGTAATGCACTCAGTTTGTGAACCACCATTAAAAAACTAAAGTAGTAGTAGTAGTAGTTTTGGAACAGGAATGTGTCCAAAATTACCACACATTTAATAATCTTCTCTCAATTTATCTTTACAGAATTTGTGGGGTAAGGTGAGTATTAAGTTATAAATCATAGTAGAATTTCCATTTGGATATACGTTTCAATAGGAACTGTTCAGATTAAAGAGCCATAAATATGAATGAGAACTCATGTGTGTTATATGTTATTTTACAAATGTATTGCTGATGTCATATATAATTATTTATATCTATTTTAATTTTGCTAGTGGTATAATTGAACAATGTTGACCACGTGTAAGTCCATCACTAATACATAAATTATCCACAAGTCTATTTGAATTTCACTCAAAACATTAGTTTCATCATCTCATTCACTCTGGAAAGAGGCGCTTCACCTGTTCAGTGTGTGATAAAGCTTTGAGCTTTGTTCTTGCTTCCATAGGTAGCCTAGTTAACTTGCCTGAACTCAAGGACTAACACTTTACAATGCATAATGGAATTTAGAACAACTACAGGTGGACACTGGATGGTTGATGCTACAACACATGAAGGAAAGGATTTCCTTGAGAACTTCCCACATGATAAGGACTTTTTGGAGACGTGCTATCGAATGGATGTTATTTTGATCTGTCTTTGCAGTGCATGAAAATGCTTAACCTTTTTAATGGGTTGCCATCTGAAATGTGGCTTGTGTTCAGTCCTGTAAAACAGGAGACATTTACCATTTATGAACAACAAACCCAATCAGAGAGCAAGGCAGACTGTAACACTTCAAGAAAGGAAGCTCTAGAAATCATTAAAACATAAAAAACACCAGTGTTTAACATGCCTGAAATGTTTTTCTACGCCAATATAAATTAGACAGTGTGTTCTTACTCATTGGCCCTTTGGTTGCAGATTCTGTGCCAAGATTTTCCATCAGTTACTCCACCTGAAGGTTCACTTGGCAACTCATTTATCTCAAAGTGCAGACAAAATGTGTCCTGCATTTCAATACAACCCATGTAGTGGCTTAAATCCATTCCCCAACTCCCTCAGAGGCTCAGTGGTTGGAGGAAAACCAAGAGTTTGAGTCAAGTCAAGTCAGTTTTATTTGTATAGCGCCTTTCACAACACACATCATTTCAAAGCAGCTTTACAAAAGATCGGGCAAGAACAGAAGGTAAAACTATAATGTCTATAACGTCTATGAGTCATCATAGTGTAATTAGATAAAATACAATTGTGAATTGTGTTTTAAAATAATCAATTAAGTACAATTTGTATTTATAACCCCAGTGAGCAAGACGAAGGTGACTGTGGCAAGGAACACAAAACTCCATAAGATGTTTGTTGGTTAAAAATAACCTTGGGAGAAACCGTAGGGGCCAGTTCCCCTCTGGATAACATCATGAATATAATGCCAATATTACTTATGTATAGTGCAAGTCATGGTTTAAAATGATTAAACTAAGTAAGTGTTAAGGGTCAGTGTTTAAACATAGATTTTGTATGAACTGTAAGATTAATGACCAATGTCTTTGAAGTCCATCCTGTATTAACAGCAGTTCATATAGATGCAACTGTCCTTGTTAATTGGCTGATGAAGGCTTTTTTTGGCAGTTGATAGTCTATGTATTCCATTTTAAGCATGTAGTCATCAATAGACCGAGGTGATGCAGACAGAGATTAGTGAAGTGCATCGCAGTTCGGTGTGGTTCATCCTAAGTCCAAGGTTCAGACAATTGCATATGAAGTATCCCATGTCTTATGGTTGGAGTTGGCATTAGTTCATCCACGGAAGTCCATCATAATAGATTGAAGTGATGTTTTGCTGGCACTGGCTGCATTTAGTCATCATCACACAGCAACACGTAGCACTGGAGTCCAACACAAAGAAGGTATGGAGCTTGTATTGAGGAGTTACAAGACCCATGTGTCACAACAGAAAATGCAGACAATGATGTAAATGTGAATGGGTATTTCATATCAGAGATGAAGCAAAGTGTTACTAAGAATCAAAATGGAAAGAAAAGAGTTTATGATTGCCTAGTGTGCCTTAAAAAGTTTGGTGCACATCCAAATTAAAAAGACATTGCCCTATTCACACAGATCAAAGGCCATTTCAGTGTTCCAAATGCAACCATGCTTTTAGGCACCTTTCAAATCACAAAAGTACACGTCAGAACTCATACTGACAGAGATAAGAGGACAGCATCTCTCCAGAGCCAAAGTTCCATCAGTCTACTTTGTCCCACATATTCGGCATCCAAGTCTAGGCTAAAGCACACTACATGTAATCAACTTGGAAGAACATTTCGATCTTAATCTCCAAAACATCTTTCTCTCCAACAAAGCAACACATGTTCAACAGATAAACAAAGTTCAGCTGCAACAAACTTATTCAAATCAGAATCTGGTACTTCAAGCAGTCTGTAAAAAAATATCCACATTATTGGTGCCATAATTGTTCAAAATGCTTTAAAGTGCCATCAAAGCTCAAACGCCATATTTTGATCCATACAAGGCAAAAATCTGCACAATATGAGGTAAAGCTTTCCAATAAAAATCATACTTGAAAATGTAAAAAGTGTATTGATGGATTTAGACCATAATACTATTCCAGTTTGAGCAACGGTCAACTAACAGAGAGCACAGTAAAGCAGAGCCCTTATGTTCAAAATGCTGAAGAAGTTGTTGGTTAAACTGGATATCAGGGCAGCACCACAGTTGAGGACACAAATGTTCACATTAGCTGTTTTACACCAAAACTGAGATCTTTCCAATCTTTTCAGTCAGTCCCACTGAAAACCTCCAATATTTGAATCTTCCAATCTATTGTGTACACATCAACTCAAAAAGAATGGGGACATCAGTGTAGAATATGCTTGAATATATTCAGATTTCCTTCTAAACAAACTTGATATCTATTCTTTCATTCTGACATTAATCCTTACACCTGCATCATCTGCAGGATGTCATTCAGGCAGCTCTGTCATCTAGGCACATCAAGGTTCATATGGCAAAAATACTAAATCCTCGTAGCTTAGACGAAGACACTGAGAAGTACAGGACCAAATCACCAACACTCCAGACATATATTGAGCCACACAGATACTAGATAATTTAAATGTCATTGTGCTTGAAATCATTTCGACAGCGATGCCATTTGCAATGCCACCAGAGAGTGCACAAAAAAAGAGGCTGAAACATAATTGCTGGTAAACATTTGGAGCAGCAAAGCGCAGTATCCTTTGGTAATGATAAGATGTCTGAAGGCCAAGTTTTTGTGCTTTGCCTTTACCAAGAGGGAGCGGTAGATTTTACTGAGACCACCAAGATCAAAATATGGTTGCGCAGAATATACTATCTCAAAAAATTATTCATAATTTGTTTAATCAAAGTGGTGACTGCAGTGATTTAAGTGGTACCAGTCTTTTAGAGAATGTTGAGATCAAGTCTGTTTGTAAGCCTCTGAGTCATAAAACTGACATCTCCATGCTAGTTGAGAAAAAGACATTATGCCTCTTGACAGGGTGAGTGACTGTCCACCCATAACTGACTCATATCTTAATCGCTCTCTGATCCACTTCCTGTTCCTGTCGCTGCCAGCAAGCTGCACAATTGTAGCTTGCTAGCCTACTTAGCATTGCTTATTCTTATATATTCATAATTTTATCCTTTGCCATTTTACCACGTGCTTTGGGTTTTTCTGTTTTTCTACTGTTTTAACTGTGTGTATTTTACTGCGCACACCCGTTTTATCTCTTTTTTCTTTTCCCGTTTGTCTACATCTCTTGTCTCGTTTTCTCCACTGTGTGTTACACAGATTATTGCATGAATCGCAGACATCTACTGATCAGGAACCACATTGATCTCAAACCATCACCACTCAAGATCAACCATAGTAACAACAAATGATTACGGTAAGTCATGGCATTTACTCATGTTATTTCTTCCTGCATTGCATGCCACATGTTTAATATAGCTTCTTCGATCAGCAGTGAGGCATTTACATGTGTTTAATTTAAGGAATTATTCAGGCTGATGGAGAAGGTCAATCAGTTAGAGACACACAAAGAATGCTAGTGGAGGTCAGTGAGAAAGTGAAGGCGGTCAATTTCAGATGCGGTAGTACAGTGAGCAAAACACACACTTTGTTTCCGGCTGAAGAGCTCCCGCAGCAGGGCATTTGGGTGTCGTCTCGGTGGCAATCTCGCTCAGCAAACTGACACCACAGGAAATACAGACTCCAGCCACCATTGTTAAATGCATTTCCGGGGCTCTAGCATTCGATCAAAATTACAAGTGCTGGCTAATGCTAAAAGTAGATTTTCTAAAATTGTTATTCATGTCTGCACTAACGATGTCCAGCTTCGCCAGTTGGAGGTCACTAAAGACAATGTTGAAGAGGTGCGTGAACTTGCAAAAGCAATGTCAGACACTGTAATATGCTCTGGCCCCCTCTCTGCTCATCATGGTGATGAGGTTTATAGTAGATTAGTGTCACAGAACAGCTGGATGTAAGAGTTGTGTCTGGAGAATAGCATAGGCAACTGGAAGAGTTTTTGGGGTAGACCTGACCTGCTAAAGACAGATGGACTCCATTCCTCCAGGGATGGAGCCCCCCTCCTCTCTAGTAATTTGGCTAATTGTCTTAAAAGTGATAGTATTTTACTATTTGGGACCCAGGTCAGGAAGCAGACAAACTGGTTAATCTGAACGTCTGCTAGCTGCCTTGAGATGTCACACAGGTCACATAAACTACAACACATAAACTGTATCATTTAGATTTCATATAGAGATTGTGTCTGTTCCAAACACAACCCCTTCACTAAATAATTTAGAAAAAAATGTGATTAAATTAATCTACTTCCTCGGGTTATTGTTATAAACATGAGCCTCACCTGAAGGGTCGAGGAGGAGGTTTTGCCACAATTTACATTGTAGTTTTTGGTGGTACTTAGATGACAGGATGACAGTTTTAAGTCTTTTGAACTAATAATGCTTAATGTGACAACGTTAGATATAAATATTTTTTTTAGATAAATATAAAAATATTAAAAAATAATAACAAATATTTATTATTATATTTTTGTACTCAGATTTCCTTGCTAATTTGCTAATTTGCTCATTTTCTATAAGATCTATTAGTTAATGTAGAGAGAGCTTTAATTTTTGGTGATTTCAACATTCACATAGATAAAGAAAATGACACATTTATCAATGTTAGCATTTATCAATATTCTCTCTTCGAGTCAGACAAAATTTGATGGGACCAACTCATTGCCATAATCATACACTAGACTTGAATTCTGTCATATGGAGTTGATGCTGATACTATAGAAATTCTACTGCAGAGCGATGAACTATGCAATCAACTGTCACAGCACCTCAGAAAAAAAGTGTCTCATAACTTTCCTCACGAGCAACTTCAATCATTCACTGTCATAGGTCATGAAGAGCTAACAAAACTTATCAAAAAATTAAAAGCCACAACATGTATGATAGATCCAATACCAAATAAGCTCTTAAAAGAGTTATTCCCTGTAATCTCAGAACCTCTTCTTCAAACCGCTTAAGAAGCTAATTACAGACTGATTTGAAATCTACCATTTATGTCAAAAACACTAGAAAATGTAGTGTCCTCCTAATTTCTACAGTGAAATTGAATATATGAACAATTTCAGTCAGGATTTAGGACCCATCACAGCACAGAGTCTACACTTATCAGACTTACAAATGACTACACCTATCCTATTTATCAGACCACTTCGTATGTGTAAACAAGGAATTGTCAAATCAAACAAATGTTAAGTATGGAGTGCTACAGGGATCAGTTTTAGCGACCCTGCTTTTCTCCTTATACATGCTTCCCCTGGGAGATATTATCAGGAATCATGGAATAAATTCCCACTGTTATACCGCTGATACCCAACATTATGTTTCTTCTAAATCCAACGACAATTCTTCAAATTATTAATGTGCAACAAAGCATGCAACAAGAGAAGATCTACGTGCAGCTTTTTATTAACAGGAAAATTGGAATAAAGAAAACCACAGGGAACATAGCACAGAACATGCAATAACTGACAAACAGATTGGGGGAAACTAGGGCTTAAATACACTAGGGAAAACAAGGAACACCTGGGGAAACAATCAGGGAATGGGAAACAATCAGGGGAAAACCAATCAAAAAATGAATCTACAGAGGACTACAAAAACCAAACAGGAAACAGGAACTAAACAAGAACTTCAACATAAAAGCACAAAACAAAAGTAACAGGGAATACATGACACAATGAAATAAAAGATTGGATGGCCACACATTTCCTTCTATTGAATTCCAACAAAACAGAGGTACAAATTATTGGACCAAAAACCTCTAAAAATAAGCCGCTATTTTTTGACTATCAATGTATCAATGTACTGTTACATTGTCTTCTACAGCGAAGACCTTGAGTGTTATATTTGATACCAATCTGTCCTTTGAACATCTAATATCCAAGGTTTGTAGAACAGCATTCTTCCACCTCAGAAATATTGCTAAGTTACGACATATGCTCTCTGTTTCTGATGCTGAAAAACAAATTAATGCGTTCATGACCTCAAGACTAGATTATTGTAATACATTAATGGGAGGATGTCCAGCAAGTTCAATAAATAAATTTCATATGGTTCAAAATGCAGCTGCCAGAGTGCTGACCAGAACCAAGAATTGTTATCATATTAGCCCCATTATAAGTGACCTTCTGACATGATATATTCCATCATGTTCATTATGCTCATAAAATTCTGGCCTGTTAATAGTTCCTAGTATATTAAAATCCTCCCTAACACTGTTCGGGACACAGAAACACTCACTCAGTTTAAGTGTAGACTAAAGACTCATCTATTTAGCAAGGAATACACGTAATCTATCCATCAACTCATAATTAGGCTGATTTAGTTAAGTCTGCCGGAACCAGAAACATCTATCTTTATCTATAACTCTACATACATTTTTATGACATCTACGCTAATATTATTCTATGTTTCCATGTCTCAACCTTGGGGTTCGTATCCTGAGGTTACCAGAGCTGGCCAGATCCAGCTCCATTCCTGCTTGGTAATGGACTCCACTTCTATGTGTCTCTGAGTGATGATGACTTAATGCAGCCAATGCTGATGCTGGTTAGCTAGAGGGGAACTGTCCCCCACAGTGAGCCTGGTTTCTCCCAAGGTTATTTTTCTCCATTAACCAACATCTTATGGACTTTTGTTTTCCTTGCCACGGTCGCCTACAACTTGCTCATAGGGGTTCTTACAATTATTATTTATTTATTGAATTTTTATACACAATTTACAATCATATTTAATCAAACTACACAATGATCACTCTAAAACTTTATAGATATTACAGTAAAAAAAATTTTGTTAATGCATAGTTTTCTGAAAAGCTGAAACAAATCAAAATGACTTGACTTTTGAACAGAGAACCGAGGAAGAATGTTCTCAAGACGTGGATCATTTTATAGAAAATTGTGCCATTGTGGACTCAGACACAACTAAATACACTATGCCCCTGATAGTTATGTGCCTGATTTTGATCAGTATCATCAAATCAAACCATCACAAAATGAAGTGGTTCAGGAGCATTTGGACTCCCATGTTCCAACAGGACGTTTTATTGAACTACCAAAGTACCTCCCCAATTGGCCTGACTCTAGTCAGTGTTTCCCCAAATTAAAAACATTACATGCGCATAAATGTGCTATAAAATGCCCTCAAGAGTCAATTAAGGAATTCTACCAGTGTGACATCTGCTTCAAAGTATATGAGGCTCCATCCAAATAGAAGATACACTGTGTTATTCACACAGGCAAGAAGCCTTTCCAGTGCACAGTCCAATCTGAAAAGACACATGATGTCCCACAGGTGTAAGGGTTACCTGAAGAGTTGCCTACAGGAATGATCCACCACAAGGGCTTTGACTGTCAATCAATGTGTAATCTCTGTGGTTTGTATATTCTCTCTAAAATTCCAAAAAAAAAAAAAAAAAAAAAAAAAAAAAAACAGAAGTAGCTTGCTGTTTTTGTTTGGGATTACCTTGTGATTTTTATGTTAAGAAGATGATTTTATGTTTTGTATTGCCAGTTATGTAAAAATGTGAATGAACTACAAATATAGTTTTGTCATCAAACAGCTGTTAGTTTGCATATTCTGATTAAAATTGTTTTAGATAAAAAAGACAAATAAAATTTAAGACATTTCCATTTTAGGAAAAAGTTTATGTCCAAGACATTGCAACCACACTCAAGTTGTTGCAACTCCTTTGACCATCTATTTCTAATTTTACAGACACGGTAGCTAAGTCTTGACTCTATCCAGCCTGTACCTGGTAGTTATTTTAATATTCAGTTGTCTACTCTATGCAATGGCTGTGTTATGGTCATACCATTGAAATAAAGTGTGGTGTTATTTGTATTAGTTCCGTTTATATCCACTAGATGGTACAATTTACTTTCTCACTCTCAAAACTTGATCATCAGAGTTTAAGGGAAAAATATGGAGCACTTTAAATGTTTACAGCACTAAAATGATACATCAATATGGCATTTACAGATTTAGCAGTCATATTATCCAATAAATATGGTTAAAATTAAAAGCTATATAATCACCGAAATTTTATTTAATTTTCTTTTAGACGCACATGTTGCTTCTTTCAGTCGTCAGTTCACCTCCATACAGTTCATGTGAGTTGATTCTTTGCTTTTCATAGCTACCTTCTCTGTCATCAGAGTTCATGTAGGAAAGCAGGGGAAAACATATCCTTTGATTCATTTGATTTCATTTTTGCAATCTAACCAAACATTTTATGGAATGAGAAGTATTTATTTATTAACTTATTTCATCTTAGCAACCCAAAGTCCAATCAGAGTTATACCACATCGCTAACATTAGAGCACTGAGTGTACCTTTTCACTTTATCCAAGATTAATAACTGTCTGCTGTACTAGGGAACACATTTACCGCACAGGGCACACTGAAATATTCTATGTCAAGTATTAATGTCATATGTTAAATTCTGATTGGTTCTATGATTTAAAATAAATACAAAATCTTACTTTTAATTGAAGGGAGAGTGGGGTAACATGAGCCTGCAGGTTAAATTGACCCACCCCTTGTATCTGTTCCTGGACAACCCCCCTGTTGGGGAGGGGGGTCTAGTGTATATAAATATACCCATAATTTGATTAGCATAATATTTGCCCTAAAGTAATAAGTTTGGTGCTTTTTCCAAACTTGTCACTATGGGGGAAAAAAATTGTTGTATGGGGAAAAATGAGCCACTGGTTTTTCTGTAAAGTATTTGTTCTAATAACTAACTGTTCTGTGAATAATGTTTGTGTAACAGGGCGGAGGGCAGGGCCGGGTCGTGATTCTACACACCCGGCCCCTTATCAGGCTAATCAAGCCTCCGACATGATGCAGCAGAGAGAGAGAGCGTTTATAGGCAGCTGTCCATCATGTGTGTGTGTGTGTGTGTGTGTGTGTGTGTGTGTGTGTGTGTGTTTTTCTTTTGGTTTAAGTTCTTAATTAAATATCATTTATATTGTCAAGCCGGTTCTCGCCTCCTCCTTTCCATTAATCCCTTTACAGTTTGCAATTAAAATAGGACCTAAAGGTGTGTTTTTTTTTTACTAATTATTTTAGTCCAGCTTTAGTCCAAGTTTTTATAAAAGAAAATGTGTTCCAAAACCTGTTCTGTTTATAATGTTTGAAGTTAAAAAAAAGACCTTAAGAAGTTAGTCAGTCAGTCTCTCTCTCTCTCTCTCTCTCTCTCTCTCTCTCTCTCTCTCTCTCTAGCAAACACTTTAGGTGTTTACTGTAGGCTATGCTAAGTGATTGATCCAAATCATTTACAGGCAATAACAATCCTCAGTGTTAAAGGAAACAAGAGTAAAGTATGAAATTATAATTAATAAATACATTGAAATTATAGAAACAAAATAATTTGTGGAATTGTATTCAGTGTATCACTGGAATAATTCAACTAGTCAGCTTACCCCCAGATGGCTCAACTTACCCACTGACCAGGAGCAATTTACCGCTAACCTGTGGCAAGTTAACCAATGGATCAATTTTTTTTAAAGGCCAGTTGTTTGTGTCTTTCTGTCACAGACTAATTTTTATAATGTGATAGCAGACACCTTGAAATTAAGGTAGCTCTGTTTATTTTACCTGTCTAATCTTTCCCATCTTACCCCACTCTCCCCTACTTAATTGTTGTCGATGTTTGTGCATGTTTTATTATGAATCAACATCACAGTCCATAAGAATGTATGCATACTAAATATATAGACCTTAGTCAGAGTCCATGGCATATTTAATTTTTCACAATTGAAAATAAGGCTGTGAGGGGATGTAGGGTATAATGGGGCTAAAGTTACCACTTAAGGAAATTATGCATTTTTATAATCAAGATCATGTAACAAGATTTAAAGGAGCAACATTATTTGTTTTTTTTATTAAAATGTATATTTAAATTAAAGGAGGCCTTTAGCCCCTGCAACAAGTGAGCTTTTACCCCCAACAAAGTATTTTCAATAGGAGAAAATTAAATAAAAAGTATCTTTGCCCTATTCTACCCTATTAATTGTGTGTCAACCTAATCCTTTACAAGGTATCATAAACTTTAAATTTCACATCACAAATCTGTTGTGGCGTAGTTCACACTTGCCATATCAAGCTTGACAATATCAAGTAAAATTCTAGGTCAATCACAGATTAAGCTTTGTTCTCATCATTTACTTTTCTCTTGAGGAGGTTGACACAAGGTCTAATCCAATGAAAATCTCTATTTGGTACGAGGACTCTGATAGAATCATGGAAACATCAAATGCATTGTTAAATGTCGGCTAATGATGTGTTGAGGCGAAGGGATTTCGTTTATCCCAACAAATGCTTCCACGTTGCCACAAATATGACTTGTTCAGCTGCCATTATTTCATAGTTTGGTAGGGATATTGCTTTCCTGCTCTGTAATGCATGACCCAGACCAGTGAATGGATATTGTCTTTCCAAGCAGATAAACATTTAACATGCAACCCACAACTGGCAGGTCACTAAAGCAACAGCAAGTGGCTTCAAACACTAATACCCACTGTTTCAGCTTGTGGTATTTTCAAACAGAGTGCTTTGGTTTTAAGACTAATTCTTGTTAAAAATCCTTGACTATAATACAGTATTAAAATCATGTAGTAGTATTAAAGTACAATATTCACAATCATAAAGTAGATTATTAATGTAGTTCCAAACATATGTTTGTGAAATGCTTGTTCATCTAGGCCAGGAAATCATACCCCTAGCAGCTGCTTCCCTTATACCGGTGACGGTTTTTCGGCATCCCTCCACCTTCCCATCTGCACATTTAATAACACCTATACCAATTATTATATAAAATTGTCTATTTTTTGCTTTAATAGTCTGGGGGGGATCTCAGAGCTTAAGACTATTCCCATGCTCAAGTCCCTCCATTATGGACATCACCCCAAATCTGTTTACCTTAATGCGCTCCAGGACTATATGAACCAGTTAAAGCTATTTGTTTCTTTGTAATTTCTGTGAAACTAGTGCCACCGAACAGAATTGCAAAAAATACAATGTTTTCATAACCAAAATTTCTGAATGTGCCCCTCGTCTGCAATTGTGCAAACAGTCAGATAGTCCTGCCCCCGACTCATGCCATTGGTTGAATAATGTTGTTGGGGTTGGTCTAAATGTGTCGCTCAAAACAAACAGGAATTTTTATAGCACCACAGAGACACAGTGTTTACAATTATGAGAAAATGTACCTCTGAATGGCTTACTTATAGTTGCCTGCATATTAAGCTGGGATCGAAGACAGAATTTTTACATTGAAAAAGTTGCATACTGCAGCTTTAATTTTAATCCTCAGATCATTATAGAATAACATGGATCATCACGTTTTGTAAACCTTTGAACAACTTTTGGATTCTACAGTATGCCAGTTGGGGTCTTCAACTCTGCAGACACAGTGAGAGGTCCAAAAGTCGTGAAAAATGTTCTTACGTAATCTCTTCTGTATTTGTGTTTGTATACATAAAATAACAAAATAAGGCCTGATAAAATTTGCATCACAAGAAATTTCTTCTAGAGGCACTGAAATAGACAAATCATAAATCAAATGAAATCTCTCATTCTCAGGAATACAACTGTAAACATTAAAATCTAACTAAAATAGCTAAAAACTTGATCTTCTTTTACCATAGGTAGTTTTCTAAAAATGAGCCATTGTTTACTTGTCTGTGAGCTTGCTTGTGTAAGTAATTCAATGTTATATCTTAGATATTCAGAACAATATGCACGGTCCAGGAAAAGCATGCTAAACAAATCATCAGAAATAGATATTATCGATGCTAAAATGTTATATATCATTGCAAAGGGGAGGATCTCAGCTTTCTAATGACACCTAGATATTCAATGAAACAATGGGGTGGTGCATGAACTGAAAATTAGACTGAATGTCTATGGGCGAGCACATCTTTGATTCCCTCCAATGGTTTTTATGTGCATTTCGAAGTTGCACATTAGAAATCCTGAATTGAAGTGCTAATGCGATGGAATTCAAATAAACTCTCAAAATTCCCTTAAAATGTAATGCCGCAACTAGAATGTGTATTTTGTAGAGTTTTGCATAGTTAAAATGTGTATTAAGATGAAGGAAACAGTTTATTCGCAAAACAATTATGTGTTTTGACCATTTGTGCATGTGTTAATTGATGTGACTGGCCTAATAAAAAGGTCTGACTTTGGCACACAATTCATCAAATATAGCCCTTGACATCCACAGCTGGTCTTTCAAGTGGGTCCTTAAAATCTGCTGCTCCTTACAATCTGCCACTCAAAGGTATACGGAGGCTGGCGGCTTATGGACCATAGCAGCCATTTCAGCACTCATTATATCAGATAATAAATTTTTCTGTGGCATGTCCTGGCAGCACAAGATAAAACGAGGAACAATTGCTCCTATCCTGTATATAAAGGTAAATCAGCTGACCCATTAAGACAAGGCCACTTACAAAAAAAAGCACAACTAGCTGCAAACTTGCCACAAATTTGCAGCTTGTTATTTTCACATGCAAATGAGCTTTTGATTTGATGAAAATATTTTCCAGAAGTTTGCAGCTCTTCACCGGTAGAAGTGAACCTCCAGCAAAACTTTGGCAACAATGGACAATTTGCAGCAAGTTTGCTGTAAAGCTCATTTGCATGTGAATATTATCAGTGCTCAATTTTTGTAAGGGCTGGCTCCTGCAAGTTAATGCGCATGACATTGTGGATGGAAACACGCACCAATGCATGTTTTTTTTTGTAAAATTTTAAGAAATGTGCTTAAAAATGCTAAACATTTAAATGAAAACTAGCTTGTATTTGCAACAACTGTCCAACTCATCTGAACGTGTGCATCACTGCAAACAGAATGAATGACCAGGATCCATTTTAGAAGAAACAACTGGTGGTCATTTGGGAACATTTCTCAGACTATATAATTGAAATGAGCAGCTGAATGCTGTGAGGTTTTTCCTTGTGTTGAGAGCAGTTGGTAAGCACTGGCAGTATTCATTTGCAACATTATGACTCAGGCAGGACTGTAGGTGGAGTATGGACAAATTAAGTAATAATCTGTCTATTGTTTAGATCTGATAATCACCATTTATATTTTTGTCATTAGAGTTAATGTCTTCATTTGTAGCAAAGCTAATCATGATGTGCTACAGGGCTGTGAGTAGTTTAAGCATGTGTAATGTATCCTTTAGTAGCCTTAAGAGGTACCTTTATACAAAATTGCTGTCTGTTAAATCATTGACTCGCTAGGCAGCAAGGCAGCAGTGGAAGATTATCAAGCAATACATTTTGAATTTTAAAATGGGAAATTTTAATTCTTGATGGTCTAGAGTGATAAATGGTCTAGTGTGATAACTTCAGATCCTACAAAATTTCTGCACAAGTCCCTTTGAAAAAAGCCCTTTCTTTAAACAGACAATTTTTTTTTATTGAAATCTTATTCAACCAAAATCCCTAGAGCTCAGATGTTCTTATTTAACTTGTTTGCCCAGTTGTGCAGACATGTTCAGCTGCTCCCCCTGAGATACAGTTTAAGTCGGAAGTTTACAAACACTTAGGTTGAAGTCATTAAAATAAATTTTTTTAATGACTCCACAGATTTAATATTAGCAAACTATAGTTTTGGCAAGACGTTTAGGACATCTACTTTGTGCATGACATGACTCATTTTTGCAACAATTGTTTACAGACAGATTGTTTCACTTCTAATTGACTATCACAATTCCAGTTGGTCAGAAGTATACATACACTAAGTTAAATGTGCCTTGAAGCAAAAATGTCTGAAAGGAAGTATCCTAAATTGGAGGTGTACCTGTGGATGTATTTTAAGACCTTCCTTTACACTCAGTGCCTCTTTGGGGGCCTGGGTAGCTCAGTGAGTATTGAAGCTGACTACCACCTCTGGAGCCACAAGTTCGAATCCAGTGGGACTCCAGCCAGGTCTCCTAAGCAAACAAATTGGCCCAGTTGCAAGGGAGGGTAGAATCACATGGGGTAACCTCCTCGTGGTCACAATTAGTGGTTCTCACTCTCAATGGGGTTCGTGTTAAGTTGTGGTGGATTGCGGAGGGTAGCATGAGCCTCCAAACGCGGAGTCTCTGCGGTGTCATGCAAAACGAGCCACGTGATAAAATGCATGGATTGACGGTCTCAGAAGCGGAGGCAGCTGAGACTTGTTCTCCACCACCCAGATAGAGGTGAGTAACCATGCCCCCATGAGGACCTACTAAGTAGTGGGAATTGGGCATTCCAAATTGGGAGCAAAGGGGATAAAAACCATTTAAAAATAAATAAGTAAATTAAAATAAAAAAAAAAAAAAAAACTCAAATCAAAAGAAATCAGCCAAGGTCTCAGAAAAAAAAAATTGTGGATATTCACAAGTCTGGTTCATCCTTGGAAGCGGTTTCCCTGAAGGTGCTGCTTTCAACTATACAAATAATAGTATGCAAGTATAAACATCATGGTACCATGCAGCCATCATACCATTCAGGAAAGAGACACGTTCTGTCTCTTAGAGAGAAATGTAGTTTGTTGTGAAAAATGGAAACCAATCCCAGAACCATAGCAAAGGACCTTGTGAAGATGCTGGACAAAACAGGTAGACAAGTATCTATATCCACAGTAAAACAAGTCCTATATTGACATAACCTGAAATTCTGCTCAGCAAAGAAGAAGTCACTGTTCCAAAACCACCATAAAAAGCCAGACAACAGTTTGCAAGTGCACAAGGGTTCTGTAACAAAAAGTGGGCAGACGAGGGAGTAAGGATCCAGGTGCAGCTTTATTTAAAAGTCACAAAGTAAAGGGAAGTAGAAACACAGGAACAAATGAAACATCCACGAGGGGAAAATAAAGACATGAACACAAAGGTAATGACACGGGAAGTCTTCCAAGAAGGGCATAGGCAGGAACACAGACTAAGGCAGGACATCAAACAACATGGACTGAACATCAAACACCAAACAACGACCAACAAAAGGACAAGGTGAACATGAGGGCTTAAATACAAAACAAGGGGAAACATAGACCAATGGAAAACCAAAACAAGATAACAAGACAAACTAAA
Organism: Moxostoma hubbsi; assembly: GCA_032164185.1. Taxonomy (NCBI): domain Eukaryota; kingdom Metazoa; phylum Chordata; class Actinopteri; order Cypriniformes; family Catostomidae; genus Moxostoma; species Moxostoma hubbsi. The sequence goes on along the minus strand of JAVLUX010000031.1, from coordinate 10,825,375 downwards.
ACCAATGATAAATTAGAACTGATAACAAGATAATTAGACAAAGAACCAATGAAAATCAGACAACATAGACATGGAGGGAAAACAGGACATGACTTCAAAATAAGAGTGCATAAAACAAAAGGCAATGTGGAACATAAAAGGTGCCAAAACTTAAAATAAAAAGGTACACAAACCAAAGACGGTGTGGATCGTTACAGAACCCCCCCTTTAAGGAGCGGATTCCAGACGCTCCTAACCAAAGGAAGGGCAAAACGACAACGGAAAACGGGGACGAACAGGCAGATCAAGGGGACACGAGGGGCACAGAGGGACAAGACTAGGACAGAGAGACCATGACAAAACAGGTGGGCAGCCAGGAGACCAAGGAGGCCAGGCAGATGCCCAGGGGACCGAGGGGACGACTTGAAGGAGGGGACCGGGTCGGGAAGACTGGGAGCCAGCTGCGGGGTCGAGACTAGGTCAGGGGGCCAGGGAGGCATCCATAGGGCAGGGACTGGGTCAGGAGGCCAGGGAGATGGCCGTAGGGCAGGGACCGGGTCAGGAGGTCTAGGGGATGGCCACAGGGCTAGGGCAGGGTCAGGAGGCCAAGGAGAGGGCCACAGGACTGGAACAGGAGGCCAGGAGGCCAAGGAGAAGGCCACAGGACTGGGACAGGGTCAGGAGGCCTAGAGGAAGGCCACGGGACAGGGTCAGAAGGCCTGGGAGGAGTCGAGGAGGACTCCAGGGGCGGTGCCATGGTAGGCGGCGACCAAGGAGGCTTGGAAGGTTCCGGAGGCTTGGAAGGTTCCGGAGGCGCAGGCAGAACCGTGGAGGGTGGAACCATGAAGGCCCTCTGGGGCAGAGCCGAAGGCGGCGGAGCAGGCAAAGCCGTGGAGGGTGGAACCATGAAGGCCCTCTGGGGCAGAACCGTAGAAGGCGGAGCAGGCAGAGCTGTGAAAGGGTCAGGGGGCGGAGCAGGCGCAGGCAGAGCCGTGGAAGGCGGAACCATGTAGGCCCTCTGGGGCAGAGCCGTAGAAGGCGGAGCAGGCAGAGCCGTGGAAGGCAGAACTGTGGAAGAGTCTGGTGGCGGAGCAGGTGCAGGCAGAGCCGAGGCAGTTTTCAGAAGCGGAGACCTGGGAGGCTCGGGTGACTGCGGCGTGGAAGGCTTGGGTGACTGAGGCGTGGAAGGCTCGGGTGACTGAGGCGTGGAAGGCTCGGGTGACTGAGGCGTGGAAGGCTCGGGCGACGGAGCGCTGGAGGCGGAGCTCTGGGAGGCGCAGCCGTGGGAGGCTCAAGGGGGCTGGCTCTTGGACGGTCGAGGCTACAGGCGCTGGCTCTTGGACGGTCGAGGCTACAGGCGCTGGCTCTGGCTCTTGGACGGTCGAGGCTACAGGCGCTGGCTCTGGCTCTTGGACGGTCGAGGCTACAGGCGCTGGCTCTGGCTCTTGGACGGTCGAGGCTACAGGCGCTGGCTCTTGGACGGTCGAGGCTACAGGCGCTGGCTCTGGCTTTGGCTCTGAGGACGGGGCCGTGGAGGGCGGAGACTGGTGAGCGGAAGCCCTTCCTCTTCTTCTCCTCTTCCTGGCAGACGAGGCTGGCAACGCTGGCGCTGGGACGGACGAGGCTGGCAACGCTGGCGCTGGGACGGACGAGGCTGGCAACGCTGGCGCTGGGACGGACGAGGCTGGCAACGCGTTGGCCGCGGCAGGCGTGGGCTCGTTGGCCGTGGCAGGCGTGGGCTCGTTGGCCGTGGCAGGCGTGGGCTCGTTGGCCGCGGCAGGCGTGGGCTCGTTGGCCGCGGCAGGCTGAGACTGAAGAGCGGAAGCCTTCCCTCTTCTCCTCCTCCTGGCGGACGGGGCTGTCAACGCTGGCCCTGGGACAGACAAGGCTGGGGGCACGTTGGCCGTGGCAGGCGTGGAGGAACGAGTCATGGAAGGCTGGGAGGTGACCACTGTGGGAGGAGAGGTAGCGTCCTCCTCCGCAACACCCACAGTGAAAGGAGAGCCACAGATCTTGAGGGTCTCCTCTAGGAAGTCGAGGAGCGTCCAGCAGGGGGTCGCTGGTGGCAACCGCTCCTTTAGCTGACTGTTGAGATTTGCCCTGAAGAAAACCACCAAGCTGAAATCTGGGAAATCCGAAGAATTTGCCAGCTCCAGAAACTCAGTGACATGGACCTCTATCGGGCGGTCCTCCTATTTGAGGCCGAGAAGCAGGAAATTCGCCTGTTGGGCAGTGAGGGCTGCTGGAGCCATTGTGGTTGGTCGTTCTGTAACAAAGTGGGCAGACGAGGGAGTAAGGATCCAGGTGCAGCTTTATTTAAAAGTCACAAAGTAAAGGGAAGTAGAAACACAGGAACAAATGAAACATCCACGAGGGGAAAATAAAGACATGAACACAAGGTAATGACACGGGGAGTCTTCCAAGGAGGGCAAAGGCAGGAACAAGGACTAAGGCAGGACATCAAACAACATGGACTGAACATCAAACACCAAACAACGACCAACAAAGGACAAGGTGAACATGAGGGCTTAAATACAAAACAAGGGGAAACATAGACCAATGGAAAACCAAAACTCAAAACAAGATAACAAGACAATAAACTAAAACCAATGATAAATTAGAACTGATAACAAGATAATTAGACAAAGAACCAATGAAAATCAGACAACATAGACATGGAGGGAAAACAGGACATGACAAGACTTCAAAATAAGAGTGCATAAAACAAAAGGCAATGTGGAACATAAAAGGTGCCAAAACTTAAAATAAGAGTGCATAAACAAAGAACAATATGGAACATAAAAGGTGCCAAAACTTAAAATAAAAGGTACACAAACCAAAGACGGTGTGGATCGTTACAGGTACAAATAACTTACTTTTGGATAAATGTACTCTGGTTTAATGAAACAAAAATAATGGCCATAATGACCATTGTTATGTTTGGAGGAAAAAGGGTGAGGCTTGCAAGCCAAAGAACACCATCCCAACTGTGAAGCTTAGGGGTGGCAGCATCATGTTGTGGGGGTGCTTTGCTGCAGGAAGTTAAAGCCAGGAGCAACATTATTTGTGTGTTTTTTTTTTATTAAAATGTATATTTAAATTAAAGGTGGCCTTTAGCCCCTGCAACAAGTGAGCCAGGAAGTTAAAGCTTGGTTGCAAAAGGGTCTTCCAAATGGACAATGATCCCAAGCATACCTCCAAAGTTGTGGCAAAATGACTTAAGGACAACAAAGTCAAGGTATTGAAGTGGTCATCACAAAGCCCTGACCTCAATCCGATAGAAAATGTGTGGGCAGAATTTCAAAATCGTGTGCAAGCAAGGAGGACTACAAACCTGACTCAGTTACACCAATTCTCTCTGGAGGAATGGGCCAAAATGCCAGCTACTTATTGTGAGAAGCTTGTGAAAGGCTACCCAAAACATTTGACCCAAGTTAAACAAATTAAAGGCAATGCTACCAAATACTAACAAAGTGTATGTAAACTTTTTTCCCACTGGGAATGTGATGAAAGAAATAAAAGCTGAAATAAATAATTCCCCTTTACTATTATTCAGACATTTCACATTCTTAAAATAAAGTAGTGATCCCAACTGACCTAAGACTTTCTATGATTAGATGTCAGGAATTGTGAAAAACTGAGTTAAATTTTGGCTAAGGTGTAAGTAAACTTCTGACTGTATGAGGATCTCCTTTCAAATCCCCCAAATACCCTTTCATTCAAGGGCTCAGTGTCAATAAGACTGTTCCAAAATAACCCCAGACAGTGAGCATGAAGGTTGTATGTATTTATTATGAGTCTGTAAAAGATGTCAGGCGAGTACACCTCTCAGCGGGGCTCTGCCACACTTGGTTTAAGAAGAGGTGACAATGTCAAACTCCCTGCAGGAGACTGAATTGCATAGCTTTCATTTCCTTTCAGTAGGCCCAGTCTTACAGACCTTTCTTTGATGGAAACAATAAAATTGCAAATAAAAAAGTATGGTGGCTATTTTTAGTGTACAAAGCTCACCACCATGATACTAGGGTGGTTGCAAACACATTTCTTGCATTGTGTATTTACTATGCATTTGCTAGGGTGTTCTGTGTGTTTTAGCACATTGCTACACAGTTACAAGGGTGTTCTGGGTGTTTTTGCACATTTATATGCAGTTTTAGGATTTTCTGGTGTTTTTAGCACATAGCTATGCAGTTGCTAGGGTGTTCTTGGTGTTTTTAATGCATTACTATGCAGTTGCTTAGGGTTTATTTTTAGGGCAGCGATATGCAGTTGATAGGGTGTTATGGGTGTTTTTAATGCATTACTATGCAGTTGCTAAAGGGTTCTTGGTATTTTGGGGATTCCTATGCAGTTGACAGGATGTTCTGTGTGTTGTTAGCACATTGCTATGTAGTTGTTAGGGTGTTCTGTGTGTTTTAGTGCATTGCTATGCTGTTGCTTAACTTGGTTACTTACTGGACAAAGTCAAAAGAACCCATACCCCAGTCTCTATTTTATAATGGTCCCTTGATACAGCTCAGTTCCCTCTTTCAAGTCCAATTTTTAGCAGACACCACTAATAATGAAGTCCTTAGAAATAGACATAGTAGCCGTGTTTCCTCTATCCGGACAAAAGAGGGAATGCTAGTACATTCCCACTCTGACATCTGGGGTTTCATCATGCCACTTCGGGGCTTTCTCGCCAATTACCCTTGGATCAAACAAGGCCAACCAAGGATTAAGGTGGGTTCAATGACAAAGATGGAGTTTCAGGGAACTTCCCAGATTGTTTATCCAGCACACAACAGGTTTTGAAAAAAAAAATTACAAAAATGCAGGCACAGTACAAATCCATTATAATGCCCAATGGACAAAGTGGTGCCAAAAGAAATTACTTTCCATGGTTCGGTGAACTTTCATGGAGGGTGTGCTGGGACATCGTCCCGCTGTTAGTGCAGAGACCATTCAGGACACCATGGAAGTTAAAGTCAGTGAGTTCTCAATGCAAAACTGTGTACATTTGATATATACTCAATTTTCTAGATAACTATATAAATATACCTCAGCTTGAGCTTCCCTCTTTCTTGTGAAATGGGCGGGGTGTGTGACGTTGGCATGCAGCGGCGCATAAAGGCTGTTTTTTTTTTGGAAATGCTGAGTTATTGGCCCAATGGTGGGAACGTAGATCTCAAGACTCAAGGCTAATGGCCCCGGCTGGCTAGTTGATATGCACTGGCCCGATAGTGAAAGAGTGGCTAGTGTAGACCCTTGTTGCAGTACTTGTTTTGGCATCCCTTTTAGAGTTGGACTTACACATCTTTATTTATCAGTTACTGCTACAGTCACTATGAAACCAGGATCATGAAATGATCGACATCCATCCCATTTGTCATGTTATAATATCTACTCCCAGCAGCCAGATAAAGAGACTTATCTCCCCTTTGGATTGTCGCCATATATATAAAGGTGCTCATTCCACTACCTCACTCCACATCCGTTGTGACCTTGTCCCTATCCTGAGGACTCCCACCCACCCTGCCAAGCCCAGTATGAAGATACAATCGTAGGCATTCCAGTTGTCTGAAACCACTAGTCTCTCTCAGCCGAAGCCACCTGAGTCCATCTGCTGGCCCCAAGCATTGTGTTTTTTATTGGTGGTATTAATAGAAGGATAAGAGTGTGATGATGAGGGAGACAATCTTTTGAACAGGGGTGAGAATGAGAGGCATCTGTGATGGGAATATATTTTGGTGAGGCCAGGCCAGGGTCTTTCACTTCAGCTGTGAGGGTTCTGGTTTCAAGGCCATTTACTCCTCAAAGCAATGAAACCCTCACCATAAGAATTTACATAATGTGACTCAACTCCTCAACATCACTGAAGACCATAGTGGGTCAGGTATTCAAGACTGGGTGGTCATACAATTGTTTGGATCTATGTGCTTTTTTACTGTTAGCTGAATGTTTGTTTTATTTAGGGATTTGGTAATTAATCATTGGTGCTGGGTAAGGCAAGGATGACTCATAGGATAGGAGTTTGTTCAAATCCCTAACTATGTATATCCCAAATTCAGTCATAATTTTTATATCCTCATATTATTCCAGACACATGACTTTCTTTCTTCTACAGAACACAAAAACATTTGAATAAATATTACAGTTCATCTTTTCAAAACAATGGCAGTTGATAATGACTAGTGTTAGAATTGTGTCAGAGTTCTCGGTCAGTGTTAATAACAGGAAATTTAGATTTAGAGTATCTAATCATATACTCATTGATCTAAGAAAAAAAAAAGAAAAAAAAGAAAGAAATGAAAACAGGAACATTTTTATGTTTATAGTATTCTAATAAAAAAAAAAAAAAAAAAGGAACTCTCCAATTAAATTGTTTTGCCCTTATCTGGAGTCTGGGTAATGTTCCAGTGAAAATCTTGATATCCTTTACACGTTCATGAGAATTGTATTCATAGTTTTTTCTCAAGTAATTATAAACCAGCAACAAACTTCAAGATTTTCAGTGAAAAATGACTTGAATTCGAGATTGTTTATCACCAAAATCTATTATAATTATTATTTAACTAAATAATGTAGTCCTATCGTAAAAAATAGTCCTGATAGGTCTATATGACGGGACTTTCACCTGTTTGTAGGCTATATTGATTTTATTTTAATTTATTTTAATGTTTGAATTTGTATTTATTATTCACTGAAAAATGTGTGCTTGACATTTCACATTTTGCTTGACACCTACTGCCTTCAGAATAGTGTTGTTATACATGCACAGACAAACAAAAATACTGTTTCATGCAGATAATAATATCAGAAATACCAGGAGAAACCAGTTAACATCATATTCTACAGATAATGTGGCCAACAAATTCAGCTTAATCTGGTAAGAAAAAAAAGAATAAAACAATACTTTTTAATATAATAACTGCATTATAATAATAATAATAATTATTATTATTATTAATGGGATATTATTATGAAAAGGTATATATAAGGCATATTTTATTAATAGAAACTATAAATGTAAGAGTAACACGTAAAAATGGGCATTTCATTTAGTTTCATGCACTTCCGGTTTAAGCCTCGGTCACATACGGTTCTATCCAAATACAGAGACAGATACAGATCATTTTGCCATATGAACAGATACAGATACAAAATACAGATAATGGCTGTGCTGTACACCCCTACTAGCTATGAATTCTGTTCCCTTTTATATAATTCCTAGTGTAAAAATCTTTGTGAATATGGGCCCAGACTTCCAATTTTGCCTGGTGGACAATAAAATGGGAGAAAAAAAACTTGGGCATGGGTTTCTGATTTGAGACTAGGGTCAGAAATGAAGGGGGAATCGGGGAAAAAAATGCCACTGAAAGTGACAAATAAATAAATAAAATGCCAAAACAAATGACAATAACAGATGTTATAATATTGCAGGGGCATTTGTTATAGTTCTTAACAGTCTATTATAGTCTTAGTTCCCCACATAAACGTAAAAAAAATGCCCTGAAAATCATGTCCTGGGGGCAAATATTGCCCTTCCATGTAAAAATTAACTTCTGTCATTGTTTAAGGCTGTACAGTATATGTACATTTACATTTAGTAATTTATATGTAACCACCTAGTAACCACCAGAACACCCTAGAAACACCCTAGAAACATGGCAGGAAATTTTGCAAGGGCAATCAAGCACCACTTGCAATGTTTTATCTTCTGTCATTGTTGGGGGGACTGTGAATTATAAAGGGTTTCCTTAGTAACAGCCTTTCAAGGGACCATCGTGTGTGTGGTCTAGACACTTCATAGGAACGAATTGTCACCATTTTGAGGACCTGTAACCAAACAACAATTGGTGTGCACCTCTTAAGTCTCTGGGTTTTACAGTGCATGATACTTTGCTCTGGTCAGACAGGTGTGTGCGTGTGTGTGTGTTAAGAATGGGGTTGTGAGTTAATATGGAAGAAGCCCTCTTGCATCTGTCACTGTGCAAACACCCCTGCAGCTGTTCTTTAACCAGCTGTTAGTCCAGCTCTCCACACATAGAAAGAGATCATAGTGAGGGTTTGGACACAACATTCCACAATTCACTATGAAATGTCTGGCTTTCACCCAGCCTCTATTTAAGATTACAATTTGCACAATTTACACAGACTGCTTAATTCCCCATCCATCAAAACAATTATTATATATTATCAAATTAAAAATATTGGTTAATGTTATTTATGAAAAGGCAATTGTTTTTTCTAGTTAGTTCATAATTAAAGGGATACTTCACCTCTGGGAAGATGAATGTGTATTTAAAATTGGTCATTTATATAGTATAAATGTGAAATTATTTTTGAATTTGAAGCATTCTAGACTGAGAAAAGGCAGAAAATGTATTTTTTACTCATGTGGCTGAAAGACAACAACTCCCTGAATGCACTTGCTTTGCTGCCCTTACGAGGCCATTCCCAAACCACGCCTACCATTTACAGGCGGCAGCATCTGAAAATTTGATACAACTAGGCTTGCTTTGATGCATCGTGACTCTATAAATCATGAGTTAGTTGATAAATTTCCTGTTGATAAGTTAGGTGCTAAATTGCGTTGTACCGGGATGTACAACCAAAACCAGGAAAGGACAAGAAGTAAGTTACCATCATTTGCCGATAAAAAATTTGGAGCGATGTAAACAGTGGCTGCGGGCTATCAACCACCCGAAGTTTGGAGAGGACACCGATATGGAAAACCTGAAAACCTGTAGTATTTGCAGTCGCCATTTCAAGCAGGAAGACTACGAACCGAATGTCCTTCGAATGAAGAGAACCACTCTGAAGGACACCACAATTCCATCTATATGGAATTCCATCTGACGAACAGCCTGGGCCATCTGGTACTAAACGCATTCGCCTAGAGGTAAGACTCTCACTAATAATCGACTCTATTTCTGATCACACAGAAGCCTATAGTGTTATAGTTGTTAGCAGTAAAACAGCAAATTTAGAAAAGTAACGTTAGATAGACAATTACATATAAGTTGTATATAAGTTGACTGTTCTCACAGTAAAGCCACTGTTCTGTAAAACTGAGTAAGCCTATTTGTCGATTGATGCTAACGTTACCTCACAAACCTGTTGCTGTATTAAATAAGTTTCCAGGACCCCCCTGTCCATGTGTGGTACAAAACTTGGTGCTCAGTTACACATGCTAACGTTAGCGGTGCAGTTTCATCAGCGGATTCAGCAATCTCGTCCAGAAGAAAATGGCATCGCTGAAATTCGCGACAGCAATAGGACTCTCTATCTGTTTCCATAGGCGCACAGCGAGAGCACTGACACCACCAGTCCGCCCCAACTCGAGTCTGGCCGGGCTCTTCCTCCTGACCGCCAAGCAGGTCTTGCTCCCCTGCTATAGCAGCTGCTCCGGCCGCCTCTTGTTCCTCCATCTCCCGCAACTGTTCATCGTTGTATTGCGGCCCGTACAGGTAGCCGCGAGCATCAGATTCTCGCAACAGATCTTCGAAATCCCCTTCTGCCATTTCAACTTAAAAACTACCTTCCGCCATCGTGATTAGCCTACTTTTATACAAACTTTCTATACAGAGCAAGAGCCTGTTAGCTTAGCATCTACAGAAAGATGGCTGACACTATCTTCACATTCTATGAGTGAGATCCCGCCCCATATGGGTGTGGTGAAAATGTGCGGAACTAGCAACTAGCTAGCCTCTGGCCCAAAAATCCTCCGATGACACAAAATGACGATTTTTGCGTCATTGGAGGATTTTTTCCAGACTTAAAATACATAAATCTCTCGTCTCAGGGGGATATGAGGGGGGGGAGCTCGGTAATTCGAAAATACTACTGGTTTTCTACTGATACAAAGCTTAATGCTAAATCCTGAAGTAACCCTTTAACTAATGTGAACACTGAATTCCATTCTAAGTCAAAAGTGAAAGCAGTGTCCATTGAAATATCCCTTGTTGTACGGTTGAAGTTTCAGCAGTTCATCCTTTGTGAAGTCAATCATAATAGATTGAAGTGATGCAGACAGTGATCATAGAAGCACCCCCTCACTCTCTAGTTGGCAGAGATTTCGGTTAGTAGTCATCACTCATTGACACATAGTGGTGGAAGGTTGTTCATCATTTGTCAGGTAAATTGAGCAAAATTTTACCTCAGCTAGTCAACGAGCTAGTGCACAATAATGTTAATGTATGCAGGGTAAACCCATGCATTTTGTTTGCCTGGATACAAAATCTGTCATTAAAGATTTCTATTTGATTTGCCTCTATAACACCACTGATCAAAGAGACGTACAGTATGAGAGATACGTACACCAGTGCTGCCAGAGCTGTTCTCCATTCTGATGTTAGGAAGGCTATTCCATAGTTTAGCAGCCAAATAGGAAAAAGATCTACCTCCTTTTGAGGATTTTGAATTTCTAGGTACTATCAACAGGCCTGAATTTTGTGATTATAGTGAACGTGATGGATTATAGCATGAAAAATATTTGCTTAAGTACTGAGAAGCTAGACCATTAAATGCTTTGTAAGTCTTCCTCTTCTTTCAGCTGCTCCCATTAGGGGTTGGCCACTGCTGACCAACCCTGATCCACATATTTGAATTGGCAAAGGTTTTACACCAGATGCCTTCCTGACACTTGCCCACACCTATGGGGCAATATAGAGTCTGCAATTCACTTAAAGACTGGATGACATGGCGCATTCTAAAATTCGAAACAACAATTTTCTTATGAAGGTACGCACACACTGCTGTTGCCACTTGACGTCTCCAGAGGCTGCTCAAAATTCTGCAGCACCATGGATCTAAACTCGCATAGCTTTTCATTAAATTCAAACCAAATTATTATCAAAGGTTTGACAGCTTGAATTAAACCTCTTCAAGGCTACATACAGAGAAATTGCTTAATAATTTAGCAGTAAGCCCAGTTTCATACACTAATCTGCAAACTCATCAACATCACTGTGTTCATTCTTGAAGGACAAAAACCTTTGCAATGTTTGTGTGTATAGTGATTAGGTCCACAACATAGTTTGGACTGTGCCTTGTCCTACCCACGACCAGCTTCAGTAAAAGATATATCACCTTCTTGTGGTCTCCCAATGCTGTTACGCCAAACAACATTAAACAAGGCCAACTGACATTTAATCGGAAAGCACACAAATTGGGCTTCTAATTTAATGACAGTTAATATTAATATTGCAATGCCTCAAAAATGTATCGATAAAATAATGTGCGATCAATAATTGATATATCGATATTTTATGACATGCCTAATTATCATATTTCTAGTCAGCACTTTAGCTGCTGCAAATTACCAGAACTTTTCAAATTATGTTTTTCTGTTATTTGCTGTGAAAACTTCTTTATGGAACCTTTTTTTAATATTGTTCATGTTAATATGAGTTCATGTTAACTCATGTAGTTAACTAATGTTAAAGAATAAATACTTACTGTAAAATGTTACCTTTTTTTATTTTTTTTATGTTGCATTGTACCTTTGAATGGCTAAATCATATGTACAGATTAAATAAATACAGCTAAGTGTTAACAGGAATTATTGATTGTCAATTGAACGACTACTTTTGGTCATTCAGTGCATATGCCGAATGATGTGAAACGTTAGTGGTATGCAGTAATACTCCTCTACAAAAATTGTCACATCACAATTATGTAATTGCTTCGCTATTTATACAATTTTAGCAACAATGTCAACTTCGCCCAGTCCATATAGTATTGGATAAATGATTATTTCTTTTCTAAAACAATGTGAATGCACCAATTAATTAATTTCAACATATTGAGTTTTAGAGGGGGGCAGAGAAGATCTTGCCAGCATCAAGCAACATATCCTGTGATAAGACAAGATGGCATGCATCCATAATATCCAGCAGCCATATCACCCTGTAGCTCAGGACTGGTTACTCACTGAAGCTAAGCTGGTTTGAGCCTGGGTCAGTACCTGGATGGGAGACCCCTCTTGGGGATAACTAAGTTTGCCCCTATTAGGGCCAGCAGGAGGTGCTCCCCCTGAGACAATATACTGTAAAAAGGGTGCTGTCCTTTGGATAAGATATTAAATGGATGTTCTGCCTCTCTGTGGTCATTAAAAAACCAGGGAGTACCCCTGGTGTCCTGGCCAAATCCCCCTATTGGCCCTTATCAATCATGGCCTCCAAATAAACCCCTTTCATGAATTGGCTCTATCATTCCACCTTCACCTCTTCACCAATAGCTGCTGTTGCATCATCCAGGTGGATACTGTACACTGGTGGTAGTTGAGGAGAGTCCCTGTTCACTGTGTGAATTGCTTTGAGTGTAAAGTTCATTCATTCATAACTATCCAGAGTATGTGACCCTTGAATAAAAAATGTTCTCTACTCAATGGAAACCACAACTCATCTGAAGACTTATGACCTTGAGGCTTTCTTTTAAAGTAACTAATAACCACATGAGTTCTTAAAAGGGAAAAAGACACATCACCCAAATTTCCAATAGGAGTTGAGACAGAATCTGTTTGCATATCCTTTTAAGATTAGCTAGACCCAAGTTGAAAACAAAAGATTACTGTAATTTAAGGAAAAACCATGCAGAGATGCATTCAACGTGAAAGTTAAACACAGTTTTGAAGTGTTAGTGGATTATTGGGTTTCTTATGAAGAGCTGTGGTTGAAACAGCTACATTAAGTACAACTGCTGGCCCCTTACAGGCTGTTTTGGTTCTTAAAGGGATTAAAGCTTACTATAAGTTCAAAGCGAGTGTATGCAGAGGAAAGCAATTTGTGAATACTCAACTCTCAGCCGCCAAAGTCACACAGAAATGAAGAATATTTTTGATGATTGCAAACCTTTTTGAAGCACTTCTCTTTCTAGGAAATCTGTCTAAATATACACATCCAAATATTGACACTTTTGCGCTTGTGTGTTTCAAGCAAATATCAAGGTTATTTTTGTAGCAGAGGAAACCTTAAGCCGTTGCCAGCTGACAGATGCTCAGACAGAGAATGTTGGGGATTATGCAAACAGCAGCACGTTACACCACTCAGTTGGGTCACATGAATTTAACATTATGAGAGGAACCATCATTACTGTTAGACACTGTACCACAAAATAGCACTGTACCACAAATTAGCACATGTTCCCTTTTCAACAATCTTTTGACCCCTATACAGAAATGGGGTATAACGATGATTCTGGATATGTGAGGTGAACTGGGCGATTTGAGATTAAATACTTTAATACAGTGCACACCAGCAGTGGTCAGTCTGACTTCCACAATCCCTATTTAACAATCCAATAATCTCTGACTACCACCCCTGGAGTTTGCGAGTTCAAATCCCAGGATGTGCTGAGTGACTCCAGCCAGGTCTCCTAAGCATCCAAATTGGCCCAGTTGCTAGGGTGGGTAGAGTCACATGGGGTAACCTCCTTGTGGTAGCTACAATGTGGTTCGCTCTTGGTGGGGCTAGTATTGAGTTGTGTGTGGATGCAGTGGTGGATGACGGGAAGCCTCCACATGTACTATGTCTCCGCGGTAATGCGCTCAACAAGCCACATGATAAGATGCATGGACTGACGGTCTCAGACGTGGAGGCAACTGAGATTCGTCCACCGCCATCCGGATTGAGGCGAGTCACTTCGACACTACGATGACTTAGAGTGCATTGGTAATTGGGCATTCCAAATTGGGGAGAAAAAGAAAAAAAAAAATCAAATATTCTCAATGTTATAACTGTGCTAACCTAAGGGAGTTGGGTCTTTAATTACTTATTTCTTTGAATGAATTGGATTTGTAAGCAGACAGATAACCCTACATCAGTTTTGCACTCTGCCCTTCATCTCGCTAAGGCTCAAATGTTTCAGCTAGGTTATACACTGGTGGTCAAAATTTTGGAATAATGTACAGATTTTGCTGTTTCGGAAGGAAATTGGTACTTTAATTCACCAAAGTGGCATTCAACTGATCACAAATTATGGACAGGACATTACTGTTGTTAAAAAAAACAACACCATCACTATTTGAAAAAAGTAATTTTTTATCAAATCTAGACAGACCCCATTTCCAGCAGCCATCTCTCCAACACCTGATGCTAAATTGCTATTTTGGTACTTGTCATTATGTGAAACAATGCTGAAAGCTACTTGGTTCATTAAATGAAGCTTAACATTGTCTTTGTGTTTGTTTTGTGTTGCCAAAGCATGCAATAGACTGTCATGTCTTAAGGTCAATATTAGGTCAAACATTTAAAAAAAGGAACAACTTTATCTAGAAACTCATCAGTCAATAATTGTTTTGAGGGATGAAGGCTATACAATGCTTGAAATTTCCCCCCAAAAAAATGAAGATTTCATACAAAGATGTTCACTACAGTCTTCAAAGACAAAGGACAACTGGCTCTAACAAGCACAGAAAGAGATGTGAAAGGCCAGATGTACAACTAAACAAGAGGATAAGTACATCAGAGTCTCTAGTTTGAGAAATAGATGCCTCACATGTCCTCAGCTGACAGCTTCACTGAATTCTACCCGCTCAACTCCAGTTTCATGTACAGCAGTAAAGAGGTGCAGTCTCAAGGGTGCAGGCCTATTAGAAGAATTGCAAAGATAAAGCCACTTTTGAAACAGAAAAACAAAAAGGTTAGAGTGGGCAAAGAAACACAGTCATTGGACAACAGATAATTAGAAGAGTGTTATGGATCTTAACCCCATTGAGCATTTGTGGGATCAGCTAGACTGTAATGTGTGTGAGAAGTGCCAGACAAGACAGTCACATCTATGGCAAGTGCTTCAGGAAGCGTGGAGTGAAATGTCACCTGAGTATCTGGACAAACTGACAGCTAGAGGATCTGCAAAGCTGTCATTGCTGCACGTGGAGGATTTTTTGATGAGGACTCTTTGAAGTAGTTTAAGAATGTCTGAACATTTTCTTCAAAATGTAAAAATAATTGTTCATATTATTAATGTTCTGACTATACATTGTGATCAATTGAATGCCACTTTGGTGAATAAAAGAACCAATTTCTTTCCATAAGAGCAAAATCTGTACATTATTCCAAACTTTTGATAGCCAGTGTAAATGGAGACAAATGGCAGGGATGTGTCAGATGAAAGGGTTGCAGTGATTGGGGGATGGAATACAAAAGAGAACAATAGGTATTTTGGATGTCTTGTCATGTCTATTCTGTCTTCAGGATTTCACCCTGCACACTCAAATTCAACTGCACAAATGACCATCCACCCTGATAAATATATGGTGTCACTTCACTCTTTATAGACTATTATCCTTGACATTTAGTCAACATAGACTAATCTCTGATTTTAATTCAAAGTCAAATGGATGGTCTTGAGTTTGTTTACTGTATTACTATGCACTGTAAAAAAAGAAAAAAAATATATAAGTCTAAATTGTTATTAATTCTGACTAAATCAACCTGAAACATTAGGTTACACCAGTGAAATTAATTTGTGTAAGTAGATAAGGTAAAATAGATCCTTGATGAAGCAATTGCAGGTTACCACTTTTTTCAATGTGGTTAAAGTTTTAAAGTTTTATTTATGTTGTATAAATATTCTAAACTGTATATTGTTATGTAGCATTTTCTTGGAGTTGACAGGTGATCTGTTTTTGACTGTGATTAATATGTGATTAGCTCATCAATATATTCATCCAAAATGTATACTGTATATGTATATATTTTTCAAAGTATATATAGGCCTACTTAATATATACTTTGGCTAGAGCCAGCAATTGTATACATTTTCCATGTTGTCATTCAGTTTTTCAGATTTACTTACGCATTGATGGTTTAAAAAAAAAAAACATTGCATAAGCACGCACATGGCTACACAAATGTTATTGCACATAACATGTTGTTTTCAATCACATAATAGGCTAAGTTGCTTTTAAATGTTGTTTTCAACAGAAAAAAACAGGCACATTAATACTTTTAGGAAAATCTCTAAACCTTAATGTGGAAATAACATAATTAATAGAATATGAATGACATACCGACTTTAGGGATGACTTTGATTTTATCGGTATACTTCAAGGTGATGTGACGTACTGAAAATCGTGGAATATAATCACTCACCTCCCCGCGGTTTCTTCACATACAAGGGCGTCCACCAAATGCCTCGCGGGGATCTCTCTCTCTAACATGACATTCCACACCACTCTCAATGGCGCTCGGGCTACCAAATAAGGAGACGGAAGTCCAGCGGCGCCGGCCACTTGTGGAGTATAAATTGGCGTCAGCTCAAGGCGCTTTCTACCAGTCACTCTCCAAGGGAACCAGCTGGTGCTGATCTGGTGAGTACAGCTAACCGTCTGACTTCATTTAACTGCATGGATCTTCTGAACACATGGATTTAAATGAGGACAATTCTAGTGCAAAGTCAGTGGAATTACAATGGAAAACAATTAAAATAGTTTATTAAACATTTTGGAGACTTCAGAGATGCTTATAGTTTATAGTTAAGGATTACTGACTTGGGGGGGGGGGGAAGTGAAAAAAGTGATTGATGTTCTTAATTTTGATATGTGAGATGTTGACAAATAAGTTTGTCCAAGATAATAACAGTGAGGAATCTCTTAAAATTATAGTTTCACAGACATGTATCAAGTTTGTAAACATTAAATATTTGTTACCATGTTAGATTCATACATTTTTTAAATATATTTATCACAGTGTTCCAAAAAAAACATAATAATAATAATAATAATAATAATAATAATAATAATAATAATAATAATAACAACAATAAATAATTAATTAATTAAAAATATTTTATGACTCAAATGTTATGTTAAAATAATTTTCTTGTACCTTAAATAAACGTGGGTGTACACAACTTGTTAATTTAAAAAAGGTTTCAAACATTTTCTAGGTTATTTTATTTATTTATTTATTTTACAAATATCATGAATTTTTTCATCACAAACATCAATAAGTTTTCTTAGAGTTACACCAATTGAAATGAAAAGAAAAATGTCAAAATATACAATATTTTTAAAAAAATATATATTTTTTTATTATTATTTTTTTTGTCAAAGCCATGTTGGCTTTGATTTTGTGTGGTGGAAAACAATTAAAAATGTGTCACTGTTTTGTATTTGTATTTTTATATTAAATTAATAAAAGATTATCCAAACTACTTATGCCAACATGTTGTCTTTCAATAATTTTTGCTTTGTAATTTTTACTGTCTTTGGATGGTTACACCCCTTCAGAAAAAAAAATTGTTATTTTTAATTTAGAAATTAAAAACATAGTAGTAAAATGAGTGTCACATAATTGACCCATTTACACTGTCATGAATGCTATTTACGTAAGAGTTTGTATATGGAAACATCAGCATTTTGGAGAAGAACTGAAATTGTGATAGACTTGAGATAGACAAACAAAATGACTTGTTAGCAGTATACTAAGACATGTGTTACATCCTCCCTCAGAACCCCAGCTGACACCATGTGTGATGATGATGAGACCACTGCTCTTGTGTGTGACAATGGCTCCGGCTTGGTGAAGGCTGGCTTTGCCGGAGATGATGCACCTCGAGCTGTTTTCCCCTCCATTGTTGGTCGCCCTCGCCACCAGGTAAGTTGCACAGTTTGCTGACATTTGAATATGGTATTTGCAAAACTGGGTTATATGCAATATATGACTGAACTGATTATTTTCAACTAATTTATAATCTCTCCAGGGTGTCATGGTAGGCATGGGTCAGAAAGACTCATACGTGGGTGATGAGGCTCAGAGCAAGAGAGGTATCTTGACCTTAAAGTACCCAATAGAGCATGGTATTATCACAAACTGGGATGATATGGAGAAGATCTGGCACCACACCTTCTACAATGAGCTCCGTGTGGCCCCTGAAGAACATCCAACCCTCCTTACCGAGGCTCCTCTTAACCCCAAAGCCAACAGAGAGAAGATGACACAGGTAAACTTATTTAAACAACCCCAAATAGTGCACATTCACCAATGATGTGTCTACAAGATCATGCCTGACTGTTACATGTGCTATCAAAAATGTTACAAATGCCTGGCATTCTTTAATTTGCAGATCATGTTTGAGACCTTCAATGTACCCGCCATGTATGTAGCTATCCAGGCTGTGCTGTCACTCTACGCCTCTGGCCGAACCACTGGTGAGTGTGGTGCCTTATTGTTTGTGAATGTATGTATTGGAATAATTTGTGTAGATTTCTCTAGTACTTAACAAATGTTTTGTTTATAATGTAGGTATCGTGCTTGACTCTGGTGATGGTGTAACCCACAACGTCCCCATCTATGAGGGTTATGCTTTGCCCCACGCCATCATGCGTCTGGATCTGGCCGGTCGTGACCTGACCGACTACTTGATGAAGATCCTGACTGAGCGTGGCTACTCTTTTGTGACCACTGGTATGCACATTATGTCATGAAACTTTGTCGTCCCATTTATTAATAGTACTACCAAGTTGTGGGGGGCCTGGGTAGCTCAGCAAGTAAAGACACTGATTACCACACCTGGAGTCCCAAGTTCAAATCCAGGGTATGCTAAGTGACTCCAGTCAGGGTTTCTAAACAACAAATTGGCCCAGTTGCTAGGGTGGGTAGAGTCACGTTGGGTTAACCTCCTTGTGGTTGCCATAATGTGGTTCTTGCTCTCGGTGGGGCGTGTGGTGAGTTGTGCATGAATGCCGTGGAGAATAGCCTGAAGCCTCCACACATGCTAGGTCTCTGCGGTAATGTGCCGCAAGCCACGTGATAAGATGCACAGACTGACGGTCTCAGACGCGGAGGCAACTGAGGTTCATCCTCCGCCACCCGGATTGAGGGGAGTCACTACGCAACCATGAGGACTTAGAGCGCATTGGGAAATGGGCACTCCAAATTGGGGAGAAAAGGGGAGAGAATAAACAAAAAGAGTACTACCACTTTTTAGGCCCACTTTGTAATGTTTTGTTAATACTCGTGTTATATTCACACAGCTGAGCGTGAAATTGTGCGTGACATCAAGGAGAAGCTTTGCTACGTTGCTCTGGACTTTGAGAATGAAATGGCCACTGCTGCTTCCTCCTCTTCTCTGGAGAAGTCTTACGAATTGCCTGATGGCCAAGTCATCACCATCGGAAATGAGCGTTTCCGCTGTCCCGAGACCCTCTTCCAGCCCTCCTTCATTGGTGAGTAGTGGAGTAATTATTATCTTTCATTAGTCCAGCATTCAAATTCCTATCAAAGACTTGCAAGTTGTTCTATAGCAAAAAATTAAGCTCCTACAACAGTGTATTTACTTGTAAGTTACTCAAAAAGTAATAAAATAAAGATAATTACTTGTATAAATTGTAATCAGATTACATAATTACATTACATATTATTTTACTTTTAAGTTACTTTCTAAAACAAGTCGTCATTTTAATTTGTATAGCACTTTTCACAACACACATCTTTTCAAAGCATCTTTACAGAACATTAACAGAACATGAAACTGTAATATCTATAATGTCTTAGAGTCATCATTGTGTAGTTTGATTATTGATTATTTAATAATTGTATTTAGAACCCCACTTTTCACAGAAGAGTTTTTTGTTGCTCCGCAAAGTCAAAAGAATCTGTTGTCTTTGGGTCTGTTCCAAAACCTAGTGAGCTTCCTCCGGAGGCAGCATTTCACAGCATCATATGTGTGCTCCCGGCATGGAGGCTGGTCCAAATGGTAGGTATCTTAATTATGCTGCCTCGTAAGATATCGCTTTTGGCCAAAATCTAAGGTATCATCGTATGTATCCTTCCCCAGGTAGGCGATCCAAGAATAGACCGTGATGAGCTCGGTGGAAAAATAAATCCAAGGTGGCAGACGAAGCAAGATAAATTTCCATTATAAATATACTTATAATCCATTCAATACTGAAAACTGTCTTTTTACCCAAAATGTGTGCACTGTGCATATTTATGCATGCAAATGTATAATATTATATTGGCATAGTGGGCTAAAGCACATAAAAATGTTGCTGGTTCGATCCCCACAGCCACCACCATTGTGTCCTTGAGCAAGGCACTTAACTCCAGGTTGCTCCGGGGGGATTGTCCCTGTAATAAGTGCACTGTGTCGCTTTGGATAAAAGCGTCTGCCAAATGCATAAATGTAAATATTAATTTGGAATTATTTTTTAAAAATGAGTTACCACAGATGCGATGAGATTTCTCATACAGCTGCTGAGAGAGTGACCGCTAATTTGCCATCAAAGTTTACCCTGCAATCGTTTACTTCCACATTCCAAAACCCGGAAGTGTGAAAAAGGTCCGTCGAAATCAGTTGCGAGTCGAGTTGAGTCTTGCGCTGCTCGTGAGGAGCACTATTTGAATAGGCTTGTTCGAGATGTCAAACGCTTTGCCTTGAAAGTAGACGAGAGTTGGCGGCTGCAGTCAGGAAAGATGTGAAATGAGAGCAGTCAAGTTGGACCGTTCTCAATTCTCATAGTAGATCAGACACCTACGAGATCAATGGCAGCTATTGCAGGATTCACGTTCATGCGCTGTTGCTTCTTCCTCTGTTTTATTGGCAGATCACTTGACAGTGCATTACCGCCACCTGCTGTAAAAATTGATATAATTGAATTACTGTTTCTTTAAACAGATAATAAATATGATAAAAGACACTCAATGTACATTTTTATTTAATTTCGCCAATAATGCATGTCTTTCCATCCATTTTTAGCAGAATAAACACAATTTAGATATTTCAGAAATATGATAACAATCACACACCCCATATAGAGATTGTAATGTCAGTGTTGGGAATATTTTATACACATAAAAACATTTATATTAGAAATAAAAAATATAACATTTTAGAAGAGAACAAAAAAAATGGAGATTGTTTAAGCCAACAAGCATTAACCTGTGTTGCCAAGCAAGTCGATTCCCATCATGCCGTTTGTCCGCGCAGTCTGGGGAGAGCGACTTCGCCACCTGGCGCAGCTGCCTCACCATCGCGAGTGTTTTTAGGCATACGTCAGCATGACATCAGAGCAAGTTGGATCACACTCGGCATGCACCTCACAGTGATCAGCAGTGATCGGTGCTATGCAGATATTGCTCATCTCGAACAAGCCTAGTGACGGATCTGCCGCCTATGTAGAGCATTCAAAATTGGTCATGAGGCATCATTTCAGTAAGGATGCTGCCACAGAAGACAGCTGCCCATGTAGACGGGAGACAACTCACTAAGTTTTGGAACAGACCCTATATTGCCTGCTGGTTCATATTCATGTGAAAGTCATACACTCAGCACCACACGTTTCCTTCTTACAATGACTTATTAGGGGTGTACACTCTTGAGCTTTTACAGAAATGAATGAGAAGTACATATGAATATAATTTATTTTAAATAATAGTTCTTAAAAAAATTTGTTACACAATGAATGTACTTAAAATTCATTAACATAATTGAAAGTCAGTAACTAATCTGATAACTAGTATTGAAAATGTAATGCGTAACAGTATGTTTTGATTTTAAATTACATTGCGATTTAGATTCAGTTGCATTAAGATTGCATACTAATTAGCCTTTGTTATCAGATTACAACCAAAACTGCTGATTAGTGTGCCGCATGACATGAGCTGTTCTTTCAACACCACTTTGCTAATGACCAGTGCCCTTCTTCTGCCTATTGTTCTAATTTGGTTACCATTTTTACCAAAGGTATGGAGTCCGCTGGTATCCATGAGACAACCTATAACAGCATCATGAAGTGCGACATTGACATCCGTAAGGACTTGTACGCCAACAACGTCCTGTCTGGTGGCACAACCATGTACCCAGGTATTGCTGACCGTATGCAGAAGGAAATCACTGCTCTGGCCCCCAGCACCATGAAGATCAAGGTAGAATATTTATTCATTCATTCAGCTTTACTTTAAACAGTGTCAGGTTTTTTGTTTTGTTTTTACTTGACAAAGTTTAATGAGTTAAGTTCAGTAATTACCATAGCTGTTTAACCAACTCGTGTCTTCCTACTCATAGATCATCGCCCCTCCAGAACGCAAGTACTCCGTTTGGATTGGGGGCTCCATCCTGGCTTCCCTGTCCACCTTCCAGCAAATGTGGATCAGCAAGCAGGAGTACGATGAGGCTGGCCCATCCATCGTCCACAGGAAGTGCTTCTAAATGTCGGGATACACATTTTACCCTGCTGGTCATGGATGCAAAGATACAACATTCTTAACATTGCCTCCACCTGTTAAGCATAAGATTTTGTCTTTACTTTTCATGTACGGTATGTTTACACCAATGTGCAATTTATTCGTAGTTATTGACTGGTTCAGAAATACATTTGTAAGTGGATATTTATTTGTTTTTAAATTAAAAAAAAAAAAAGACCGGGAACGTCTATAGAAATCATTTCCCCCACAAAAGCACTTGTCTTTGATTGCAGATCTTCATTATTTACTACAAAGCATGCAAGCACCCACATTCTCTGTTAATGCAGTCAATATAGAATTCCATAAAAGCCATCTGTGATGTATTCAAATTTGCAACTTCAATTAGCACTCAGTGTATAAATAGTTGCTGCTCTTTAGTAGGTGAAGTGAGATTAGTGAAGAACACTGTCAAGATGCCCTCTTCAGGCCTATGAGACTTTTTATTTCTATCTTACCTACACTATAAATAATGGCAAGCATTGATTGCCCAGTGTTGAGATATACAACATTAAGTTCCTTGGAGGGATGTCCCATGTTGCTGTTTTTAATTCTGGAGCCTTGTGGGTAGTCCTAATGCGATTACTCACTGTGCTCCCACTGTAAATTCACCACAGGCATTACCACAAATAGGCCTACCTCTCCATCATCTGCAGGAGAGTGCAAGTGAGGGTTAAGGAACTGATGTGTGTTCAGTTTAAGCCAACTTATTCAGTCTTTATGTTTATATACTTTGCAGAATCACTACAGATTTCTAATAGCTTATCAAAACCGCGCGATACGTAGCTGTCATCACTTTCACTTAGTTATAATCGCAGGCGCGCGCGCGCACCGACTCTTAACTCTAATCTAATCACGGTACTGGGTGCGTGTGTGTGTCACCGGAGCTAGACATCCCCGGTGATTTGAGTTTATCGCCTATGATTTTATTACGGATTAATCAGTGCGTCTCCGGCATATTCGGAGAAATCCTGCTGTACTGATTTCTCTCCAACAACCTGTCTGCGCGTGACGCAGAGGAGGAGGAGGAGGAGGCGGCAGTCTACTTAAAGCAGGATTAGCACGAGCCAAACATTATACTCCCCTCCGTTTAGGCTTCCAGTGACCTATCGTCCTGCTCGCGAGACAGAAAATAGGAGGGCTTTGGACTAATCAGTACTTGAGGCTTGCGCGACCAAGCGTCAGAGTGGACGAGCGCGCGCTCTGGAGCGAGGCGTGAACGGCAGCGACAAGTCAATGCATTCACCCGATACCACACTAGCGATAGACGCGAAACAGTAGCTCACATATTTGATTTTGCACGGTCCAATATAGTCTCCGAATGAACAGCCATGGGGGAATGGACAATTCTCGAGCGTCTCCTGGAGGCGGCTGTCCAGCAGCACTCTACTATGATCGGCAGGTGAGGATAAAAAGTGGAAATGTTTATTGATTGCTTGCTAAATTTTATATATATATATATATATATATTAGCGTTATGCAGTGAACCCGCTAAATAGGCGCCAGCGAGTGGCCATTGGAGCTTAATCTGTCCATAGCAGAGGACATGGAGGTGTTAGAAGAATTGATTAAATACTTTTGCTGGACAACAAAGCTGTTCGTGCAATTTGTGAGATTGTTGTTTCATATGTAAGATATTATTGAGACTACTTATACTCGCGTGCGCCTGTGGCGAGAGTTTCAGCACCGGACAGCTCCCAGCTCGGCGCTTCAGTTAAAACCTCAAAGTGTGTCTTATCCCCTTCCCTCCCTTCCCCCATTGTTTTTATTGACTTTCCCAAATGTTCTGTGACTGGAACACACTGTACACTAAATAATGTTTGTTTGTTTACGTTTAGGATCCTACTGACAGTAGTGGTGATCTTCCGGATTCTAATTGTGGCGATAGTAGGGGAGACCGTTTACGACGACGAGCAGTCCATGTTCGTGTGTAACACCTTACAGCCGGGCTGTAACCAAGCGTGTTACGACAAAGCGTTCCCTATATCTCACATCAGATACTGGGTGTTCCAGATCATCATGGTGTGCACTCCGAGTCTTTGCTTCATCACATACTCGGTGCATCAGTCCGCCAAACAGAAGGAGCGGAGATACTCCACAGTCTACCTCTCCCTAGACAGAGATCCTGAATCGATGAAACGAGACAACAGCAAAAAGATCAAAAACACCCTCGTGAACGGAGTACTTCAGAACACGGAAAATTCCACCAAAGAGTCCGAGCCCGACTGTTTGGAAGTGAAAGAGATCCCCAGTTCTGCTATGAGAACTACCAAATCTAAAATGAGAAGGCAAGAGGGCATCTCGCGCTTTTACATCATTCAGGTGGTTTTTAGGAACGCGCTGGAGATCGGCTTCTTGGTGGGTCAGTATTTCTTGTACGGATTCAACGTGCCCGCGGTGTACGAGTGCGACCGGTACCCTTGCATCAAAGACGTCGAGTGCTACGTTTCGAGACCCACGGAGAAAACCGTGTTCCTCGTCTTCATGTTCGCGGTCAGTGGGCTTTGCGTAGTGCTCAACCTAGCCGAACTCAATCACCTGGGCTGGAGGAAAATTAAAACGGCGGTGAGGGGGGTGCAGGCCAGGAGGAAGTCCATATATGAGATCAGAAACAAGGACTTGCCGCGGATGAGTATGCCGAATTTCGGCCGCACCCAGTCAAGTGACTCCGCCTACGTCTAAAGCTCCCATCGTATAGATTCATTCGATTATATACAGAAGAAAAGTTACGTTATGAACTGTTCATCTCACCTCTTTCATGGTGGGGTAGATGGATTTTATTTGTCTGTTGTGGACAACCAGAACAAACTGACCAAGCGTTTGTTTCTTATCAGTTACTGAAGTACACTGATGCAACTTTTTAGCATTGTTTATATTTTTATTGGTCCGGACAGAAAGCTTACAATATGTTTTATTTGTCCACACGATCAGATGAACCCGAATATGTTTTGCACTAAATATAAATTTGAAGAAGCCAAACGAACCCGATTTGTGCTGTGTAGATTTATATATAAATAGCCTATACACACACACACAGTATATAGCCTATATGTAGGGTACAACGGGGCATTTTCTGGTCACAAAATGTATCAAGATCGAAATATATATATTTATTTATTTATTTTTATTGAATATCAATGGAGCAACATCATTTGTGTGAAAAATAAGAATGGAAGGATGTTTTGATTAAAATTCTGTTTTTAAAAAATATGGTGAGGGAGACTTTTACCCCACACACTTGGGGTAAAAGTCCCACAGACTTGGGGTAAAAGTCCCACAGACTTGGGGTAAAAGTCTCACACACTTGGGGTAAAAGTCCCACAGACTTGAGATAAAAGTCTCAGACACTTGGGGTAAAAGTCCCACAGACTTGAGATAAAAGTCTCAGACACTTGGGGTAGAAGTCCCACACACTTGAGGTAAATGTCCCACAGACATGGGGTAAAAGGACCCTAGGGGGTTTAAAGTGATATTGTGTAGATATAATGTTAATAGTTAGCCTAAAATACACAATTTTTAAACTAAAGCAAATAATTTTGAGACGGCAAGATTACTTTTTGTGTAACAAATTAAGACTACTTCAGAAAAGGGTGCACGATTTCCTGTTAATTTTAAACACATTTGGCATTTTTTTTGGCATTAACATCAAGTCTTCTAAACAAATGTGTCTCAATTGGACAGTTCATAAAAAAAAACTTTGGATTTAATGACCTTGAATAAAACTGAAAATGATAAATAAGTATTTTGTCTAAAAAAAAATGTGTTAATTTCAGGGATTGTCACTAGCCACATAAATTTGCAACATTTAAAAAAAAAAATTAAAAAAAAAATAAGATCAAATTGCCTCAAAATCAACCTTTAGACACCACCCGCAAAGATCTCATGGATCAGTCCATTTTTGCAGTGCATACTGCATAGTGACAAACAGATGTTTAGAAAAGTACTGTGGTAGTTTGTGGTGCTAATTCCAGTGTGTTGGGAGAAAATAAAATCAAAGGAGCCTTTTACCCCGTTGTACCATATATATTTATAGCATTCCTGTATATAGATATTCTCAATTCTCAAAAAATACTCTGGTTCTAGATAGTAGCACATACAATAGTTTCAGTTTACTCACAAATAGTTAGAGCGCAGTTTATAAATGTTTATCCATACTAAATGAATCATATCTCTCTGTTAGCTTAGATCAAATAGTTTGCCATCTTTAATAATTTGGATGCCTGTGCTTGCACCACTGACCTTAACGTAAGTTATCGTTCCATTGCATTTAAACTGACTTGCAGATCAGTAGCCAGTGAATTGGCCAATGCTGCATAATGCTTAACTGTCTATCTTTTTCATTTGTTTTGTTTGTTTGTTTGTTTGTTTGTTTTTGACACCAAAGCGCCCATTGCTTTCATTTGTGGGAAACTGATCTCTTGCTTTTATGTATTCAAGTGCCATATATGTACATAGATATATAAATATTATAGTATATTGTAATACTTATTGTGAGAAATGAATTCCATGAACTCTTTGCATGGACTGCTCCAAAGGATGTCCTATACTGTATCCCTTTAATGTGAGATGTTGGGGAATGGAAGAGTGAGCATACATCCTTACATATTTTGCATTCATGAAAAGTATGATAAGGCATTTAAAGCACAGTTGAGTTAAAACGTGAATAAGGGGTTGAGATTCATTTCCCCTGGTGCTTCTATTTCTAATAAAAAAAAGTGTTGTTAGCAGATGATTTGAGATGAAATGAAAAAACAAAAAACAAATTTAAAAATAAATGATGGAATTCATGATAACCACAGATGTGTGATTTGCATTGCTTTATGTTACTTTGGAACATCCTTATTTCAAATGTCCTCTACTAGTATGGTATAGCAGGTAATTTTGGTAGAATTCATAAAATTTGAAACCATTTTCCTGTGGGATTGCTCTCATAATGCAATGTCTCCTTCATCTTCCTTCATGAATCAACTCCCTGCAGTTTGTTAAAATGCTTGCATGTAGTTTTTTGAGCAGTTCAGCATCACAGTGCTTAAATTTGATCCCGGTGCCTTAGTTCTACCTGTCCAGCTTTAGTTGTGCTGACACAATGACAGCAGCTTCCTTGTGTACAGCATCACAGAGTTCGGGTCCCTGCAGATGCCACGATGGCCCCTGCGCCAAGGTCAGAGAGAAAGTGCTGAACACTGCAGCTGGTGGCCTCAACCCGGGATTTCTCTCTGCTGACAGACTGTGAGAAGCCTGAGACTCGCAAGAGTGCCAAGATGACTCTTCAGTTTAGATCAATTTGGAATTCACCCGGGATCTGCGATACCTATTTGACAACACAAACAGCGGAGGTCCAACTTGACAGGACATCAGTGGAAGCTATTTCTGTGTGCTTGTGTATGTCTTGTGCAACTTCAGTCCCTCTCCTCTTTTCTAGCAACTCTGATTAGTTCCTTCCTTTCACTCTCCAAAAGTCATAGTTTCATGTACTTGAAGGGTAATCAAAATCAATTCAGTTGTATGGCAGGTAGAGAGAGGGTTAAAGCATCAAATATATATATAATAAATTTTTGTTACTTTTTTCTTCCTAAATAATATATAGGAATCTACTTTCATGTATTGGCCCCATAATAACAACATAAACTCCAAGTGATTTTGAGCAACATATAAATAGTCCATTTAATGTCTCAATTAGCTCTCATAAATATTCATTCCACTAAAGTGTTGCTCCAATGGCCCTTAGCGAGACAAGAGCTTACATGTAGACCATTTTACCTTTTCTCATCACCACCCTGCATCAGAAATGAGAAACTAACTTTTATAGGTTGCTAGTCAGTCTCCGAAGTTCAAAAGAATAAATCTTCCTTGACACATTCAAAGTCTTCTGCAATACAGAAAAAGTCAACAAAATATATTGCTCATATTTTTCACGATTATCTCAAACACTTTACTTTGTTTGATTATTCAGTATATCATTTCCCCCAAGACAAATACATCACCTGCATATTAACATTTAAAACGTTGAACATTTAAGCAATTCAAAGGATTGTGTGTTTGTTTATTTTTAGCTCTCATCCTGACTTAGGACTGTTCAATGCTTGGAAAGTGTTTTGAATAATTCAAGCTTAATGTACCAGCACAAGCTGTAATTCTCTAAAGCAGTTTAAAGGAAAAACTTAGAACCCCCCCCCCCCCCCCCCCCCAAAACCCCCAGCACCCCCCAACTATGAAGCTTAGTAAAAGATTAAGGCAAAAGAGAACCAAGGCAAACCAAAGTAGGGTACAATGGGGATTAAAGTGGTGGGTAAATTAATATGAGGTACAGAAAACTGCAAGTATAATAATCACAGGGTAACACTTTACAATAAGATTCTATTTGTTCAGTAAATGCATTAGGTGTCATTGTTTGTTCATGTTGGTTTATAGTGCATTAATTAATGTTAACATTATATACAACTATTAATGTTAAAACCCATATTTTAACAAAGATTATTAAGTATTGTTCATTGTTAGTTCATGTTAACTAATGTAGTTAATGTTAACAAATACAACCACATTGTAAAGTCTTACCAATTGCAATACGAAAAAGTTGTTTAAAATAGTTTTAGATGAAGGAAGTATGTCACAACACAGGACACTGCTGATGTGCTTGAACTTTCAGAGTAACTGTGCGCAAATATTTATTTAGTTCAAAACTAATCAATGAAAATAAAAAAGTTGTCCAGAATATGTGCGAAAGTGAATAAAAGTTAAAAGTAAAAAAAAAAAAAACATATCAGGTAGCTACAGCAATGTTGGATGTCAGGGGTGGAAAGAGTACTCAAATCATACTCAAGTAGATGTACTGTTACTTCCCAAAATTGTAGAGAGAGTAGAGTAAAAGTAGCTGTCCTAAAACTACTCAAGAGTAAAAGAGTAGCTAATTTAAAAGTACTCATGAGTAGTGAGTATTGCAAAACCTATGCCCCATTATAATGAACAATGTATGCCAACTTTTAAAATACAACACTTATCTATAATAAACACTACATGAATCTAATTCCAAAAAATAAAAGGGAGACAAGATAACAGAAATGAAAATATTAAAAAGTAATTTTCAATACAATGATTACCATTTTAAATCCTAATGTATGAAACAATTACATTAAAATCAGTTTATGTGTAGGGTCTAAATTTCCCTTAATTCCATCAGAACATTATTGCTGTGCATAAAACATGTTCAAACAATGCAAGGAATGCAAAAAATAGCTGATAAGCAGGATCACTTGGCACGTCATGTCTTGCACAATAGAGGAGGTAGAGCAGGCATGGGAAAAGTTGTTTGGTACAGGGGCTACATCACGCTTAAAAAGGAATAATTGACCCAAAAATGAAAATTCTCTCATCATTTACTCACCCTCATGTCATCCCGGATGTGTATGACTTTATTTCTTCTGCAGAACACACATTAAGAGATGTTTAGAAGAATTTCTCAGCTCTTTTGGTCCATAAAATGAAAGTGCATCTGTACTAAAATACAGAAGCTCCACAAATCACATATATCAGCATAAAAGTAGTTTCACTGCAAAAAGCCCTGTCAGGTGTGGCCGTGATGTTCAGGTGTTGAACTATGCTTGAGGCATTCTACACAGTTGGCACCAGATCTGCAGCTGCCATTCAAGTTTTTTTGTTATGTGTGATTTGACGGGAGTCACTAGACTCTCCCTTACCAATCACGTTGATAGATACACATAAAATCAAGACAAGGAAGTAGTAAACACAGACAGTGGGAAAATAGTACAGTAAAAGTACAGTTCCAGCACTTGGAAAAGTAAAATTCTTGGGAAAAGGTAGTTACAGTTATGTGAGCATTTGTAATTCATTACTTTATACCCCTGCTTATAACAAATAAAAATGAATCTAAAGGTTGATTTTCTCACAGTGACTGTCTGTGTTGAGAGAAAGCTTTGATTTGTGTAAATTAATTATGATTTACTATAAACCATTAAATGGTTTTACTATAGTCATGTTGAAGTTACCATGTTTTTTGTTATTTTTTGGTAGTTATAATGTAATTAACCATGGTGTTACTACAGTAATTTGGTGTTAAAATAGAAAACAGAAAACATTTTACTACAAAATACCATGGTGACACCATGATTAATTATGTAAGGTTAGGGGCAGCGGGTGTCTGTGGGACTCTAAAACACACTGTAGTGATGCCCCTATACTGTATGTTAGTATTTTATTAAGAGTGAAAATAGGATTCTTTTTTGTTGACATTTACAGTTGTGCTTACAGTGCATCCGGAAAGTATTCACAGCACTTTTTCCACGTTTTGTTTTGTTATGTTACAGCCTTATTCCAAAATTGATTAAATGCATTATTTTCCTCAAAGTTCTACAAACAATACTCCATAATGACAACATTAAATAAGTTTGAAATCTTTGCAAATTTATATATATATATATTAAAAAAAAAAAAAAAAAAAAAAATACACATGTACATACGTATTCACAGCCTTTGCTATGACACTCAAAATTGAGCTCAGGTGCATCCTGTTTCCACTGATCATCCTTGAGATGTTTCTACAACTTGATTGGAGTCCACCTGTGGTATATTCAGTTGATTGGACATGATTTGAAAAGGCACACACCTGTCTATACAAGGTCCCACAGTTAACATTGCATGTCGGAGCACAAACCAAGCCTTGAAGTCCAAGGAATTGTCTGTAGACCTCCGAGACCGGATTGTATTGAGGCACAGATCTGGGGAAGGGTACAGAAACATTTCTGCAGCATTGAAATCCCAATGAGCACAGTGGCCTCCATCATCCAGTAATGGAAGTTTGAAACCTCCAGGACTCTTCCTAGAGCTGGCCGCCCGGCCTAACTGAGCGATCAGGGGAGAAGAGTCTAAGTCAGGGAGGTGACCAAGAACCCGACGGTCACTCTTGACAGAGCTCCAGTGTTTTTCTGTGGAGAGAGGAGAACCTTCCAGAAGACAACCATCTCTGCAGCACTCCACAATCAGACCTGTATGGTAGAGTGGCCAGACGGATGCCACTCCTCAGTAAAAGGCACATGACAGCCTGCCAGGAGTTTGCCAAAAGGCACCGGAAGGACTCTTGGACCATGAGAAACAAAATTGTCTGGTCTGATGAAACTAAGATTTAACTTGGCCAATACCATCCCTACAGTGAAGCATGGTGGTGGTGGCAGCATCATGCTGTGGGGATGTTTTTCAGTGGCAGGAACTGGGAGACTAGTCAGGATCGAGGGAAAGATGAATGCAGCAATGTACAGAGACATCCTTGATGAAAACCTGCTCCAGAGCGCTCTGGACCTCAGACTGGGGCGAAGTTTCATCTTCCAACAGGACAACAACCCTAAGCACACTGCCAAGATAACAAAGGAGTGGCTACAGGACAACTCTGTGATTGTCCTTGAGTGGCCCAGCCAGAGCCCAGACTTGAACCCGATTGAACATCTCTGGAGAGATCTGAAAATGGCCGTGCACCGACGCTCCCCATCCAACCTGATGGAGCTTGAAAGGTCCTGCAAAGAAGAATGATTGAAACATTGGTGTGCCAAGCTTGTAGCATCATACTCAAAAAGACTTGAGGCAGTAATTGGTGCCAAAAGTGCTTCAACAAAGTATTGAGCAAAGGCTGTGAATACTTATGTGATTATTATTTTTATTTATTTTTTTTTTTTTTTGATTTTTATTTGTAATAAATTTGCAAAGATTTCAAACAAACTTCCACGTTGTCATTATGGAGTATTGTTTGTAGAATTGAGGAACATAATTAATTGAATCAATTTTGGAATAAGGCTGTAACACAAAATGTGGAAAAATTTAAGCACTGTGAATACTTTCCAGATGCACTTAGTGCCAATATCTTCTGCCTAAATAAAATTACATTTTAAATAGGTCCTAGAAAAAGCATGGGAGTCGAGTATTTAGGTAAGCTACGAAGTCCTTGAACACAGTCTTTGGTCATACAGTAGGCACAGATCCACCAATGGTTAACTCCAAACCAACATGTGCCCAAACAGGTAAATTAAACATCAGACAGGGTCAAACTGAGCGGGTTTGTATAAGAAGAAGTTAATTCAGAGTTCTCAAAGTCATGATTCCAGCATATTCTGAGAAGTTTGTTGTATAACAGTCAAGTTTCAAACAGGCGAAAAGATATGCAGTAAACTCAAGTTTCACAATGTCTGGAGCAGATAATTGACAAAAAGGTGAGGTTAACATAGGTGAGTAGGTATGCCGTATTCTCAATCAGGTAAGTAATAAACAGAAAAGCAGTATTCCACTGCAGCAGAGCGAAAGGAAAAGTCCAAGGTACCTACTACAAGGCCAGGTACTGACTGAGTGTGAGTGTGGGGTTTAAGGGCAAGTTTAAACCAGATGATAATGAGTTGCAGGTGTGCATGATCAACACGAGTGAGAGCAGAGAGTCACAAAATAATATTTTTCATGATTTATTTTCTGCGTTTCTGTCAAGCATGAGCATTATTCAGCAGGGTGTGCAATCTGTGTCTAATAATAGCTTTACAATTTGCTGATTTTAAATACACTGCTGTTATTGTAATTGTTGTAACTTTCAGTTATTTTTCTTAACATGTTGTTTTTGGTCATCACAGTCACTGTGATTTTTCTGTTAAATGATGAGGTCTACGCATTACTTAATTCTGATGTTACTTTTTAAGTGTTAAAATAATTTCTTCCATCCCAGTTTAATATGCAGATACAACTGTAAGCTATGCATTATGGAGGACCAAATGTGACAATATTAAAAATAAATAAAACATTTGCAAAGAAATATAAATATATTTAAAAAAAAGAGTACTTTTAGACATAAATAAATAAAGGTTTAACCTGCTGATATGCACCCCCTTTTTGGGCACAAACCATAAAAATGACATACTTGAACTTAAATGGTTGTATTTACTGGAGCCTTTGGATTATGGACGCAGTTGTAGTATCTTTTGAAAGAAGGCACTTTGGGCTTTATCAGAATTAATATATGTTGTTATTTTTTAAAGTTAGAGAAGCTGAAGTTTACAGTAATGGAAATATTTTGTGCTGAACATGTTATTATAATCTAAAAATACAATAATAAAAGTGCCAGGACAACCTATAAATACAATTTTCTCAAAGCCACAAGTCCAAATATGTTACGTTTCAAATTTGAAGATGACCTAACAAAAAATGAGGTTCCTGCCAGATTTTTTCTCTGTAAAATCTCTGGAAGTGTACAGAGTAAAATTAAGGCTCCACCTTTCAAGACGACACAAAATCTGACTGCACTTCTTGGCTATTATGAATAAAACAATGCTGCACTTTTAAAAATAGACTTTGGAGACAGGCTCGTTTTGTTCATGAGACTCTAATATATAAGATAATATACAGTTTTACAACATGAATGCTGCTCAGATTGCATAGTTTGTTGAAGAACAACGATGAAGGGTAATTCTTTCAGGCGAAACATGTAAACAATGGAGAATATATCAATATTTCTCAGATGTATCACTTTTCTGGACAAAAAGTGCTATTGGATGTTTTTCAATGAACGCTTGTCATGGACAATTGACCCAAGTGTGGCAAACTAGATTAATCTGGCGATCACATTTTCATAACAAAGGTATGAAGTCCCATTTTGATATTGCATGTTTTCATTTGTACTCCTGGCACAAATAACTAAATTGCTGTTTCTGGCGCATTGCTATCGTGAAACAGAGATTGGATATCAAAGTTGTAAAATATGTATAATTTATTCCCATTAATTAAATTTATAGACTGTAAATCATATATTAAATGTAAGCAGAGTGACGTCACCACCATGTGTGGGGGAATTGCGTATCAACAGGTTAAATAGTACATAACAGCCATCCAGGATTCAGCTGAAAATCTTGACAGTCAATCTAAATGAAAACGCAACTTCAACAGATCTGATTACAGACACTTTGACATCACACGTAAGATTATCAAGTATTAATCATATTTAATGCAAAAGTGGTGGATGTTGTTGATAAAGGCTTGCATTTATTCAGGGCCAGTATGTATGTATGGCAGCAGCACAGCGAGGGAGGCAATAGGGCAAAGAAAGAAAGATACACAGCTATTCATTTGAAATTATTTGCCAGATCAACACATCATTATCCCATTTCTTTTTTTTTCTTTCTAACCTTTTTATCCCCAATTTGGTATGCCCAAAGTCCTCATGGTGGCTTAGTGACTCAATTCGGGTGGCGGAGGACAAATTTCAGTTGCCTCCACATCTGAGACAGTCAATCCACGCATCGTATCGCGTGGCTTGTTTAGAGCGTTACCGTGGAGACATAGTGTGTGTGGAGGCTTCACGCTATTCTCCACGGCATCCACGCACAACTCACCACGCCCCCCACCTAGAGTGAGAACCACATTATAGAGACCATGAGGAGTTTAACCCAACGTGACTCTACCCACCCTAGCAACCGATCCAGTTGGTTGCTTAGGAAGCCTGACTAGATTCACTCAGCACACCCTGGATTCGAACTTACGACTCCAGGTGTGGTAGTCAGCGTCTTTACTCGCTGAGATACCCAGGCCCCATTAACCTATTTCTACTTTACTTTACTTTACCGCAAAACGCTAAAGAGGGTGAACAAATCATTATGACTTCTCTATGGAGAAGTTTTGGAGTTAATAGTGAATATATCTCTCTTATTTTTGAACATATCTCTGTTGAGTGTGATGTTGAACACTAATGGAGTTTATATATACAGTGACAACTGAGCTGATCATATCTGGGGTTTTTATTGCAATGAATGTGGTAGAAAGTGTCTCTTTGAAATATTAAAACCAAACCATGAGAAAATGTAACTGTTACTCCCCTAATTTCTAGGATTTTATAAAAGCTTGTATGATATAATATAATATTATAAAATAAATATTTCTTACTATCGACATTTTTCAACATATATATAAGGATTACTATAATTAATAGTGTGGCCCTCAAGACTTTATGGATCCAGCATTGCGACCCCTGAGATTACCACAGTTAAGTAGCCTCAATCTTGATCACTCTGAGTTTGATTGCAATGCCTGAAGTAGAAAACATGCCCCCTCATTACCATGTGGACAAAGAAATATAGAAATAAACAAATGTAGAAATAAAGACATTTGGAATTAAATAAATGTGGGGAAAAACATAAATAAATAAATAAATAAATGGGAAAAAACAATACAATAATGCATAAATAAGGAAATAAATGTATAAATATTCATTTATGTCCGATTTGAACATGTATTTATTGATTTCTATGTAAACTTTTTAGTTTTTTTACATTTCTTAGCAAATATATTTATGTATAAATTTTTAATATTGTCACATTCGGTCCTCCATAATGCATAGTAAACACTGTCTCTGTGGCACTATAAAATTACTGTTTGTACCGAGAGACCCACTTAGACCTGCCGTCAACAATGTTATTCAGCCAATTGCATGAGTTGGGGGCGGGACTGTCTGACGGTTTGAACAACAGCAGTCAAAGGGGCATTGCTATGCAATATATCGCCTATAGGATGGGTGGGGTATTTAGCCCCATTGCACCCTATATTTAGCCTGTATATTATACGATTATATTAATTATTTAAAAAATATTATTTATGATTTAGACAGCAGTAAGTACAGGTAAAGGGGACACTTAAAGCTGATGGGTGTAATGTTTCCAATGTAAAAAAAAGAGTCTTACAATAAGTAAGCAATTGTTTGGTTGATTTCACCAAAGTGTTTGGTGTCACTATCAAAGAATTCCTCTTTGGTTTGTGTGGCACATCCAGCCTGAAACATCAACATTGCCTCGACCAATGGTTTGAGTTTGGGGCGGGACTTTGGTTGTACAACCAATCGAGGATGAAGTCTTCTGAAGTCTGTTTGAAAACAGTGATTATTTTTAAATTCCATTTGATGATGCTAGTGGTGCTTAAGTTACACATTTTATCTCTAAAGTTTTTTTATTCAATAGTTCTTCCTTTTTACTCTGTAAAATGCAGTGGAGATCTTCAAAATGGTATTGTGTGAGGGGGCTAAGCTGTTTGGCATCATATTTTAAACCAAAGAGAGAAAGGAGACTCCCTAGAAGTAACTCTAACAAGGGTAATGTGCCATGTTATTGTTGAAGCCCACACACTGTCATCAGTGTATTAGGTGAAATTAAAGGCATTTACACATACAGGGTTGCTGCCTGTGTAATTAGCCCACTAGACACCCACATGTCTGCCTATCATGGTTTAATAACACAGGGAGATCTGAGCCCATGCCAGTATACTGGCATTATTATGACCATAAAAATTCACGGCATCTACAACAGAGTTCAAATAGTGCCATCTCAACAAACCCATACCATCAGTGAAAATGGGGGCATTAAAAAACTTGTCTAGTCTGAGATGCTGTCATCAGCCGTCAGTCACAGGGATTTCCGGCAAAGTCATCGGAATCACAAAGTCAAAGTCAGCAAGAACAGCTGTCAGAGCACAACAGTGAGAACATCATAGACATTTTCAATTGTTTTAGTAAGTCCCAGACATCTATCCATGTACTTGCACTGTGACATACTCTGAAACAAGATATTGCTACTTAGAAATAGCAAGATATTTATTTTCTGTGTGGTAAAAATAACTTCAATAGAGGTGGAGTTGCTTAGTGGTTAGAGAACTGGACTGGAAACCCAGACGAGACAAGGCAATTTGTGATATAAGAACATTGTGCTCTTAACTGCTGGTTGCTCCAACCAAACTCTCCCTGTAATAATAATTCTAGAGTAAATAGAAATCGAGAGTTCATCTCAAATTTGTTGCAAACTTGCTGCAAATTTGCCACTGATTATTTTCATATACAAATGAGATTTGCGGCAAACTTACAGCAAATTGTCCATTGTTGCCAATGGTTTGCTGCATATTCACCACTACCTGTGAAGATCTGCAAACTTTTGACAAACATTGCGGAAATCTAGATTTTTTGCAAGGGTTGCTTTGGAAGAGAACAAAATGATTACACAGGAACTTTATATATTGCTAGCGAACATCCTGACATCGACCCCATTCTGCCGAGTTACTGATGGGTGCCATCTCGTATCAGACAACTTTGCATCAATTTAAATGTGTTTACCTTTGCCTGTGGTTCTACTAATAGCAACTTGCAAGAGCAGCCACAGAAATATGGGTTCGGTTCCCATGGAAATCAGGAGGTAATCATTTTCACATAAACGTCATGGTTACTCTTGTAACCTCCATTCCCCAAGGGAAGGAACGAGATGTTGTGTCGAATGAAGTGACACAAGGGGTCTTCCTGGGACACCAAACGTACCTCTGAACCTGAGAAAAGGCCAATGTCAAGTTGGCAGACAGAATTTGCATGCCCCGCCCCAGACATACGGGTATAAAGGGAATTCCAGTCAGGATTTTTCACTGAGGAGCCGAAAATAAGGTATGGCCATTTACAGTGGTAGGTAAAGTGCTGTGGCAGGAGGGACACAATGTCTCGTTCCTTCCCTCGGGGAACAGAGGTTACCAACAATAACCATGACGTTCCCATTCTGTCACTCACTCGACATTGTGTCAAATTAAGTGACACAAGGGGTCCCATATAAAAACGCCATGCACTGACCGTGTTATGTGAACTGCCGAGACAGGTGCAAGCAGGCTACTGCGTACTAGATGCAACTCTGTTGGCTGCATGTAGCCCTCCCCAACACCCCCAAAGAGGTGTCACATACAGACCTTAGGTTCCCCGCACCCCTGAGGAGGGGAACAGGTGCTACATGACTAGCATGGGAGCAAGCCTGGCAGCTGCGCCTTTTCTCTCACTATGTCTCTCACATAGGACGTGAAGCAGCTGGGACTATCTTAATGCTATGAAATGCGTCAGGGAAGGCGGTCTTTCCCGGTCCTATTCTTTCAGGGGGAAAAGACCCTGCGGAGGCCACATCCTGCCCAGTCTAGGGGGAGGTAACACGTGGCAAATACATCACAAGGGTTGTAAAGCCGTACGTGGGAAATGGTGCGGTGGACATAACATGGGATGAGACCGACTCAGTCCTGAGATTGTAAAATCTGGCAAAGGTATTGGGTGTTGCATAGCCCACTGCTCTGCAGATGTCTGCTAAGGAAGTGCCATGGGCCAGTGCCCACGAGGATGCCACACTTCTCGTAGAGTGTGCTCGAACCCGCAAGGGGGCGGGCATGGCCTGGGGGTGATAAGCTAAGGAAATAGCATCAACGACCCAGTGAGCTAACCTCTGTTTGGAGCCGGCGTTCCCTTTCCGCCATCTGCCGATGCAGACAAAGAGCTGCTCAGAACATCTAGAGCTCTGCGTGCGGTCCAAATAGATACGCAAAGCACGTACAGGACACAGCAACGAGACGGTTGGGTCTGCCTCCTCCCGGGGTGCAGGCTCACAACCTGGTCCCTGAAGGGGGTCATAGGATCCTTGGGCACATAGCCCAGTTGCTGCCTCAGGATACGTGAGAACTCCAGGCAGGTGTCACTGACAGGGAACGCATGCCGGTCCCCAACCCTCTTGATGGAGGCTAACGCAATCAGGAGGGCCATCTTCAGGGAGAGGGCCTTGAGCTCAACTGAATCAAGCGGCTCGAAGGAGGGTCTCTGAAGGCCCGAAAGGACCACAGAGAGATCTCAGGAGTGGAACAGGCTAGGCCGGGGAGGGTTCAGTCTCCGGGCGCTTTTCAGGAAACTGATAATCAAGTTGTGCTTACCTAGGGACTTGCCATTTACTGCGTTGTGGTGGGCTGCGATAGCAGTTACATACACCTTCAAGGTGGAGGGGGACAGCCTCCACTCCAGCCTCTCCTGCAGGCATGGACTCTCACTGACCGAACTGTGCACCTCTGTGGGTCTTCAGCTCGAGAAGAACACCAATTTGCTAACAAGCGCCACTTTAGGGCGTAAAGATGCCTGGCGGAGGGAGCTCTGGCTTGGTTGATCGTGTCTATGACTCCAGGTGGTAGATCCACTAGATCTTCTGCATCCCATCCAGGGGCCAGACGTGGAGGTTCCAGAGGTCTGGGTGTGGGTGCCAGAAGGTGCCCCATCCCTGATAAAGAAGGTCCTTCCTCAGGGGAATTTTCCAGGGAGGT
This sequence comes from Moxostoma hubbsi, assembly GCA_032164185.1. NCBI lineage: Eukaryota > Metazoa > Chordata > Actinopteri > Cypriniformes > Catostomidae > Moxostoma > Moxostoma hubbsi. The sequence goes on along the minus strand of JAVLUX010000031.1, from coordinate 10,786,112 downwards.
GCTGTCGCGAGGAGCTTAAAGGGATACTTCACCTCTGGGAAGATGAATGTGTATTTAAAATTGGTCATTTATATAGTATAAATGTGAAATTATTTTTGAATTTGAAGCATTCTAGACTGAGAAAAGGCAGAAAATGTATTTTTTACACATGTGGCTGAAAGACAACAACTCCCAGAATGCACTTGCTTTGCTGCCCTTACGAGGCCACTCCCAAACCACGCCTACCGGTTACAGGCGGCAGTATCTGAAAATATGATACAACTAAGCTTGCTTTGATACATCGTGACTCTATAAATCGTGAGTTAGTTGACAAATTGACTGACTATGCGGGAAGAACATTATAATTCCGGGTGTCCAAACTCTGTACATGACGTCTTAGTAACAAAAAGAAAAACAAACAAAATACTCACTTTACACTAAGCCGTCCGTTTGTCACTGCGGGCTTTGGCTGGCGTTTCAAATTTATCTTCGGGATCCTAAAATAAGCTTCCAGGACTCCCCTGTCCATGTGTGGTACAAAACTTGGGTGCTCAGTTATACATGCTCATGTTATCGGTGCAGTTTCATCAGCGGATACAGCGATCTCGTCCAGAAGAAAATGGCATCGCTGAAATTTGCGACAGCAATAGGACTCTCTATCTGTTTCCATAGGCGCACAGCGAGAGCACTGACACCACCAGTCCGCCCCAACTCGAGTCTGGCCGGGCTCTTCCTCCTGACCACCAAGCAGGTTTTTCTCCCCTGCTACAGCAGCTGCTCCGGCTGCCTCTTGTTCCTCCATCTCCCGCAACTGTTCATCGCTGTATTGCGGCTCGTACAGGTAGCCGCGAACATCAGATTCTCGCAACAGATCTTCGAAATCCCCTTCTGCCATTTCAACTTCAAAACTACCTTCCGCCATCGTGATTAGCCTACTTGTATACAAACTTTCTACACAGAGCAAGAGCCTGTTTTCTTAGCTTCTACAGAAAGATGGCTGACTGTATCTTCACATTCTGTGAGTGAGATCCCGCCCCATATGGGCGTGGTGAAAACATGCGGAATACTGGCTGTAGTTTTAAGCCTCTGGCCCAAAAATTCTCCGATGACGCAAAATGACGATTTTTGCGTCATCTGAGGATTTTTTTCCAGACTAAAAATAAATAAATCTCTCGTCTCAGGGGGATATGAGGGGGGGAGCTCGGTAATTCGAAAATACTACTGGTTTTCTACTGATACAAAGCTTAATGCTAAATCCTGAAGTAACCCTTTAAGATCTGAGAACCAGGCCTGGATGGGCCAGTAAGGGGCCACCTGGATGACCTGTTCCTCGTCCTCCCTGATCTTGCACAGCACCGGTGCAAGAAGGCTCATTGGGGGAAATGTGTACTTTTGCAGCCCCCGGGGCCAGCTGTGTGCCAGTGTGTCTGTCCCGAGAGGAGCTCCTGTCAGGAAGTACCAGAATGGGCAGTGTGTGTTGTCTTGGTAGGCAAACAGATCTATCTGTGCCATGCCGAATTGGTCCCATATCAGCTGGACCATCTGGGGGTGGAGCCTCTACTCTCCGCTGGGTGAAACTTGCCACGACAGCGCATCCGCCGTCGTGTTGCGGTTGCCAGGGATGTGAGTGGCGTGCAGCAACCTGAGTCGCGGCTGACTCCAAAGGAGATGGCGGGTGGGTTGTGACATATGACGAGAGCGCACACCACCGTGGCGATTTATGTATGCTACCATCGCGGTACTGTCTGAATGCTCCGTATTATTGGGAGAAACCTCCGTAGGGCATGAGATACAACCAACAACTCTAGGCAGTTAATGTGCCAATGCTGCCGGGGTCCTGTCCAGAGGCCAGCAGCAGTGTGCCTGTTGCACACGGCACCCCAACCCTGACAAGAGGTGTCTGTGGTGTGACAACCCTGACAAGCCGTGAGGGGGGGACAGAGGTTTTACCCTCTAAGATTATAGTTTTTTCCACTGACTGTTAGGTTTGGGGTTGTGGTTTGAGTAAGGATGTATGGTTAATAAAATATGCATTCCTGTTGACTGAATTACATAATTTACAACTAAAAATACAATTTGCTTTACAACTCGATTTTGGGCCACTTTGTGGACTTTTCACCTGGAAACTGGAGCTCACACGTGCCAATAAGTTCAACAACACTTCCAGCTTAACTGAGGACAGCTATTCGAATTTTGATTAACACAGACAAAGATTTTAGCTAAAGAACTTCTAATAAGAAAGCATAATCTTAGAAGAGCACTACACCCCAACCCCAACTCTAGACCTATCCATCAGTGGATTAAAAATCTAATCTCTGAGCATAAATGTAACCTCCAAATTCAGCTCATCGTTGCTTATGTGAACACGATTACTTGCTGGTTTTCATGAGACTATAATCCATGTCTCCGAGGCTGCAAAGTAGCTCCAGTAGCTCCACCAGAAAAGTTCAAACACATTTGAATTGATTCAAAAGGTCTGATGGAGGATGGCGCTGGTCAGTAACTTGGCAGAATGGGGTCGATGTCAGCGTACTGGAACATTCGGTAGCAACATGGCGAGTTCCCATGTGATCATGTTGGAAGAGTAATAGAGCAAAAAATTTTGCAAAGGGTTTAGCAAACTCCACTAATAAGATTCCATACAGAAAACCAAGTCAGAAGCAGAGCATAAAAGCAACTGAAATTGAGGTATCAGTTTATAAAATCTAAGAGAAATTGACAGCTTCATTTGCCAATATTCACTCCATCTGTTTAAGATCACTTTCTTGGATTTCTGGTTTTCATGGCACAGCTCAAGAGAGTTGCCAACTCTTGCTAGTAAAATCTCATTTGAATCCCACAAATCTCGTTGGAACACAATGGCTGGGCCCTAAGTCACCTGCCAAAACACTGGTACAAACCCAAGGGGATTAGAATGTCTTGCAGCGATTTAAGCCTTTGGGCCTTTTCCAACCCACACCATCCTGCAACACCAGATCCTTCATTCAAAGTACATCCCTTAAAGACTCTATGTTTTCACAGTGGGGTAGCATAATCTTCCTGTGTAAGATGTGGGGATCAAAGGCATTACCTTCTTTAGTAGACTTTGAGATGACATTGAAGCTCCCGTCAAGTCCTCTGTTGTGTGAGATGTGATTGGTTATCAGTTGCCAAATCAATCAAAAAGAAAATCCTTGATATTGTTAAGAATTGTGCTCATTAGCCAAGAAGCACCTGAGCCTCTTAGAATGCAGGTTTGAAGAGCTCTGGCGATGCTGGATTTATAGCAAGGGTGGAAACCAGTTAAAGACACCTACCGTGCCACGAAATTGCATTAACAGAAAGCGGGAGAGAATATTGCTGTGCAGTTTTTAAAATTACCTCAATGAAATTTCTAATAGTGTAGGAATTGCTACTACTTATTAGAAAACAGCTCTATCCTTGCAGGTGCTATTTTGTGCCTAGTTCACTGTCAAACCTTGAAAGATGTTCTACATGCTATGTCTGAAAAACACTGTTTGGATTTTTTATTGTTTTGCTTTCATCCTCTTCGGTACATTGCCAGGCTAACCAATAAGCTACTTATGTAATCAGTCTGGTAGCTAAGGCTGAGTTATAGGGAATAGGGAAAATAGGGAAAAACTAAGGACCCCAAAAATGCTCTTATGTGTGGAACTACTTTCTTACACCACAGATTCAGGATCTGCCATTGCAAGTTGGAAAGATGCGCCCACCACACTTTAGAACTAGTAACGACAGTTTGGGCTGTTTCTAACAAGTTATTGGAGAAACATAACATTTGACCCAGAAAGCATTCTCTCTTCCACCATGTTGAAAGTTTACGTCTTCTACCCAATCTTGGTTGGTCTAAGAAACTTGAATCAGGTGGGTGCCCTGAGCATGTTAAACTACTCTGTCTGTTGCAACTCTCAGCTGTGATCGGCAATAATGCTGAAGCAGTTATTTTAACTCTATTTCTCAGCTATAGTCATGGTTGGGGAGTAACGTAATACATGTAACGGGATTGGGTATTTAAAATACAAAATATGGTTAATTGTATTTCACTACAGTTACGATTTAAATCATTGGTAATTAGAATACAGTTACATTAAAAAAATATTTTGATTACTGAAGAGATTACTTTGCATTTTATTGTTATTTGTTTCATTTAATATTTAGTCCTTTCAGATGGAAAACATTTATACATATAAATGATGCAATCCAAAGTTCATTTGAACGGCGGTGAAACACTTTCTTATGATGTGTTACATTCATACGAGCAGACAGAGAAGTAAGTTTGAAGTAAGTTTGAAGCAGAAGAAATCGAAATAAACCTTGTGTAAATTGCCAGCTGTACGCTAAGCTAAAATGCTTTTTCTAGCCATTTAACATGCACATGTTACCAGACACGATCATATTTTTTTATCAAGAAAATTCACATTGGATCATAATTTATTTTTTCTAGTTAGACCTTTGATATTAGGGCAAAAATCGTATACTTACTAATAAATTTTATATTGTATTCCTGTAAAAATATCTAAAAATCCATAAAACAAGTTCAGTTTGATTTATCTTGTTTTAGAAAAAAACACTGCATAAGATATTTAGGTTTTTCAGAGAATGTATATTTTGTCTTACTGTACTGGCAGAGTTTTTATAGTCAAAACAAGTGAAAAAACCTACCAGTCCTGAAGAAGTAATCCAAAGTATTTAGAATACATTACTGACCTTGAGAAATATAATGGAACACGTTACAAATAAACAGCATGTATTCTGTAATCTGTAGTGGAATACATTTCAAAATTAACCCTCCCAACCCTGGCTATAGTGTAGTAGTAATCTGAGCGATCATGAAGTGAGAGACATTTGCGGATGACTTCAAACAAAATCTCACTCACAGCACACACAATACGGTCTTTTGTCGCCGCCTGCTGGCTCAAATCTTAAATGTCACGTCATAGGGATAAATTAAAATTCACACATCTAGCTGCTGCTCTTACATGTTTGGAATGCCACGAATACAAGCATGAAACAAACAGTACAAACACGAGTGAAACAAACTGTAAAGCATCCCAGTGCTGATCGTCTGTGCTATCAGCACTCTTGGAATGCCTCTCGTCCAATCAGATTTAAGGACCAGTTGTATAATAAGGACCAACTGTTGTATAATAAGGTATATCATTCACACTCTTTCTGGTTTAGAGTGGAGAAGTCTGGGTCTGAATGTGGCTAGTTTAGAAAGCCTACATAACACTTTCCTTATTATATAGATTAAATTGATCACTGCACTATAGTTTCATGATTCTTAGGACACTTCTTTGGACACAAAATTTGAATGCATAAACAAGAAATATATTACCAGCAGTGTCACACTTGTTTGCCTTTTGAAACTGATCTGTAACTGAGATAGCTAAGACTAGCTAAGGAAAGATATCAAATATGTGAGCAGGTGGAACGAAACCATTGAAGCATCTACGATGTTAACATACTGTATGAATAGGAACCACCTAGAAAAAGACCACTGTTATTATAGTATCTATTTTATTAAACTGCACTTGTTCTCATACTACTATTGCTTATACAGAGAGATAAGTATTTTGAACAATCTACTAACTTTAAATGTTAAAGTTTAGCGCAGTGATTTGAATTTCGGTAAGTACAGACCAATTTCAGCTGAATAACTTTCGAATTACAGTCACAGTTTTCACAGTGAAATCAGTCTGGCTATATCTAGGAACCAGAATATCATATAGATTTTGGCATGGGCTTTTTTTACTTGGAGCAGTAAGCAACCACCTAGCAACCACCCATAAGGCCCTAGCAACCACCAAGCATTAACCTTGAAAATGTTAAAATTCTAGTTTGATTTAATGATTTATTATAAAATGATGCTAGATTTTTGTCTCCAATATGTTAATTTTTTGTCTTTTTCTGCTCTATTTTTCCATGTCTCTAAAATTCTCTAAAAATTGCTTTTCCATTCCACATCACAGGAATGCAACTCACAGGAGTGCAACATAATTACTCCTCTTGAAGAACTATTGTGACAGGCGCATTAATTTTCATAAAGCCTGACATATTTAATCCCCTCATGTTTCTGAAAGTCCCTCTGTGACAGCACTTATCCTTGGAGACTTCCTGTTTTTGCTGTAATTACCCTGCAGTGGATAGCTGGAATATCATAGTGACTGAGTGTCTGAACAAATGAACAACTGCACCAATGGGAGCACAGCACAGCGAGAGCTTCCTTTTGCTCTGTATCTCCCAGCAACTCTAAAGGGAAACCTGGAGGGGCAGTTGTCATTCAGTCACAGTGCAGCTGTCCAAGCCTGTCTGTTTCCTCTCTAATCCCCTACACATGCTGTCATAATGCAGCTGGTCACATGACTAGACTCTCTGTCTCATTCACTCTGTCTGCTTTACCTACAATAAATGGGGGGTTGAAAGGGACTCATCTGCATTGGTACATCAATCACTCATTAAAAACCCCTTATCACTCTCATTCATTTACACTGCAAGAAAAAAAAAAAAAATTCTTAATTAGTATTTTTGTCTTGTTTTCCAGTAAAAAAAAAAAAACAAGATATATTTAATTGACAAGCAAAATGGCATAAGATAACGTCTCATTTTAAGAAAATTCTGACAAAATTCTGTAAACTTTGTTTTGCTTGTCTTGCAAAACGAGCGCCACGTTTGAAAGTTTTAAAGAGGTTAAACTTATTCAAACTCATCTCAACACCCCAGTGTTCATTTCCATTCTGTTGCGCTCCATGTATCTGTTTGTCTCATTTGTAGAGGCCATTCACACAGGTCACATTCTTGTGTCCATCTGTTCTGTATTTTAATTGTTTTGCCTTGTAAACATGCACTAGATGTCGTCTCTGACCGTTCTGCTGTATTTTTACAGTCCCGTGAAGTGAACGTTGCATTTTTTTAATATAATAGGCATTTTATAATGCTCATTTAAGAAGTTTCAACTTTTAAAAACGTGTCTCCAGCCCCCAGCATCTGTTTTAATCTGTTGTGCCCTGTTTACCTGTTTTTGAATGCAATAATGCATCCTGTGTGAACAGTGGTTTATAGACATGTCCCTGAGAGCAGATACAGAGAGAATATAGATATATGACAAGGGTCTCCCAGATAAAGGTCTGCTTTTGTTTTAGGGGCAGAACTGGTGTCTGATTACTGCACCATGTTTCTGTGTGCTATTGTTATCCTGTATGACCTTTTTGACCTCCATACAGAAAGATAGGAGCGAGCATTTTCTGAAACAATTCCAAGCAGACCGGCTTGTGGCATACTGTACAGAAACCCCTTAAAGGGATAGTTAACACCAAAATCATTCACACACCCCCATTTGTTCCAATCCCAAAGAAAGTAATAGGTTTGGAACATAAGGGTGTGTGATTAATGACATAATTTTTATTTTGGGGTTAACTATCTCTTTAAGAGGCCAACAAAGAGACAGACTTTAATGATTTACGGTGTTGTTGTTGTCATGTTACCCAATCGTATTAGCCCTGGAGCTGTCTCGTGCCCAAACACACTTTACTACTGTATCACTGCACCACCTAGACAAGTAAGGACAGGTAGTTTCTACCTCTGCTGTGCCAAGAAAAGACTCAGCACGGGTTAATCCCAATTGAGCCTCACCACTAAGTGGATTATTAATTAAGACGTCACATCTTGATACGTCATGATTCACAACCACTCTCTCTCCCGCATATTTTCCCTTTTCTTTCTTAATGTAAAACCACAGGCTCTGCAAGATTAACCCAGATTAACTGTCTCCTCTTGATTGTGTAGATTTTAATGCATGTACAGTAGCCTAAATGTGTGTGTGTGTTTGTTTGATTGTATGTGTGTGTGTGTGTGTGTGTGTGTGTGTGTGTGTGTGTGTGTGTGTGTGTGTGTGTGTGTGTGTCAGACTTTCAACACATCACCTTTCTAAGCCTTAGCAACAACACCAACATGCTTCTTTGGATAGTGTGTGTACACTATAGGCAGTCACACACCGGATGAGAAGCGCCACTTCCCAGACACGGCACAGGTATCAAATACGAGGCACGTCGATGTGGTTCAGGCTGCAGTTACCAAGGTTTCTCCCCTATTCAAGATTGAAGAACGCTAAAGTAAATGTATGTAATGTCCTGTTGATAATGACTTGGGTTGAATTTAATGGAAAATATGTGTGTTGCGCTTCATAGTGTGGCAAAATTTGAGCAGCCTCCAGAGTCATAGCTGGGTGCCGCCGACATGGCGACATGGCAGAGGCGGTGTGCACCTTTATTGAAAACAGTTGTTTCAAATTTTAGAATGTTCCATGTTGTCCACCAGACGCGTCTGGCTTGCCACCCTCTTTTACTGTACACACTGAATAATACAGTATGCAAGTATCAGATACAACACTGAATACAACATTTTTGCTCGTATAATTATAAATTAAATTTGTTGTACAAATGTATGAAAATTATTATGTTTTATTGGATTTCTCCATTAGTTATTTTGTATTGACTATTTGAAGATGCAAGTGAAAAAAGCAAAACCATCTAAAACATCATATCAAAATGATCATAACAGAATTAAAATACAATGTAAAACATTAAAAAAACAATATAAAGTAACACAATTAACATACTACCTTTAAAAAACATAATGGCAATCAAATGACTTAAAATACAGATGATTAAAAAAATATAGCAAAGAGAAAAAAACTTTACAATAATAATAATAATAATAATAATAATAATAATAATAATAATAATAATAATATTAAACCACCTATACTCCGGGATCAGGACAAGTTAAGCTCAATTGACAGAATTTGTGGCATAATGTTGATTACCACAAAAATAATTACGACTTGTCCCTCCTTTTCTGTAAAATAAGTAAAAATGGAGGTTACAGTTACAACAGAAGTGAATGAAATTTTATAAAAGCCCTTACATTCATTCTTCTGCTAAAACGTGTGTATTATTTGAGCAGTGAAGATGTTTAAATCATAATTTTTACCATTGTTTTTAGGGTTTTACCATCGTTTTAGATAAGCTGTTTTAAAATTGTCTAAAACTTTACACAGAAAAGTCTAGTAAGCGATTTTATCACACTACAATCACGTTAACACACATATTGTTTACGTTTTGTGGCTATATTTTTGAAACATATAGTATTTTAATGTTAACGGATTTGCTCCATTTACTTCCATCGTAAGAGCCTCACTGGAACCCAGATTTCGGCTTTTTTTAAAGAAAAGTCGACAAGTCAAAATTTATTTTTGTTGTAATCAACCTCATGCCACAAATGCTGTCGATTGAGCTCAACTTGTATTGAACCCGAATATTCCTTTAAAATACAAATGTATTGCATATGTGTGTCAAAATAAATGTAACATTTGATGGACTTCACATTTTTGCTTATTTTTGTACCAAATGCTTAAATCTTAAATAATGTAGGAGCAACTGAAACTGATGAGTGTATCATCAGATGTAGTTGTCGGAGCCTCTCCATCTCTGAGGATGGATAGTCAGAGTTAAAGCAGCCACTGTAGATCACATTTTATTGGGCTACATTTCCAATCCAAGGTGAGATTCAGTGAGGTGATACAATACATTTTTGAGCCATTCGCATGGTAGTTTTCTGCTCAAAAAAGATGAACTATATGATGGCAGCTCACTCTCTCTAAAAGAGGAATAAAGGAAAGCTTGAAAGTAAGTGGTAACACTTTACATTAATGTTCCTAATGTTAAGGGATTATAAATGGGTTCATTAACAACAAATAAATACTTTAAAATGCATTATACATTATTGATTTGTAGCAAAAATACAAAAAAAGTGCAACTTTCATCCAATACCTGGCATATAGTAAGCCATTTTAAACTCACATGTAATAAATGCTTAATAAACATACTTATTCATACTTGAATAAACAACATGAAGTGCAATAATTTATGATTTATGTCATGATGCAGCAAAATTGGTGACTCTTTGGCAAGAAATGCTTTTTTATGATTGTTGTTATAGTGCATTTATAAATAAATTTTTAGTGATTAATTAATCAGTTTATAAACCCTTAACAAAGGAAACATTAATGTAAAGTGAAAACATTTAATTTTCTATATATCCCTTTTGCTTACTCATGGAAACTTCAGCTAACAGCTTGCTTTCAGAGAGTGGGAGGCTGTCATTGCTCTGAATTACAACCTCTAATACAAAGATTTATGGGTGATTTATAGGTCCCCTCCGTGACCAAGCCCTGATGAAAATAAGTAATCAATAAGATAATAGCACCCCGACCAACACACAAGGCAGGATTTATGGAGGCACAGTAACTCCTGTTGAGTATATGCGTGACAGCACACTCCAAATAGAAGTGTTTGAGGCTGGTTCATATTATCAGCATGTATCTCAACATGTAATTCATTTTCATGTGCTGACAATGGAGAGGTACAGGGAAACCGTAAAGGATCAAATCTTTGTTTTGTAAAAGGAATGTTCCAGGTTTTAACAAGTTGAAATTGAAGTTTAAATATAATTATATTTCTTCTTATTTTCAATATGAACGCTGGGGCATTCTGTGTTATATTTTATGTAGTTTAGTTAATGTTTTATGTGGTTTACTTAGAATTATTTTAGTATCACATATTTTTTGTTGTTGTTGTCCTAAGCATGTAATTCTGCTTCTGTTCGCTCCATCTCCTGCCAAAAAGTCTTATTTTGTTCCACTAGATGGTAGAAAGTATTAGAAAAACTTTGTTTTCCTCTTTCACCATCCGTCACAAAATGCCAATCTGAAATGTAGGTGTGCTCTAATGCCCTCACAGATGTGCTCGTCCATTGACATTCAGTCTAATTTTCAGTTCATGCACCACCCTCATTGTTTCATTGAATATCTTGGCCTCTGAGTGGACTTCAAGCTCAATCTAGAAAGCTGAGATGCTCCCCTTTGAAATTATGTATAAAATATTATCACTGATAGACGATAACATATTTTTCCCATTAATTGTTTAGTATGCTTTTCCTGCTGGAACGTACATTTTTTTCTGGACATCTAAGATATAACATTGAATTTTTCACACAAGCAAGCTCACAGACAAGTACAAAATGTAAAAATCTGCATAAGCTAAAAGCAAATGTTTTTAGCTATTTGGGGCTTAAAGCAGCAGTGATCGCACAGAAAAGAGAGGTTTGTATTTGATTTCTTACAAATATCATATTTCACTTTGTGATTCTTTTGAAAATCTTTCAAATTGTGGTTTTAGGGGAACAAAATAAATTGTAAAGTCGCTCTCCTGAAAATAAGAGCAGTAATTTGATATATGATTTGTCTATTTAAGTGCTATTTGAAAGAATGTTATATTCCTATTAATGTTTCTAACACATGACCTCTAGGTGGTGCTGATTTGCGGTGCAAATGTTTTAGTGCTTATTTTGTTATTTTCTGTAACATAATGCAGAAGTGAAGAAAATCTATGAAAAGTACAGATTCTAAACTTTCAAACGATACCCCATATCCTACCTTATGTTTTCGGAGACTTGACGATTTTAAGCAAAACATTTTAAGACATAGCGCCCACTTTTTGACCCGCCAGCAGGTGTACAGAGTTGAAAAGTGAAATGTAACCATTTACAGTTCCAGAAGGTTAGTAATATAAATGGTAGTGAACCATGAAATGAACAGGCATTAAAATTACATCATCCTGAAGATGTAAACACGGTCACCATATTTTTTACTGAAAATTTCTGGTAACTACAGTTGAGGATATTTTACTGTAATTTAACAGTTGCCCAAGAACCAGTAAAACCCTGATTTTATAACACTAAAATCATGTTAACACAAATAATATTTTAAATCTTGTGGCTTTAATGTGCTCTTAAAATGGTGTGTATTTTTATGTTTATGGACTGTCCCCATTTCTTACCTAACTGTAACCATGTTATATATATATATATATATATATATATATATATATATATATATATATACACACACACACACACAATGTAATTACTGATCAAATCTAGACAGACCCCATTTCCAGCAGCCATCACTCCAACACCTTATCCTTGAGTAATCATGCTAAATTGCTAATTTGGTACTAGAAAATCACTTGCCATTATATCAAACACAGTTGAAAGCTATTTGGTTCATTAAATGAAGCTTAACATTGTCTTTGTGTTTGTTTTTAAGTTGCCAAAGTATGCAATAGACTGGCATGTCTTATAAGTCAATATTAGGTAAAAAATGGCAAAAAAGGAACAGCATTCTCTAGAAACTCGTCAGTCAAATAATAGTGACCAGAGACTTGATCATAATTTGAAGCTTTCATAAAATATTCAATACAGTACAGACTGTTACAGTTGTCATGCTCAGTGTCAAATAAGGGTGAGATACCAACATTTCTAACTGAGTGTCAACCGTATGGCATTAAAATATAATTTAATGATTGCCAGTGCAGAGTTAATCTGGATTTAGGCTGTTGATGCTTTCAACTATTGTCAAAATGACTGGCCATATGTCTGCATTATGGTGTAGACCATGAATCTGCCACATGGTTTTGATGGTACTCAAACACCCAAAGGCTACACTTACGCCAATCAATGTTAGAGATCACATCACATCACGTGCGTGTGTGTGTGTGTGTGTGTCTGTGCCATGTCCATCTGTGGCCTTGTTGATCATCTAATTCGGTGCTGGATTGTCATGGACAACTGCTGGAAGAGATGATGGCAGAAGACTAATGCAGTGACACAAGGGTGATCCACCATGCATCAGCCACCACATACATTAAACACACATGCTCACACATGGCACACCCTCCCCCTCTTGTCTGACTGATACCCAGCAGAGACATCAAGTTCACAAGGACCAGCTACTGATGCTGTTACATTTTTACAAACCTAAAGGATCGAGACGTGGACACATAAATGTGTTTAGATGTGAAATGGGGAGCTCCCAAGACCCCTAGAGGCACGAGGGTCTCAGACTCACTATAAGAAACATTATTATACTCTCCCTCAATGATATATAGATGTGTTGTGTTAACACAGTGTCAAAATTTAACTTTTTATTAAGAGAAAATGTTTGCAAAACAATACATTTTAATACATCAGATGGCACAAATTATAAAAGGCAGAATTAATTGTATTGGTGGTATTTTGGTACAACGTATTAGAATTTCTGTGGCATCTTTTGTCACTTTCAGTCACATTTTTGCCCAGAGTGCTTTCTGGTTAAGGAATTATACTAAACTGCATTATTATAATTATTATAATTATTATTATTAGTAGTAGTAGTAATAGTAGTAGTAGTAGTATTGTTGTTGTTGATGTTGATAATGTTGTTGTTATTGTCATTTAATAATGGAAGGAAAATGTCTACTTTTAATGTCTGTGGCAAGGTGGAGGGCGGGGCCGGGTCGTGACTCAACACGCCCGGTCCCGAATTAGGCGAATCAAGCCTCCGAGAGGGTTAAAGGCTGACCGTGGAAGACGGGCGGGAGAGAGAGATCGTTCACGACATGTCCGTTGTCTTATGTGTTTGTATTCTGAGTTTTACATTAAACCTTTAGTTGTACGTCAAGCCGGTTTCTCGCCTCTTCCTTGCCTGTGAAAATGAACTGTTTTACAATGTCCTTTAAATTCAAACTAAAATGTATTAACATTACTATTACTGCATATAAAATATGTAAATGTATTAATATATTAGCAAGACATAGGTTGAATAGGACAACTGACAATTTTTCAGAATCTACAAGCAACAACAGAAGTGTGATTTATCAGCTTAGCATAGAACAGGCACTGGGTCAAATATTAGCATTAGCTACTGTATATTCAGGGGCGTATTTTGGCATGTGCGACATGGGCAGCTGCCCAGGGTGGCATCTTGCTGGGGGTGGCACGAGGTGCCCACACATAAAAGTGGCCGCCCTGAAGTCCACCACCCGTCTCATCTCCAACCACCCACAACCGATACTAACAAGAAATTACCTGCCACAAATTTTTGGGTCATAACCAACCAATTGAGAAACACTGCTTTATATATATATATTTATTTATTATTACACCCCTATTAATTTAAATACATATTTAACATCGGGTTACCATACCATGGTTCTTACACCATTCCAGCAAGAAACTTACCCTGATATACATTATCATGTTCATGTGGGACAATGCACATGTATACATTTATTTTTACACATTTTACATATGTACTGTATATAAATTTAAATATATGAATTTGGAGACCGGCTACCATAGTCTTTCTGTCAGCTCGAACCAGTATGGCCATTCTCCGTTGACCTGTCTCATCAACAAAGCGCTTTTGTCCACAGAACTGCCGCTCACTGGTTGTTTATTGTTTTTCGCACTGTTCTCCATACACTCTAGAGGCTGTTGTGTGTGTGAAAATCCCAGGAGATCAGCAGTTACAGAAATACTCAAACTAGCCCGTCTGGCACCAACGATTGTGCCATGGTCTAAATCACTGAGATTTTTTTCCCATTTTCTGATGGTTGATGTGAACATTAACTGAAGCTCCTGAGCTGTATCTGCATAATTTTATACATTACACAGCCGCCACACGATTGGCTGGATAGATAATCGCATGAATAAGTAGATTTACAGGTGTACCTAATAAAGTGGCCTGTGATTCTATTATTAATCAAACTGTTATGGAGATGTCAGCCAAAACTAAAAGTAGCTGTACTTGTATTCTTATCATCTACATAGTAAATAGCTGCCTTGGGCAGTTACCAAGATGGTCGCCGATTAAACTAACTTGCCAAAAAGGGGTAATGTCATTAAGTAATACAATTTTCCTCGATCTTTTGACATACAAGAGGTCATTGTACTATAACAACATACTGTAACTTTCAGAGCTCAAAACTTCCTCCTCACTGCAAAAAGAGCATTTGTTGAAACCAATCACAACAGTGGGCCTTTACTGTCAAGTCTTAAAGGAGAAGCAGCCCAAAAACCGAGTGTTCATAAAAGAGGATCAGGATCAGGGTAGACTGTTTTTTGTGCAAAAAAATGTTGCTAATATTATAAGTGAACCTAAAGGAACATATTAAAACAATAAAACAAATGCATGTCATGACCCCTTTAAAGCGACTCCCTATTGGTATATTATTTCATTACATTATTGCTTGAAGATTTCATGATGCTTCATACGAATAACAAAACATATGTCATTTAACATGTGTTTTTCATCCAAAGCAATTTACAGTTAACTTCTCACAGGAGCGTTCTCCTGAAGCAACCTCAGTTTAAGTGCACTGCTCAAGGGTACAGTGATGACCGCATTCTTTCAGCAACTGTCCAGTCAACAGGCCTAACACAGATTGAAGCTGCTACATTTGATTTATCAGCCCTGAGCCTTAAAGGGATAGTTCACTCCAAAATGAAAATGATGTCATTATTTACTCACCCTCATGTGGTTCCAAACTTGCATGACTGTCTTTCTTCTGTGGAACATATAAGGATGTTAGGGATTGACAGCCTCATTTTCATAGTATAGATAGATAGAATGTCAACATTCTTCACATTTTCGTATCTTGTGCTTCATGGACGCTAGTCATATAGGGTTTGGAATCATATGTGGGTGAGTCGGTTTAATTTCTAGGTTAACCAGCCCTTTAATAATTAGGACTCACAACCACCCAAATTATACAGTAGAACAACATATCTGACACGAAATGCTCTCTTGTCAACCTCAGCTTTGACTGACACATCAATCAAATTATCCCACTATAGACTGCAAGCCTGACCACAGGGTTTATCATCACTGTGTGCCCTGAAACATTATGATGCTTCAGACTGTGCTGGTCATGCAGTGTGACACATCTCGTCATGTCCAGCTGACGTCGGTTTTTGGAGGTTGCTGTGGGAAGGGACATGCTGTCAAGCCAAGAAATATCAGCACTGACATCCAACAACAGAGATCTGCTGACACCTGAATGTGCCCAAAACTGTTACCCAGCATGTGCCGGGAGGGAGATGACCCTGTCAGTGGTATCTGGGGGGTGTATCTTTTCAGTCCCTCAATTGTTTGCTCAAAAGGCATGGATGTTTTTATTCTGTTGTGAGGTCTCGGCATTGCACTTTTATACAGAATTCTGTTCCAGTAAAAAGGCTACATGGTTCATGTGTGTGGAAATCAAAAAATACAATGGATTTCATATTTAAATCCAATATCGACTGAAATAACAGAACATATTTTGTCAGTCTAATATTGTCTAAGGTCTTAGTTAAACCAGCCGTTTTAAAACTGGGGTCCAGGGACTACCAGGAGGCTGCAACGGGATGCTTGGGGGTCCACAGAAAATTTCAGACAAAAAAGTTTAGATTTTTTTTTTTTTTAGTATAGAAAATAAGTGTTTATAAATTCAGAAATAGCCAATGAACTCATGATTTGAGTGAACGTGGAGAAAACAAACAGTTGTTGTAGCATCTCTAGTGTACATTTCACCTGTAAACTGCAGGAAATTATACCTGGAGACACGTATAACTAGTTTTGCAAAAACGTATATAGAGTCACGTTTTCACTGTGAGACCAGGTTGCAAATAACCGGATGGTTACTGAGATTAAGCAAGTAGTATTCGGCTGGTCATGTGATTCTAACATGGCAGCCCCCATGTGCGGACCCTCTCCATGTAGAATAAAACAGCTTTTATAAGGCTACTGACATGACTGGAGTCTTCATCTTAGTGTGAGTGCTCATGATAATAAGGTATATAGCAACATTACAATTCATTACTGTTGGAGTTACCTTTTTTTAATGAGGATAAAATTACTGTGTGCTCCTTTAAGTAAGAGTATTGCCATTTTAGGGGGTTTTCAAACTTTTGGATTCAAAGGACCCCCAAATAGGATGATCCCTTATGACCCCGTTCAAAAAATAAAAAGGCAGCAATATATTTGCATACTGTATGATACAAAAGTAAGTGTGATGTTGTTAAATAATTGGAAAAATTATCAATAATTATTAAATAAATAATAATTGATTAAATAAACAATCAATCCAAAATTGACATTGTACTAAAGCCAAAATAAATGAATAAAATATTATCTGGAAAATATTTGTATTACATTATTTTCCACCCACTATTAAAGTAATGTGATGGTATAATGCTATGTCACAGTATATATGAAAGTTAAAATGATGACTGTTTTGTTAAACTCTCATTTCTCTTTACGGACACTATTGGTTAAGTTTAGGGTAAAGTTTTAGGTTAGAGAGGTATGTTTGATTAAAACCTCCATCTAAAATTCAACTTAACGTTTTCTGATTACAACCTCATTTTGCCAGGTTTTGAGAGCTCAACTAGTTATGAAGCACATAATTTCAGTTTTGCAAAATGTTGCAATGCTCACATAAATTTCATGAGACCAGGCTGGTTATTTGACATGTTTGACATTTGTTCACTCATTGTTTAAAATAATCATGGCTGTCTGTGAATACTAAATTTCTACAATGGCATCTGAAACTGAAAACTATTTATTTTAAATAATGCTGCATCCAAGCCGCTAGCTGTTGATTTTATATGCTATTTAATTTTGTTCATTCAGTTGAACATGAACATAACTCAAACATAGAAGTTCCTCCTCAATCTAAGCACAAGTGGCAGTCTTCACCTTAATGGTAACCCCCAAAACTCCAGCCTAACAGACACTCTTTTTAAATACCAACAAAACAGAACATTAAACATTAACAAATCTCCAATTCTCATTTTGCTCAAATGCATTAAATAACACTTCATTTCAATATGTGTTCACCCCAGTCAGTCCCATGCAAAGCATGCTGGGAAATGGAAATCATCTGACCAGTTTCATCAGTGTTACAAAATGTATTTATGTAATCCCAACTCAAATGTATTAAGAACACTTACATTTTACACATTTAATTGGATAAAACTCAATGAAATCAAAGTGTGACCAAATGTTCTAGAATTGTGTTGGTTTAGTTCAGTTTTAATAAATTAATTACTTAAGTAAAAACAAAATTTGAGTAGACAATCTATGCATGCTTCAAATCCAACTAGCATTTTATTTGATGTTGTATGTTTAACTTTTTGACTATATACCCAGCAAGCAATTTTTGGTTTCCCGGACTAACTGGATAGTTAGTTTTTTTATATAAAATGAAATCTAAAAATTATCATTAGCTAACATTAGCTAATCATTAGCTAGCTATGTATAAATTTTTATTAGGTTGCCACACAACCTCCATGTTGCATTCTGGGAACGTCAGTTTATGATTATAAAATATAACCTTCAAAGATGGTTCCTAGAATGTTTAGATTTGATTCCCACAAAGATAACTCAACAGTAATCATGTGCTCACGTTAGTGGAACTTTTTGTGTTTGCCGAGTAGTTTTATTTATCTGCATGTACGTATGGCCCATTTCTTTGAAACAGAGATCTGTATTACACTGGAGCTTTATATGAGTGGTTTTTAACTGGTTTTCCTTCAGTACCCATATTTAGTAGTAAACATTAGTAAAGTGTGATTTAATAGTCTATTGTTTTAGTATTAGCCATATGACCAAATGACAGATGAGTTCATGTCAAAATAACATTTCATTGGACGCACAGTTTTTGATATAGATATGGGAACCATTTTGTCCTCCATTTTTTTATTATTATTATTTTTTGTCTCCCTTTTTCTCCCCAATTTGGAAAGCCCAATTCCCAATGCACTGTAAGTCCTCGTGGTGGGGTAGTGACTCACCTCAATCTGGGTTGCTTAGGAAGCCACAATGGAGTCACTCAGCATGCCATGGATTCTAACTTGCAACTCCAGGTGTGGTAGTCAGCATCTCCTCCATTTTATAAGTTGATAAGCCTATTTATTTTGCTATCCCAAGTTCCCAACTATGCATGGTTTTAGTAAGTTGCTTTGAATTATTCATCATCATTTTGGGTCGCAAACAACCAGTTGAGAACCAATGATTTATATAATTATGGAGGTTTGGAAGTGTGAATCTTTTATTATTACCCCCAAAGCGCTCTCTCGCTCTCTCTCTCTCTCTCTCTCTCTCTCTCTCTCTCTCTCTCTCTCTCTCTCTCTCTCTCTCTGGGATCAAAACAGAACTTATTAATGCAAAAACCTGTAGTCATTCAATTTTAAGCTGATTTCTCTTCCATAGAGCAGCACATTTCAGGCATTCTTTGTAAGCCGAACTCTCAAGGGCAAAAAGACTTCAGCACAGACAGAGTTTGGATACAATTTATATACATTTATTAAACAGCTGCCTGAAACATTTGATTCAGACTGGTCAATTGTGGCATTCAGAAGTCAAGTATTTTTGATTAATGACCATTTGCAACAATGTGTAACTGGTTGCTCCTCTAGGCAATCTATGTTTGCTTTGTTCTGTCTCTCATAACACTCTGCAGTCTCTACAAGCAAGCTAATAAAATCATTTAAGCTAAAATCAATATTTCATGTCCTTGTACATATTTATTTGGTAAGTAGGCATGTAATAATTGGGATAATGTACAGTCATCTGGTCATTATCGCAAAATAAACCCCTTCGGGATGATGCAATGTCATATCAGGGGTTATGACCGTATACAGTATCCCTTACATGCAGGTTATGTACCTGAATTCACCCTACATAAGCTATAATGCTACTATCATGCACAATACACAGAGTTCCTATTATAATAGCATTTTTACATTTCAGTCATCATGTAGCAGCATATGAAAATAACTAAAGAGATGTTCAAAAACAAAGCTGTCCAGGTTTGTCCTTCACTATCCACCCTGATCTGATTTAGCTCTGCCAAAACGCTTGCTCCATTTTCATTTGTTCTCAGTTTTTTTCTCCCATCTCTCTGGTGAGCCCATTAGGGGTATTTGGGCTATGGTTGTATATTTAAAGCAGAGTGCATTATTCAGGCTTGGTTTTTTAATCATCCCAGGTTCAGAGTCAGGGTGGATTATGAGATTTGTGGCCTCTTCCCTCTCCCCATTGTTTTCAGGTGAAGTAGGCCATCTCTTACAACCGCCTGTAGCCTCATATGAACTCAACTACCAGAACGCTCTGTCAGAATGAAAAAGAGAGGGGAAAATATTCACCTTATTCAGCCTGCCCCTTTTTAGCGCTCCGCTCCTCCGGATTTTCTCATCTCACATCCAGTTTGCATTGAAGCTACACAGAAGAGTCAATCAAAATAGATTATGTGTGGGAGTACAGAACGTATTTTTCACCATGAGTTGATGGTGTGAGTCTACACCACCCCTTTAATACGTGAAAATGCTAGTGAGGTGTTTCGCTGTCACTGTAAATGTAAATTTTTCCGACAGCCGTGGAGGTAAATCACATTCGCTATGACACACCTCACTTTTTAATGTGTTTAATTGTTATATGTGTAGCTCTGCTTAATCTATAGGTATCAATATTAAAAAAAATTCACATGCAAGTTCATGACATTAAAGGAAATTACATTTATACTTTTTAAAATTGATATGTCACCCCACATTTTTAAAAGGCATAAATGTGAATAAAATAGTTGTAATGTAATATAAAATAAAATGTACACTTTCACATGTACTGTATATGTGTGTGTATGTGTGTATGTATCGTGGCACCCCTTCACTTATCCCGGTTTAGCACTCAAAAAATCTGCTCACCTTAGCAATAAGATGGTCAGAGGTAGCGTGAAGGTAAGATCTTTTGGACTGTTGTAAAGCAGGTTAAGGGAAAGGAGGAGGCGAGAACCGGCTTGGCAATATAAATAATAGTTTAATGAAAAACTGAACCAAAAACACACAAACATAAACACAGAGCAGCTGCATGTCATTCTCTCTCTCTTGAACCATTGTCACCAGCCACCTTTATCCCTCGCACACCCCCATCAGGCTGCCTCAGGCCGGGGAGCCCCCAGCACATGCCTTGTGCCCCGTCTACCGGTGGGTCATCCTTGCTTTGCTCGACCTGGGAGGAGGCAGGAGGGCAAAAACAACAACAAAACAAAATAGGCGAGGGAGGAGAGAAAGAGGAAAAAAAAATACTCACCTGTTATTTTCTGCACCGTCACGTGGTCCCCGTTCACTCCTCCACCCTCTCAGGCAGACGGCAGCTGCTCCTTCCCAGGCAGACCGGAGTCAGACCAACCTCCAGCGGACAGAACATCCCTCCGCGTTCTCGGCGACCCGTGAGGACTCACCTCCGCCCCTGGCAGCGGCCCTACCGCTCCTGGTTGTCGGGGAGTCGCTTCCCTCCTTCCCTTGCGGACGGCGGTCCTCTCGACCCCTCCGCGTTTCTGGGGGACGGCAGGGCACTCCTCCGCCCCTGGCAGTGGCTCCATTGCTCCAGGTGGCCAGGGAGACCAGTCCCCACTGACCTCGCGGACGGCGGCTGTTCCTTGCATCCAGGCGGTCAGGCTACTCTGTCCCCTGGCAGATGGCAGCGGCGCTCCCCTGGGTGGATGGCAGTGTCGAGGACTCCGCGACAGGCATCCCTCCTCCTTCCCGGTTTTCGGCACCAATGTAAAGCAGTATGTAAATATAAATATAACAGTTTAATGAAAAACTGAACCAAAAACACACACTTTTTTTTCATCAATCAGGCTGATTAGGGACCAGGCGTGCGTTGTTCCAGCCCGGCTCTGCCTTCCTCCGCTCTACAGTTGTCCACACCAATCGGTCTCAGTATAATGTCTAGGATCACTGTCATATTGGCAAGCAAAACAGAAACAAAATTTAGTTAGTGCACCTTTAAGCACAATTTAAGTTTTCGTATGTCTTAAGATATAAAAAATAAACCTACACGTATGTGTTTGAAATGCTGGGTCACCATTGGTTGTTTTAAATTTTGCGTGAAGCCTTCAGGGATTTTTTTACTGAATTTTTTTTAGATAGAAATGTAAAATCAGAAATAAAAATGTTTAATGCCTGTTCTTCTGCATGTTATATTTAAAGATCTGTATCCTTTTTGGATTAGTACATTATTATATTTCAGACTCAACCACTGCTGAGAGGGAGACACTGGAAGCAAGTAATCTGTTCTGGATAGGAATTCTTTCTCATCATGCAGATCAAGGATGCAGATTGCAGCTGGTTGCCATGGATATCTCTGCCGAATTGAGTTGAGTTTGAAAGGCAGTCATACTTTACTCCTTATTCATGTGAACACTGACTTTTTTTGCTGCCTGTGTTTGAGATCTAATTTGTCTATAAATGAAGTCAAATAGATTTTCATATGCATAATTTCTTATAGGATAAGTGTGCATGGATAAAATCATTTGAGCATTTTCAGTTATTGTCATTCCTTAATTAGGAGTGAGATTAGACGATACATTATCAAGACCAATTAAATGCACACTGTTGAAGGATGATTAAGAGGACTATTTGTTTTAGTCACTGCATCGAAGAATAATGGTAACACTTTACAACATGGTTCCATTTGTTAGCATTAGTTAACGCAATATAACAATTCATAGCAATTTAATAATATATTATTTGACATAATTTATTAATCTTTGTTAATGTTAGTTAAGAAAAATATTATTGTTCATTAGTTCATGTTGATTCATAGTGTATAAACTGAAATGTATTACAGTATGTTGGAATTAACATTAACTAAGATTAATAAATGCAGTAAAAAGTATTGTTTATTGTTTGGTCATGTTAAAGGATTAGTTCACCCTAAAATTTTAATTCATCCATTTGTTATTCACCCCTGTGTTGTTATAACCCTATATGACCTTTTAATTTTTCTTAACACAAAGGGCAAAATTGTGAAAAAATAATGAAAATTATTTTATTTAGATTATAATAATCTCTAACCCTTGCCACTCAAGAACAATCAAAACAACAACAACGAACAATTGCGGTAAGTCATGGCATCTGCTCATGTTATTTCTTCCTGCATTGCATTCCACATGTTTACTATAGCTTCTATCGGCAGTGAGACAATTACATGTGATAAATGTAAGGAATTAGACTGGCTGATGGAGAAGTTTATTGAGTTAGAGACACACATCCGAATGCTAGTGGAGGTCAGTGAGCAAGAGTAGATACTGTTTCGAAAGCGTGTAGTACAGCGAACAACACACACACTGGTGCTGGCTGTAGAGCCCCTGCAGCAGGGAATTTGGGTGAAGTCTCGGTGGCATACTTGCTCAGCAGAGCAATACCACTCTCCTGTTCCTGTTTGGGTTTGCAATCGATTCTCCCCGCTCAATGATGCACACACTGATAATCATTTTCAAAACACCTTGGTCATAGGTGATTCTATTGTAAGGAACTTGGAAAAATAGACTCCATTGTCACCATTGTTAAATGCATTTCCAGATCAATTTTACAAGTGCTGGCTAATGCTAAAGCAAGCTTGTTAACTGCTAGCTGCCTTGAGACGCCACACAAGTCACATAAACTACAACACATAGAGACTCTATCACCCAGGTATCATATAGAGAATGTGTCTGTTCCCTGAACTACCAAACACAAACTCCTCACAAAATGTTTAGAAAATGCTTTAAAAATCGAATTAAGGTTTAAAATTATTATAAGTTTAATTATTATTATATTATTATAAAAATTATTTTAAGATAAACATCATATGAAGGTAGGGGTACTAAACATTAGATCACTTTCAACCAAAGCACTAATTGTAAATTAAATTATTACAGATGCATAGTTTGGATGTGCTCTGCTTGACTGAAACCTGGCTTAAACAGGATGAAAATATTAGTTTAAATGAATCTACTCCCCCAGGTTATTGTTATAAATATTAGCCTCGTCTGAAGGGTCGAGGAGGAGGTGTTGCTACAATTTACAGTGAAGTTTTTGGTGTTACTCAGAGGACAGGATATAAGTTTAAGTCTTTTGAACTAAAATGCTTAATGTGACCGTCAGATTTAGATAAAAATAATCTCTTTTGCCCTTGCTACAGTATATAGATCACCTGGGCCACAGTCAGATTTTGTTGGTGAATTTGCTAATTTTCTATCAGATCTTGTAGTTACTGTAGATTAGCATTAGGTGTTGGTGACTTCAAAATTCACATGGATAACGAAAATGACACATTGGGATTATCATTTATTGATTTCTCAACTCTCTTGGAGACAGACAAAATGTGACTGGACCAACTCCTTCGGCATATTGATGCACTAGATATTATTATGTCATATGGAGTTGATGTTGATAAAATAGAAATTCTACAGCAGACCGATGACATCTCAGATTATTACCTTGTCTCTTGTTTGCTGTGATCAGCTAATGTCACTCAATCTACACTATGCTATCGTTCAGGTAGAACTATTCTTTCGACCACTAAAGATAGATTCACTAATAATCTTCCATTATTGTCTCATATCCTCAGTAAGCCAAAAAGTCTAGAAGAACTTGATGTAATAACATAAAATATAAATACAGTCTTCTCTAGCACTCTTGATATTGTCGCCTCCTTTGATTAAAGAAAATTAAAGAAAAACGCCTGCACTATGGTACAATGATCACACTCATGCTCTCAAGAGAGCAGCTCGGAATATTGAGTGCAATTGGAAGAATACAAAATTAGAGGTATTTCACGGTACATGGAAGGATATTGTCTGTAGCAACAGACAGGCACCAAATGCTGCCAGGTCAGCATAATATAGCAAACTCAGAGAATATAACCACAACAATCCTAGGTGTTTATTCAGTACTGTGGCTAAATTGGTTTGGAATAAAGCATTCACAAACCAGATATTCTGACACAGCACAACAGTAATGACTACATGAATTTCTTTACTGATAAAATAGAATTCATCAGAAATAAAATTGGAAATATACAATCAACTGTCACAGCACCTCAGAAAACAGTGTCTCATAAATTTACTCATGAGCAACTTCAATCCTATGCTGTCATAGGTCATGAAGAGCTAACAAAATGTATAAAAAGAAATCAAAAGCCACAACATGTATGTTAGATCCAATATCAACTAAGCTCTTAAAAGAGGCATTCCCTGTAATCTCAGATCATCTTCTTAATATTATTAACTCTTCACTATCCTTAGGACATTAAAATGACAGTTATCAAACTGCTTACTAAGATCCTCAGCTTGATCCTGGAGAATTATCAAATTATAGACTGATTTTAAATATCCCATTTAAATCGAAAATACTAGAAAAGGTAGTGACCTCCCAACTATGTTAATTTCTACAGAGAAATGGTATATAAGAACAATTTCAGTCAGGATTTAGGCCCCATCATAGCACAGAGACTGCACTTATCAGAGTAACAAATTTATTGCTCTTATCATCTGATCGCAGCTGCATTTCTCTTCTAGTGCTTTTAGATCTTAGTGCTTCCTTCGACATGATAGATGACATTTTCTCTTGAATAGGCTGGATAATTATGTTGGCATTAGTGGACTTGCTTTGGCTTGGTTTAGGTTCTATTTACCAGACCAATACCACTTTGTATGTTTAAACGAGGAATTGACAAATCAAACAATGGTATAGAGTGCCACAGGGATCAGTTTAGGGCCTAAATATGCTTCCCTTGGGAGATATTATCAGGAATTGTGGAATAAGTTTCCACTGATATGCTGACAATACCCAACTTTATTGGCCAGAGGACTCGCTGCCATCCACTGGGAGAGGAGCGAGGGCAGGGGAGCGATTGAGGACTGAGCAACAGTGCATCCGGGAGCTGGCGAGCAAGTTGTTCTCTCTCCTCTCTCTCTCTCACTGTGTATCTCCGCTCACCCTTTTTTCTGTTTGTTTTATGTTGAGTTTTGCATTAAAATTTATGTTGATTGTTCAGCCAGTTACCGCCTCCTCCTTTCCCATCCTTTAACTGTCACAGTCATCTTCTACAGCGAAGTACTAGGTGCTATATTTTATACCAATCTATCCTTTGAAAATAATATTTCCAATGTTTTAGAACAGCATTCTTCCACCTCACAAATATTGCTAAGTTATGACACATGCTCTCTGTTGCTGATGCCGAAAAACTAATTCATACATTCATGATCTCAAGACTAGATTATTGTAATGCATTGCTGGGAGGATGTCCAGCAAGTTCAATAAATAAACTTCAATTGGTTCAAAATGCAGCTGCAAGAGTAGAAAATACGAATCAAAGAAATATGATCATATTATCCCCTTTCTATCGTCACTACATTTGCTACCTGTTAAATTTCATATTAATTTTAAAATTCTGTTATCTACATACAAAGCTTTGAATGGTCTAACTCCGCAGTACTTAAGTGACATTCTGTCATGCTGTATTCCATCACATTCATTACGATCACAAAATTCTGGCTTGTTAATAGATCCTATAATATCAAAAGCCACAAAAGGAGGTGCGTCCTTTTCCTATTTGGCTCCTAAACTGTGGATTAGTCTCCCTAACACTGTTCGGGACTCAGACACTCACTCAGTTTAAGTCTAGACTAAAGACTCATCTATTTATCTAGGCATACACCTAATGTATCCATCAACTCACAATTAGGCTGCTTTTGTAAGGTCTTGTGGAACCAGAAACATTTCTCAGAAACATTTCTCTTAATCTATAAATCTGCAATAAATTGAATGGCATCCATGCTAATATTATTCTATATGTTTACATGTAACTAGAGCTGGCAGATCCAGCTCTGTTACTGCTTGGTTTCGGACTCCACTGCAATATGTCGCAGAGTGGTGACGACAAACTACAGCCGGTGCTAGCCAGACATCACTTCAGACTTTTACGATGGCTTCAGAGGATGAACTGATGAACTGATCTCCAACTATAAGATATCGGATACTTCATATGCCACTGCCTGAAACTTGAACTTAGGATGGACCCCACCGAACCTCACCGAAATGACCTGCCAGTTGAACTGCGATGCCCATCAGTGATCTCTGCCTGCATCACCTTTGTCTATTGATGGACTGCACTCTTGAATCACAAAGGACAATGCATCTATGTGAACTTCTGCAGGTAATCCAGGATGGACTTCGAAGACATTAGTCATTAAACTTACAGTTCATAAAAAATCTTTGCTTAAACACTGGACCTTAACACTTACTTAATTTACAAAATTTAAACAATGACTTGCACTGCACACAAATAACTAATATTGGCATTAAATTCATGCTGTTTAGCCAGAGGGGAACTGTCCCCCACAGTGAGCCTGGTTTATCCCAAAGTAATTTTTCTCCATTAACCAACAACTTATGGAGTTTTGTGTTCCTTGCCACAGTCGCCTATGGCTTGCTCACTGGGGTTCTAAATACAGTAATTATTACATTATTTAATGATTTATTTTTAATCACAATTTACAATCATATTTAATCAAATTACACAATGATGACTGTAGGACTTTATAGATAAGACTCTAAGACTTTTTACATTTATGCATTTGGCAGATGCTTTTATCCAAAGCGACTTACAGTGCACTTATTACAGGGACAATCCCCCCGGAGCAACCTGGAGTTAAGTGCCTTGCTCAAGGACACAATGGTGGTGACCGTGGGGATCGAACCAGCGACCTTCTGATTAACAGATATGTGCTGTAGCCCACTACCCTACCACCACAAGCTACTTTGAAACAATGGGTGTCTTGAAAAGCACTATACAAATAAAAATGGCTTGACTTGAAATATACACCACAATATCCAAAAACCACCTTTACTGAAAACACAGACATGAAACCCCTCCTACTGGCAGGAAAGGACTGTATAACTGTAATAGGTTTTTAAATGTACATATTTGACTGACAGATCATGAACCTGGAGGTAAGAATTACTGTAACTTATATGTCAGTGTTTGGTAACCAATAAATGAGATTTAAACTACTGGGGTTATTTCTTGAAATGTATATGAGATTTCAGCAATGCAATGATATAACTTTACAGAGATATGTGAACAGAACAGACAATGAACAACAGTAAACATGAGATGCATCATTACTTAACACAACACAAAATATAATCATACAAATGCAGAGACACTTCAATGCTACTCAGATCTGTGTATACATGTCAGTGACGGCAGTCAGACCATGTAAACATTGGTGTCTGTGTATGTGTGTGTATTTGAGTCCATTCAGGTTACAGCACTGCGCTGTGACACATACAATAATGTTTGGTGCGAAACAAACAGAAATCGAATGTATTATTTAGTAAATAGTATTTAGTTAAATGTTCACTGACCCTTAATCACCTGTGTGCATGTGAGCTTTGAGCTCTTTGCACAAGCGCAATAGTAGTTACGCAGCAGGCGCAAGATGGGGCGTTCAAGCGAAAACCATATTGTTTCGCTTCTACAAGACCACCAGCGATATTGACAACAGAAAACACAACATAGCTGCACACAAACCAGAGAACAGGACTTATAAATCATGTCTGAAGAGTTTTATTGGAATAATAGATGCATTTCAATGTCCAGACTTTTTTGTTTTAACCACAGTCCTTCATCAAACTGAGAGATGGGGCTGAAGGTAGATAGTCACACAGTGTCTTACACAGATGCCAAACGACATGCAATAAAAGTTTTATTTTCTCTGTTAATCAGAGTATTTTCTCCTAAAAGGCTGCGACGAGCATCGGGACATTCTGTCGATTGCTTGGTTTCTATGTTTGGTGTCACGCACATAACACCGTCCACTATGAACTGGCAATGGTCCAAAATGCGATACATGTTTGTACGATTGTCTGTGTTCTGCGACTGCTTTCGGGTCCTTGAATAAGGTATAACTTGCGAGTAAGGGCAGCCGGTGGGGTTTATGGTGCCCCTGTTGGGTAAGATGGTGCCCCCCTAGGGAGTTGGTGCTCTACACAGTCTGTGTAATATGCGTATAGGGAGCGGCGCTACTGGTAGCTACCTTAATCCTCCTTTTTAACTGCGGATTCCGGTTCAAACAAATAGCGCTGGACATTTAAATGCATCTATTCTTCCACTACAAACTCTTCAGAATTTGTTTTAAGTTCTTTTCTCTGGTTTGTGTGCAGCTATTTTGTGTTTTCTGTTGTTAATATCGCTGGTGGTCCTTTTGAACAAAACATGTTTTCCCTTGAACGCTCCATATCGCACATGCTGCGTAACTATTGTTGCTCTCCTACAAAGAGCTCTAAAGCTCGCATACAGACTCATGAACACTCATTACTAAATAATACATTCGATTTCAGTTTGTTTTTTACAGCAAACCTTATCGTACTGTATGCTTTCATAACAATCATGAGTCTCGTGGAATAATTTATTAGACTTCTGATTTATACTTTTGTGTCCTTTTGAAGCTTGAAGATATTGTCACCATAAACTGCCATTGTACGACATCACTGAGAACAAATGTTTTCACAATTTCTCCCTTTGTGTTAAGAAAAAGAACGAAAGCCATATGGGGTAATAACATGGGGTGAATGTTCACTTTTAGGTGAACTATAGCTTTAAAACATGTATCTTTATCGCCACCTCCTGGTGTAAATATGCAATCAGCATAAATGGTCAATGAACAAATTAACTCAATCGAAATGAATGGTGAATGAAAATTTGCTGCTTGGAACACAATTTGGAAATGAAGAGCTTAATAATAGCAAAAACCGTCTGAAGGTGAAATGAAAGTCACACAGACAGAATTACAGAAGCATCCGGTAAACACAATGCATCGCCTTCTGCTGGTCTAAACACACACACACACACACAGACACACACACACAGACTCCACCGTCCTGCTGACTTGCTGCTAGCCGATACCTCTCTCTGGTCATGTGATTAAAAATCCCAGGGTATCTGAACTGTGCGTTTGACATTTTTTTACTGACAAACACTGGGGGATTTCCAACATACACTCACATACATGTACCTCTCAGGCACTAATGCACTCCAGGCGAGTTATTTAAGATAGGCCAGTTTAACCGAGATTAGGGTCGCATCCACATGGATAACGGTGCCCATATATCCACATCCATTGCTCATTTTTAATCCAATGTTGTGGAGGAAACAGTCAAAGCCCAGTAAATGCAGTTTTAATGCATAAAATCTGATACAAAGGGTCAATGAAAACACAAATCAGACTGCAGTCTGCCCTCCTGCGGCACAGAGCATGGCATGAGATTTAGACTAATGTGTACTAGATTACTGGTTTCTAAAAATAGACTGGGAGGAAGTACAATACACTCTGACATAAGATGGAGTGCAGTGTGTGTGTGTGTGTGTGTGTATGTGTGTTACATGCATGCACTGTGGAGGTCCATTATTGCTCAGATATTTGCTTGCAGATGTCCAAGAATAGCTTTAAATGACAAGCAATGACAGCAAAACCAATAACTCCCTTCATTTTAGATCCATTACTTTTAGCCACACATACTAATCCCAACATATATCCCAGAGTATCAGCCTCCACCACCCCATTAATAAATACAGACTTGTTAAGTACAGAGTGGAGCATATCAAGGAATAGAGAACATCATTTCGGTAGGGGGAGTAATCCTAATTGACAGCAACAGTATCATATATTAGTTCTAAATTTAGTAGCAAAGCTCCATGATTGAATGGATGTTATGATCATAAGTCGGATGCTTATGTTTGACCTTAAAATCTAAATATGTGGTTTTATGCCCTTTTTAATAATAGGATGGCACATTTTTTGTTTACTTGTTCCAGTAGAAATATAAAAATATTTTTAAAACAAGTTTACTTGACATAAGATATTAAAGGAATATTCGGGTTAAAGTGATACTTCACCCAAAAATGAAAATTTTCTAATCATTTAATCCCCCTCATACACAAAGATTATTAGAAAGATATTTAGCTCTATAGTTCCATACAATGCTTGTGAATGGTGACCAAAAATTTGAAGCACGAATAAAATATAAAAGACAGCATAAGCAGCATATGGGTTACTTTTATGCTGCTGCCTTTATGTGATTTTTGGAGCTTCAAAGTTTTTGTGCAATATTTTTTTTTTTTTTTTTTTTTTTTAACCAAGCTGCAAAAATGCCTTGTTTTTCTTCCGGGAGCTTCCCTATGTCACTAGGGGGCCCATTAATTCATGAACACCTCTACAGCAATAACATCAATGCCTACTTTACAACACTGACAACACTGAATGTTAGCTCCAGTAATATTAGACTGAATATCTGTCACTGAATGTGGATTTGATAAATCTATTTCAAAAAAACATAGACAGAGGAGGAAGATGAGGATGGATAAAGAATAAAAAAAAACCTTAGCTGACAGGCAAGAAATATAAAAGAATTATTACATCCACAATCTTGTCAATGATATGACAAACTACACTGACCCCTGGTAACCTCTAGTGACCACTATAAGCCGTCCTTCTGACCTCGAAGTGGAGGATCCAAAATCACAACGATATGGTCGAGCAGCAGTGCACGTCTGATCTGTTGTCAGTGCTCCTTTATGTCGACCTTGTGCAGATGGTCACACTGTGAGATGTCCCCACTGTTCTGAGGTCAGTGGTGATGTGCAGTGCAGATGAGCTCCGTCATTGTGTACGGCATTGCGTGTGGATGTCATCAGTCTTCATAAACTGTCAGCTGTTCTGCCAATGCCTGAAACTTCAGTGGTTGATTTGGACAATAAAGAGGAACATACTGTATATTAATCATTAAAAGATATATTAAATACATCAAAAATATATTAAAAATATTAAAAATAATGTTTTGCAATGTTTTACTTGAAGTGGAAGAAAAACAGTGCTGGTACTCTTCTTGTTAGTAATCTTGATTTTTTGGGGGGGGGGGGGGGGGTAAATAAATGATAAAATATATTTTATAATAAATTATCAAAATAATCAGGGGAATTTTATTAACATTTTTAAGGTCTGTCCATAAATTCCTTCTTAAGATCTGTCTGGCTGACACTTTCATACAGTCCCTTACCACACCCTCCACAGTTTTAGCACAATTTGTGTACTTTTCAGGTGGTCCCTTTCCAAAATTTCCAAGGAATATAAAATTTAAATTAACAGTCTTGAACAATTTCGCTGTGATGCCATCAGACCAGCTTAAATATGGGATAAATCTCATTCTTTATTGATTCGATATGGGACAAGGGTTGCCAACCATCCCTTAAAATATGGGATCATCCCCTAGTTAAAGGTGAAATAATGCATCCTGTATCAAATCAATACGGGACACAATTTGTCCCGTATTGCCTAGGACGGCATCTTGCAGCACGAGGCGGTCCCGGCACAAGTCAACAACTTTGGGGGCGGTGTCATTTAGAACCCCCACCCCGTCAACAAATTTGATGCGACTTAGCAGCACTTCATAAAAGGAAAATGTTTATGTGGGTTGTTTAATCACTTGGAAATACTATTTACATTAATTGTAATGATAGATGTCAGAAGCTCTGATGTGTTTGTTTCTGTTCTTGTAGCTCAACTTGAAGAGCATTGCTAGCAACACTAAGGTCAAGGGTTTGATTCTTAATAATGCACTTAAATTCCACTTATATTCATTTAATGTAATTCTATTTTCATCAATTGAAGCTCTTATTTGAATAAATATGAATACAAGTTTTAAAGGGATAGTTCACCCAATAATTAAATGCACTCATCATTAACTCTCCCTTTTGCCATCCCAGATGTGAACTTTCTTTGTTCTACTAAACACAAGATTTTTAGAAGAATATCTCAGCTCTGTTGGTTCTTGCAATGCAAGTAAATGGTGACCAGAACTTTGAAGCTCCAAAAATCACATAAAGACCCCCCATACAAATAATCCATCAAACTCATGTGTGGGTGAGAAACAGAAAAATATTTTCAACCTTTTTTATTATAAATCTCCACTTTCACATTCTTTCACATTTTGAAAGTGGAAGCAGAGATTTATGGAAACGAAGGACTTCAAAATTGACATGTTTCTCACCCACACCTATCACATCACTTCTGAAGACATGGATTTAACCACTGGAGTCATGTGGATTATTTTCATGCTGTCTTTATATGCTTTTTGGACCTTCAAAGTTCTGGCCACCATTGTCATGGGATTGTAGGTAGAACCCAAATACAGAGGCGGTTTAAGGGCTTTTATTAAAAAATGGAACAAAAAACAAAACCAAGACAGTCTAACAAGAACAGGAACTGACAGGAAATACAGAATGGCAAACTAATCATACATACATCTGACAAAACAATCTGGCACAGGACAGAACACAAGAGGACCTTAAGTATGGAAGGGTATTAGGATAATGAGCAGGGTGGAGAAATGAGCAGTTGTCAGGGCAACAGAGCTAGCTTCTCCATATGCCACATGCAAATACAAGAGGAAGAGGAAGAGTGTGAAACACAGAAACAAGCACACACAAGAAACAAACAAGCAGAGGAGACTGTCATGATTCTTCCACAGCATGAATAAACAAAGACAAAAGTAGAAGGACCATGACAGCCATTCACTTGCATTGTATAAACACACAGATCTGAGATATTCTTCTAAAAATCTTAATTTGTGTTTAGCAGAAGAAAGTAAGTCATACATATCTGGGATGGCATAAGTGTGAGTAAATAATGAGAGATTTGCATTTTAGATTTATTTTACATATATTTTGCTTCATTAATATGTCTTATTTTAAGAATGCTTAGACATTTTTACTGGAAAACAAGACAAAAATATTAAGAAAATCATTTTGGTATGTTATCATTAGGGCCAAAAATCCAAAATATACCTCTTGTAATTTGTTTGATACACAGATGTGTGAAGCATATTTGACGTTTAGCTATCCTTCATCATGATCATCCATACAAATCTATGAGGGTCAGCTGCGCTTTTGATGAAAACACTGTTGACCTTACAGTGAAGTGTCCACTTCTCAATATACGCACAGCGTCCTGACCATGAACCCATTCATACACACACAAACATACCTCTCCCTTCATAAATCACTAACAGAGGGATTAAGGATGTGATCTTCAAAGAAGATTAGAACGGTTTGTTATTTACCCAAACTGTCCTCTGCCTGGCTTTGTTTCTGAACACTTTACACATGCATTTATGCACTAAAGTGTTTTTAAACCAGTGGTACTCAATTGATGGGTCACAACCAGAAAATGGGTATTTTCTGATACAGTTGCGGACAGCATTCACGGAGATGTTCGCAGATGTGCGCGGCATGCCATGAATGTCAGGTGGTGAATCCACCAGCCACCGCAAAAGCACCATTGCACTCTCTGCTATTAATCAAGATCCCCTTCGAAAAAAATGGCATGAACTTCGTCGGCCCATTAGAACAGA
Organism: Moxostoma hubbsi; assembly: GCA_032164185.1. Taxonomy (NCBI): domain Eukaryota; kingdom Metazoa; phylum Chordata; class Actinopteri; order Cypriniformes; family Catostomidae; genus Moxostoma; species Moxostoma hubbsi. The sequence continues at coordinate 10,751,972 of JAVLUX010000031.1, read as the reverse complement.
CGGCACACAGACATTGCTTTGTGTTAGTCCTGGTGGTATCTGGAAGCAGGTTCTCTGCGCAACATCTTAGAATGCAGTGGTGTGGAGTCAATTTTCAGAGTCCAATTCCGAAAGAAATCCTCACTGATCGAGGCACTACTTTTATGTCTCATACACAATCTAATAGACAATTTGTGGGCAGAACTGAAAAAGCATGTGCGAGCAAGGAGGTCTACAAACCTGACTCATTTACACCAGTTCTGTCTGGAGGAGTGGGACAAAATTCCAGCAACTTATTGTGAGAAGCTTGTGGAAGACTACCCAAAACATTTGACCCAAGTTCAAAAATTTAAAGGCAATGCTACCAAATACTAACAAAGTGTGTGTAAACTTCTGACCCACTGGGAATGTGATGAAAGAAATAAAAGCTGAAATTAATCATGCTCTCTACTATTATTCTGACATTTCACATTCTTAAAATAAAGTTGCGATACTGACTGACCTAAGACAGGGAATGTTTTCTATGATTAAATGTCACAAATTGTGAAAATCAGCCAGTTGTTATCGCACAATAAACCTCTACAGGGTAATCAGGACACGACACAAAGTGGAGGGGTTTTTATCATCCTGAAGGGGTTTATTTTGCGATAACCTGCTGACTGTATATTATCCCACTGTAACAAGTTTCTACTGGGTTTGACAGAGGAAGCGAGATTCAGGTACAGGTTTTGTTCACTCTTTTATTACAACTTCAAAACTCAAAGTCAGTTTTCTTTTCCAGCATTCATATTCAGCACACATACATACCACCGACGCCATACAGCTGCTCGAATGGGGAAAACATGAATGGGGGAAAACCCTGTGGAGGCTTGCGGGACTTCTCGGACTGCAAATAACAGGGGTTCAAGCCACTTATCCCATTTCCTAACATCCTTATGCACAAACTTATGAATCATATTTTTCAGGGTTTTATTAAACCATTCCACCAACCCATCTATTTGTGGGTGATAAATACTGGTGTGAATTTAATACCCAATCGTTTGTACAGATCGCATAGAGTACATGACAAAAAAGTAGTGCCTTGATTAGTGAGGATTTCTTTTGGAATAGGACTCTGAAGAGTGCCTCCGCAAATCTGCATGCTAAGTTGTTACACAGAGGCACTGCTTCCAGATATCGCGTTGCGTAATCCACCAGGACTAAACAAAGCAATTTCTGTGTCCCCTCCGTTCTAATGGCCTGACATGTATTCCAGTACATGATACTAATTTAACATGCATTTCAGAATGATTAATAATTATAATGCTATTAATATTATTGTTAACAATGGAAATTGTCTGGGCTGGCTGGATGACTCCCTGGCCTGAGTTGGGCAGTGGGGTGTGTGATGAGGGCGTGGTGGTGCATTCGTCCGGGGAGAGGGGAAGTGATAAGGATTCATCCCTGGGTGATAATTAGGACTAACAGCTTTTTCTCGTTACAGTAATCAAGGGAGCATGATAAGATGAGCCCAAGCCAGAGGAGAGGAGAGAAAGAGACACCAAGAAGAACAATGGATATGTGTACAGATTACGAATGCTGGAAAAGCATTCTGACAAACTGAGTTTTGAAGTAGTAATAAAAGAGTGAACGAAACTGTCTGATTGTACATTATCCTTTACATATTGAACAAGGCAGCACTGATATTGCAATACAGCTAATCAACTGAACACAACAGCAACTCCGAAATTAGCACTAATGCTAATTGGTGTAAAAAATAAAAAGTTTATGTACATCTTAGCCAAATACTATTAAACTAAATTCCTGACATTTCATCATAGAAAACATTCCCTGTCTTGGGTCTGTTAGGATCATTACTTTATTTTAAGAATGTGAAATGTCAGAATAATAGTAGAGAGGTCACATTCCCAGTGGGTCTGAAGTTTACATACACTTTGTTAGTATTAGGTAGCATTGCCTTTAAATTTTTTAACTTGGGTCAGACATTTTGGGTACCCTTCCACAAGCGTCTCACAATAAGTTGCTGGAATTTTGGCCCATTCCTCCAGACAGAACTGGTGTAGCGGAGTCAGGTTTGTAGGCCTCCTTGCTCACACATGCTTTTTCAGTTCTGCCCACAAATTTTCTATCGGATTGATTCAGGGCTTTGTGATGGCCTCTCCAATACCTTGACTTTGTTGTCCTTAAGACATTTTGACACAAATTTGGAGGTATGCTTGCGGTCATTGTACATTTGGAAGACACATTTGCGACCGAGCTTTAACTTCATGGCTGATGTCTTGAGATGTTGCTTCAATATATTCACATATTTTTTCTTCCTCATGATCCCATCTATTTTGTGAAGTGCATCAGTCCCCAGAGCTGGGTCGTAACGTGCTACATTTACTCCGTTACATTTACTTAAGTAGCTTTTTGGAAAAAAAATACTTTGAGTATGTTTCATGGTGAGTTTTGTCACTCTTACTCAAGTAAATTTTTTTAATTTAATAAGTGTTAATAAATGCGTAATTTATTAAGATTTTTGAATGGGACTCTTACGACAGTGGACCTTTACAGCTGCATACTTTCACTTGAGCCACGTTCAACACTACAGCAGCAAGCACACAAAACTAACATTTCTTTACTCCACACAATTACTTAATTTTACACCAAGACAAGAATATATTTCAAAATTAAAATTGCATCTCCAACTTAAGACAACAAAAAACAAGAAAAAACAGGGGGCTTGCATGTCCCCCTCAATGTCTATGGTTGCGACGGCACTGTCTGAAACATGGTTTCAAACGGAATGCAAGAATGCACCCTATAAGAACAGCCCAACTTTACCTTGGACAGATTGATGGGCTCAATGCTGTAATTTTCTTTCACAAAAAGGTAATTTAATTGAATTATCAGAATTTTTATATTTATTGTTGTCTTTGTAATAATTGTGATTATTATACTGTATATCATGTTTATTTAGGGGAAATTTCAGCAAATATTGCTAAAATGTAATTCAAAAACCCCAAAAGTTCTATATAATATGGTTCCATAATAATATGCTTCCGTATGACTACACTGTACTACAGAAGCTTTCCCTAACCTGATCATTTACTGCCAAGAGCTACTGGATGACTGTTTAAGAGGATGGCTTCCTGATTAAACACAATTTAATCAGCCCATGTCTTATGGCCACTTTAATTAATTTGCGAGCACCAAGAGTTAATTAGGGCTTGCACTTTGAAATCAATTATATTGAGTTTGAACAAGTATTCCTGAAATAAAATGTCAGATTCCAGATATCAGATTAAAATGGTAAATGTATTAAATATTATGTTTCAACAATTGCTGCTCATTCCAAACTATCAAAACGTTAGGACTGAATTGGTGGTTCTTGGTAAGGGGAATGGAACATCCCCATATGAACATTTGGTGTAATTTGTCCCACACCATTTGTACTATATAAGTGAGCAATGAAACATGAGTCAAAATCCTCGACCCAAAATACCATTGCAACTGTACATGCAACCACCTAGCAATGTCCTAGCAACTGAATAAGGACCCTAGCAACCACCCAGAACAGCATAGTGAGTTTTTTCACAAGATATTTTTTAGGGCTGCAACAAACGATTATTTTGATAATTGATTAATCTTCTATTAAATATTTGATTAATTGATTTATCGGATTAAAATGCTAAATTTGTTTCTTCTGTATTTTACTAAAACTGTTTTTTTTTGTTTTTTTTTGTTTACTGTGTTTAATGATTTGGTTCAGTTCACGGTGTAGAAATTCATGATTCAATACTCTCAAACAATGTGAAACATAGATTGAATCATAATTTTTCATTTTTCATTTTTTTTTTATTATTTATTTATTATTGTTACTTTTAGGACAAAAAGTAATGTTCATTAAAGAATACAATTATTCATCAGGGATGGAGTGGGACTAAAAATCAGCCAAGCAGAGAGCAATGGTGGCACCAGAATAGAAATTTTAAGAATTCTGCTCAGTGGAAAATACATTATGTTAGATACATGTGCTTGTACACCTTCACTGATTGCATACTGTACATCTTAAGTATCTTAAATTAATATTGTTAGTCATATAGTATTTTCACTGATTACATGTTTCTAAAATATTATTTTTAAAAGTACATTTTTATGGTAGTGTATGCTTATTCAATAAAATAATGTTTGCCATAGTATAAATTTACTGGTGAAATTACATACATTACATTTGGCATTATCAGGACTATCAAATATAAGGACCCTTTGGGATTATATACAGTTTAATACAGTAAAATCATCTTTAAACAATTGAAATTGGTCATTGTATTACATGTGCTTACATGATGAGGGGAAACCATCTGAAACACTTTAAAACCAACACACTTTGAACACTGAGACATTGGTGTAATATACATGAAGCACAAGCACTCTTTCAACGCACCTGACACAGCAACCGGTCTAGATTAAACTGTAGATTAAACTGTACGCTTATTATGATCTTCATTGAAGTGTATATAAAGTGCTCTTGTTCAAGCTAATTGATAATGATATCAATTAGTCGATGATTGCAACACTAATTGTATTCTTTCTCAATGCACAAGTATCAAACCAAAGTTGCATACATATACTTATCTAAAGTGTATTACATTGAATGCAGATTGTAGAATCTACCAGGGCTAAAACCATGTAGAAACAAATAAGAATTAATATTGGAGATTAGGATCAAGAGGTATGTGTGCTTGACCCGGGCACTGCAGATGCATGTAAAAGTTCCTTCTAGTTTCATTGTTGTTGCTGTCCTGAGTGAGACTGTAGGTGGGTCAGACAGTCCTTCTGCGGGGTTGAAAATTCATCCAATCTGGTGTGCCAGGACCTAATGGGCTTTTGACACAGGGGGGGGGGACAAACACTCTCCTGCTGTCCCACTTCTTTTGTTAACCAACATCTGGCCTAAATTTTTCTCAATATCTCTCTCTCTCTCCAGCTCTTATACTCTCCTGTTTTCTTTTGAGCTACAAATTGGATTTTATCTTTTTTATCTCTCTCTCTCTCTCTCTCTCTCTCTCTCTCTCTCTCTAACAGTGTTTGTCTGGAACAGAGAGAACTCTGTGTAAAAATGATGGTGTTTGTGTGCACTATATGATCTCAATATCCACAAATCATTTTTTCTAGGTCTTCATTTTTACCAATGACAAAAATATAAATACAATAAAATTAATCAGAAGTAGGAATTATGGGTACATGGACAATTTATCATTTTAAAAACATATTAAAATGTGAGGTGTGTAGACAACTTAGCTATTTTAAGGTTAAAAATAATGTATCCTATCTTAGCTTAAAGGTGCACTCAGTAATAGTTTCCTCGTTAAAAACGTTTTACTCCTGAAGAATTGAATTGTATTTTTGAAACATATATATATATATATATATATATATAATCATGAGCACACTCATGAAATGAAGAAACATGTCATATCAGTAACATTATAAAAGCTGTTTTATTTTACATGGAGAGGGACTCCTCGTGGGGGCTGCCATTGAGATCACATGACCAGTCAAATACTACTCACTTAATATTAGTAACCGCCCTGTTATTGGACACGTTCACTCAGGGATTAAATGAATCATGGCTGACTAGTGAATAGCACTATAGAACTGTGAATAGTTCATTTATTCCATGGCATCTGTGACTGAAAATGAATGAAATGCCCTGACCAATAAAATGCCTGAACCAATCAAATATGAGATGGGTTTTGTTGGCTGAGATTTGTGTTTTATTGCTTGCATTATATAGACTCTTAGAGCATTTAGATGTTGTCACATTTAATTCGTAACATGAAGGGTTTCAAAGAAATGTATAACACAAGTCGATGTACATGACAATAAGATAACATTTGTTTTAACAGTCATTATATGAGTGCTTTATGCATTTCAATTGTGCATGGCAGTGGCATATAATCATTAAAGTTCTAACTGATAACGTTTTAACCGTTAATATGATTTTTTACACGCCTCTTTTCTAATCACCATACTGTGTATATACATGATAATACTGCCAGTCAACTTGTCAAGCGTGTGAACTGAAATAGTTGAATGTGAAAGTGTCTCGAATGTTTTCTTTCTCGTTGAGCAACTCAACAACATATTCATCATCGCTGCTGCAGCTTGCAGAGAAATCCGTTTTCTTTTTTCGATCTGCTCATTAGAGAACTCGCTTGCTTCGTCTTTCATATTGTGATTCCATGGTTGTTTTGCAAACTTGTCAATTAGTTCTACTTCTCATCCATGATGGTACGAAGAGCAGATTTTCTGAGAGGTGCTTTGCGCTACCTTGTGCACCAGGGTAAAATTGCTTGTCGATCTGACGTTTTTGTTGTCAGATCAGGAAAAAAAAACGGATAAAATTTGATCTTCACAAGCCTGATCCAAACCACATTTGTAGGTGATTTGCAACCCGATTAAAATCAGATTTTTGTTCATGTGTATCAGTCTGAAGAGTTAGAACGGTTTCATTGTCACTCGTCGTGATCAACGGGTTGTTACGCCAGGTGTTGCGACACAGAGACTTGTATATGTTAGTATATTTCTTTCCAGTCAGCATAAATGATGCTTTCGCAGGGCATATAATAATAATTGCCACAATGTGGGATCATTTGAAACAGAACCTACAATAAAAATTACTTAAAAATGAGTTCCAGGTGACCTTATATTTTGGGCCCCCCATACACCTTACAGCCCTTCGAAAGTCTTTCAGTGGAAGGCAGTGTTCTAGTCGAGTCCAGCTCATCCAAATGTATTTTATGTTCTTAAGGTACAGAATATTATGCGTGTTATTCTTCTGTTGTGCAAGTGCAACAGAAAGAAAGGATTTACAGGTGCAGGGTTGGTGGCTCATTCTTTCAAATTTTCCCCATGCTCCATGAGGTGGAAAGTACCACTATGAGGCAAAATGTCGGAGCATGAAGGAACATCCCTTAGTACTACAGATGTTAATGCTTTTATTAAACAAAGGTACAAACAAAACTTTGAAACAAACAACAGATAAATCTGATATTTTTCTGCTCTTGGTAAAATCAGTAAGTGAAAAAGTGGTCAATTTAGTTGGTTTTATTACCCTCGGTCTTTGTGCTGGGAGTATGGTGGCTCCAGGTGCAGAGTGTTTGGAATTTTTGATGAGGCGTTATGGGGTAAATATTTATTCAGCTGCTAGCATGGAGGAGTGAAAATTGGTCTCTACAATAAAGATGATTCCAATCGGAAGTCCTATTTTTTGAAAAGTGGTGTTCTGCAGGCGCTTTTTTTTACATGTACATGTTTACAGTTTTGAAGGATAATGCTGATGAATTTGATCTGACTCTTAATTTTCATCATGATGATTTCGATGATGTGATTTTCACCACAACAACTACGCATCAACCTTTAATTCTAACGAGAATGTAGCAGAAATGCTAAATGTAATTGTCGCAGTTGATGCATAGGTGCCAGGTCCAAGCTACTGTTAACTTAAATAGATGCAGGGAAAATTTCTGGCACAGTGATGGAAAAGATGTAATAGCTGCTGCTGGAGAAGAAGAGGTTAAAAATTCCTTAGAGGCTGATCAGGCAGCATCAGGGGTGGACTGGGAAAAAGAAATCGGCCCAGGATTTTACATAGAAACTGGCCCAAAAGTTGTTGGGGTGGGGGGGGGTCATTGTCTTTTTCTGCATATTGCTGCCCCTTTTGGCATACCGCCGTTTTGTGGCCCATTCTGCATAACACAGCGGCTCATTTCAGTTTATCACGGCCCATTCAGTCTGCCCCTGATCGGCCCCAAAATGCATCGGCCCACTGGGAAAATGCCAGGTATGCCAGATTACCAATCCAGCCCTGGGCAGCATGTGGATCGAAAGAGTCGGATGATAGTAATAGTGAGATTAGTCTGTGGAACATGATATGGTAAATTTAGATATTGAAGGCTCTATGGTGGAAGCAGAATAACGCTGTTTTTTAATGTGTAATAATGCTCATAATGTGAGCCAGACTGCCACAGATTTTTCCGAATGCAGTGTTACGCGCAGCTTACCCCAGAGTGGTTTCTCTAGCCGGATTTACACTGTAGATGGCATAAAGTTGTTTTTGAAAGTGACGAAAAATTTGAGGAAAATCAAAATGGAGGAATATTTTCCAGACAGAATGCAGTTCATTGAAAAAGCAAAAGCTTTTAAGAATGAAAACTGGTTTATTGACCAGGAGGTTTACCGGCTTAAAGAAAATTCTTAACAAGTTAAATGCTCAGTCAGGAGGGTCCAGTGAAAATAGCCAGAATGGATATTAGATATGTCCTTTTTTGGCTTTATTGCCTTTTTTTTTTTTCCAGTTCTGGGTGAAATATATCTTGCTTCCTTAAACATCAATGGAACAAGAGATATTAGGAAGAGAGCTCATTTATTTTAAATAATGCAAAAAAAGAGGGTTGATGTATTATTTGCACAGGAGACTCATACTGATGTATCAAATGCAGCAGAATGGGCTAAAGAATTTGATGGGTTGGCAATTTTAAGTCATTCTACCTCGATAAGTGGTGGAGTTGCTTTGTTGATTTCCAAGAACTTTATACCATGTTCATATAAAGTTGAAGAAAAAAAATCAAAGGTAGACTTTTAAAGGTCAGAGCTTTGTATGACAATATATATATATATATATATATATATATATATATATATATATATATATGTGTGTATGTGTATGTGTATGTGTATGTGTGTGTGTGTGTGTGTGTGTGTGTGTGTGTGTGTGTGTGTGTGTGTGTGTGTGTGTTCCGACCATTACAATTGATAGAATGTTAAACAACTGTGCCAACAATATACTCACAATGTTACAAGAGACATAACTAGTTTAATGAGAGTGTTAGAAGATTTGGACAAACTTCAAAAACCACAAAAGATGAGACCCATTTTGAATCTCTAAAAAGAAGAAAAATTATTTGGCTGAAATTTTAGGTTTAACTACACACAGTGCTATAATCAGGTCTCAGGTTTAGAAAAAAGGAATGTCAGAAAAAATGTATTCATGCATTGCATTCGGAATCATTTGTCAAATCCTTTATTTATTCAGAAAAGAGCTATTTGATTTTATGAGGATTTGTATAAAAGCAAACTTGTAAAGTCACAAGATATTAATCATGTTTTTTTTTTTTGTTTGTTTGTTTTTTTACTTTCCTCAGATAATCAGAGAATCTAATAAGGAAATAAGCAATGCTTTGACTTTGGGGTAACTTGAGATGTCCCTTAAAAGTATGGAAAGTGGAAAAGTGCCAGGTATCGGTGGTATTCTAATCAAAATGTATAAATAATTTTAGTCAGGGGTGGGTCCAGATTTAGTAACAGTGCTTAATGAGAGTTTAACCAATGGACAAATTGCCACAAAGTTGCTGAAGAGCAATCATTATTTTATTACCAAAGAAAGGAGATCTAAATGAAATTAAAAACTGGAGACCAGTAAGTTTATTATATATAGTGAATATAAAATACTTTCTAAAGCTTAGCAATTAGACTAGGTGACGTCCTGGAACTAGAATGAAACTGTTGTAAAGACAATTTTGAAGTAGCTATTGAAAAGGTAAAAGCCATGCATGTTCCAGGCTGGTTGAATTTGGGTGCGAAACTCCTGTCAAGACAGGGCTTGATGCCCAGAGAGTGGACATTATATCCTCGGATTATGGATCCTCAGATTATGGATCAAATCTGGAGATGGTATGGCAGAGCGGAAGTGGATCTGTTCATTTCGAGCAAACCTTCATACTGTGTCCTTTGGTTTTCCCTCTCGCACCCGGCACCGCTGAGCATCGATTTGTTGGCGCATCAGTGGCCGACAACAAGTCTTGTCCACCAATCAGTCTGCTGCACGCAGTTCTGGAGAGAGTTTGGGAGGATCAGGTTCGGCTTCTGTTAGTGGTGCCGTTTTGACCATCTCAAGTATGGTTTTCGACTCTGGTCTCTCTCCTGGAGAAAGTGCCTTGGGAGATTCCCAGACATGTTGTCTCAGGCTTTGAGTAACATTTGGAATCCCCGGCCAGACTTGTGGAAGTTATAGGTATGGCCCCTCAATGGGGTGCTCATTTGAATGATGGGTTATCCCCCACAATGGTTGATACCATTCTAAATGCAAGAGCTCCATCAACTAGTAAACTTTATATGTTCAAGTGGCGTATTTTTTCTTCTTGTTGTACAGCGCAAGAAGATCCAGTTCAATGGACCGTCGGTGCAGTGATGGATTTTTTGCAAGAGTGTTTTGGGTTGCAACCAGGGCTGGACTGGTTATCTGGTATATCGGGCATTTTCCCAGTGTGTTGATGCACTTTGTGGCCGATCAGGGGCAGACTGGCCATCAGGAGAACCAAGCGGGCTGGTGGGTCGAACGCGATTCCATGTTTTCATATTATATTATGTAATCATATTACAAATCATTTATTTGATTTTGAGATTATCATATCATATCTTGTCTCCTTTCTGACTTCTGCTCATCAGACTTATTAGAGTTGAACTAGAATCTGAGCATATTATTGCTTTAGAAATTTTTACTTAATTAATCCACCTAATTGCCATAATTATTGCAAACATCTCTCCAGTATACACTGATAGGTAATCTGATATCCTATTATACACTTTTAACTTTGGAATAATGAATGCAGCACCCACATGACCTGTTATTGGGCCTTTTGAAGCATCTGTAGAAATGTGCATATAATCCCCATATCTTGACCGCACATACTCCCTTACATATACCTCAGCATCATATGGACTTTCCTCTTGCCTTCTTTCTAAAAATTTTAGATCAACTTCTAGTTGGGGCATAACCCACAATGGCACTGGACATAAAGGAATCATTGGAGCATATCTGAATTCTTCCAGTCTCATACCTTTTACTGATTTCCCCACACTCCATCCAAAACTATTGCACTCTTTCTTCTCATATTCCCAACTAGGCATCAGTACCATTTTGTAGGGTGATTCACACTTTGACCTCTTAGATTTACCCAGACAGAATGGAAGGGGAGTGAGGATTATATAGAGGAGTTGATTGATGCAATGTTTGGAGGCAGATGTGGGTGATCAGTACTCAGGAGAGAGAGTTAGGGATCAAAATCTCAAAATCACTCTATTGTCAAACAACCATATACACAAGTGCAACAGTGGGTGAAAGTCTTTTGTGCAGTTCCGAGCAACATAGCAGTGATGACAGTGATGAGACATATACCAATTTACAATAAACATCAGATATACACAACACAATTTACATATCTAATATACACACAATTACTGTCACGAATGCCGAGTTAGGCACTCCCCCAATCGGCCACCGGAGGTCAGACTCTCCGGAATACTGACTTTCCAAACTACACTTCCCATAAACCCACATACCCGGTCTAATGACACCACAGCTGTTCCCCATATCTGTCCCTCTATTTAAACACTGTCTGCCATCTCACTCTTTGCGAAGTCTTGTTTGCTCTGGCTACATTTCTAAGCATATTCTCTACTACCTACTCTGATTTTCTGTGTACCGATCTTGCCCTGTGTTTCAACTACGTTTATTTGCTGCCTGCCCTGACCATCTGCCTGTTTGTGACCAGTATAACGTCTGCCTGCTTGTACCCGTTTGCCTGTCTCTTGACCCTCGCCTGTTTTGACTCTGCTGTTCTCATTAAAACACTGCAAATGGATCCCAACCAGTCTCCCAGGGGAGTCCCCGTTACAATTACACACAACACAATATACGATAATTATATACAATGTACAGTATACAATACACACAATATAGAATACACAGTATATAATAAAAACAGTATATATAAAATATACAGTATGTTGTATTGTGCTGTATTGACATTCAGGCTGTTGGTTGATAGTCAGTTGACAGTAATGTTAAGAGAGAATATAATTTAAGACAGTGCAGTGTGAGATAATACGATTAATAAAGTACAGTGCTGATGTATACTGATCGTGAGGGATCAAGAGTTCAAAAGTCTGATTGCTTGGGGGAAGAAGTTGTCATGGAGTCGGCTAGTGCAGGTCCTGATTCTGCGATACCACCTAACTGATGGTAGCAGCCTATGGCTCGGGTGGTTGGAGACTCTGATGATCCTCTGAGCTTTTTCACACAATGCATGGTATCTATGACCTGGGGGAAGGGAAGCTCACCTCTGATGATGTGTCTGGCAATTCGCACCACCCTTTTCGGTTGAGGGCGGTGATGTTCCCGTACCAGGAAGTGATGCAGCTAGTCAGGATGTTCTCTACAGTGCTGGTGTAGAACCGTGTGAGGATGTGGTGGTTCATTCCAAACTTTCTCAGCCGTCTCAGGAAAAAGAAGCGCTGGTGAGCCTTCTTCACAACAACCTCAGTGTGGACGGACCATGTGACTTCCTCTGTGATGTGGACATCGAGGAACTTGAAGCTGTTAACTCTTTCCACCGGTGCTCTAATTATGGTGATGGGGCTGTGTTCTCTGTCTTTTCTCCTGAAGTCCACCACAAGCTCCTTTGTCTTACTGATGTTGAGGGAGAGGTTGTGCTACTGACAACAGCTTGTCAGAGTGTGCACCTCCTCTCTGTAGGCTGATTCATCATGGTCAGAGATAAGACCTACCACCATCGTATCATCAGCAAACTTAATGATGGTATTGGAGCTGTGTGATGCCACACAGTCATGTGTGTACAGGGAATAGAGGAGTGGGCTGAGGACAAAGGCCTGTGTTGTGGGACAGTGATGAGATGTTGCTGCCCATTCTAACCACCTGGCATCTGCTTAACAGGAAGTCCAGGATCCAGCTGTACATCGAGCTGTTTAAGTCCAGAGCCCGGAGTTTCACATCAAGCTTGTAGGGCACTATGGTGTTGAATGCTGATTTGTAGTCTACAAACAGCATTCACACATATGTGTTCCTTTTTTCCAGGTGGGAGAGAGCAGTGTTTAATGTAGATGCAATGGCATCATCAGTGGAGTGGTTGTTGCGCTATGCAAACTGCAGTGAGTCCAGTGAGGGAGGCAGCTCAGAGCAGATATAATCTCTGATTAGTCTCTCAAAGCATTTGCTGATGATGGGGGTCAGAGCAACAGGATGAGAGTCATTTAAGCAAGTGATTTTGGATTGCTTTGGTACAGGCACAATGGTGGACGTCTTAAAGCATGTGGGGACCAGAGTCAAGGAGAGGGAAAGGTTGAAAATGTCAGTAAAAACACCAGCCAGTTGTTTCACGCACACTCTGATGAAGTGGCCCAGAATGCCATCTGGACCCACGGCTTTACAGGTATTCAACCGTTGGAAGTATTGTGTTTCATCTGCTACATCCAAACTTGCCTCTGTAGCTTCGGCCGTGAGAGCTCTCTGCAAGGGCTGTGTTATTTCCCTCGAAACAAGCATGAAAATGATTTATCTCATCCGGGAGAGAGGCAGCAGTGTTCACGGTGGAATTTTTATTCCCTTTGAAGTCTGTGATGATATTAATTCCCTGCCACATGCTTCTAGAGTCGGTAGTGTTGAACTGTCCTTTAATCTTGTCCCTGTACTGGTATTTGGCTTCTCTGATTGTTTTGCAGAGGGCATAACTTTCTTGTTTATGCTCCTTTACGTTCCCAGAATTAAAAGTGGAGGTCCGCACATTAAGTGCCGCAGGAACATCGCTATTAATTCATGGTTTCTGGTTCGGGTAGATCTATATAATTTTGGCCAGTACAACATCCTCTATGCACTTACTGATTAAACATGGTATGTATCAGCGTAAACCTAAATGTCATCATCAGAGGTTGACTGGAACATCTCCCAGTCCGTGTGATCAAAACAGACTTGTAGCACAGAATCTGATTGGTCCGACCAGCACTGGATCATTCTGATGGCGGGTGCTTCCTGTTTCAGTTTCTGCCTGTAAACGGGCAGAAGCAGAATGGAAGAGTGGTCCTATTTTCCAAATGGTGAGTGGGGGAGGGATTTGTAGCCATCCCGGAAGGGAGCGTAGCTATGGTCCAAAAACCGATCCCCTTATGTGTTAATTAGTTAGAAATTGGCTTTGTTAAAGTCTGTGGCCTCAGGGAGCTTGGTTTCCTTCTCACTTATACTCCCATACAGTTCCTTGAGTGCCCGGTCTTTGTCAGCTTGTGGTGGGATGTACACAGATGTGATAATGACTGCTATGAATTCCCTCAGTATCTAGAATGGCCGACACAGAAGCATGATAAATTCCAGATCAGGAGTACAGAAAGACTTGATAGAATGTATGTTCCTCTGATCAGACCATGATTTGTTGATCATAAAACATACACCACCACCTCTCCACCTGTCCGCTCGGTGCATGGAGAACCCCATGGGTTTGATGGCTGAGTCTGGAATCTCCTCAGACATCCCAGTTTCTGTAAGACAGATAAGGCAGCAGTCCTTCGTCTCTCATTGGAAAGAGATCCGTGCTCTCAGCTTGCACAGCTTGTTGTCCAGGGACTGAACATTTGCCAGTACAATACTGGGTAGACCATGAAGGAGTGGGCAGACGGTCAGGAGGCCAAAGAGGAGCCTGCGGATGATCAGGAGACCATGGATGAGTGGACGGATGATCGGGAGACCAGGGAGGAGCCTGCAGATGATCAGGAGGCCAGGGAGGAGCCTGCGGATGATTAAGAGGCCAGGGAGGTGGCCACAGTGTAGGGAAAGGGTTAGGAGGCTTGGGAGGCAGTTATAGGCAGGGAAAAGGCTCAGGGAATGAGGACTCTTGGGGAGGTAGATCTAGAGGTGGAGCAGGCAGAGCCCCAGGGTTTTGAGTCTCGGGAGGAGAAGCCGCTGGAGTAGGAGTGGGTGGATCCACTGGAGGGGCATGGATTTGAGTTCCAGGAGGAGGTTCTGGAGGTGGAGCAGGCAAAGCCACTGGAGGATCAGGGATTTGAGATGCAGGAGGAGGAGCCAGAGGAGTCTCTGGGAGAGTGGACGGAATCACTGGAGGAGTCACATGGTCAGGAGCACTGGCAGCGACTGGGAAACGGCCTCTGTGGCCGTGAACACTGGCAGTGCCAGAGGAACGACCTCCGTGGTCATAAGCAGTGATAGAGGAACAACCTCTGTGGTCAATCACACAAGCAGTGATAGGGGAACAACCTCCGTGGTCGTGAGCACAGGCAGTGATAGGAGAGTAGGAGCCCTTCTCTTCCTCTTCCGGACAGCCATGAGCACAGCTATGGGAGACTTGGAAGGCGGATCCAAGGGAGGCTCAAGGGGCAGAGCCATGGGAGGATCAATGGAGATTTCTAGGATCACCTTGGGTGGGGAGAAAGTGGTCTCAGTTGAAGGGAGCTCAGAGACCACTGGAGCCATAGTAGCCACCCTGAAAATTCCTCTATGGCTGGAGCTGGCATGAAAGCTGGATCTGGGACAGACACAGCTTCAGGAACTAGCTCGTTGGGTATGGCAGGCCTGGCCATTGGCTCGTTGGCCGTGGCAGATCTGGAGGAAGGAGCTGTGGAATCATCTGCAAGAGTGTTGGCCTCCTCCATCGCTCCTACAGTGAAGGCTGATCCACTCAGTAAAAAAGCCATATTAATGAATTGGGTCAGGGTCCAGGGGATTATGACATAAGGCATGACGCACTTCACTGGACCATCCAATCCAACCCGGAAGAGGTCCTTCAAAGCCACATCATTGAAGTCAACCTCATTAGCCAACTCATGGAGTTCCAGCGAACGATTCCAGTGAACGATTACCCTGATGCAGATGGAGATGTCTTACTGCTGGATTCATGTTTGGTCTAGTCTACCTTCAGCAAAGAGCCAGGAGAGAGATGCTGGTTGAGCCTAAATGCAGTATTTTAGTTATTAAGGTCAAAAACTATAAACTTAGAGATTCCACAATGAATATAAAAAAGAGATCAAAAACATCAACAATAAGAAGGTTACATAACACTTAGCTTTGAGAACAAAAGGATGAATGTTATTTTATGCTGCCATAGACGATACTACACAGCTAATAGCTGAACGTGAAGGGCATAAATAAAGGTACAAATTATGGTTAACACAAAAAAGCTGAAGACAATGATGAGTGATGACGGGTGAGGATGATAACCCCCAACTCGTACAGTCATAGACAGACCCACGATCTCAGAACAAGTCAGCGCCTCTAGAACATAAATTAAACAGAATGCACTTCTCGTAACCATACATGTTATCATCTACCAAACATCTAGCAGCTTGTTCTCCTTACCCATTCGGGTACTCGCATCCAGTTCCTGGAAACAATGATGAAAGCATGTTAACGACAAAGCAGTTCACTGAAAGTGACGCATACCAGGCAGTATATATACTACAATTTTTATAGCCCAGGGGAGCAGCTGATAGGCTAAAAAAACAAATAACAATAATGAAAGCAAATCGCCCATCCTGCCACACTGGTCTAGGCTTGTTATGCTGGTTTGGTGCTGGTCTAGCTGGTGAACCAGCATAGACATATTTTTCATCATCAAAAACTAGTTGGTAAAGCTGCCATAACAACCTGGTAATTTTGTGTTGGTTTATCTATTCAGTCTTCTGTTACTAACAATATTGTGTGTCCTTTTTAGCATCCTGCAAGACTTCTAATGAAACTACAAGGAAGAAGTTTTCCTACTTTCATCCTGGAAAAGGCAGAGCCGAGAGAATCAATCAAGATTGTGGCAAAGAGAGAGAAGAGTAAGCTTAAAATCTATTATACAGTTAATGTAGCTTTTTTATGCATATGTTGTTAGGAGTTCTTTAAGTGGGTGTTTTCAGTGGTTAAATGACTGATATGTTTTGCAGTTGGTGGAGACCAGGGGTCCGTTCTTCGTACCTCACTTATTACATCCGTGATCAAATGACACATCCAAGATGACATCATCATGCTAATCATGATCTGGCTAATTAGGTTTTTCGAGCACAGCTGTTGTTTATATTTAGTATCGCTGGATTGAGTTGTCTGGGATAATTGCACGTTCATGTGTTGCATTAAAAGGGGATATGTATCGATAGTAGAAACCTTGATCAGCAACGCCGCTATTGGCTCTTCACCATGGCCAAAGAAGGTTGCTTGAAGGTTACGCAGAATTTGAAGGTTTAATTAAAACGCCAGGGAACACCACAAAGTCTGCAAAAGCAAGGAGAGAGGGCTGGCAAAAAGTAGCAGACAAATTGAATGCTTAAGTAGTGACCATGTTAGATGTTTTTATCATATATTACAGTATTTTGTATTTTAATAATTTCATAATTATTTTGTTTATCATCTTTAATCTCAGAGCCACCACAGGACCAACTAGAACATGGGAACAAGTAAAAGTGAAATACAAGAATATTCTATAAAATGGTAATCTTTACTATTGTACTTTTCTTAGTCTCTTTCAAAAAGACACTGTAAAATGATGTGTTTGTCTTGTTACAACAGCAACCAAGAAAAAGGCTGAACAAAAAAAAAAAAAACATGTTGTGGTCCTGCACCCCCATGTAACACCCCGGCAGAAGAGCTAGACCTTGGGTTGAATGTGAACAGACCCATTGTGGAGGGCATCCCTGGGGGCAGCTCTTCCTTAGACCCACATCTAGGGACCAGTAGCAGCAACACCTTCATTACTGGTAAATGAGCTTTCAATTCTCTTAGTACACTGTAAAATAATTTGTTGCTGCATTAAATTAAGTATAATCCAAATGGCTGTAACAGTCATTTCAACTATGTTAAATCTTGATTAGTGATGAATTGCTTTAAATAAGTTAGAGTTAATAGTTCACTTTAAGTTAGAGTTTATGTAAAAATATGTTGCCATGAGTTATTGATCACATTTTCACAGTGGTTCATTGTAATGACATTGTGTTTTCCCCTTTTCTGCAGTTTTACATAATATACCAACACTTGGTGTACCTGTTCCCAAGCAATTGCAGGCTGAAGCATGTGCAGTAAGTGGACTTTTTCTAACTTTTTACATCAAAAGGGAAGAAAGCACAACATGTTGTAATGCCCATTTGTTTCCATTGCACAGGACAGTGAATAAACCCTCTCAGATGACTGTCCTTTGGAGGAAGTACCTGTAAGTGCATAAATAACTTGACTTAATTTATATATACTCATGCACCTATTATTTCTGACTGCAATATGAGTTACAGGATTCCACATCCACAGAAAGGCCAACAGAAGAGTCTGTACAGAGAAGTGATACAGAGGTGTTGTTCTTTTCCGTTTTTTTTTTTTGTTTTTGTTTTGTTTTTGTTTTTTTTTGTTTTTTTTGATGATTGAGGCATGCATTGTTCATTGTTTTGTCCACAAATGGCACAGGGTGACATCCGTTCCCTATATAAACTTTGAGTCTTCAACACAAAATAGAGTATTTTTCTGTGAAAAAAAAAACTAAAATGAAAGGGAGAAATAGAACATGACCACTTAAAGAAGAAGAAACTGGACACTAGAGATAGAGCTGTTTCAAAAGGAAATTCAGAGTAAGTGCTAATACAACATTTCACACTGTTGTTGAACTTGCATAACTATATCTCTTATTGCAGGCAAAAGATTACTGATTACTTTTCTTTACAAAGAATAATTGAAATAAAACTTTCAAGGGACTACGCATATTTGTCTTGTCATTTATTAAATTTATTAAAAATATGGTGTTCCACAATTCTGACTCATACAGCTCTGCCACTAGATTGGTCCAAGTGCACTGGCTGGAGGGGATCATCAGGCTGCACCTCCACCACAGTGGTCCTCTACTTTCCGATGGTGGCAATGTTGTGTGATATGGCACATGCAACAATAATATCGCAGGCCCTGACAGGTGCAACTCTCAGACTTTTCAGACACTGAAATCTTCCCTTTAGTTGCCCAAAGGTCATTTTAATGTGTGCCCTTGTCCTAGCTAGAGCTGCACTGGGGTCCGGGGTTTGGGTCAGGGAATGGTGTCATAAAATACTGCCTGCAGGCATAGCCCCTGTCTCCGAGCAGGATCCCATCATAATCACCTGTATAATGGAAAAAATGCAGTTCTGCTAGGCTCAGCATAAGTGTATGTAATACAGTGACCTTGACCTCTGTATTATCCCTTACCACATTCAAATAATGTGCATAAATGTGACTCTCTGAAAATTATTGAGTCATGCACAGATCCAGGCTATTTTGCTTCAACATTTATAATATGGCACATAGAGTCACACACCCTCTAAGAGATTTTAGTCAGACAACTGTTTATTTTTTATAACATTCCTTTTTTGATATAATATAACTAATCTGGAATATTAAGAATCCTAATAGTAATTTACCTGCACTTTTACGCTGTGAACCCACATTCAATTCACAAAATCCCCTTCATTGCCCCTTCATTGGTGGGGCCTTGATGGGGATGTGTGTGTAGTCTATGGCACCAATCACATTAAGGAAGCCTGGGGGACACATAAGTCATATTTATTGGCATGGTCATGATTGCATGATCTTCATTAACAATTTTTAATGTACCTGCAATGGCAAAAAAAATTCTGTTTAACAACCTGGGGTGATAAGTGGCTCAGAAATACCACAAAAACCCCTAAAAACTGCTAGAGCGCCAGGTAAACTTTGCGAACGGCTCGACAGACAGCACTTTTCAACAAGTTCTACGCAATCTCCAATAGTGCAAAGGAAAGTGCCTCTCGCAAAGAATCTCAGGGCAGTGCACACAGTTTGTGCTGTGGTTAAAGCCGATGTAAATAAGTTTACATTCACGGGCAATGAAGAGGCGAGCGACCGGCTTTACGTACAAATAAAGGTTTAATGTAAAACTCAAAAGACAAACACATAAGACGACGGACATGTCCGTAAATGATCTCTCTCTCTCCCGCGCCATCCTCTGCGATCAGCCTTTATCCCTCTCGGAGGCTTGATTAGCCTAATATGGGACCGGGCGTGTAGGATCACGTCCCAACCCCGCACTCCGCCCTGCCACATTCCTCCCTCATTCTTTCAGGCTGAGGAGCCCCCGGCCTGACATACACCCCCCCCCCCCTTTCCCTGGGGAGGGACGCGCCTTCCGCAGGTCATCCCCGTCTACTTGGACGAGGGAGGGGACAAGAGGAGGGAAACAAATAATTAAAATGTGGGGAGGTACTTCCTGTAACAGTGTAGTACCCCCCCCCCCCCCAAAAAAAAAAACACTACAATTTAAAAGAGAGGGAAAAGGCCAACGCCTTTGGCGAGAGCGAGGGATGAAAAAAAAGACACTTACTCAACGGTTCTCCGATACGCCGTAGCTTGTTCCTCGGCCACTCCTCCACCCTCTACCGAACGGCAGCCATGCCCCTCCAGATGGATCTGAGGTAGCTCTCCAGCCCCTGGTGGATGAAACGCCCCGCCGTGTTTTCGGGGACTCGGAAGGGGTCTCCACCGCCCCAGGCCGCGGTTTCCTTGCTCCAGGCGGTCGGACTCGGAGAGCCTCACCGCTCGCGGTCGGCGGACTTTTATCCAACTGCGTTTCTGCATCTATAAGGGGTCTCCTCCGCCCCTGGCAGCGGCATTTCCTCGCTCCAGGTGGTCGGCCAGGAGCCCCTTCTCCCCTCGCGGTCGTTGATCCACTTTCAGGCGGCTGGGCTCCTCGTCCCCGTGCAAATGGCTGCGGCTGCTTCACTGGGGTGGACGTAGTGGCGAGAACTCTGCTACGCCGTATCCCTCTTCCTTCCTGGGCTTCGGCACCAATGTAAAGAAGTTCGTGCTCACGGGCAAGGAAGAGGCGAGAGACTGGCTTGACGTACAAATAAAGGTTTAATGTAAAACTCAAAAGACAAACACATAAGACGACGAACACGTCTGTAAACGATCTCTCTCTCTCCCGCACCATCCTCTGCGATCGGCCTTTATCACTCTCGGAGGCTTGATTAGCCTAATACGGGACCGGGTGTGTAGGATCACGACCCGGCCCCGCTCTCCACCCTGCCACACCGGACTTCGAGTCGAACATTTAATATGTGGTTCCAACAAATGAATGATGTAAATGACACCCTCACGAGAAAACAAATATCTCTCAAAAAGTATAGTATAAAGGATCTGTGCTAAAGCATCCTGCCTATCATGCAATACGCGATTAATTCAAAAAGCTCTGGGTCTTCCTTGCACCTTCTGCAACAGGTTGCTGTCATAAAAATGGACAAGACATGGCTGTTACAAACTTCCTGTATCACCTAAGCTTATAAAGCCCCAATCTAATATTGTTTACATGAAAAAAGCCTGCTCCCAAGCAGGTTTAAACTTACGGACCTGTTGCTATGACAGCAAGTCCAGGATGAGCGTCGAAGAACCTAACAATCCAAGATCATGACAAATCGTCAGTAATCAAATCCAGTTAGCGACGTACAACTGAGTTAGCGACGTACAAAGAACAGATCCCAGATCAAGAGATATAGACACAGGAGCATTGTGTATTCTATGGACATGATGTCTGATTAAAAAGATGGGGTCTTTGGGGGGCCAGTGTGAGCTGTATAAGCAATGGCTTTGAGAAGCTCTGTTGTCCTGGAGCCACAGAAATTTAAGCGCAGCGTAGTTCTAGCGGGAAGACTAGCAGCTGTACATCATTGCACCATTAGATGGGTAATTCCCAGCCAATCACATGTAAGACGTTGCTTTATAAGTCTGCTCGCAATCTATCACATTGCTGTTTCAGTGTGCTAACACAGCAACCTCCACCACCCCACCACCACCAGTTGAGTCCCTTCCTGCACGGGGGTAGGCTCCTCGCCCCTGTCTCCTATCTCCGGTAGGATATGACGGTTCCGAGTACAACTACAGACATTATACAGACTATAGAGAGACATCACTTTTCAGTTTTATACTGGGACTGACACTTTCATGTGATGACAAGTGACGGAGTCAGATTCCAAATAATTTACTGAATTCTAATTGAAGCTTCACAATGTGTTTCATATGTTTGTAAATTCAATTATTGTTATATTTTGTATATTTCACGTTTTCCTTTTAAATAAATGTCTTTCAATCCATTTATGTTGTGTCAATATTGATTAAAGGCCTGTAATAAGAGACATAAGCTAAATGCTGTTTGGGATGGGGTGGGCTACATTTCAAGTTTAACTAATACAATTAAATCCAATGCATACAGTTACACAATGTTGTAAAGATTTAAGGGTAGGTCAAGTTTAAGGGCAGCCAATCCAGTCTGAGATAAATGACCAATAGGACAACTATTTTACCTAGAAGGTGAGAAATGCAAATGTGACTCAGGTGTGAAAAAGTCTTCTGACAGTTTAAGGGGATTACTTACCATGGCAACAAATGGCCATAACATGGAAGGAATTGTAAGTCACTATACATATGAAATGGTATACAATCGAATGTATACCGGCCCGTGGAATTTGAGACTCGGGGCCAGTAGATTTCTGAATATGTCTGAAATTCAGCGGTTTATACATTAGTCTACTGGTCCAGATACAGCTCTTTTCATGCAGTGTTAAATATGAAATTTACAGGATTTTGAGCATGCTCAGTTGGACCACTTTAAAAGCCATTTGTGGCATAATAATTCCCTCCTGCTTAATATTGCCACTAGTGTGCTGTCACAACTTGCTCTTACTCCATTTTCAGTCCTGAATTTCAATTAAAATACTTCAGAAAATCAACAGCATTCATTTAAGAAGCTCATTAAAATATGGATGCTCTCTCTGGTACACAATAACTGAATACACCTTAAGGCTTCTCTGAGGTCAACTATTAAAATCATTTAAAGGTCATTCGATGGTTATGTGAAGCTCTGGCTCAACATTAAAACTCAAGCAGGAAGAACCTGGGTGAGTCAATAAACAATTGATGTTTACTAATTGCCGTCTCATCGTCAGAAAGTCACGACATGGGACTCTGGCTTTAACATCTCTACACACTTCTGGATATATATCTCCGAGGTCAATATCACATGCACAAGGCACCTTGAAAATGATAAATCACATGGATCGTTTGCCATAATGCTTTTCTAAAGGGCCAGATTATGGTATAATATATAGCACATCAGATTATGAAATTACAGAGAATTAATCCATTCAGTGTTATGCACAGCTCCTACAAGTCACGAATCCCGAAGTCAGATGATGAGTCTTGACATTCATTTCATAGAATAGACACATAATCCTGCAGGATGCTGTTTACAGGAGATGCTGATCCAGCAGTGCAGTGCGTCAACTCTGCAGGTCACAGGCTGCATACTGCCTCAGCCCTCTCATCATGTTCTGCATGACACAACACTTGGCAAAATGTAAATGGCAACACAAACAATATTCAAAGTATACAAAGTACATATGTACGACACACCCACTTATGAACATCATTACGTTAGACAACAAAATACTGTATGAAAGCGAGTGTCTTCTACAAACAAATGATGTTCAACATTTACTCAGAACTTACTATTATTATAACCAACTAGTCTCAAGGTGATTTTACTGCAGGTATGAAATCAGTTCCTCTCAAGGTGTCCTAGCAGAGTAACTACAGGTGTAGTATTTCAGATTAAAGATGCCCTCGATTATTTTTTTGCTAATTGCTTACACTTAATTAACTTATAAACAGAAAACAATAGTAATAGTAGAACACAAATGTTACTGAGTGCACCTTTAAAGGAATATTCCAGGTTGAATACAAGTCAAGTTCAGTCGACAGCATTTGTGGCATAATGTTGATTACCACAAAAATGTATTTCATCTTGCCCATTCTTTTCTTAAAAAAAAAAAAAAAAAAATTAAAAATTGAGGACTCAGTGAGGCACTTACAATGGAATTGAATGGAGCCTGTATTTGGAAGGTCCAAATGGGTGCGCTACATTGCGAAAATGCCTACGTCAGGAATATGAGGTATTATTTGAAAGCTAAGAATCTGAACTTTACAGAGATAACCATAACATAACACAACCATAACGTACTTAAAATACCAAAATGAGGCCTCAAATAATTTGTATCGCAAATTAGCGGCCCTAATGGTAATGGTGTAGAAATATTGATCTGAAAATAAAAGTCTTTCACATAGCATCTAAATGGAAAAGTCATATATCAAATGAAATCTCTCCCAGGAATGTGACTAAACAGATTTGTTCCCCTAATACCACAGTTTGAAAGATTTTCAAAAGAATCACAAAGTGAAATATGATTTATGTAAGTTCTTAAATACAAATGTCTCTTTTGTGCACAGATCATTGTTGCTGAAACCCCTAAGTGACCAAAAGCTTTATATCTGCTCTTAACATATGCATTTTTCTAAAGCATTAGCCATTGTTTACTTGTCCATGAGCTTGCTTGGCTGAATAATGTTGTATCTTAGATGCCCAGAACAAAATATGCCATCCAGCAGGAAAAGCGTGCTAAACAAATAATCAGAAAGATTTGGACTATTTATACTTATATGTTTTATATCGGGGAGGATCTTAGCTTTCTATTGATACTTAGATTGAGCTTCTAGTCCACTCAGAGGCTAAGATATTCAATGAAGCAACAAGGGTGGTGCATGAACTGAAAATTAGACTGAATGTCTATGGACGAGCACATCTGTGAGGGCTAAAATGCATTAGAACGCCACCTACATTTCAGATCTGCATATTGTGATGGAATGTGATAAAGAAAAAATATATTTTCTAGTGCCTGCTGCCATCTAGTGGAATGAATTCAGACTTTTCAAAGTGTGGTCAACAGAACCAGATTTAAACAACAACAACAACAACAAAAAAACGTTGTTCATCATAAGATTGTAAACATATACAATATTATTTATGAATAATTGGAGTATTTTTTATTTCTGAAAAATGATAATTTATTTGCAATTAGTCCACGTGAGTGTGAGCTTTTAAATTTGAGTGTGTAAAATAGGCAGCAGCCCAAAAATGCACCCAAGTATAAGGGGTTAAAGGTTGAAATGTAAAACCTTTCATTTTATGAAAGGAAAACTGTGGATACTGTAATGCAAAGACATTCACTTTTAAGTGTGCCTCAAGTGTCCAAATGCTTTTGGGGGCCACTGTATGAAAATCTCACCTTTTGTGCAAAAATGTTAACATGGCCATGTTTGCTGACATTTGATTAATGACCTAGAAATAGTGCAGAATCTAAAATGTTTTATTCATACATTTTCTTGCACTTAAATTCATCAAAATCCTAAAAAGTTTAACTTTAACCCTAAGGGTTTGGTTAGGATAGCCTAAACCAAAACCTTTGAAACAAAATGTGTATACAGTTTGGTATTACATTTAAAAATTATATTAAGAGAAACTTTTTTATAGTGTTTTGGGTAAACGTAAAATACACATGCATTAAATGTAATAGGCATTGAATAAATACATGCAAATCACAATTTATTTGTTTTAACTCAAATAAAATCTTATAGGCCTTATATAGGCCTAAATATAAAGACACATTGAAACATGTGACCTTTTATTAAAAAAAAATATATATTTAAATGGAGTAAAACAGGACTATTGAATGTAAAAAAGACTATTAAAAGATCCTTTTCTGCAGCTTGTTGAAATGGTTGTATGTGAGCGCCTTCTAGTGGAGAGAGAACGAATGCACAACCACAACACACATCAGGACAGACACAAGTGGGACCCATTTCATTTATTGAGTTAATGTGGGGCTTTTGTGTGTTTAACAAGATTTTCTTGGGTATCACAAGACAAGACACATGGATTAACAAATATAGATAGAATGCTCTGTTAGATACACATATACAGTATTAGGGAACAGGCTATAAATTAAAGCAACAGAACAAAAAAGGTTGGTTGCATTAAACATGTCAAACACCAATCAGGGTATCCATATCAGTGTGGAAACACACCCTCTGGCCTAAAATATGACATGGTCATGCTCCTATATGTCAGTTTACAAGCTACTGAGACAATAGACGTTGAACGGACAGACGGAACAGAATTGTTATACACATATAAACTCTTCAAAATGAGGCTTCAGCATTCATCAGCATCTCTAATGAATGAATGTATTGAATAGCTGAGATAAATCTAAAAAGCACAAGCAGCCTCCTCATGTGAGCAATCACAGCCATTACGGAGAACAGTGCATTCTGGTAGCTACCCTGGCTCGAGTGCTAAACCTTTTGTTATAGAGATTAGTACATATTACACAAAAGTGACTTACAAGTTAATTTCCTCACCCTCATAATATCACTCTTATTTAATGTGAGAAAAGCAGATCGCACTGTGTGGAACAAGAAAAAAATCACCCAGGGAATAAAAGAAATCCAGAGAAGTTTAGCGGTTAATGTACGCAATCTAAGACAGCAATATTATGGCATACCATGCACAGAACAATAATAAAAAAGCAGTTTTCATTTTGAAAAGGAGGCAATTCATTTCAGTTTGTTGCGAAGTGAAACAAGCAAAAGGAAAGGCAGGCTTAAGGCTTTTTTATACTGCAAAACAAATGTAATTTCAATCATATCACAGCAACATGTATCACAGCAGGGGAGGATCAGCCCCCTGCTGGCTTTTCATATCCCACACATAAGATATTAAATGCAAAAAACAATCAGGCTTTTATCATGATCTTATTGAAAAACAGACAGACCACCGTGCCACCCCTCAATACAATTGTTGATTTAACCATCAAGTGGTTTGCAAAAATAAAGATATTCTTAAACTACCCCATAAACCTCTAACCTTCAAAAAACTGAAGCAAAAAAAAGCCTAAAAATCATCTTAAAGTTTGCCTTGGAAAATTAGACAATTAACATATCCAGCGACTAGATAAAAAAAAAGCTACTTTTAAAATGGTTATTGGCAGGCCATCCAGAGCGCTTCTAAATCTGCTTCAGAGCCAGCTGGGGGAATAAAAGAATACGAGAAAAGTCACAATCACACTTTTAATATGCTGTTTCCTACAGCCTGTCTCAGTAACATTACAGTACATGAATGTGGCAACATTTTAGCAAAACTGAATTATTCTTTACACGTTTCGCTGCAGTTTCCCAGTGAAATGTCCAGAGGGGGGCGCCAAAAGTGAGTGAAATGGTGTCGTAATCAGACAAGGTTTTTAAGGTGAATATTGGGGGTTTTAATGAGTAAAACATACCTCCCTAACCTGAAACATTAATCTAAACAATAGGTGTTTTAAAAAGCAAATGAGAGGTGCATTAACAGACATCCTTACTCTTAAACAACACCTACACCTAATTAATAATGTTGTTAAATGAAATACAGCACAAAAAAGCAACCTTGTATTCTCGTGTAAGCTTGTGTACTTGACTGGACTCGAACCGCAGTCTTCAGAGTCTATAGTCCAACACTCTATCAGGTGAGCTATCATGGAAGCTAGTCTGGTTGGAATAAGTTTGTAAATGTAGGTGGGTCTGTAATGCAAGCACTGAAATGTGGAATTTTAAAATAAAAGTGTTTCAATATTATAACATAGCAGTGAGTGAGTAAGAGCAAAAAATAAGTGTTTATTAAGTCATAATCAGCAGTTGTAGTCATGATTTTTGTGAAAGTAAATAAAACGTACAGCTATTGTAGCTCCTCAGCTATTGTAGTTAATTTCACCAGGAAACTGACGAAACGTAGAATTGAGCACATAAAAGTCAGTTTGCAAAAATGTTGTTATAGTAACATTCATTTAATGAGACTGGGTTGGATTCTCACAATAAACCATTATGAAGCCACTAGAGTGAAACAGAACCCACTTTTTCAGCCGCCTTTTTTCCGGAAGTATTTTTCCCATTAATTTTTAATTCTAAGCCATGAACCAAACCTTTCAGCTTCGAGGTGAATCACTACATTTATAAAACTTTGATTTGAACTTTAGAAACAATCAAAATTATTTAAAAATCCGACAAAAAGACAGTACAAGGCTGTGTCATTCAAGGAATGTTCTGGGTTCAACACAAGTTAACCTCGATTGACAGCATATGTGGCATAGATTACCATAAAAAAATTCTTTAAAAAGCAAATATCAAGATTATAGTGAGGCACTTAAAATGGAAGTGAATGGGGACAATTTTTGGAGGGTTTAAAACCAGAAATGTGAAGCTTATACTTTTATTAAAGCACATAGAGTACATTAATTATTGTATGAAAACTCATGTGTTATTTGAGCTGTAAAGTTTTAGAATTTCAAGTTTTATTGACAAACCTTACAGAAATAGAGAGTTCATGGCAAATTAGCCGCAAACTTGACGCAAATTCGCCACTGATAATTTTCGCATACAAATGAGCTTTGCGGCAAACTTGCAGCAAATTGTTCATTGTTGCCAAAAATTAGCTGGAGGTTCACCACTACTGGCAAGAGCTGCAAAATTCTGGAAAATATTTGAACCAGACTGTTGCACTCTATAAATTATATTGGTAATAAAATAGAGCACTTTACTTAAAAAATAATAATAATTTTAGAAAAAAATAATGATTTAGAAAAGATGCGGCACAAAGTTGTGCATTGATCAATCAGCTCACCTTCTGAGCAGCTTCTGCAAACTTCTTGGCCCCATGTAACAAGTGGCTGGTCTATTCATTAGCCCTCATCAGACGCTCCCCGCGCTCACTCAAAACCTGACTGGCCCTCCTCATTACATTACCCATCTTCCTTCCCGCCGGAGGGGAGGGGCTACTCCTAGTTGGTTTTACAACAGGTGCTGTAGAAAAAAAAAAGGAGATGTAATAATCCCTTCCAGACAGATTTCACTGAATTTGGTGTTCTGAAATATCACACTGAAACCATGTAAATGCCCTAGACCTGTGAGCAACAGTTTAAGGTGCTTTCTGCCTGTCAGACATTTTGGGCGCTCACAGGGCAGACTATTTATGGCAAGCAGGAAGCTGAGAGTGAGGTAGTTGAAGCAGATCATTCAAGTTTAAAGGTGCACCCAGTCATTTTTTGTTTATGTTGCATTTGCACATTTAGTATTTTTCTTGGACTTACACTGACACCTAGTGGAGTGGATGCAGCATCATGCAAAAGCAATAGGTTGCTTTATTACTACAAGTGATCCTGGACTATAAAGCATGCCTCCTTTTTAAGGCTCCAACTGGTGGTCTCACGTTGGTCTGTTTGCCCTGGAGGTAAGGACGAAGTTCTTGAAGTTCACGTCTATAGACTGAACGTGTAATATGCATGTGCATGACGTCATCGTTTTCACAAATCCGCATTTTTGTATGTTTACACGGAGACGATAACGACATCATTTTCAAAAACGTGCACTTTGAAACCTGTTTTCAAAAGTTTGTGTTTTCAGGCCCCAAAACGACGTTGTTGTGTAAATGAACAGCCAAAACGCATAAAAAGTATTCAGTTTTTAGTGAAAACGTTGTCATGTAAACAGCTATGATTTTAAGTTTATATTAAAAATAGGGCTATCAATCGATTAAAATTTGTAATCAAAATACATGGCATGCCGATTAATTGATCAAATTAATTGCAGATATAAATATTTGCTTAAAGAGGCTCTCAAATAACAATATTATATTATGAGTTTTAATTTTACATATGAGTACCTAATTCTAAATATTAATAAAATAATTATTGATACATTATAAATATAATAATTCAGATAATTAAAATGCATTACATTTATTACATATCATTAAACATAAGCCTATCATTGGCCTGCATTTCACAGCAATCAATTTTGGGATATGATGTGTGTTAGAAACAGAACAATATGTAAGTCCATTTTTACTCGAAATCTCCACTTTCACTTTCAAAAGTGAAACTAAACAGGCACCACATGTAACTTTCAGATGTAAAAGTGAAACTGGAGATTTAGAGGGAAAATTACAAATGTTGATCTGTTTCTCACCAATACCTATCATATAATTTCTTAAGATATGGATTTAACCACTGGAGTCATATGGATTATGCTTATGTGAGTGGTAGTGGGGTAGTGGGCTAAAACACAAAACTGTTAATCAGAAGGTTGCTGGTTCGATCCCCACAGCCACCACCATTGTGTCCTTGAGCAAGGCACTTAACTCCAGGTTGCTCCGGGGGAATTGTCCCTGTAATAAGTGCACTGTAAGTCGCTTTGGATAAAAGCGTCTGCCAAATGCATAAATGTAAATTTTTGCTTTGTGTGATTTTGGAGCTACAAAGGTTTGGTCACCATTCATTTGTATTGTAAGGACCAACCAAGCTGAGATATTCTTCTAAAAATCTTTTTTGGTTTTCTGCTGAAGAAAGAAAGCCATGCACATCTGAGATGGCATGAGGGTGAGTAAACGATGACAGAATTAAAATTTTTGGGTGAACTATCACTTTAATATGCAGAGTCAACTACATGTAAGACAATTGTAGTTTGACTTCACCTAAAAGTGTAACATTTGTTGCACTTTTTGTTTGAGCAGCCCATCCAGCCCGACACAGCAATATTAGCTAAAAGCAATTGTGTGAGTTTGGGATGGGACTATCTGTTTGTACAACCAATGGTGGACGGTGGAGAATTCTGCTTGGAAACAGTGATTATTAAAGAAATTCCATTTGCTGATGCTAGTGGCGCAGAAATTACACATTAAAGCTTTCAGAATCATTTACACTTGAAAATGCAAATGCAATTCCAACACACTGCCACAAGCTAATCTCATTAATTGCCAAAAAATAGACATCATAGCATATATTTAAAATAGAATGGCTCTGAGGTGATTTAGTTTGTCAGTACATTGGATTTTCTGCTCCAAGGGCTGCTTGGCACCTCTCCCATTCATTACACCCCAATGATCCGTGATTCACCGTGAAGCCTGGTGCCACTTCACTCATCTCCGCTCCCCCTCCCTCTCCCTTAACGCCTGTCTTTGTGTACCCGTGCATGCCTTCATCAGAACAAAGTGGCCTCTGAACCATTCGGGCCCTCTTTGCAATGGAGCCATTCTCCTCCACTGCAGAGAGATTGATCAGTGCACTACAAACAACCCCCGCCAGTAGGGCCGACAAAGTGCCCTCTCTTCCTGCCTTCACCCTGACTGATGTGATCCACACAACTAGACACACAGGACTGGATGGAAATGAACATCATTGCCTCAAAGCTGTGCCAGAAATGAACTTTTACATAAAGGGGCTATATTTGCCCGTGGACTTGATTTTCAAGGGCATTTTTTTAACTTTGAAGACATATGTTGTTTCTGACCATTTAAAACATCATCTGTGATTAGTCATCCATTCATGCCAAATACATCAATACATTTATACAAAATATTTAATAAAATATGTTACTTCAAGATTGAGAATTTATTGCTTCGTACTCATATTTTATACCATAATATGTATAACTAAGACTATTAGAGAATATTAAGAACTATAGCAGATGTTACTAATAAAAGGCAGAAGAATTCACTAAGATTTTGAATTTAGTGGGCATTTTTGTCATTTCTGACCCTACTTCAATGTAAATATACTGTATATCTGTAATACATATTCTTATTAATATTACATATTCACATTATATAACAAAGTTAAAAAAAAAAACATTAATTTTAAAGTAATGGCACAAACACTTATCAAGCAAAACTTTCACAAAAAGAAATTATTTTTTTCAAATGATAAAACTATTTGGATACTACAGTATTTGGATAAACTGTAAACGTATTTGGATACTTTGTGGTGGTAAAATGTTAGTGTTACTTTGCTAAAGCATCATTTATTTGCAGATGTATCTAATATAATAACATTCAGACAACATAATGTGTGATTTTAGTGTCTCAATACTTTTGGGGCCACTGTATGCCTCAATCACATTTAAAGAGTATAATATTTTTTGCTATGTAAAATACAATGAATTTAGACAACACTCTAAAAACACTGCACCAAAAACATAAATATAAAACTACTTACCTTTACCCTGAATCTGGCCTTTGTTTGAAATCATACTGTTCTTCATTCTGTTCAGAAATATCTTGCAGCGGTAGATGGCCATATTAAGAGAACAACCATCTAAAATATAGAAAACAGAACACAGGGCATTTGTTTTGATTTAATATTCTGGGTTCAGTAAGTGAAGCTCAATTAACAGCATTTCTAGTATAATGTTTATTACCACAAAAAAATATTTTGACTTATCCCTCATTTATTTAAGAAGTGGTTACCGTAAGTCACTTAAAGTGGACGTGAATCCAGTCCTTAAATGGTAAACTGCACAGTTTCACAAGTAAACATTGTGTTAACATGCTTTTATGGTTAGTAAGTGATAAAATCTCTTACTAACTTTACCTTGCATAAAGTAACGTCCAATAATAGGATTGCTAAAATTATGTTAACATGTATATTGTTTAAATGGACACCATGCCTGTTTAATTTTGTCTGTGTAGTAGACTCAGGAACAGATATGTTAACCAGTTACAATTATTCCTTCAAGTCTTTAACTGTCACTCTATGGTTCTTTTTGACCTCATTGAACTTTATGCGGCGTGCTCTATGAGTCATCTTGGCTGGACAGCCACTTCTAGGGAGAGTAGCCACAGTACTAAATCGTCTCTATGTGTATGTGTGGACAGATGAATATCTAAGTTCTTTGAGATAACTTTGTAACCCCTTCCAGCTTCATGCAATGGAAAAATTCTTGATCGTAGGTCTTCTGAGATCTCTTTTTTTGCGAGGCATGGTCCACATCAGCAGATGCTTCTTATGAAAAGCAAATTCAAAATATTTGAGTGCTTTTTATAAGTCAAAGTAGCTCTAACCCACACCTCCAATCTAGTTTCATTAATTGGATGTCAGGTTTGCCAGCTCCTGACGCTAATTAGCTATTGTACATCATTAGCCAAGGGGTTCATATACTTTTTCCAACATAAACTGTTTGAATGATGTATTCAGTACGTACAAGAACAATACAATAATTTACGTGTTAATAGTTATAACCGATTGTGGGTTTTTTCTTTTCATTATTGTAACTCAGATGAAGATCAAACAAGATTTTAAGACAAATTTATACATAAATTCAGGTAATTCCGAAGGGTTCACATACTTTTTTTTGCCACTGTACATTTCAATTCTGTCGTGAAGCCATAATTTCTAACTTACTTTCTGAATTCATCTCACCTCCCATTAGTTTTGGCTGACAGTTGATAAAGATAGTCTGGCGTGTAGCACCATGGCTCTTCTTGATCTCTGTAGCTCCAGGTATCTTCGGGTCTCCAGGGGACACGGGGTGTTCTTGGCCAAGATTTGCCTCCCAGTATTTCTGACAAGCATGGTACAGAATTTGCACAAACATGCACTTCTCTGCAGCTGAACTAGCCAACCACTGATCCGAGTTGCGATCGAACACTAGATCAAACTCAGGGGAGTCCTAAAACAATATCCAGAGCAGTCAATAAAGAAATGCAGAAAAAGAAAAGCTTGATTTAAAAGGAAAATGAAGGGTAGTCACCTTATTTTGGTTGATGCCATTGACTTGACGAAGCTGCTCCACAGACCACTGAGATCTTTTAGAAAACTGTCGTGAGCTTGGGTACTTTTTAACTTTAGTGATGAAGATTTGAGCTGGTGTTGTGTTAGTGACTAAATGGAGAAGAAACTTGAGTCAGCAATGCTAGTCTGCCTTCCATTAAGCTTCTCAAGAACATCTGAAACCTTAAACTAAAACATATTTTTAAACTGGCCATTGGCTAATTGTTCATTTTAACAGATTATATGGAGATACCTGACAAGCAGAGGAAAGTTAGGTAGTCCCTCTTGCGGCCTGCATTGAGGAAGGACAGACTCTTCCTCTTCAACCTTCTCCTCACCTCTATGGCTACCAGTAACTTTTCATCTCTCGGGACAAAGATCTCACGGCTGATGGCTGACTGAATGTTCATCTTCAAAGTGCAAAATATACAAAATATATTCATGATGCGATTCCTCCAGATCTATATTCCTCCATATATATATATACTACCGTTCAAAGGTTTGGGGTCTCTTACTCGATCTTTATTCATTTTTTTTACTATTTTTTTTTTTTTTCACATTTTAGAATAATAGGAAGTCATCAGATCTATGGAATAACATAAATGGAAATATGGAAATTATGTTGTAACAAAACAAAATCCAAAATAAATCATAACTGTGTTATATTTTATCATCTTCAATGTAGTCACCCTTTGCCTAGAATCTGCAGATATGTACTCATGACATGTTCTCAAGCAACTTCTTGACATTTTAAACAGTATTGGGCACTTATTGGCTGCTTTTCTTAATTATTCGGTCCAAATCATCAATTTCAAAAACTTAAATTTTAGTTTTGTAATGAAATAAATTACTATGTTGACACAATTATATTTTTGTCAACAAATATAATTTCAAACATTTAATCAAACGCCTACAGATCAAAATATTTGTTAGATATTTTTTTACGAACTTGATACGTGTTTTAAACTATATAAAAAAATATAAAAATGTGTCACAATTTAGAATTTAGGAACACGAAAATCTGAATCTGAAATGAACCTCTAGAAAGTTCACCTGTTTCCTTTAAAAAGTCCTCAAACATCGAACGGACACACCCTGTGCTTTACCTTTCTCTCTCTCTCTTCCTTCAGCAAACCCCAAGAGCGGTGAAAAGGTTTTAGTAGTCCCGTTTGTATCTGCGTTGTCAAGCCATCTTTATCCCGCATGTAGTGTGATAGGAGACTGCTGGAGATTGGGGCGTGTGTGGTGCGTCCTGGAGAACAAACACAGGCTTTGTCCCAAAACATAGTGAGTTCACTGAGCTGCCTACCTAAACAGCATTTTGGGCATTAAAAAGCGCGTTTATAAATGACTGAGTGTGCTGAGCTGACTCGGAAACTCATTTATGACAAAAGTGACTAGATTTGAACACACACACACACACACACACACACACACACACACACACGCACACATAAACTTGTTTTTTAAATATCATTGTGAGGACTCTCAATAGACTTTCATGCATTTTATATTTTTTTATGGGCCTCACAATGTAGGTGATCTCAGGTTTTACTCTCCTTGTGGGACATTTGCTCCCCACAATGTAGTATACACACACACACACACACACACACACTTTTATTGAATCATATATACTCTATTCTATATAACTGTAGCCATATATTTTTTATTATTATTATTTTGTTTAACATATTATAATTTGAATAACTTTATACTAAACCAGGGCCTCATTTCTGAAAACATTGTAAGCCTATTGTAGAAACGATTGTTATATCATCTGTTTCCCAAAAGCTTTGTAATTTAGGTAGTGTTTGAAAATCATCGTAGATCTATGAGTGCTCTTGAGTAATCACAGAACGCTTAAAGGTATTTTCACCAAATTCTCTCATCGTTTATTCACACTCATGCCATCCCAGATGTGCACAACTTTCTTTCTTCTGCTGAACACAAACAAAGATTTGTAGAAGAATATCTCAGCTCTTTAGGTCCATACAATGCAAGTGAATGTTTTCCAGACTTTTGAAGGTGCAAAAAGCACATAAAGGTAGCATAATAGTAATCCAAATGACTCCAGTGGTAAAAAAACATATCTTCAGAAGCGATATGATAGGTTTTTTTTACTATAAATTCTCCTCTGCCCAGTAGGTGGCGATATGCACAAAGAATGTGAACCGCCAAAAAATAAAAAGAAGAATGTACAAGTGAAAGTGGGCATTTATTGTAATAATGGACTTAAATATTGATGTTTCTCACCCACACCAATCACATCACTTCTGAAGACATTCATTTATCCACTGGAGTCCTATGGATTAATTTTATGCTGACTTTATGTGCTTTTTGGACCATTACATTTCTGTCCACCATTCATTTGAATTGTATGGACAAGAATATTAATTCTTGGGTGAATTATCCCATTAAGATTTTAGATTAAAATGTATGTAAGGGAAAGTGTATATTTCAGCTGCTGTCAGGTGGTCACCATTTCTTATACAGTACATCTTTCCTCTGTTTGTGTTACCTTTTATCTTTTTCTGTTCACTAATAGTTATGCATTGTGAAGTCTGCAATGAGTTTTTACTTTTTGTATATATTACATGTGTTTCAGATAATATGGGGCTAAAAAAATTGCATGTATAATAATAATAACAAGAATCCAAGAATTAGGAACAAATATTTTTAGAATAGCTGTAGATGAATTATTGCACGCCACACTCCAGGACACTGCTTAAAATGTCATGCCCACGACCCATAAACACTAGGCTACTCCTTTGTGGCCATCTGCACCCC
Organism: Moxostoma hubbsi; assembly: GCA_032164185.1. Lineage (NCBI taxonomy): Eukaryota > Metazoa > Chordata > Actinopteri > Cypriniformes > Catostomidae > Moxostoma > Moxostoma hubbsi. The sequence goes on along the minus strand of JAVLUX010000031.1, from coordinate 10,715,876 downwards.
AGTGTCTGCATTTGACTTATATGGGCAAAACTCATTTACCCACCGTGGATTAATACAATTGTTTTCCATTTACTTTTTGCTCACCAGAATGCATCATCAAATTGTGGCTATACTAGAGTAATTAATCCCCATAATAACTACACAGCTGAGAAAAAAAAAAGAAAAAAAAGATTGAGACTCAAGAGCAGGTGGTCAATATCAATTTTAATGAAAAACACGAGGTTCATAAAATTGGAACAGCTCGGTTTTCACTTAAGCTAAACAGTAAAGACTGGAGTCCAGTTCTGATATATGCACATAAAGCAGACAGTTCCCTCTGACCACAGGCCTGATGTGAAATCATCAAGACCTAACTCTATTCGGTTTATTGGCACATTCAAAGGATGTCTTACATCAGGTGAGGTAAGGAGAGATGTTAAGTGCTTTGCTCTTGGCATTGTAAAGGCATGGGGGTGTTCTTCAGGATTACTGTATACAAATCATACAAAATTTATACATAAAACATGGAAGTAACACAAAACAATCGTCATTTTAAAATGGCAATGTCTTTATGACAATGGTTCTTTAGTGCTCTATTATGTAACAAAAAGTAACAGAACAAGCAACATTTAGGATATGTCATCATTGACAAGAAAGAGAATGCCACAAAGAATTTCTAATGGGAGATGTTTAAGGGAAAACTTCTCTATCATGCATGTTAAAGCATAACATAAACTTTAAGTTATTGGTGGTCATACCAAAGAGTGCATTCAAATATGCAGTAGATTTATGTGTCTATCATGCAGGTGTAGAGAACAAACTAATACCTCAATGCGTCTATCAGAAATAGAGTAAGGAGCACCTGAAACAGGACTAAAATGTCTTTTAACCAGGTTTCACTGATGGTTTTTCCTCTTCAAACTATATCTCTTGAAGAATTATTCCATCAGGTCTATGTGCACTTCCCCCGTCGGCAATCGCCTCAATATTTGGCCACTTTTTGAAGTGATGCAGATTGTGTTTTATCATCTAAATAATGTAAACATGTAATAGCAATGCCTAATTTATCAAAAAGAAATAAAAAAATACCTATTTTCAGGCAAGAAAAATGATCACATCAGATGTATTACTCAAAGAAAATAACAAAACGTCTGATTGTGGACTTTCAATTCATCAGATTTTTGTCAGCCACACTATACAACCTTCAACTTAAAGGGATAGTACACCCAAAAATGAACATTCTGCTATCATACTCACCCTCGTGTTGTTCCAAACCCACACTGTATGACTTCCCTTCTTTGGTGGAACACAAAAAAAGAGATGTTCAGCATCTGTCACCATTCAATCTTTTTCCATTCAAAGTAGGTGAATAGTGACTGAAGCTCTCGGTACACAACATTCCACAAAATAAAGAAAGTCATGTGTGTTTGGAATGACAAGAGGGTGAATAAATGATGACGGAAGATACATTTTTTGCAGAACTATACCTTCAAAGTTAACACACATCAGTCAAAATGTAGAATCTTTTGCTTTTGGAAAAGGTGTGAATCACCAAGCTGTCCATCTCATCGAGGTTAACAACCAATTACATTTTGGGTATGCTGGAGAGAAAGTCTCTTCCATAGGTGTGCTTCTAAATGAAGGTGTTAAAGGAAAAGCAAGGCAAGGACAGGATCTCTGATGCACAGTGAATAAGGTCTGCTAAACTAAACAGGCTTTGAAACCATTGTAATTAAGGGTGGTGCCGATGGAAAGTTCATAGGTGTGTGTGTGTGTGTGATGATTCAGGGTTATCCTCTGCCACATCGTTCGCTTCATTTGGCCTGTACATGAATGTTAGTAGAAACAGAGCCACATCATGGGAGCACCAATAGGCTGTGTGCGACGTCACCGCTGACCAATAGCGGCTCTCCACCAGGCCCTCCCTCAGCTCAAAGTCGATCCGTTTCTCCAGTTCCACTGAAAAACAGTATAAAAGGGGGTTGCTATTCTCACAGGTATTGGAGGCATAGGTGAATTATGGACTGGGCCAATGGGGACAGTTCCCAGGGGCCCTTGACTACCAGGGGCCCGGGAGGGCCCTGGGATGCCATGTCTCGCGGCCCATCTACTTTGAAAACAAATATTTAATGTAAGCTTGAATATGTGGGCCCCAAAGCTTATACAAGTCTGTCTCAATAGGCCCCTGTGGCTATGAGGGCCATCAGTCCTCTTATGGCACTTTTCCGCTGCGAGTTACGGTTCGGTTCGACTCAACACTACTCACTTTACATTTCTGAGCTTGCTTTTCCACTGCAGTTTAGTGCCGCCTCAACGTGGGTGGGATTATAGGCTGATCATCATAGTTGCGCGCCTACTCTCCCTCCCATTGCTCGCCGGTCTATATAGCACCCATTTGGTCGAACATCTTCCACTTTTCCTTGATGGTTCTGTAGTCACTTTTAAGTATTTTTTTACTTTTTCCTACACTGTTGGTAGGTCCGGTGGTAGCCATGTGCGGCCAACAGCCGAAACACTTCCTGAAAGACTTTTTCGTTCGTCGCTAACGAGAGGAACGTCTGCACCTCGTTTATTGACCACGGTGTGGTTTTGCACACAGCCATTTCTTTTTACAATTCGAAAGTCACGTGAACACATGATACTGCTATAGCTGTTGCTAACTTTAAAACAACGGTTTGATGTCCCGTGTCGCAAATCAAGTGACGCTGGTAGTGACGATTCTCTCGGACCAATCAGTGATCTGCAGGATTTTGACGTCACATTTAGTATCGGCTCGGCTCGGCTCGCTTGGAAGCTCGACCGAGGTAATACTAAAAAGTCCCAGGTACCAGGTACTATCTACAGTGGAAAAACACCAAAAAGCGAGCAGAGTCGAGTTGAGTTGTACCGTGCAGTGGAAAAGCCCCATTATAGAACCCTTTTTCCTTTCTGTTTTTAATTACATTACAACGCCACTTGTATAATATTTGATCCATCACTAGATCCATTATAGAGCCTCTACATCATCAACATGATTCAAACTTAGCTGAAAAACCTGTTGTATGCTGTGTACTAGATGTTTACTGCCTCCTGGTGAAAGTTTCCATGTCTTCTGGAAGTAGAAGACCTTGTAATATATTTTCCAAAATGGCTACCTTCACATTGTGATGCACTCATCTTATTTATGTTAACTCTTTGGTGATTTTGACAAAGTAAAATGAACAATGACGATTATATTTTTACTAATATTTCAAAAGGAGTATTAACTGAATTGAAGCAATATGTGCTAACGTAACATTTCATTAATTTATAGACAAGTTTGTGTTGAAAATGTGTATATAAAATATGATACAACAGGCTTTTGAGGTTTATCTCTCAATCATCATTCCATTCCATTCATGTCCACCACAATAAAAAAGCTGTACTTGCTTGTTTTGATTATTTGATTATTTGATTATTTGTTGAAGTAGTGTATGATAATGCTCTATATGTTTTGTGCTGTAAATTGAAACAAACCTGCCCATAAGAGTCATGTGACTACACCGGTCGCGCTGTAAATTTTGCACTGTCGATTCAAACTAACTTGCTCATAAGAGTCATTTATTCATGAATCGAACTAAACTGTTCACTTTGTATGTTTCGTGATATAGATTCAAATGAACCAGCTGATAAGAATCTTTCATTAAGGAATCAGACTACAATGGTCATGCTGTAAGTTTTGTGTCGTAGATTCAAATATACCAGCTCATAAGAGCGATTCCTTGTAGATTTAACTGAAAAGGCTCATAATATTCATCGTTTGGGAATCAGACTAAACTGGTCGCGCTGTATGTTTTTCGCACTGTTGATTTAAATGAACCTGCTAATAAGAGTAATTTGTTCAGGAATCAGTGTATAAACTTCTCATCGAAGGGGCTCTGGTGTGTAATATGGTATTATTGATTCAAGAGCTCCGTCAACTCTGGAAACCAAAGGCAGTTGGGCCATTCCGGCGCAACCAACAATAACAATTTCCTCATTCTACCATATTTTGCACAACACTTTGTGAAAAAACTGGATGGGGGAAACACATACTTTCGTCCCACTGGCCATTAGTGGGCTAGACCATCCAGGCCCAATGGAGAAATAACCCCCTGACTCGAGAGCAGATCTGTGCCGCTGTTCAGATGACCAGGGACGTGCATTGCACATATTGACATATTGTGTGAAGTTTAAAATCGGGTGCAATCTACCTCCCCCTGATGGTTTATGTATGCCACAACCGCTGTGTTGTCGGATCGGACCAGGATGTGAAAACACTGGACGAATGGCCGGAAGGCTCTCAGGGCTAGAAATACAAGTCGTTTGTGCACCTGTCCAGATGCCAAAAGCCGGACATCCATTGCATAGGGCTCCCCAGCCTGTATTGGAGGCATCCGTCATGACTACTTTGCAACTGACAACTTGACGAAGCACTATGCCCCTCTGAAAGGATTAGGGCGTTTTCCTGTGGTGGCCATAAGACCCAGATACCATTTAATTTTTCTTTCCCAGCATGAAGATGGATTGAATTTGCTCCTCAGTCGAATGTGCTAACATAGCAGCCGAGTCAGGTTTTATTCCCAAGAATGACATCTGTCGACTGGGCTTCAGCATGTTCTTCGACCAGTTGACTCCAAATCCCAAATGCTCCAAATGCGCAAGTAGCAGGCCTCTGCTCCTATGACTGTGCTTAAAGCAACCAATCATCAAAGTAATTCAGTACGGAAACACCGCTCAGATTCAGCAGAGTGAGTGCCTCATCGACACATTACGTGAACGTGCGGGGGAGCTAGGTATAAGCAGCCCTTTCGAAGGTGAAGGCAAATCTCAAGAATGGCCTGTGGTGAGGGGCTATGTTTACATGAAAGTATGTATTTTTCTAATCGATTAACACAAACCAGTCCAGAGGACATCCGTGAGACAAAATCTGTCTCAGAGTAACCATCTTCAATGAAAACTTTGCGAGTGTCCAGTTTTGTCCAGTTCAAATGTCTTAAATCCATAATGGAACGTAACCCACCTTCCTTTTTGGCGACCAGGTAGTAGCAGCTGTAAAAAATGCCCTTATCATCATCCACCGGTATTGGCTCTATCACATCATTAGCGAGGAGAGTTAATACAACCGAGAGTGGAAAACCGGCATGTCCCACGCCATCACGGTGGAGGAAATAACGCAGTTGAAACGAGATGGCTGCCTTGCGAACTGTAGCACTTAAGATTGTTCTTGCCATCCAGCTGGAAATTCTCAGAAGATCACGCCATTCATTGTAGCAAGCCAGTGGATGGTTCAGTCTATTTCTTCTTAGGTGGCTTGTGTGGGTGTTGACCAGAGGAGTGTGAGCGAGTTGGCGGCGCTACGAATCCCCCATCGCCTCGTCAAGTCTGCGTCTGCTATTGAGCTGCCTGAAACCTTTCAGTAAAGGCACTGTTGAGACAACAGGGCATGTAACAGCACAGCTTTGTCCCGCATCTCTGACAAATTAACCAAGAGATGACGCTTCGCAGACACTAGGCTACCCAACGACTGTCTATATCATGGGTGGTGATTTTGGTAGCCCGGAGCCATATAAGTGGCACGGCGCAGCTCATTGAAAGACTTGGTGTCGAGCCCACTCTTGTCCATATCCCTGAGCAGGTCTGCCCGGTAGGCTTGCAGCACCATCTTGGTGAGAGCCAAGCCAGCCTCACCCACCTGCAGTGTTTGGATAGGTGCGCGGGTCTGGTTTTCCACGACGGGGTAGAGGAGGTGCACAAGTGCCTCACACACACACTACTAACTCTTCCCCCAGGGGAATCTCTAAATAACCGTGCTGCTCAACGCGTTCCAGTGTTGTGAATGTTGTGGCTTCAATAAATACAGTAGCATTTATGAATGCACTTCAACAATTGAAAGGACATGAGTAGGCGGAGCACAAAGCGCTACCTGCCAATAAAATTGTTATGATTCAATTGGTAAAATACAGTGTGTGAATTTGCAAGTATCCATTACTGTGTGCAATGTCCATGCAATACAATATAATAAACAAAATCAAATCAAATTTGCATAAACAATAGAGTACAATATACAGTGCAATGTGCTATATACACAGTACAAATCTTTCTTTCTGTTTTATTGCATAAATAGCATATTAAGCCAATTAAAAGCAAGCAGAGATCAAAGGAACCAGCTGTTCAAACAAACCTGCTCATAAGAGTCATTTGTCAGTCATGTGGACTACACTGGTCATGCTGTATGTTTCATGCTGTAGATTCAAATGAACTGGCTCATAAGAGTCATCCATTGTAGATTCAAATGAACAGGATCAAAAGAGTAATTAGTTTAGGAATTGGACTATACTGGTTGCACTGTGTTTTCCACACTGTCAATTCTAAAGAAACGGCTCATAAGAATAATTCATTCAATGGTCATGCTGCATGTTTCGCTCAGTAGTTTAAATGGACCAGCTCATAAGAGTCATTCATTGTAGATTCAAATGAACTAGCTCATAAGAGTCATACATTCGGGAATTGGACTACACTGGTCATGCTGTATGTTTTGTCCTGTAGATTCAAATGAACCTGCTCATAAGAGTCATTCATTGTAGATTCAGATTAACTGGCTCATAAGATTCCTTCATTCATGAATCGCACTACACTGGCTGCACTATATGTTTCATGCTGTATATTCAAATAAACCGGCTCATAAGAATCATTTGTTGTAGGTTTTTTTTTGTTATCCCCTTTTTCTCCCAATTTGAAATGCCCAATACCCACCCACCTCAATCCGGGTGGCAGAGGACAAGTCTCAGTTGCCTCCGCTTCTGAGGCCTATCACGTGGCTCGCTGTGCATGACGCCATGGAGAGTCACAGCATGTGGAGGCTCATGCTACTCTCCACACACAATTTACCACGTACCCCATTGAGAGCATGAACCCCTAATCGCGACCATGAGGAGGTTACCCCATGTGACTAACCGGGCCAATTTGGCTGCTTAGGAGACCTGGCTGGAGTCACTCCGCATGCCCTGGATTCGAACTCGCGACTCCAGGGGTGGTAGTCAGCGTCAATACTCGCTGAGCTGCCCAGGCCCCATTTGTTGTAGATTTTTTTTAAAAAAGTCTCATAAGTGTAATTTGTTCAGGAATCAAACTACACTGGTCACACTGTTTCACGCTGCTGATTCAATAATTCTGTGTCGTTGAGTGACAGCTGGAAACAATGTCAGAGTATTTTAGTAAATTGTACTAAAATGTGTTCCACACATCACCTTTAACAAACTATGAATATAAAAAAAATTGTGCATAATGCATGAGCATATGATACTTACAGGAAGAGTTATCCATAATAGCAGAGGCTGATTGTGACATGCTGGTGTCTCCTGCCTTCTCCTCTCGTTTCTCCTCGATTTTCTCTTCTGTCTTCTCCTCCGTTTTCTCTTCTGACTCCATAGACCTGCCTTCTTCCCCGGATACTTCGCCCCCTTTCTCACATGCTCCAATCTCACAGTCAGATGGCTCCTCCTCCACACCACCCACCTGCCCACTAGAGCGGGAGAATCGGGAGAAGAGCATCCCGCCAATACCTTTACCTATACTTGCCGCTCCTGTTAAACACACACACGCACGCGCACGCACACACACACACACACACACACATTTACTGTTACAAACTTAATTTATTGACAAGGGTATTTCCAAACCTCCAGTTGTTTGTGACACTTCCTAATTGCTCTCTATTGATCTGATGACTTGCTGAGCTCTTGTGGTTTTTCGTTTTTCGCACTCAAATCAAGAATATAAACTAATGATTTGCAGTAAAGGAAGGAAGATTTTCTCAATATTTGGAAACCTAAAATATTTGCAAAATTTTCCCTATTCAGGATAAAGTGAGAAATTTAATGGACCAGGACCTCTTGGTGGTCAGACTATCTTACCCATGATGCTGGCTTTTCCCAGGTTGGTGATAGACTCGCCGTAGTGTCTGCGGGGCTGTGGAGGGGAGGTACACGGGCTTGGGAGGCTCTCTGTGTCTGATACTGAAGCATTTTCCTTTGATGGGTTCAGTAGAGTGGGACGGATCTGGTCATACGGTGTGGGACTGGTGGTGTTGTACCTAAAAATCAATGTACCAAGGTTATTATCATTAACAAAAACTATTCCGAAGATAACAAAATATAAAATATTTTGTTAAATAAAAACTAAAAATGTGAGTTTGAAATTAAACTGATACTATTGGCCTACACATGCACTAATATAACTCAATAAAATTATAGAAAACATGACTAGCTTTCAGTGTTAGGTCTGATTTCAATGATTTCCCAAGCCATATTTTATTAACAGTATTGTTGTTTTCTCTTAAGATAACTTACAAAGCTTTAAAATCAGAGATACAATGAGCTCAGAGGTTGTTAATCGATGGTATACGCATCTGTTGAAGCCATCAGTCTGTGTTATTTAAACTTTTATTTGTAACAAATCATGTTTAATAGCAGACTAACTAGTGAAGAACTACACTACCCATAATTCTGAACAAAGATCCACCAATCAGAGAATTGCAACAAACAAAACATGCCAAACTAGCTCTGCAACAATCGGCCACTTCATTAACACTGTGAATGATGCACACTCTCTCTCTACACTCTCAAACTACTTAGATATTTGTATTTATCTGAATATTTTGCAATCAAATTTTAATATACTGTTTCTATACTTATAATCAACAACTTTAAATCAAGTTTTACATTTTTCCACCTTTTATTGAATTACGTCATTTGCAAGGCTACATGGGTTTGTAGTTAATTCCCTCATGAAAGACGGTAAGTATCATTTTGTCTGATTTTCAAATACTTTCTTGCTTCAAATCAAAGTTTGAAATGGTGTGATTCATCTCACAGCTGGTTGGTTTAACTCTTTTATGAAGGATTTTATGAAATCCCTGTGGAAAAAAAATTTATGGGAAAAATACTTCTTTAACCAAGATGGCTGAAAAATTGGGAATGTACTGTTGGGCTCTATTAGACAACAAGCAGCCATCTGATCTGAAAAAGGCCAATGACAGTTCACTTGTTGCATGTTGCATAGGCAGATTTAATTATTTGTGGCGCTGTGTTGTAAGCGATGGGAATTGACAACTAACACTGAAAAAATACAAAGCTAAAACTAAAAATTTTCCAAAAGATACAAGCAAAAAAGAAAACAATTTATGAACCATTTAAACTAACTTAAACTAAGGTAAAGCCGAGGTATGTCATTTCTGCGGCACTGGCGCCACTGCGGCACTGTGAGTTTAGTAACATTTGTGGGGGCGGGTCAAAGGGGTTCGCTCAAAACAAACACAGGAAATTTTATAGTGCCGCATAGACAGTGTTTAAAGATTTCGAGAAAATTAACCTATGCATGGCTTACTTATAATTATCTCTGCATATTAAACAGGGATAGAAGAAAGTATTTTAACACTGAAAAAGTGACATACTTCAGCTTTAACATAAAAACTAGTTAAATTTACATTATATGCAGCTAACAGTGCTCAGTATACAGGAAGCCGTTTAGTCCGGCGGCTTATAAGTTATGGAAACAGAAATGTAAGCGCAGCGTAGTTCTAGCGGGAAGACTAGAAACTGTACAATATCGCACCATTAGTTGGGTAATTCCCAGCCAATCACATCTAAGCCATTGCTTTATAAGTCTGCTCACAATCTATCACATTGCTGTTTCAGTGTGCTAACACGGCAACCTCCACCACCCCATCACCACAGGTTGAGTCCCGTCCAGCACGGGGGTAGGCTCCTCGCCCCTGCCTCCTATCTCCGGCAGGATATGACGGTTCCGAGTACTACAACTTCGGACCGCCAGACGGGGCCTACGCCAAAGAGATACATTACTTTTCTGTTTTATATTCATCAAATAAATGTCATCTTAACTTTCACTCAAGTCTGCGAGTCTTCCTGATAGAACTTTCTTTTCTTAAATCTTCAGAAATGTACTGGTTGGATAGAGCATTATTTTACTCACCAGTGGATCTGGGCAGGTGCTATATTACTGTAATGCTTTAGAATGAGGGGCTCCAGTCTGTATGCCTGTAGAAAACCATTTCATTATTCATTTACTCTGTTGACAACATTCTCAGCCTGATTCTATAATTACACTTACAAAAAGTACCATGTTTTTTGGATATTAGTATTGAATTACATCAGCACTATAAACGTACCATTTTAAATCAACAGTATTCTTTGAAGAACCTTTGTGTCCCATGTAAATATCTTAGTATAATATACTGTATATGGGCCAGTAACAATAGAGATCTGATTCTGAGCTATATTTAGACTTCAATCTAATCACACTCACCACAGGATCAGTTGGATGGAAGATGTTGAAAAGCCGCTGACAGATGCTTTTGGGAAGGAAGTGGTCCTGCGTTCTGTTGGTTCCAGGACGGACCCCTCGTAAAGCCAAGAACACTGCCAGAGGAGAGCCCATGCAGAAGAAGTTCTCCACCTACAACCCCAAGTCAAAGCCCACAGAGGTAATTAGATAAGACTGACAAAACCGGATGATGGGAGTAAAAAGAGAAGGACATACTTAGGGCGTCTGCACACAGGCAGAGCTCAGATGGAGCATTTGCTGGACAAGAATATGTAAGCTCTGTTTTGAGGGTGTTGAAAGAGCAGTATGAGTTTGTAATCACAAATAGAGCTAATTGATTTTCCGGCAGCACAACTAGATCCGTCTCTGTGAGATTCTCATCAGTCAACAGCTGCCTATGTCAGAGTTTATTGTAGCAGACGTTCTCAATGTTTGGTTGGATGATGGAGCACCACCTTCGCAAACCCTTGTGTTTTCATCTACGTCCTTCCAAAGTGAAATGCTTCCCTTCCTTTGAAATCTACACATGTGCAGCGTTCTCTGATGCAGGGTAAACTCTAATACTAAGTGTAGGCACCCTTATCAACGTACCTTGAATTTCAGGGCTGGAGTCCATCTTGACGATGAGGTTTGAAAATGCAGAAGCCGATTTTCCAAATCCCTCAATCTGCAAATTGAACATAGAGAAATAGATTTAAATCAGTTTTGGAGTGGTCCATTACACAAACTGGATTAATGGGGGGTTATCATTGTGGAGTAGAGTGCATTCAAACATAAAACCCTTTAAATAATACATGACTCTAAGAAGGCTTCAGAAACAATAAGAGAACACTAAAAATCAATGGTATTTTAAAAGCTCATACAATAGATCTGTTTAGCCGTGACGTCAAATTGTCAATTTGCTAACATGGATGGCTAATTCACTATAGGTTCCATCAGGAATAAATAATGTAAAATATTGTCTGTGTTAAAATTTACTTGAAGAGACTTTCATGGTGTTCTGCAACAGAGGCGTCATGCACCTAAAGTTTTTGAGGGGGCACCAGGGTCAACCAAACCCAACCCACCACCACCGCCACCATTTATGCAAAGTTCTTATTGCTGCAACAAGCGGTATAAATCACAGGAAATCAGATATTGAATAAGTAATGGTTGCATTCGATTGCATTTTTTCATTTTCAGACGGTTTTACATTGCTCTCTTGTGCTCTTGCCACTTCTTTTGTGCACATATTTTCCATGCAAGACATAAGAGGCGGTGCAAAATGTGTCTCAGCTCAACAGAGAGTGAGCTGAAGCCGATCACTAAAGAAGATGAACGTGTAGCCATCCCCTGAATGAGGTGATTACTGTAAATGTAGTTATAGATAATAAAACGAACTAAATGAACTTACTAAAAGAAAATTAACCAAATAAAATGGTTAGTATTTTGTGCCTTGTATTTCTCTTTAAATCATCCATGCAAACTCAACAGATTAGAAACAGGTGTCATGGCTGGGGGGTTTGATTGACACTTAAAAGCACTCTAGGGTTGCAAAGGGGCGGAAAATTTCCAGTAAATTTCCAGAAACTTTCCATGGGATATTAAACTGGGGAATTTTGGAAATAATGGAAAAAATACTTTGGGCACTTGGCTATATGTTGATGCATCTTTGTGGCATTCTTAACATAGGTCTTTGCACAGTATTTGCAAATGTACACAGCCTTTCCTTCTACATTGGCTGAGGTGAAATGTATCCAAACAAAAAGCTTGTAAAAAACATGAATGCAATGCCATGCACAGATATATAAATAGTTCTAAACAATTAGAATATTCTGGAATGGTACAAATATTTTACAATTGATTCTGGACAAATGAATAGAAATAGACTAGATGAACACTCCTCAAGCAGCATGCCAATTCAAACTACAACCTACATTCTTGTATGATAACAGAAAACTGGCTAGCAGAAGGCAGAAGAAACAGCATCACAGTTGAGCTAGCTAGCACCATGATAGCTAGTCACTTCAAATGTCAATGAAAGGGTGTTAGCTATCTTACATTTAGCATAACTGATTTACTTGCTAACTTGCTACTGTATAAACACATTTTTATTTAGTATTTGCTTGTTAAATTTTAATACCATAGATCAAATATATTTACCAAAGTAATATCAATAAAACTCGTTTGACTGGATGTAGACCTTGGGCTCAAATGCAGTAGTGTGGCTTCAATAGTCCTGCTGTAGTAAGTATCCTGCAATAAGCAGTGTGCTGTGTGCATGTGATTGAGGAATGTGCAGGGTAGAAATTCAACTGAATTTGCATTAAATCTGGTGGTTTTAACCGAGATTATGCAGCAAGATGTTTTTTTTTTCAACTACATCACCGTTATAGGCTAACCTGCAATTTTGCACATTTCCAGTTTATTCCCATATATTCCCGTTAATTCCCACATATTCCCCTTAATTCCCATGGAGATTTTCCAACTTTTTATTGCAAGAATTTTGCAACCCTACTCTAAAGAAATATTAGTTCTTTATAACATCTTGGATTTAAGTATCTATTACCATTTAATTCTATTATATAAATTGAAATAAAAACTTTTTCAAGGAAAAAATTCATAATCGCATTCCTGCAGGATTTAATCTCAGAGTACGCACAACACCCAGAAAAGAAGTGTGCCCTTATTGTCAAGGGGGGTCCGGGCATGTTCCAGAGGTTGAGGTTTTTAATTTTATTGAGTACATCTATTTGCTAAAGCATTTCTAAAAGAGGCTGATCATGAGTGATATATATTAACCTTTCCATTAAGGGGCAATATTTGACACCTGGAGTTATTTTTCATGGGTATTTTTTACATTTTAAGAGGGCATTTATGGGCCATCATCTGGCACAACAGTTCTAATTCATGTTTCACCTTTGTGGTTTTAATAAACTATAATTGTCTCATACAACGGTGTAACATGAGTTATTAGGATTTATAATGAACATATTAATTAATTACATTTCAACAACACAACTGTTATGGATGTGAAAAACAGCAAGATTTCAAAATCGACTAGTTGATGGGTTATGCCAATGATTAGTTAAAGCTCTGTTTATTAGGTTGGAGTAATTTCCACAATACACCAATCAAATGCGTTTCAGTAGGATTACAGATATTCAAAAAATAAACAAGCTTAATAACTATAACATTTGACTGCACAAATCTGTCAAAGTCAATAAAAAAAATCGGAGCGGAAATGTCAGATATTAAAATACTGTTGTGGTGCTGTAGCTATGTTTTTCACCCTTAGATGAATGTTTTATCAGTACCTCTTTTTGTTTGTGTCTTCATTGCATGACGAGTAAAATTAATAAATTTGAATATATACAAAGTAAAAGCAATTGAAAAAAAAAAAACACCTACAATGTCTAAAAAGCATGTGGATAATAATATTACGCACAGCTGTATGCGTTCGGGTATATTGACTAAGTACAAAACAAGAAATGGCACTAACAACACTAAAAACAATAGATATGGTGTAATAGTACATTTATAAAGGCATGAAATAACGTAATGTTATTTAATGAGGCGCAAATTTATCATAAATTAATTCCAAGGGCTAAATTCTTTAGTTTGACCTCTAATTTCAACTGCAGAGTATTTAAACCTATACACTTAAACAAATCTAAATATATAAATAAAATGACACATAAAACATATCAAATATCAACTTCAGAACAATCAAACTAAACATTAATTTACAAAAGTTAGCCTAACGTACTCTTTGATGATAGTCTTAGAGTCTAAATTCCAGGTTGGACGTCAGAGTTTCAAAATACTACGATAATAAATTAATGTTGGCTATAAAAAAAAAATAAAAAGAATAATCTGTCGATGCATTTAAAATAAATAAAGAACGGAACAGGGCATTGAATTTTATACATAGGCCTCACCACGTTAAATGCTAGCTTTTTATAATCCGCAGAGATATTGTTTTTATTATTATTATTCATGAGAGAATCAAAAAGAAAATAACTAGGTTCTGCCCAAAAATGCTCACAGTAAATAATACAAATATTATTCACTGAATTTTCGCAAAGAAATGATGCAAGAAAGGGAACGAGGATGTACAATTTTATAAAAGGGAAGAACCGTCGCTGCGCCATTTACAATAACAGTGACTGGACGAATACTGTGGAAATGTTGCCAAGCAAACCATATCTTTTTGTCTTTCGTCTTCTGAAACATGCCGAGAAAACACGGAATACTGTCTCTTCATCATGCCAGTTATCGCAATTGCCATCGATGTTTGAAACGTTACAGTTTTCCCTAGACGGTAAAAAGCGCGGGTCGTCTCGATCCGTTCAGCCGCCTGCCGCCTTTCTCAACGGATACAAAAACTGCTGCTATAGATGAACCATGTAAACTGCCTTTCATTACTTAAAAAAAACACAAATATGACTGGAAAGGAGAGGAACTGCTGCTTTCTTTAAACATGATGAAAAGAGAGTGTTACGCTGCAAAACCAGTCAAACGCATTTCTGCATCAAAGCACCGATCAAACAACAATATTGACAATCTATATTAGACTTTGACTGTTCCACTGACACAGACACAGTTAGGAAAGGTTAACTACACATACGTTGATTTAATTAATAAGCTTAACATCGCACTTTCCCATATGTGCTCAACCTTCCACGTGAGCGTGATCCAAGGCAGTCACGGGACGTCGCCTATAGCGAAACGTGACTCCATTGGAGTGACAAAAAAAAAACTAAATTTACACATTCTTTTTTACATGCAATAATCAGTTAATTAATGATCAAAGGTACAAAAAAAATGTGGAAGTTCAAATAAACCCTGTAAAATCCTCTTGGCTCAAATTTCTGAGGGGCACATGCCCCCTTACATTGAAAGTGCAAAGGCCTCTGTTAAACAACATAAATTACACATGTAACGTGAATTACGTGAAATAACGTGAATTTTGAAACCAGTGTGTTTTTTTATTATTATGTTGCTAGCAAGTTGCTAGATAAGGACAACATCGTTTTTTCAGTTTTAGTCAGGCATGTACACTCACATACTTGTGATATTTATAGTCCTCATTTAGCAACTTGCTAGCAACATACCATTTTAAATAACACACAGGCTTCAAAATTAACAATTGAGGTATGACTATGTGTAATTTATGTTCTAGAACAATCTTATTTTGCTCGTAATTCAAAAATCTCTGAAGGAATTCATGGCAAACTAGTAGCCATCCGGGTTCACTTATAAATCGACAACATGGCTGAACAGCTCCATTGACGACCAAATACACAAATCATGCATTAACAACTAAAAGAGAATGATCAGAAAAGTTATCTTAGAATTGAAAATCCCAGACAGTAAAAATAACAACTAAGCCTACATTTTTATTTTTCTGTTAGTGCAAAACTCCATTACACCATGCTAGAGTGTTGTGGGTGTTACCACGGCATTGCTATACCATTGATGGTATCTGGGTGGTTGCTAGGGTGTTGCTATGTGGTTTCTAGGTTGTTTTGGGTGGTTCCTTACTGGTCAAAGAAACATTTGCCCATCTTCTGGTCCCTAGATATAGCTTGTGTCCCTCCTTCAATGTAAGTCTATGGGATTTTCATCCAGTAAGTGAAAATCATGACACAATTGCTTAGAAACCAATAGTACACCTCTCCTCAACAAGCGGTATGATTTCATGTCAATAACGTTCATAGAATAAACAGTGCTGTGACGAGTTACATGCCAAAGATTTAGGGTTAGGGGTTAGGGCTTGGGTAAATTTAGGGTTAGGTTAGAGTTAGTAATTATAACAGTATTACTGTTAGTGCTGATTGACACTCTGTGTGTCTTTCAGCTGAACTCCGAGCATCACTGAGCCGCATCCCAGAGTTCAACCAGAGAAGCTCCTGTACGGAAGTGTGCATGAAGCGCTCAAGCGCTCTGATGTGCGCCGTCAACAGAGAGTAGCTCAGTGGTAAAGATGCTGGCTACCACCCCTGGAGTTCGCTAGTTCAGATCCCAGGGTGTGCTGAGTGACTCCAGCCAGGTCTCCCAAGCAACCAAATTGGCCCTTTTGCTAGGGAGGGTAGATCACATGGGGTAACCTCCTCATGGTCGCTATAATGTGGTTCGTTCTTTGTAGGGCGCATGGTGAGTTGAGCGTGGATGGCGTGAAGCCTCCACACGTGCTATGTCTCTGTGGCAACGCGCTCAACATCCACATGATAAGATGCGCATGTTGACGGTCTCAGACGTGGAGGCAGCTGGGATTCGTCCTCCCCCACCCAGATTGAGCCGAGTCACTACGTGATCACAAGGACTTAAAAGCACATTGGGAATTGGACATTCCAAAGTGGGTGAAGAATTCAATATAAATAAACAAACAAATATAAACTTTGAGAGCACAAAGCTTTTTCCTCAAATTTGCCTCAAATTTTCCTGGTCATAACGGGTTCATACACCCAGTGTTAATGACAGTGACACAGAGGAGGAGAATCATGCGCTTACTCTATTTCTCTGGAAAAATTATTAAACGAAATCTCAAATGTTTCGCTTCACGAGACATAAGGGCTTGAGCATTAAAATGACATGTGAAAGTGAAGAAAAAAAGGACAGAAATATTTTACTGTTGCATAATACAATATAATATAATATATGTTGTAAATTTTGCATTTATATTGTTGTTTTGGAACTTTAAATGAGTTCCAAAACAACAGTGTAAAGGTAAAATTGACCAAAACTAAATATTTTGATTTTTAAAACATTACTTTTCATATAATTCATATAGTTTTAAAGCATTTAAAGCCTTAAAAGGAAATAATATATCCCTAGTTATTATTTGATTTATAGATTTGAAGTTAAATACTATAAAAAGTCTTCTTAAAGTGTATGAAGCACACATGCACCTTAAGAAATATGACAATTCATCACCATAGCCATAAAGAGACAATTAATCATCATAATTGCAATTATTGGTTTGACAATTAATCATTAGCCAAATTTCATAATCGTGACAGCCCTAATTAAGACACACTTGACTTCATTTAATAGGGCAGTAGAGTACAACTATTATTAGTAGTAAACCTTAAGCGTGTGATGCGAAGGTCCTCCAGTAGCTGATGCTTATAACCATGTCTGCTTACATCAGCATCCATGGAATCTGGCACCTCTTCATGAACAAAGCGTACGGGGTCCCACCCCGTCATGATGTCAAAGGTGATGACACAGCCGAGCGAGTGAGAGACGATGGACACTTTTCCTTTCTCCGCAAACTCCGGGTTGCGCTCGCAGAAGAGCGTGTAGAGCCGGTTCAGCTCTTTGGTCAGACCTCGGGTGATCTGAGGATACAAGTGCAGCGATCATGAAACGAAGGAGTGTGACACTTTATTCGTGTAAATAGAACAGGGAGAGTGAGAGTGGGACACAGTAAGTATCTGTGCATGAGTGGGCATTCAGTCAGTTATAACACAAGAGAGGCTAAGGCCCTGTTAACATCTGGTATTAACCTTGTGTGACCCGGATTCCACGTGCGTAGACGATATATTTTGGCTTAGCTATAAGCAACACGTTATCTCAGATATTCTGAGATGCTATTCTTCTCACCACAATTGTACAGAGTGGTTATCCGAGTTACTGTAGACTTTGTCAGTTAAAACCAGTCTCTGTAAAGATAGTAAATTCTGAGTAAATTCTAGAGACTGTTGTGTGTAAAAATCCCAGGAGATCAGCAGTTACAGAAATACTCAAACCAGCCCGTCTGGCACCAGCTTCAGTTAATGTTCACATCGACCATCAAAATGGGGAAAAAATGTGATCTCAGTGATTTGGAACGTGGCATGATTGTTGGTGCGAGATGATTACACTGGTACTTGTTTATTAGGTGCTTCTAGTTACAAATCAAATAGGGAAAATGTACACAGCAGTCACATGGGGTCTCGGGAATTTAAGATGTGTTTCAGGTGATCCAATCACAAAATGATAGGTGAGACACATCGCAGTTAACACCTGGTAGTAAGATTGTGTTTCGATTTCGAAAAGAAAGGTCTCCGATGTTATGACTGCATTCGCCACATTCATCACTTACTAGGTCAGATTGTTATTGCAAATTTAAAAAGCACAAAAAAGCAGAAAGACTGTTGTTATTTTAGTGCATCTCCTATATTAACTGAACTTTGGAAGTTTCACACAATCTGTTTCATCGCTTGTTGGACTTTTTGAACTGTTTGATTAGATAACAGTGGTTAAATCCATACCTTCAGAAGTGATATGATAAGTGTGGGTGAAAAACAGATCAATATTTAAGTCCTTTTTCACTATAAAGCTCCACTTTCACTTTCACTTCCACCTTCTTTTATTTTTGCTGATTCGCATTATTCATGCACATCGCCGCCTACTGGGCAGGGAATAGTAAAAATGGACTTAAATACTGATATGTTTCTCACCCACACCTATCAAATCACTTCTGATGATATGGATTCACCCATCAGAGTTGTACGGATTACTTTTATGCAGCCTTTATGTGCTTTTTTGATCTTCAAAGTTCTGACCACCATTCACTTACACTGAATGGACCAACAGAGCTGAGATATTCTTCTAAAAGTCTTCCTTTGTGTTCAGCAGAAGAAAGTCATCACATCAGGGATGGCATGAGTAAATGTTGAGAGAATTTTCAATTTTGGGTGAACTATCCCTTTAATAATGCTGCCAATCTTTTAAAACACCCTTTATGTCAGAAGTGCCTTAAAATACTGTCTAAGTAGGCAGCAGCAAACTAGGTTATGGAGCACAGCTCTTTTTTGTATTATAGAGCTAAGAAAGAAAAGGAATATTATAATGAATGAAAGAGAGGAGGATTATGACTCTATCTCACCTCATCCCTGTATAAAGGGCTTGTGTAGTACATGATGTCCATTGCACTGCTGTTCAGCATGTCTCTCAAACCTCTGACTTTATCAGGAGTGATGGAGTCCACAGTGTCTAAAAGAAGACATTTAATCAATGTTCTGTCATAATGGCCAACAATAATTGTTTTCAAACATAACGTTCTTTGTGTTTTTTCATGTTTATGATTGCCTATCAGCAATACCTCCATCGAGCGCAAGTTTAGATCTCCATTCCACAGGAAGGAACTCAACGTGTTCATTTGTTCGGTCAGAAAAGTGCTTCTCCTCCATCTTACGGGCAGCATCACGCATCCTAACCATCAATTACACACATTATTTATCAACACACATCATTCAGGACTGATATCTAGATGATCACTTTCGTGATAAATTGTTTGATTGGTAGACTCACATGCTTGTATTTCTAATAATACGCCCCTGATCCATCTTCTGGCCGATCCCATGCACCACAAAGACTATGTGCGTTGTCTCAGGAGGTGTGTCCTCTAGTGCCGCCTCCTCCACGTAACCTCGGTGGAGACGGGTCCCACTGCTAGAGGCTAACCAGACAGGAAGGCACAGTTACTGCCAATCCCAATATATTATTTGTAGTTTTCAGAATTACTGAAATGCTTTTACATAAACACTGTAAAAAAAAAAAAAATTGAAAATTGGTTGGCTCAACAACCATAACGTAAAAAAGAAATTAATTCTACTCAGAAACGTACATTTCTAATATTTTTAGCTCTACTTAATATGCATTAATGTATACAACCCAAAATCCATAAATTATGTTTTAAGTAACTAACTCAAACGATCAAGTACAGGACTGAGGTTGTGGGGAATACCCATAAGTTTGGTCACATTTCACGCAACCCCCTCGCAACATGCAACATTCGAGAGAAAACTCTTAAGACTTGTTTATCTAAAAACAGTTCCATCACAGAGACAGTGACAACAGAACACAACACAGTTGCACACAAAACAGAGAACAGAACTTACTAAACATAAGTTAACAGTGGACGGAGTTAACCGTGCGATGCCGAAAATGGAAAAAAAGCGATCAACAGAATGTCCCATCGCTTGTCGCAGCTGGTTAGGACTAAAACTCTGATTACCATAGAAAAGATTCCTTTTATCGCGTGTCTTTTGCCATTAGGCTAGGACACGGTGTGACCATGGCTGCCTGTAGCCTCTTCTATGTTTCTGTTTGATTTCTGAATACTCCGGATCAAAAAATAAGGCTGGGCATAGAAATGCATCAGTTCTTTGACTACAAACTCTTCATACATGTTTAGTAAGTTCTGTTCTCTGTTTTGTGGGCAGCTGTGTTGTGTTCTGTTATCACTATCTCTGTGACGGACCTGTTTTTAGATAAACTAAATAAGTTTTCGCTTGAACGCGGGTGCTGCGTGAATGCGCAAAGGAGATCAACGGTCAGTGAGCATTTTCACAAAATAATAATACATTAGATTTCAGTTTGTTTCTCACCAAACCTTATCGTACACTGTTCATAATTTTAACGGTAAAAGACTGTAAAAATGCTACAGTAAATAAAATGGAAATTGGTTAATGAGTAGTTACCGTAAATTATATGTTACAATTTTTCAATATATTTAAAAAGACAGTACATGTAGTTTTATGGTAAAATGTTGAAAAAAAAAAATATATATATATATATATATATATACAGTATATATATATATTTTTTAGATGTAAAAAGAATGATTTACCTAAATAATTAAAGGTAAACATTAATATTATATTTAACAAGAGAATACATTTACTTTTTACGGTAAATTATTGTTAAAATTATGATAAAAAAACTACAACCGGGCGTTCCAAGAATTCCCCGCAAGACCCATCACATTTCATTCTATTTTATGGGAATAGATGTTTCTTCTTATTTTAATATCAGTTTTGTACATTGGGGTGTTATATTTAATATAGTTTAGTTCATGTTTATTGCATTATTTTAATTTCACATGTGTTACCCTGATGGTGTTTAGTGTTTGTGTGAGTGTCTCTACATATTTATTGGTCATTGTTCTTGGAAGGGACACTACTGATGAGCTTCATGTCGTAATGTGCCCATTTGTAATTACAATGGTGATTAACAATACATTATAAAGTGAGAAGCAGATTTTTACAGTTTCAGAAGGTTAAAGTATTAAGTTTATCATTTAATAATTTAAACGATGGTACTGCACCATAACATATACCGTAAAAACAACAGTTTTAAACTGTTAAATTTACAGGTTGGTTTTTACTGTATTTTTTACCGAATTATTCTGGCAACCACAACTGCCAGTATTTTTTTACAGTGTATGCTTTCATAAAAATTATGAAACTCATGAAATAATTTATTAGACTTCAGAATTATAATTTGCATTCTTTTTAAGCTTGAAGATGTGATCACCATAAACTCCCATTGTATGACATCACTGAGCACTAAATATTTTCACAATTTCTCATAAGTCATATGGGGTTATAACAACACAGGTGTGAGTAAACAATGACTGAATTTAAATTGTTGAGTGAACTAATCCTTTAAAATTAATTTGAAACAACATGATATTAGTTGTTAAATCTTATTCATGTGGCATACCTTTTCAAGTAAATACAGTTGAATGAACTGATACATTTGTGAATATCTAACAAAGGTTTTCTAGTTAAGTTGAATTTACTTAAAAACCGTGATGCAAAAATGCTACATATATATTTTAAGTAAATCCAACATAATTTTTTAAGTGAAGTCAACATGTACCCCAAAATCAAAAGAAAGCAAGAAACAATACTCTTTTGCATTTAAAAGCCTATTTTTAGAGCCATAAAGTTGTTTTGCATTTTGACTAATTTTATCAATTAGCACATTTTTACTGTAATGTGGGAAAAAAATAGTAAACACTTACTGCTTTTAATTTTTGCTGATTTTAATTAAAACATTATTGTATTAAAGTATTTCTTACCGTAATACAGTAAAAAAGGGACTGTATTACAGTAAAGAAAATCTGATGAGAATCATCATTGAGAATATTGATCATTACAAAATATTTTGCCCAACAGCATGTAAACAAGCAAAATATTGAACATTTAATCATTAATCAAAGGTGTTACAAACCTTTTGAGAATCCCAGTTTCTGAGTGACAGTTCGTGCTATCTTGGAGGTGGTAGCGTCGCTGTAAAGGTACACTTCATCCACGCTGTGCCAGTCCACGTGGCTCCGGCTCAGTTTCAGACTGTGAATGGCTGAGTGAATTCAGGGCAGAAGTCAATCAGGTATGTTTCACATTACTTGAGTGTTAAATAATCTTCACGTCTAACCAGACCATTTCATTTAAGGGCCTTTTAAAGTATGTAATACTCTTTAGTACAAAAACCTGAAAATACAAACAAGATGTCTGATTTGGGTCATGATTCATTCACCTAAGTGACTGTGCTTCTAGTTCATGATGAGTTGACATTGTTTTGTGCATTTGGCCCCTACCATAATGCTCCCCTAACCCCAAGTCCTATTTATGGCATGCCCCCGTCTATTACCATCCTTGCTGTCCACCGTGGTTGTCACCGCTTCTGTGTCAAACGTATCTTTCATCTGTTGGCCTCGGAAACGGGCCAGGTGCTCCAGTTCAATCAAGTCACTGTCCTCCACCTCCAGGGGTAACCAAGTGCCATCTGTAAACCACTGACCTCGCATCACCGGGATATGGTCTTGTTCTATGAAAGCAAGCACACTGAAATTTTATCCGATGCAATATTTCACCTTACCTTAAAGAAATAGTTCATCTACAAAATGAAAATTCTGTCAGCATTTACTCACCCTCATGTCGCTCCATCCAAACCCATATGACTGTCCTTGCCCCCCTAGCTACAGCAGATCGGAAGATTTTCAGTGAATAATGATGAAATTTTGTTCTTAAATTTCTCACACAGTGCTAATGTATGTCTTCAGAAGACTTGGAAGATAGCACACAGGTCATACAAACAACTTTTGTGACACTTAAATGCATGGCGGGGATTGCAGTGATTAATGTTTCGGACTTGAAAGATTTCGGACTTAAATTTCTCAAAGATCTTTCTTGATACTTATATGCATAGCCTGGACTATCTCTTATTTTGATACCCCCTTCCCGGTTCGATTGCCCACCCTAAAGATCAATATTTCCATCCAAATATCGCATCTTAGTACAGGACCTGCTTTTATGGTGCTTTCATGTCCTGTAGCTTGATGGCTCTCGGTCACCATGTCACTTTGCTGTATGCAAAAAATCTTTTGGTCCAAGAAAAACAACACACCATATGCGTTTGTAATGGCATGAGGACGAGTAAAAGATGAGAGAATTGTCACTTTTGGTTTAACTTCATCAGATAGACAATACTCACGGTTCCAGTATACTGGGTAACAGTCTTTCTCTTTGATGTCCACCTCGTACAGCCCCCCACGGACACACACAGCATCCACATTAATGCTTTCTGAATCCGCGTCCGTCTCGCCTGTCGAGCTTCTAGCCTCCACAGCATCCACGCGCACCGGCTGCGCTGCAACCGACGCCGCTTGAGTACTGACCGCCGGCGCTTCACATGACGATGCCAACTCGAATAAATCCTCTGCTTCCTCACCTCCGACATCTCTGCGTTTGACCTCGTTCGGGTTCAGTTCGCAGAATTTGCGATAAGCCAACTCGATTTTTAGAGAATCGTGTCCCACAAACGGCTTCCACGTCCTCTTGTCCTCTTTGTAGAACCAGCGCACTTCCTCGGGTCCGAGCTCCGTGACAACTTCACCGCGGTGCCGCGAGCTGTTGGAGCGGTTGCGCTTTTTCGAGGCGACGTTCCCATCACTTTCGCTGTAGGGGATGTCGAGATAATCAGTCTGCGGGTCAGAACCGAGACGGCCGTGATAGCCGGCGTAACCCTCTTCCACCAGGCCTAACATCAAACCGTCCTGGGATAGCCCGCGATGGCCTCGGGGCAGCGGCAGATGTCCATCTATGCCCGGCTGCACCGCATTCATCCCGCCGTGAATCGCATCGCCGATAGGCTCATCATCAAAGCAGGATGTGCACGCATCGTCCATTCTTCCCCATTCACTGGCGCTGACATTTTCCCTGCTTTCCGAACAACTCAACGACGTGTTGTCCTGACAACCGCTCATCACTGTCACCGCTTTCTAGAATACAGCAAACAGGGCGATTTCAGCAGCGGTCAGCTGATCATAATAACAACAACAAATCTAACGATGTCATAACCTCTCGTTCCCCCGGCGCCATCAAATCGGTCGGGGTGCGTCAGTTTAATTATATGAAACCCTATTAAATAAAAGCGAATTCGTTGGCACAGTTCTCAACTTATTGGGAACACAAGCCAACCTGTTCCCTTTACATCAATACGGCGATTGTACAGTACTTTCTCCCTATGGAGCCCCTCTGCTCGTTCTGTAACGCTCCACCCTTTGCGTGACTGTATTGGTGTCATGTGCGTGTTTGGCCACCCAGGCCACCGTAGCGGCACAACCGGAAGTTTATGTTTTTGAGTACTGCGGAGTGACGGAGGGACGCAAGACGGCTTTGAACGGCCGCCCTTTTTATTTGTAAATTATTTATTTTATCATATGCGCCGGAATTCGTGCGCATTGTATTAATGTAACAGTTTGAGCATGGCTGCGGAGTTTTTAGTGATGTTGTATGAGTATTCTCCTCTCTTTTACATTACTGTTATATCAGTATGTTTCATCATCACTGTAGCTGTGGTGCTGGGCTGGTAAGTTCATATGTATTAGGATAAATGACTGTTTTAGTACAATATGAGATAATTTTGCACTGTGTGGATTGTATAAAGTGATGGGCCATGTGTGAGACACCAATGAGAGGTGATATTTGTCTTATGAATCTTGAGTTAGTTCCCTCTTTAAAAGCAGAAGTTCATTTCTACACCCTCATGTCTTTGGTTTCTTCTGACAAGGTTTGGATTTGATGTTCCAGTCATTTTACGTAGCTCTGATGAGACTGAGTCTATCACTCCTGTCCCTGAGAGGAAGATGGTGCAGGTGACCAATCCCTTCGCTTTGGAGATGGGCTCTACGGATGGTACAGTCATTGGTGAGGATCGCATTCTAATAATGTTGGATCGCTCTAAAATGAATGAAATTTGATCAGTAAGTGGATGTGTCTTCTCTAATCATGTCAGAGGGTCTGAGCTTGCGGCCGTATTGCCTTGAAGACGGCGTCCTCAGCTGTTTTTGGGGATGTGGGGTTCAGGCTCTCCAGAAGGCACTTCAAAGTCACCAGCGAGGGCCCAGACTCGGCACCCCAGAGCTGTTTCAAGATGCTCTGGATTTCAGCTACCACCACTGCCAAAGCTTCAAGTATCCTTCCAACAGTCATGGAAAACCTGGAAATGTTAGGGAATTTAAAAAATGTGTTTTATAGGAGGCATGGGCATCTTAACAATTATTGACGCTGACTACCACCCCTGGAGTCGCGAGTTCGAATCCAGGGCATGCTGAGTGACTCCAGCCAGGTCTCCTAAGCAACCAAATTGCCCCAGTTGCTAGGGAAGTTAGAGTTACATGGGATAACCTTCTCGTGGTCGCGATTAGGGTTTCTCGCTCTCCGTGGGGCGCCTGGTAAGTTGTGCGTTGATCTCACCCCACAATGACAACATGAAAGAAGTTTGTTTGAAATCTTTGCAAATGTATTAAAAATAAAAAACAAAACAAAAATCACATGTACATAAATATTCACAGCCTTTGCTCAATACTTTGTTGAAGCACCTTTGGCACCAATTACAGCCTCAAGTATTTTTGAGTATGATGCTACAAGCTTGGCACACCTATTTTTGGGCAGTTTCTCACATTCTTCTTTGCAGGACCTCTCAAGCTCCATCAGGTTGGATGGGGAGCGTCATTTTCACACAGCAAGGCCATTTTCAGATCTCTCCAGAAATGTTCAATCAGCTTCAAGTTTGGGCTCTGGCTGGGCCATTCAAGAACATTCACAGAGTTGTCCCGTAGCCAGTCCTTTGTTATCTTGGCAGTGTGCTTAGGGTCGTTGTACATTTACTTTTACATTTATGCATTTGGCAGATGATTTTATTAGGGACAATCCCCCCGGAGCAACCTGGAGTTAAGTGCCTTACTCAAAGGCACAATGGTGGTGGCTGTGGGGCTCGAACCAGCGACCTTCTGATTAGCAGCCCTGTGCTGTAGCCACTACACCACCACCACCCCGTTGGAAGATGAACCTTTGCCCCTCTGGAGCGCTCTGGAGCAGGTTTTCATCAAGGATGTCTCTGTACATTGCTGCATTCATCTTTCCCTTGATCCTGACTAGTCTCCCAGTTCCTGCCGCTGAAAAACATTCCCACATCATGATGCTGCCACCACTATGCTTCACTGTAGGGATGGTATTGGCCAGGTGATGAGCGGTGCCTGGTTTCCTCCAGACATGATGCTTGCCTTTCAGGCCAAAGAGTTCAATCTTTGTTTCATCAGACCAGAGAATTTAGTTTCTCATGGTCTGAGAGTCCTTCGGGCAAACTTTTGGCAAACTCCAGGCGGGCTGTCATGTGCCTTTTACTGAGGAGTGACTACTGTACCATAGTGTTGTCAAAAATACCGGTACTCCGGTACCAAGTCGGTACTCAAACAAAGTTCCCAATCAGAGTCAGGAACTTTCAAACTCTCACAACAAGCAAAAGATGACGACAAGCAAAGTAGCTGCTGTGGAGTCTTAAATGAATCTTGTCGAAAAGAAAAGTGGAAAAAGCCAGGTTTGGAAATTCTTTGGATTTGAGACTGATGAAAAAGGAAACATCATAGATCAGCAAATACCTATTTGTAAACGCTGCTTTCACAATTTTCTGACAAAAGGAGGAAACACATCCAACTTAATAAAGCACCTGAAAGACAGACACCCGGATTTATTCGAGAAAATAAAGCAGGTGAGTTTAAAAGCATGTTATCATTTGCATTAGGGCTGAAACGTTTAGTCGACATTATCGACAACGTTGAAAATAAAAAAATCGAGAAATATTTTAGTTGTCGAAGAGTCGTTTGATCTCATTTAACTTAACATGAAATCACATTAAACTGTAATGATGAAGCGCGAGAGCAGCACTGCAGTTCACGCCTGATGGAGGAAGAATTACACAGATCAGTTCAGATGCACTCTAAACTTTCACAGCTTCATCTTATGTAGATCCCAAAGTATTAGGGAATTATTAAAAAAATAAATTCAGAAGTACTCTCGTTGTGGAATAAGCAGAGCTCTTTAAAGGAAACATTAGAACGCGATTGCTCACGACTTATTTAATCATAATATATGTCACTGTGCATTTCTTATCGTGAAGAAAATTGGCAATATGCAGCTTTATTAATACGAGAGCACTTTGGGCATATGCTTGTTTATTTAGTTTTTTTTTTTAGTACTTAGTGAAAACTTAAAGTAAAAGTTGCAAAAGTTGAAGCAAATCTTATCTAAGTGTTAAAAAATATTTTATGCATATATTGTACACTTTTGTTATAATTCAAAAATAATATATTTAATTTGAAGTGTTGCTCAATGGTATATTATTTTTCTTAGTTCTGCTGTTAATGTTTTGTTAACTTTGTTAATAATAGAGTGTTGTTTAGTAACCTGTTTTTGTGTTTTGCTTTGGTACCGAAAATGGCATCGGGTATCGGGAAATTTCACTGGTATTTGTACCGACTACTGAAATTTTGGTACCGTGACAACACTACTCTACCATACAGGCTTTATTGGTGGAGTGCTGCAGAGATGGTTGTTCTTCTGGAAGGTTCTCCTCTCTCCACAGAGAAATGCTGGAGCTCTGTCAGAGTGACCATCGGGTTCTTGGTCACCTCCCTGACTAAGGCCCTTCTCCCCCGATCGTTCAGTTTGGCCGAGCGGCCAGCTCTAGAAAGAGTCCTGGTGGTTCCAAACTTCTTCCATTTACGGATGATGGGCTCATTGGGACCTTCAATGCCACAGGAAGTTTTCTGTACCCTTCCCCAGATCTGTGCCTCGATACATTCCTGTCTCGGAGGTCTACAGACAATTCCTTGGACTTGATGGCTTGGTTTGTGCTCCGACATGCACTGTTAACTGTGGGACCTTGTATAGACAGGTGTGTGCCTTTCCAAATCATGTCCAATCAAATGAACATACCACAGGTGGACTCCAATCAAGTTGTAGAAACTTCTCAAGGATGATCAATGGAAACAGGATACACCTGAGCTCAATTTTGAGTGTCATGGCAAAGGCTGTGAATACTTATGTACATGTGTGTTTTTTAGTTTTTTTATTTTTAATAATTTTACATAATACAATTAAATAACAGCAAATAAGATGTACACAAAATTTCTAAAGTTGAAACAAACACTTATTTTAAGGCAATATTCTTACTCATCTTTGGATAAACTTAAAAAGGTAAACCTTGAAAACAGATAGTGACTATCCATTGAAAAATCTGTTGGTACATTTGTAAACTGACACTTGGGAATGTTAACACTTCTGTTAATCGGCCAAGTGAACACGGTTATCAGCCGATGCCAGTAACCACAAAATATTGGCCAATTAATCACCCTGGCCGTTATATCGATCTATCACTTGTATATATACACACCGATCAGCCATAACATTAAGACCACCTGCCTAATATTGTGTAGGTCCCCCTCAGAATAGCATTCTGAGATGATATTCTTCTCATTACAATTGTACAGAGCCGTTATCTGAGTTACTATAGACTTTCATTTTGAATCAGTCTGACCATTCTTTGTTGCACACTGGATATATTTTTGTTTGTTTTTGGCACCATTCTGAGTAAATTCTACAGACTGTTTTGTGTGAAAATCCCAGGAGATCATCAGTTACAGAAATACTCAAACCAGCCCATCTGGCACCAACAATCATGCCATGGTCAAAATCACTGAGATCATATTTTTTTTCCCCATTCTGATGGTTGATGTGAACATTAACTGAAGCTACTGACCTGTATCTGCATGATTTTATGCAATGCACTGCTGCCACATGATTGGCTGATTAGATAATCGCAAGGATGATTGTTGGTGCCAGATGGGCTGGTTTTAATGTTGTCTAGGGCTGAAACGATTAGTCAGCATCATCAATAATGTCGGCATTACAAAATTGTTGACAAAAATTTTCATTGTCTAATAGTCGTTTTATCTCATTTAACGTAACATGTGATCACAATAAACTCTAATGATGACGAGTGAGAGCAGCACTGCAGTTCACACCTGACTGAGGAGAGGAAGAATTACACAGCTCACACTCCAGATGCAAACAGATTCAGGTGATGTAGATTGCAAAGTATGAGGGACTTATAATGCAAAATTACTAAATAAATACAGGAGCGCTATCATTGTGGAATAAGCAGATCTGGAGCTGTGTTACAACCCAATGTTACATCAGTGTTACTTAAATGCAGTTTTAATGAGTTATAGCTTAATTAAAGGTCAAATAATACAGAACCAGATCATATAAATAACTACAAACTCCGAAACTGGCATTTTTCTGTGCGGTCAGCACTTATACACCGCAACAAAATCCTTTTTTGGCTTGTTTTCCCATATAAATATCTAAAACTCCTTTAAAACAACATACATTTTCATAAGCATCTATACTGTAGAAAAATTGTCATCTGAGAATGTTGAACATAATAAAAATACAAATATTTTAAAATATCTAAAAATCCTCAAAACAATATAAATTTATTGAGAAGCAACATATAATATATTAAGAATTGCTTACAGAGAATAGATCTTGAATACAAGTATATTTTGTCTTTACTACTCTCGAAGAACAATAACCAAGTGAAAAAATACACTTATATACAAAATGCACTTACTGTATATTCAAGATATATTCTCTTAAAGCAAGTCTAAATATATGTATATGTTCCTTGTCAAGTAATTATATCTTGTTTTGAGGATTATTAGACAATTTTAAATGGAAAACAAGACAAAAACACTTGATAGCAATAGGATTTTTTACAGTGAAATTTTTTTACTGAATTAAACTTTCCTTTAATTAAGTGAATGTCATTAAGAGGTATTTTTAAAAGATTTTTTTTTCCTCTTTATTGTTAATAAGCACATTTAATACAACCTTTTAAGTCGGGACACAAGCTGAATAAATGGTTAAGAGCTAATGATTAATCGTCACAATAATCGCTGAATAGTCGAATAATCGTTATAATAGTTAGATTAATCGATTATCAAACTAACTGTTACTTGCAGCCCTAATGTTGTGGATGATGATATATATATATATATTAGGGCTGTCAATCGATTAAAATTTTTAATCGAATTAATTACATGGTGTCGCGATTAATTAATTGCAATTAATCACATATACAAATATTTGATGAGAAAGACCCTCATATAACAATAACTCAATATATAATGATTATACATATTTATATCAATATATAATTATACATATTTATCTTTAAATATTTAAAAATGTTATATATATATATATATATATATATATATATATATATATATATATAAATATTCAGATAATTAAAATGCATTACATTCTTGTAGCAGGAGAGTTAATCAGTGATAAGGTCATACAAAAAGCGGCTTTAGAATACAATGTATTGTTTACTACCATATTATTGATCATAAGACAATCATTGGCACACAGTTCACAGCAATCCATTTCACAAGTGAATTTGTCAATCAGTTGGAGATTTATTGTGAGGGCCTAGATATTGCTCCTGTGAAGACATCGTATAGAGTAAAACCGTACTAACCGGTGATGTCTGATTTGTGAGCGAAATGTTCTCTTGAATCTGTTCTTTGTAAAGAATTGGACAAATCGGTTCTCAAATCAGTAATATTAATGATTAATTAGAGAATCTAAATTATTTTTTAAGTATGCTTATCTGGAAGGGTCAGACATTAAGTGGACTCAGGACAAAAATGCCCCATAATGAATTTCTCTATTTAGGTCAGATTTGAGATATTATTGTATAACACTGTGTTGAGTTCAATTGAAAATTGTTTTGCATTGAGTTTGTTGATTTGAATTTAATGGGTAAGCAATAATACATTTTCAATCTATTTATATGGAGAATTTATGTCAAATTTAAGGATTTTACATAAAAGGATAACACAAATATAGAAGAAAAAAAATCCCCATAAATGTATAAATTTAATCCAGTAGGCAAATATTGCCCTTTAAAGGTGCACTCAGTATCTTTTGTCTTTGTGTCATCTTGGACTTACACCGACAGCGGCATGGATGCAGCATCATTTAAAATCAATAATTTTAAGTTTCAGATGCCATTGTAGATCCATGATGACTTTAATCAATGAGTGAAAGTGTCCAATAACAGGACGGTTACTGAGATTAAGCGAGTAGGATTCGGCTGATCATGTGATTCCAACATGGCTGCCCCATTTGAATGTGATTCATGATTTCCTACATATATTCATGTCTTGAGTTAAACTTTTTTAATGAGGAAAAAATGTGTGCACCTTTAAAGGAATATTCCAAGTTCAATACCAGTTAAGCTCAATTGACAGCATTTGTGGCATAATATTGATTACCACAAAAAGTATTTAGACACCCCACCTTTTCCTTTTACATTATCTTTTTTTTTAATTTTTTTTTTATCAAGGTTACACTGAAAATTAGTGAAAAAACCTAGGAAAAAAAATTACACAGAAATTTCTACTAAAATTAGCAGACCCTGTTTTCAAGTAAAGTACATAGTTCTTGGTGGCACTGATTAGAAACTCTCAAGAAAAGTTTGCTTTGCAATACTCTTTTTCAAGTCAACTTTACTCTTTTGTACATTTTAATTTATAGCACTTAATTTAGCCATACTGGCATTTCAATGCGTTTTTAATGTACTTATTCATGTACCACATGACACACGGAAGCTTGTAGTCTATTAGACAGCATCACCTTGCTTTAATGGTGAAAGAAACAAGTTTCAGAGCTGTGCACATAGAGCTGAACACAGTGCACAAAACGGGTAATTTTGAGTAAAAAATGAACTATAGACTTATTAAACATTAAATAAGAAGTTCCTAAACTTAACTAAATGAAAAATAAAAATGGTGTAAATAAACTTGCAAGCAGTGAAACCATGCAAGCTCATTAATTATTCATGCAAAATCATGCTGGGAACACCAGCTTCGAAAAATTAAGTAAAATTTACTTATTTCATTTGCCTGTGAAATGTACTCAAATAAGCCAATAAATATGAAAAGGTTTTCTACTTTAGAATTGATTCATGACGACACGTTGTAAAGATTACAAACAATCATATTTAATTAAAAGCTAGAGCATTCATTTTACATGTTTGAATTGAGTACAACTGTAGAATTTACTTAATATTGTCAAGTTCATGCTTAAATTAATATTTTCAATGTAGAAAATACTTAAGCTTTTCTGCTAAATTGTCTTCACCTCAATATGTTTTAGTGTAGTAAGGCACTTACAATGGAAGTGAATGGGACCAATGTTTTATATTTAAAAGGCAGAAATGTGAATCTTTTATAAAAGCACTTACATCTGTTTAAACTTATTATTAGATTCCTCCGATAGGAGGGAATCTATTGTTATTGACAGTTTTATTATTATTATTATTATTATTATTATTATTATTATTATTATTATTATTCTCCTTGAGCCCCAATATCTCAAAAAGTTACTGGTCAAAAATTTTCTAAATTGGCACATTGATACTCCATGCCAACGGGTACCCCCAAACCAAGAATGGCCCACATTCGCCCATAGGTGGCGCTACAGGCCACGCCCCAAAAAAATATTTTCAAAGTCATGGCATTTCCAAGCCATTTGTCCAATTATTCTCAAACCTGGTGTACATGCCTCATTTCTCATGGGGAACAAAAAAGCCTCAAGGACCCATAACTTCTGCCCTAATGGATTTTCCTGTACAGTGAAAATTTGCCAAAACCTACAAAACTCTTCTTCTCCTGAACCGTAGCTCCAATATACTTGAAATTTGGTACGCATGTGTAGAATTGATGTCTTTGAAAACGTTACTTAGCAAAAATGAATACGATATAAAATGGCTGAAAGGGGCGTGTTTATGTAAATGTCCACATTTAATCAATATATATGTCAATATATCAAATGTAATTTTGACCCAGGGTTTTTCAAACCTAACATTCTTCAAGATAACATCCCTTTGAAGTACTGTGCAAAGAATTGCCCACATTCGCCCTTAGCGGTTCGCTACAGGCCACGCCCAAATGTCACATTTTCAAAATGATGGCATTTTCACCACAATTTTCGAAATATTCTAAAACTTGGTATACTTGCCTCATTTTTCATTGGGAACAAAAAAGCCTCAAGGACCCATAAGGTACGATTAAAAATGGCTGAAAGGGGCGTGTTTATGTAAATGTCCACATTTAATCAATATATAAGTCAATAAATCAAATGTAATTTTGACTTAGGGATTTTAAACCTGACATGCTTCAAGATAACATCCCTTTGAAGTACTGTGCAAAGAATTGCCGACATTCACCCTTAGCGGTTCGCTACAGGCCACGCCCAAATGTCACATTTTCAAAATGATGGCACTTTCACCCCAATTTTCCAAATATTCTAAAACTTGGTATACTTGCCTCATTTCTCATTGGGAACAAAAAAGCCTCAAGGACCCATAACTTCTGCCCTAATGGATTGTCCTGTACAGTGAAAATTTGCCAAAACCTACAAAAGTCTTCTTCTCTTGAACCGTAGATCCAATTGACTTGACATTTGGTACCCATGTGTAGAATTGATGTCTTTCAATTTGTTACTTAGCAAAAATGAATACAATACAAAATGGCTGAAAGGTGCGTGTTTATGTAAATGACCACATTGCCTCAATATATTAGTGTCAATAAACCAAATGAAAATTTGATTGATGGTTTTTCAAACCTAACATGCTTCAAGATGACATAACTATGTTGGCTTGAGAAAGCCAACATATTGTTATGTTACATACATTTATTATTATTATTATTAATAATACTATTTTACTTACTAAAATTTCAACAACCTCACCTCTAAGAGCTTTAATGCTATAAGTACCCAACTTGCCACAGACCTGGGGACTGTTCTGAAGTTTGCTGCTATGTCTTTTTTTACCTGATGCGACTTAAGCTTTTTATATAAATGACGATCAAAAATGTAAAAAATCCCATTGATTTACAATGGCTGAGCAAAAATGCCCCCTCTACTGGATCAATACGGTCTACAAGTAAAATCCCATTCACTTACATTGGCTGAGCAAAGAGGCTCCCTCTGCTGGTGTAACTCTGTCTACCAAATGCACTTTTACTGGAGAAATCTCTCTAATGGAGCAATTCTGGCTACTAGTGGGTGGAGCTCCCGACTTTCTCAGCCAGAAGAATTTTGCCTGCGTTTGCACAAAGGTATGTCAATTGTGTGTGTTTAATGCTTGACATTTGGAACATTCACGCGATTTTATACTATTCATCTCAACAGATGGTAAAACAACTCATATAAATGTTTTCGAGCAGTTTGTGTGAAACAGCGATAATCGTCGCGTCTAACGCACGAGCCCCGATGAGAGTTACTGCACAAGGTCAGTGAGATGTATTTTACTGCTTCCCAGTTTGAATATTCAAGCGATTTTACACTATTCAACTCAACAAATGGCAAAACAACTCAAATAAATGTTTGTGATCAGTTTTGTGTGAAACCGCGTGATGCGTCGCGTCTAACGCACGAGCCCCGATGAGAGTTACTGCACAAATAAGGTCAGTGAGATGTGTTTTACTACTTCCCAGTTTGAATATTCAAGCGATTTTACACTATTCAACTCAACAAATGGCATACAACTCAAATAAATCTTTGCGAGGAGTTTGAAATCGGGAATCATTATTGAATTCTGGCATTATTACGGGGGTCAACAATGGCGCTGTAATGTCCTTTCAGATGCATTGTTCTAAACAGCGGAAAAAACTTAAACAAAATACTGCGTCATTTTTGCCCATTCAGATACATGGAAGAGATCATTACAAACTATAAAAGGTCTACTTTTATTTGTGTACACTTACAATACAACAAAACCTTGAGCTTTTGTAAAATAACGAAAATAAACAGGGTAAATCGAATCTGTCTTTGCGATAATCTGTCTGATACACGTCAGAAAAATCAAGTGAAACTCCGCGAACACTTATCACACAAACATGAAACATATGTCTAAAGAAAGAAGGGATGGACGGATCGATCCTAAAGTATCAATACTTCCGAGAATGATGTTTCATCTGCGTGTTCTCTGACAGCACGCAATAGTGACGCGATCTCATTTTTACTCGCGTCTTCAATGCGAGCAATGTTTGTCTGTTGTATGTGTTTTTAACACTTTCCTGTTTGAACTTTCAAGCGATTTTACACCATTCAACTCAACAAATGGCAAAACAACTCAAATAAATATTTGTGTGAAACAGAGAGCAGCGTCACGTCTAACTCACGAGCCCCGATGAGAGATCGCATTCGCTTCTTCTTGCGTTTGAACGGACACTTTCATACAACCATACATGATATATTGTCTGTTTTGTCTCAAGTGAACTAAACAGTTGATGAAGAAATCGCGAATCTAAATCTAGTATCAACACTTCCGAGAATGATTATCAGCATTGTGTCTGACAGCGCGAGGCATCTCATTTTTACTCGCATCTTCATGGAGGTTTGTCGGTTGTATGTAGTTTCACAATCTCAATCAATTAATCTCTGAAATGAATACAGATGTAACAGCACGAAAATAATGAGACTTCACAGTTCTCAAAAGATTAAACTCAATGAAACAAGCCGCACAGACTGTGCCTTGAATGAAATGTTTAAAATCCTCTTAAAGAGACAGTAACAATTTTCCAAGTAAATAAAAAGTAGCCTACAAATGGTTTTTACCCCAAAAATAAATTTCTCTCATCGTATACTCACCCTCATTCCATCCCAGATGTGTATTATTTCCTTTCTTCTGGTGAACACAAATTAATCTTTTTAGAAGATTATCTCAACCCTGTTGGACCTTTCAATGACTTGATTGGTGATCAGAACTCAGAAGCTACAAAAATCACATAAATGCAGCATAAAAGTAATCCATACCACTCCAGTGGTGTAATCCATGCCTTCAGAAGTGATATTATAGGTGTGGGTTAGAAACAGACCTATATATATATATATATATATATATATATATATATATATATATACTTCAAGATGACATCACTCTGAAGTACTGCGTAAAGAATATCCCACATTCTCCCTTAGGGGGCGCTACAGGCCAAGCCCAAAATTCCCATTTTCTGGTCAAAAATGTTCTAATTTTGTATATTGATACTACAGACCACCAGGAATCCACAAACCAAGAATGGCCCACATTCACCCTTAGGGGGCGCTACAGGCCACGCCCTTAATTCCCATTTGCTGGTCAAAAATGTTCTAATTTGGTACATTGATACTACAGGCCAACAGGAACCCACAAACCAAGAATGTCTCACATTCGCCCTTAGGGGGCGCTAAAGGCCATTCCCAAATTGCAATTTTTTTTTGTCAAAAACTTTCAAATTTGGTACATTGATACTACAGGCCAACAGGAACTCACAAACCAAGATTGGCCCACATTCACCCTTAGGGGGCGCTATAGGCCATGTCAAAAATTCCCATTTTCTGGTCAAAAATGTTCTAATGTGGTACATTGATACTGCACGCCAACAGGAACCCACAAACCAAGAATTGCCCATATTCATCATTAGGGGGCGCTACAGGCTATGCCTTAAAGTCCTATTTTTTTGGTCAAACATTTTCAAATTTGGTACATTGATACTACAGGCCAACGGGAACCCACAAACCAAGAATGGCCGACATTCACCCTTAGGGGGCGATATAGGCCATGTCCAAAATTCCCATTTTCTGGTCAATAATGTTCTAATTTGGTACATTGATACTACAGGCCAACAGGAACTCACAAACCAAGAATTGCCCGTATTCACCATTAGGGGGCGCTACAGGCTATGCCCCAATGTCCCACATTGAAAGTGATGGCATTTCCACCCCATTTTTTCAGTTCTTCTGAAACTTAATGTACATAACTCATTTCTCATTGTAAACAAAAAAGCCTCCAGGATCCATAAGATCCCGGCATCATGGACTTTCCTGTACACTGAAAATGTTTAGTTTAGGATTCAGACAGAAAGACACGTTTTTTGAATTTCTTCATTGGGAGAGTTTAACCCCAACCCTCTACTGAACAATTTTAAATGATTTGCCATTTTGAGGAGGAATCGCATTGCTGCTTGCAGCTATATTTTGAACTTGTAATTTTTACTGTCATTTTAGGGTTTGTTGGCATTTCATCGTCATGGCAACAAAGTTGTAAAATTGGCTATAACTTTACACAGAAAAGGTTAAGTGATTTTATCTCACTAAAATCATGTTAACACATATTGTTTACATATTAAGTCTATACTATTGAAACAGTGAG
This sequence comes from Moxostoma hubbsi, assembly GCA_032164185.1. NCBI lineage: Eukaryota > Metazoa > Chordata > Actinopteri > Cypriniformes > Catostomidae > Moxostoma > Moxostoma hubbsi. The sequence continues at coordinate 10,678,178 of JAVLUX010000031.1, read as the reverse complement.
TATTTTAACATTTACAGATTGGCTCCATTCACTTCCATTGTTAGTGCCTCAGAAACCCCAATTTTTGTTCCTGTCTCTTAGAGAAATACTAGAGAAATGCACCCTTATAACACACCAATTTCAGTTAAAATGGTGTGTATATAACTGCAAATAACAGAATGCTTTGTCCTTAACGAAATATCAGTATACAGAAAGAGGAAAGGGAGGAATGCTTCACACAGATACCACCAGATCTCGGGGTGAGCGATTTTGGGTTGCTGCCTCGGGATCGGTATCCCCTGGTGGCTGTGTTGACACTGGCCAATCCGGAAACAAGGGACAACTACAATATTGTAAGCAGCAGAGACTTTGTTCATCACCTTTGACTTATTTGTAAGGGATGAAGTTCATTAAACAGGTTCAAAAAAATCTTTAATGGTAAAGTTTCAAGCTTTTTTCATTTTTTTAGGTGACTAGTGTGACTGTGTTCCATGTCCCTGATGATAAATATAGACTTTCGGGGAGAATCTTGTTCCAGTATCTTCTCACAGCACATGGGAGCATGTATGATTTGAAGGTATGAAAGCGAATCCCCAACATTTTTTGTTATTTTAAACTGTTCTGAGATCAGATGCAGTCATCTCATTATGATCACACTTCACTTCCATCACCAGAAGTGTAATTAGGGACAGTGTTGAATTATGAACCTTTAATTAAGTGTCATTTCAAGAGAGGGTTTGTGTACTAAGGAGCTCTTTTCTTTTCTTACAGCCTCTTTTCATGTCAGCTGACACCAGCAGTATGTCTGGAACCACCGAGCCTTCTACCAGCATACAAGGGGCGGTATCGCAACTTGAAGGTCTAGATGAAAAGGAGTCGTCGTCTGAATCAGAAGGGGAGTGGCCAGACACCCAAGGCAGGGACTGTGTGGTGTGTCAAAACGCACCAATAAATAGAGTGCTGTTGCCATGCCGACATGCATGCGTATGCGATGGATGTGTGCACTGCTTTCAGCACTGTCCGATCTGCCGTGCTTATGTCTTTGAATCATTTTCTCTGTGTAACCGGACATCATATGATGAAGAAAAGGACTTAATGGAGGATTAAATCGGTCTCTGAACAAAAATTTAAGCAATTCCTTGCTGGACTGAACATGAAAGGAAACATTGTAGCTTCTATTAGGTTAATGGATGCAGGCATCTGACCTTTACCTACAGTTGAAGTCAGAAGTTTACATACACCTTAGTCAAAAACATTTTAAGTCAGATTTTCATTGGGTCAGTAGTTTACATACATTTTGTTAATATTTGGTAGCATTGCCTTTAAATAGTTTGACCTTGGGTCAAACTTTTTGGGCAGCTTTCCACCAGCTCACAATAAGTTGCTGGAATTTTGGCCCATTCTTCCAGACAGGCTGGTTTGTAGACCTCCTTGCTCACACATGTTTTTCAGTTCTGCCTACAAATTTTCTATCGGATTGATTCAGGGCTTTGTGATGGCCACTCCAATACCTTGACTTTGTTGCCCTTAAGCCATTTTGGCACAAATTTGGAGGTATGCTTGGGGTCAGTCCATTTAGAAGACCCATTAGTGGCCTAGCTTTAAATTCCTGGCTGATGTCTTGAGATGTTGCTTCAATATATCCACATAATTGTTCTTCCTCATGTTGCCATCTATTTTGTGACGTGCACTAGTCCCTCCTGCAGCAAAGCTACATGATGCTGCTACCCCCATGATTTCCCGGTTGGGATGGTGTTTTTCTTGCAAGCCTCACCCTTTTTCCTCCAAACATAACGATGGTCATTATGGTCAGACAGTTCAATTTTAGTTTTATCAGTCCAGAGGATATTTCTCCAAAAAGTAAGTTCTTTGTCCCCGTGTGCACTTGCAGACAGAGTTTTTATGGCGGTTTTGGAGCAGTGGCTTCTTCCTTGCTGAGCAACCTTTCAGGTTATGTCTATATAGGACTTGTTGACTGTGGATATAGATACTTGTCTACCCACTTCCTCCATTCATCTTCACAAGGTCCTTTGCTATAGTTCTGGGTTTGATTTGCATTTTTTGCACCAAACTATGTTCATATCTCTAGGAGACAGAATGTGTCTCCTTCCTGAGTGGTATGATGGCTGTTTGGTCCCATTGTGTTTATACTTGCGTACTATTGTTTGTACAGATGAACTTGGTACCTTCAGGCATTTGGAAATTGCTCCCAAGGATGAACCAGACTTGTGGAGGTCCCAAAAAAACATTTCTGATATCTTGGCTGATTTCTTTGGATTTTTCCATGATGTCAAGAAAAGAGGCACTAAGTTTGAAGATATGCCTTAAAATACATCCACAGGTACACCTATCAGAAGCCACTTAAAGGCACATTAACTAAGTGTATGTAAACTTCTGATCCACCGGAATTGTGATATAGTCAAAAGTGAAATAATCTGTAAACAATTGTTGGAAATATTACTTGTGATATGCACAAAGATAGTGCATAACACAACCATAGTTTGCTAATATTAAATCAGTGGATTGTTTACAAAATTAGTTTTAATGATTTCAACCTAAGTATGTAAACTTCTGACTTCAACTGTAGGTATGAAACTTGTTATTCTAGCATTATATAACTAATTTTACGTTTTTGAAATGAAAGTGCTTGAGAAATGTGTTTAAGATTTGAATGCGTTTATAAAATAGAATATTTATTATAATTTTTTCATTATATTGGTTAAACTAACAAATACATGTTTCAAAATTGGTTAATTGTGGACTTTTTTTACTCAAGGTATACTAAAAGGATTTTAAGGGAAATACTATGGATATAAGAAAAGAATCATCTTTTATCATTGACTTTAATGGTGTGGTAAGAAGCAGGCCAGGCACACCTTTTTATTTTTCAGAATTGTAAAGAGCCATTCCATTTAAGAGGCCAACAGGTAAAGGTTTTAACCAAACTGGGTCTACACAATGCATGAATATTTCAAACAAGTCACTTGATGGTAATATAACATTAGAAATATAACAATAATACTTTCTAATGTTGACAACTATTTCAGCAACTTAAAAAAAGTTATGGTCTCCATTGGCAAAATACCATTTAGTGAAACCACCTCACATTTAAACTTTGCACAGAAATGTGGTTTTATATAGGTTTGTAATCCAGCTTGGACTCCAACTTTTTAGAATCTGCCACTTTCCTCACCGCCTTCATGAAATCCTCCTGAGTCACATACTCGTGATCGGTCCGGATGGCAAACATACCTGTCAGATAAAATGGAAAACAACATCATACACTGGCTAAACTACTTAGTACGCAATTAGTTTGGAATAAGACACTAGCTTACTGAATTATATTTTGCATAGTGTTTAAAACTTTACAAATTATACAATAAACATTTCTGTCACGAGCTCACCATATTACACGTCTTAATCAGTGGGTAGAGTCACGTTATTTTGCAAGTAATCACTGTTATATTGCACTTTTTTTATTTGAGCAGTTATCCAATTGTGTAAAATGTCTCAATGCATTGCTCCATTTTGAGAATGTGCAATATTTACACTTACATTTATGCATTTGGCAGACACTTTTATCCAAAGGGACTTATGGTGCACTTACTACAGGGACAATCCCCTAGGATCAACCTGGAGTTAAGTGCCTTGTTCAAGGACACAATGGTTGTGGCTGTAGTGATCTAATTGGAAACCTTCTTTTTCATAGTTCTGTGCTTTAGCCAACTATGCCGCCACCACCACTCCAATACAAAGCTGTCAAATTACATTTAATTTGAATATTTTTAAAATTTGAAGGAACAGATCACTCAAAAATGAAAATTCTCTCATTTACTCGCCCTCATACCACTCCAGAAGTGACTTTCTTTCTTTGAGAATTTATATGTTTGGGTCAACTAATCCTTCAAGATAAAAATGCACATTCGAATGCTAAAATGAGCATTCGAATTTTGGTTGTGCCAAGCACTGATGACTTACATTCTTGGGCTAAAACCCAAGTGCAATGAAAAAACAGAACAATGGTGTCTCGAGATGCATTTTAAAGGCTAAATGTTTCTTTTGAATAGACACACCATGTAACAAATAGCAAAATGCATAGTTTCTGCATGAGACTTTGAAAAATAAAACGGCAAGACAAGACGCAACAGTCAAAGATGTCCGTCTAGCGAGTGCTTATATAGAAAAAGACAGACACGTTCAGAGTGAACAGCCCCTTAGGTGGTCTTTAGCAGTTGTGTCTTGACTATGCCTTGCTACGTTACCAGCGTCTTGCTGCATTAGCATTCGGTATGTATATTCGACTGTATTTAATAAAAAAAATGAAGCTCGAGTAAAAATAGTCTGTAAAAAGTAAAAATAGTCTGTTGAAGCATTTCTTCTCTTTGTTTTTTTTTTTGTTTTTTTTTTTTACTTAATTTTTGATGAATATGAAATGGTTAATTTTTTTTTACTATCGTTTTATGCACCTTTTCACCCAAACAGCCAGATATGGTTTTATGTTCTAAACAATCGCTACAACAAGTTGCCAATTGGTTTTCGGAATATTGATTGGGTGAGGCCTCTTGTGGATGTAGGAGACAACATTAGTTGTCAGATGTCTTGTAGATTTTTCCCACTACCTGAAATAATGTCTTTAAAATGTGAATACAACTCGTATTTTGGTACCATTTCAGTGGAAAATTCTAATTTAGTTTCTCAGCTCTATTGATAGCCCTTGTGCAATATACAACATTAAGAAAAATTGCTAACTGTGAACAGCATACAAACTGCTAAACTGATGTCACTAGTATTCCAGTATCTGAGATGTCTTACCAGCTTCAGTGCACACATTCCTCAAATCAGCTCCATTGAAACCATCTGAGAGCTTGACGATGGCTTCATAATCTGAGGAGCCAGAGTGAAATGTGATTAGAGAAGAAAAGGAAACATGCCAGAAAACAATTCACATTCAACAGAGACAAAGTAGCATCTTCCTGTTTTACTGCAGACATACCTATATCACCATGTTTGGTGATGGGCCCGGAGTGGATCTTCAGAATGTCCAGTCGAGCCTGTTCATTGGGCAACTCAATGTCTGTGCATCAAAAAAGAAAAATACATTGAACTTACATGCGTTTTCACATGCGAGCACTGTTATGTCCAACAGTGATTGAAAGAATGAAAAAAAAAAAAAAAAAGAAAAACAATCTTACGGATCTTTCTGTCCAGACGGCCGGGACGCAGGAGTGCAGGGTCCAAGGTGTCAGGCCGGTTGGTGGCCATGATCATCTTGACACGATGCAGAGTGTCGAATCCATCCATCTGATTCAGCAGCTGATGAGCACAGAGAAAATAGTAAGCACAGAAGGCTTTTGCTCATTTATATTGCCTAGTATTATTGTAATATCTTGCATTGAAGCAGGAAAACCATTTCAAAACAGTACGAGAGAGAACATGTCACATTACGGCTTTGCTAACTCCTGCTGAAGTAATACCAGAGATTTTTCTTTTTCTTTTAGGTGTACAGTGAGGAGTAACTTGGCCATGAAACCTTGATTATTAGTAGAGGATGTTCTAATCACTACATCTACCTCTATGCAAATATACAAGCACTAAACAAATCTATTTGCATAGGCAACTGCTGTAAACATTTGCAAAATACAATACCACAATAAAAAAATCTGGCATTATGCACAGGGAGGAGAGTAACCGAGCAAGTACCTCCATCAGTGTCCTCTGGATCTCTCTATCTGCAGATGTTCCTTCAGAAAACCGACGTCCACCTTCAAAGACAAATTATTCAATGTTCAATCAACAAGAACAACCAAACAATTCCCATTGCCTCTTATAAGTGCAGCTTGGAATATCATGTGGCGAATATGATTACCAATGGCATCAATCTCATCCATGAAGATAATGCAGGGCTGGTGGTCTCTGGCATAGTTGAACATCTCTCGGATGAGTCTGGCACTTTCACCAATGTACTTATCAACAATGGAACTGGACACAACCTAGTAAACAACACACTTTAGTCAATAATATGAACTTTTTGGAGTACAATTAGCAACATCTCATTTCAGCTGTTATATGTCTATAATATTCTCTCATTTAGTTGCTGACAATGTGCTTGTTTTACAGAACGTAAACAAACTAACCTTAAGGTAATTGCAGTCCAGCTGACTTGCCACTGCTCTGGCAAGAAGGGTCTTTCCAGTGCCTATTAGATCAAACAGAAGTTTACTTTGAGTGAAAATGCATATGCATTCACGCACACTTCTGGAACTAAACTGAACAAATTAATATCCTACCAAACCATTATAGGGTGACTAACCAGGGGGTCCGTAGAGGAGGCAGCCTTTAGGAGGGATTATGCCCACCCTCTGGAAAAGTTCAGGATTGGTCAGGGGCAGCTCAATTACCTACAAAAGAGTGTTCATACAATAAAATATCTCCACAAATCTGACAATAGTCATGGTTCCATCCAAGTTACGACTTTAATAGAATATTGCAAAAACAATGTCAACAAAGCAGCGTTTCCATCCCATGTGTTTAAGTGAACAGAATAGTCACCTCTGAGGAAATTGGCACATAATGGAAATGAAAACAGAAATTGAAGCCTTTGTGGCTCTTTTATTAAATAAATAAAAAAATCTGTATAATATATATATATATATATATATATATAGGGAAAATCTTCCATTTATCTATGCGTGAAAAAGTATGCAAATCACAAAATTCTAATAAAAATATGTAGATTGAACCCTAGCTAGCGATATGCTATAAGTATGTCAGACATTGCAAACCAACCTCTCTCAGTTCACGGATCTGCTCTGACAATCCACCGATTTCAGAGTAAGAAACACTGCCAGGATCTTCATGGGACATGTTGTACACGAGAGGGTCCACTTCACGAGGCAAATATCTTGAAAAACAGTGAACAAGAAAACAGTTAGTAATGAATAACCCTCCTCTTTCACATTTAAACTACAGTCTTATTTGGATAGTTCACCCAATAATGAAAATTGTTGTTCCCGACTTGCATGACATTGTTCCGTGAAACAAAAAATGTAATGTTTGGCACAATGTTGGACTCAGTCACTATTCACTTTCATTCCATCTTATTTCGATACAGTGAAAGTGAATGGTGACAGGCTAATATTTCACCTAACATCTCCTTCAGTGTTCCACAGGAAAACTAGAGACATACAGGTTTGGAACAACATAAGGGTGAGTGAATGATGACTTTGGATGACTGTTGAGAAAGGAGAAGGCCAGTTACACAGATACAACTTTGCGTTCTCATTTTAAGAGCTCTAGTCACAACTGGCATTTAATAGATATATTCTTGAAGAGGTGACCCTTACCTCATGATAGTCAGAGTTGTCATGTCCAGAGCCACTCTGGTGCCTGGTTTAAGCTGGGTTTTATCCAGCTGAAGCAAAATATATGTTATGATGTTAGAGAAACCAATTTACAACCACACATCAATTTCTTATTACAAAATATAAAAGGCATAATTCATTTAATGAAAATTCTGATATAATTTAATCAACCCGCATGTTGTTCCAAACCCGTATGACTGACTTTCTTCCATGGAATACAAAAGATGTTTTCTACACAATGAATGGTGACAGGAGACTGTCATTCCGCCAAGCATCTTGTTTTGTGTTTCATAGAAGAAAGAAAGTCATACGCATCTGGGATGGCATGAGGTGAGTAAATAATGACATTTTAATTTTGGGGTGAACTATTTCATTAAGCATTAACTCACCTGTCTACGACATCCAACAACATATCGTGGACCATTGGTCGCTTTGACAATAACTGCAATATTGGGAGAAAGTCAAGCACAGAGCTATAGGAAATTTGTTACAAAACACACCGAATCAGAATAAACTTCAGCCAGATGTACTTACACTTCTCTTCTGTCAGTTGTTTCAGCACCTCACCAACAATCTACAAAGACCATAAGATATGCAGATATGTCACAATTTGTGTGTGAAAAATAAAGCCTAGCCTATTTAGGTGAGATCTTACCTGTCCCACACTCTGTAAAGCTTTCAGATCATTCTCAGACTTCTCATACTGTTTGGTGAGCTCCTTCAGCTGTTCTCTCACTGCAACAGAATATTCCAGGTCATCATAAAGGGATATGAAGGGTTCATTTACATTAACATGTTTCAGCTGCTTCATGAATCAAGAGATGCTAATCCATCAATGAGAGTTAATATATATATATATATATATATATATATGTTACTAAATATGTGTTGAACACTTGAAAGCATGCCTCCAGATTTAATTAATTAACCCTTGTGCGACCCTCAGGACATTTTTGTCTTTAGTTTTTTCTATCATTTTGGCTGTGTTAATGCCAACTGCCAACAATTTGTCATCAAATAACAATATAATATAATAGTAATATATCTCGAACGTTCACCTTTAACTTTTAAACCCTCATGCTTTTATTTTGACAATCTGAACTCTGTATGTGTCTGTTTGTAGGCAAGTTCACAGTAGCTTCTTATTCAAATTCTGGTAAAATGCTCCTCTGGTGCCGTTCTAAATGCATATTATAAGTGAACCGAACTATTGAGCATCTACATCTGAGATGGTGTTCGTGAGTAGCGCTCAATTATTGCACACCGCGTGAAGGCTAAAATCAAATCACTTTATTGTCACACTACTGTGTACACATGTGCAACAGTAGGAGAAAGTCTTGTGTGCAGTTCCGAGCAACATTGCAGTAATGACAGTGACGAGACATATACCAATTTACAATAAACATCAGATATACACAACACAATTTACATATCTATTATACACATAATTACATTAAAGTGTTCAAAATTCTGATTGCTTGGTGGAAGAAGCTGTCATGTAGTCGGCTGGTGCGGGTCCTGATGCTCTGACACCACCTGCCTGATGGTAGCAGTGAGAGCAACACATGACTCGGGTGGATGGAGTCTCTGATGATCCTCCGAGCTTTTTTCACACACCGCCTGTTATATATGTCCTGGAGGGAGGGAAGCTCACCTCCGATGATGAGTCTGGCAGTTCACACCACCCTTTGCAGGGCTTTGCGGTTGTGGGGTGTGATGCAGCCAGTCAGGATGCTCTCTACAGTGTTGGTGTAGAACAGTGTGAGGATAAGGTGGTTCATTCCAAACTTCCTCAGCCATTTCAGGAAGACGAGGCGCTTGTGAGCCTTCATCACAACGGCCTCAAAAATAGCTGCGAGTGTGTGTAAACTGAGCAGCACCATTCACTGATGCACTGGAGCTACGCATGCATTTTATACATTTACTTATTAAACACAACCTTTTCAGGAGCTATTGCACGTCTTCAAGCGGCTTTGAATAAAATGTACGAGTCATATGATCTATTTGTGTTTTTATGGTTCTTTTATGTCATTTTTTGAGCTTGACATTAACAAACATGACAAACACGCAGTATCGGATTTGGATCGGCAGGTCACACCGATACCCGATCCATCTAAAAGCTTCAGTATCGGAGCCGATATTGGATCAGTGCATCCCTATTTAATATTTCCACCAGATTGCGCCATTTTTCCTCATGTTTAGCCTATGGAGCAAATACATGCTTTTTTTCCTATTTTCTGTTGGCTGTATTATAGAGCAGGGGCTTTCCAACTGGGGACCAGGGACCCCAAGGGGTCTGTTCATAAATGTAAAAAAGTAAGACATTATATTTACTGAATTTAACAAGATTGCCATTTTAGTTTAAACTAAATGTTTTTACTATAAATAAATCATCAGTTTTTAATATTTTCATTTTCATGCTTATTCGATCATAAGTATGAAAGCTCAGATATAAAAATGCATCAGTTTATCCAAGCGGTTTCTATTAATGGTTTTAAATTGGTAAATTGGCAATAAATACGGTGCATCCCTACAGTTAATAAGTACGGTGGCCGATACATTGGTGCAGATATTATTTTAATAATTGATTTTGGCTCTAGTATAATAACTATATAAAAACAAATCATTTAAATTGCTTTTTAATATAACACTTAATTTTCTTACATTTTCTCTGGTCTTTATACACACATATATATATACTGACTTTCCCTCGGAAGGTGATTGTCATATTTGGGGGTTCTTGGCATCATAAAGTTTGAAAATCCCTGTGAGCACTGCAGGCCAGTTGAATAAATGATGCAGATAAAATCGTGTGGGTATGTTGGTATGGATGTCAGAGTGTGTTTTGTATGTGTGTATGGAGAAATGTGTGTGTGTGTGTGTGTGTGTGTGTAAAACAACAGTGCCATTATGTAAAGAAACTGGCATTTAAAGGGTTAAAATCCTGAAAATGAATATTTGGTAGTTATGATCAGGACTTCTGTTGGTTAAAAGTCAGTGAAAGTGGAAAATAATATTAATATATAATATTTTTATGGCAGATTTGACATGGACATTTTTGTCCTCTAAATGTCCTGAGTGTGAGTTTTTTATTTTTAATCTGACACAGCACAAATAATAATAAAAAAATATATAAATATTGTTGCTAATCATTTACATATCCCAGACTGTGATAATCCTAAATAAATAAATTCCCTTAGTATTTAGTGTATGGAAAATAATATTTTTTTTGTTTTTCATTAAATAAACAATAGTGGCATTATACAAACAACTGGCATTTCAAGGGTTAAAGTCCTGAAAATGAATGAATATTTGGTAGTTATGATCAGGACTGATGTTGGTTAAAAAAAAAAATCGATGTCATTGAATGTGGAAAATAATATTAATATAATATTTTTATGGCAGTATTTTGACGCAGTCATTTTAGTCCTCGAAGGACCTCTGATTAACATTTTTTTTAAATTGACGCAGAAAGGTTAAGCTCAAAGGTTTTTACTTGTAATTTTAGCTGTTATCATTAGCAGCTAACAGATCTTAGTACTGCATGACAAAGCGACTTACTGCGCAGACAGCTGAAAAGAAACTACAGCCGAATAAACTGGCGAATAACAACCTGCCATGACTGAAGAGGAAGAGACAGATATCATACGTACACTCTTTGAGGCGCCCATCAATCTCTTTGTGCTCAAGTAATTTCTTTCTGTAGTCTTGTAAACCTTTCTCCCTGTTATCCGCCATGTTCACAGCCGCTCCGCTCTCGCTTCTTCGTGCAGTTTAATAGCAGTTGGAAAATCCATCTGAGGGCGCGTTATCGCCCCCACAGGACAAACAGCGCACTTGACTGTTCAGCTTCAGCAATACAAGACCCTGCGGGTAGAGAGCGTAAGAACACTGAAAATGGCCGTTCAAACTGAGCCTGTATTCTGACGAATTATTTTTTTGCAAGCAACATCGCAAAAATTGTAATACATTACGTCCACATTCCCAGGCTCTTCTAACATCCCTTCTACCAAAGTGCTGTATTACTTATGGACGACATTAAAATTGAGCTTAAAATTACCAAAAAGTGATGTATGGGGGTTTTTCACTCCAAAGACTATTGGAGATTTGGACTTCTTTAGCTTTCCATCAGCACTGGGGTATCATGACAAAGCCAGGATTTTAGGAGTCCTTTAGTAATGCTAATTAAACATAACCATACAACATAATGTAACATGCTGTGACAGTAACTGTTAGAGTATAATGAAGAAAACACACACAAAAAAATATATTATAAATTATCTATCGAACACCAAATACAGATTTATAATATTTTAAATTTTATACTGGCGGCCAAAAGTTTGGAATAATGTTCAGATTTCATTGTTTCTGATGGAAATTGGTACTTAAATTCACCAATGTGTCATTCAACTGTTCACAAAGTATAGTCAGGACATTACTGATGTAAAAAAACAGCACTATCACTATTTGAAAAAAGTCATTTTTGATCAAATGTACACAGGGCCCATTTCCAGCAGCCATCTATCCAACACCTTATCCTTGAGTAATCATGCTAAATTGCTAATTTGTACAAGAAAATAATTTACCATTATACAAAACATAATTTGGTTCGTTAAATGAAGCTTAACATTGTCTTTGTGTTTGTTTTTGAGTTACCACAGTATGCAATAGACTGGCATGTCTTTAAATAATATTATACCAAAAATTCTAGAGATAGTTTCTCTAGAAACAATCATTGTTTTGAGAAATGAAGGCTATACAGTGCTTGAAATTGCCAAATAACTGAAGAATTCATACAAAGTTGTACACTATAGTCTTCAAAGTCAAAGGACAATGTGGGGATGGGGCCGTGGTCGTGTGTCTGTCTGCGGGAGCAGGAGAGTGGTAAGGCTTGTCACCTGGGCTATCATTATCATTACAGACAACTGGCTCTAACAAGGACAGATAGAGATGTGGAAGGCCAGATGTACAACTAAACAAGAGGATAAGTACATCAGAGTCTCTAGTTTGAGAAATAGATGCCTCACATGTCCTCAGCTGACAGCTTCATTGAATTCTACCCGCTAAACAACAGTTTCATGTACAACAGTAACGAGAAGACTCAGGGGTGCAGGCCTTATGGGATGAAATGCAAAGAAAAAGCCACTTTTGAAATAGAAAACAACAAGAAAAGGTTAGAGTGGGCAAAGAAACACAGACATTGGACAACAGATATAATTGGAAAAGAGTGTTATGGATCTTAACCCCATTGAGCTTTTGTGGGATCAGCTAGACTGTAAGTGACAGCCACATGTTTGGCAAGTGCTACAGGAAGTGTGGGGTGAAATGTCACCTGAGAATCTGGACAATCTGACAGCTAGAATGCCAAAGATCTGCAAAGCTGTCATTGCTGCACGTGGAGGATTTTTTGATGAGAACCCTTTGAAGTAGTTCTGAAAAAACTTCCAAATTGTAATAATAATCTTTCATGTTATCAATGTCCTGACTATACATTGTGATCAGTTGAAGGCCACTTTGGTGAATAAAAGTATCAATTTCTTTCCATAAGACAAAATCTGTCCATTATTCCAAACTTTTGGCCGCCAGTGATTAATGTAAGATGCTCTATTACAGAGGCAAGCTTGTTGCAAAAAGCCACATTAGGTACAATAGATGCCATATTTAATTTGTGAATACATAATTTGTCAAATTCTTGCTATAAACCAGATACTAGATTTGGTCAGTTACAAATTCTTTATATTTTAAAGTAAAATTAAACTTATAAATAAATTGAGCATCATAAGAGGAGGCTACATTTGAGCTGGTGGATCAAAGAGGTCACTCAAAGAATCTACCATGTTCATTGACTTTCTCACAAAACAAAACATTGGTTCTTAATGGTGATTAGTTTCTTGTTTCCAATTAACATTCTATGTGGAGAAAATTTGTAAAACGTTTCTGTGTGGAGTTTATATGTTCTGCCTGTGTTCGTGTGGGTTTCCTCTGGGTGCTCCAGTTTCCCCCACAGTCCAAAAACTTGCAGGTCAAGTGAACAAGAGAGTCTAAATTGCCCGCTAGTGTGAGCGAGAGTGTGCGTGTGAATGTATATGTCATTGTGTGTTAGCCCTGTGATGGACTGGCCACCTGTAGAAGATGAATGGATGGATAAAATAATCCCAAAAAGTTGTAAAATATTACATAAATGATATACAGTACATTACAAAGTACATAAATCAATTACAAAATATTGAAAAAAAAATAGAAAGAATTAAAAAGCAAGGAAAGGTAGGATGACAGATTGATAGAACCAGGAGAAAAAATGGACAGAAGAACTAATGCTAAGATGATCCCACCAGCACAGAGCAGGATGGAGAGCTCTCTTTTCTTTGGCCTGCGGTGGGAACTGAGAAGAGAGAAACAGGACTTAGTTGTACTTTGACATTGTACAAAATCTTCTTGAAATCAATTCAATATTTTCTTGAAGGTGAAACTAAATACATTTCTGTGTTGGCTTTTAAACTCTATATTTATCTTGCCAGAAAGGAAGCTACCATATTAAGCCGTGTTCACACCGTGTGATTTTGACCACGATTTTGCTGTCATAAAAAAAATATTGCGGATCATAAAAGATTTATCTTTGATAAATCAGTCTTTGATCACTTCTTGACAGCTGATGCGATGAACCGTATCCTCCTCTCAAGTTCTGGCAATGTCAGAAATTCTGCGTGGGGATCATACACTCACTGAGCACTTTATTAGGAACACCTGCACACCTACTTATTCATGCGATTATCTAATCAGCAAATCATGTGGCAGCAGTGCAGTGCATAAAGTCATGCAAAAATAGGTCAAGAGCTTCAATTACTGTTCACATCAACCATCAGAATATGGATTTTTACAGTGGCATGATTGTTGGTGCCAGTCGGGCTGGTTTGAGAATTTCTGCTGATCTCTTGGGATTTTCACTCACAACAGTCTCTAGAGTTTACTCAGAATTGTGTCAAAAAACATTCAGTGAGGGGCAGTTCTGCAGATGGAAATGCCTTGTTAACAAGCGAGGTCAACGGTGAATGGCCAGACTGGTTTGAGCTGACAGAAAGGCTATGGTAACTCGGATAACCACTCTGTACAATTGTAGTGAGCAGAATAGCATCTCAGAACACACAACACGTCAACCATTGAGGTGGATGGGCTACTACATTAGAAGACCACATTGGGCACTTTATTAGGACCATGAAGTGCTCAGTAAGTGTTGGAAATATATGTCTGTTAGTGGAGTAACAGAAGGAATTTCCACTTTAATGGAACTAATGGACGAGTGTCACTATTCACTCTTGTTTGGCTTGTGTTTCTCCCCTGTCATCTGTTCCTCCCAGACTACATTTCCCATTATTCCCTGCCCTCATCACTGCCAGCTGTCCTTGATTGTTTTCACGTGTCTTCCATTAAGTTATATAAGATTGCCCTGTTTTTTGCTTGTTCTTTGATCTCCTGTTTATTGACCAGTTTCCCTTTTTGGATGTTTCCTTTGTTCCAGTGTTTTCCCATCGTGGATGTTTCTTTTGTTCCTGTGTTTACCCATTATTCTGTACTTTATTTATTTTATTAAATACTGTTTCGCTGCACCTAGATCCAGCTCTGATGACTTCCTTCCCAACGTTACAGAAGAACTGACCGCAAAATGGATCTAGCGGCCTAATTCATGGAACTAAGCCAGGTGGACTTATCTATAAGGGAGTTTTCCCACTTCTTCTCCCCCATTGCACACTGGATTTGGTGATGCCACCTTAAAAAACATATACAAAATCGGACTCACAACACATCAGTGGAGGAATTTGCTGGAGACCAGAGATTACACGTTGGAGGAATATGTGAGGCTTGGAAACACTCGCTTCAGAGGATCCTCCTCTCTCAATCCCGGTTCGGGCTTCCGAGACTTCCATGCCTGAGTGCGCTCCATGCCATGTCACAGCCACGTCTGAGTTTGCTCCAAGCCATGTCACAGACATGCTTCTGTCTGCTCCGTACCCCCCCCTTTCCTTGGCAATCATGATTTCAATCTTGATTACACTTTCTAGCACATTCTAGTGCTCTGTGCATGCGTCAAGCACTAGGAAGTGTAATCAAGCATGAAATAATGATTGTGCCTAGAGACTACAATGGGAAAATGTATAGTGAAACATTTTTTAGATTTTGGACTGTTCTCTGGATGTATCTCCACTTTTAAATGTAATATGCCATCGAATGTTTTTATACAAAATAAGTTGTACAATTTGTTATAAAACCGCCATTTATTCTTGTGAAATATCATGAGAACTCATGCATGAAATGGAAATGAATGTTTTTGTTTGAATTTTGATTTTTTTTTTTATATAATTTTTTTATTTTTTGTTCAATGAGAACCTACAGTATGTTTATGGTTTAATTTCGGAATTTCATGCTAATAGTGAACCGTCTGAAATGTACTCCTAAATCTCTCATTAACAGCATCAAACCAGAGACAATATAAGAAGGAGAATGACCATAATGACCATATGTGGTCTAAATTAACAGGTTTTATTAAATCAAAAATATGATTTCATATCGCTGAATCAACTTGAATACAATAGGTTATACCACCAACTTTTGTCTTTGTGTCATCTTGGACTTAAACTGACAGCGGCTTGGATGCAGCATCATTTAAAATCAATAGTTTTCAGTTTCAGTTGCCATTGTAGAAATGTTTTATTCACAGTCAGCCATTATTAATCAGTGAGTGAAAGTGTCCAATAACAGGACGATTACTGAGATAAAGTGAGTAGTATTTGGCTGGTCATGTGATTGTAACATGGCAGCCCCCATGTGCGGACCCTCTCCATGTAGAATAAAACAGCTTTTGTAAAGTTACTGATATAACAGGAGTCTTCATTTTAATGTGAAAATTAGAGCTAAGTTTAAAGATTAGGGAAAGTCATCATCCTGATCCTTCAGTGTGTTTTTTGAGTTCTTGAACTTGATAGATGCACAGGGGTTGATTCTTGAATGGGAACTTGTTCTTGTTTATCAGATCTAGTTACAGTTGTCTTGTTAACCATGTGTTGTGTGCATTTATTTGCACTAAATCTATCATGAGAGTAATTGTGAGTATGCTGCATCCTCTGCTACAGTTCTGCCAGACTCCCCTCACAATCCCCTGACAAACCTGTTATGGAGGAGATATTAGGTTATATTATTATTACTTTTATTCTTTTTTATTGTTATTATGAGCTGTAATCTGTAATGTGTCTCTTTGAGTCTAGTTTCATTTTTTTATTTGGTCTGTCCACCGTTTTAAACTTTTGTGCCATCTGAAGACTTCTGAATCAGAATCTCTTCTTAAAAGGATAGTTCACCCAAAAATACAAATTCTCTCATCATTTATTCACCCTTAATGTCCATGTCTTCTGAAGTGATATGATAGGGGTGTGTGTGAGAAACAGCTAATTATTTAAGTCCTTTTTATATTCTCCTTCCTGCCCTGTAGGTGGCGATATGCATGAAGAATGAAAATCGCCAAGAACAATAGAAAAAGAACTCTTAGGAGAAAAGGGTGCAAATACAGCGTTCCATTCAAATCGGTTGTGGGATTCTCCTACTTAATATGTCTGATATCCGACCATAAATGCATTCCATTGCCAGATGCTCCGAAACAAAAATGCAATGCTCCCGTTAGCTTAGTAGGGGCTTGATTGTTACAAGAGATGTCTCCTAGCAACCCAACTGATAAACAATGCTGCAACGCTAGCATTTGTGCTACAGGTGTACAATTATCAAAAGAGAATATAAATTACCATGTTTTATACACCTGTTTCTGCAGACATATGTTAAACAAGCTTTAATATCATGTAATGTAGGAACTTAGACTCATTTATTGATATTAATTAATAAAAGTTAATGTTTATCTCTTACTTTGAATATCTCCATGAGTGCCGACATGTTTGTGTGACGTCAAGCACCTGGATCTTGGTGAAATCTTTGCACAGATGTTTGCACAAAATATCTAAATTTTCATTCCGACTTTAAGTGGCATTCCATTGCACTTTCCCTTGTCGAAAGTTGCAAAGTCTGACTTTCCAAATTTAACAGAATGCAGCATTAGCCTACACCTAAACTGAACTTCAGCTGACATCAAAATATTAAGCATTATTAGTAGGTAATAACAAGGCGACACTTGCCAATCTGGGAACGGGCCAAGCCTGGCTGGGCCTCTTTTCTCTCTTTTCTCTCAAGCGCACATCAGGGCATAAAGTTGCCTGGTAGAGGGGGCTCTGGCTTGGTTGATCCTGTCTATGACGGCAGGTGGTAGACCAGCTAGATCTTCCGCGTCCCGTCCAGGGGACAGACTCTTGCATTGTCGTGACAGCGTGTCCGCTACCACATTGAGGTTGCCGGGGATGTGAGTCACTGCTGGCTCCAAAGGAGGAGACAACGGGCGAGTTGTAACATGTGGTGGGAGTGTATGCCGCCTTGGCGATTTATGTACGCTACCGTGGTGGTGCTGTCTGACCTGACTAGGATATGTTTGTCTCGAACTAACGGGAGAAACTTCCACAGGGCAGAGAAAACAGTCAGCTACTCTAGGCCACTGATGTGCCAGCGCAGCGGGAGCCCTTTCCAACAGCCCGCGGCTGTGTGCCCGTTGCACACGGCACCTGAACCCAACTTGGAGGCGTCGGTTGTGGCCAGGATGCGTCGGGACACCTGCTGCAAGGGGACCCTTGTCTGTCCAGGGTTATGACGTTTAGAGGCAGGCGGAGGTGATGGTCACACAGTGCATGCCGTGGCGCCATGCTCGTCTCATGGCTCGAGTCTGGGGCCAGTGCTGAAGCGGTCTCATATGCATCAACCCCAGCGGCGTGTCACCGCGGAGGATGTCATATGAGCTTCTGGAAAAGTTTTAAAGTGACCGTTGTGCCTGGCCTGAAAGAGGCGAGGCATCTCAGCACCGACTGTGCACGCTCGTTGGTGAGGCGTTCTGACATTTAGACTGAGTCTAACTCCATGCCGAGAAAAGAGATGACACACACACACACACACACACACACAATGTTGGTTTTCCATGTTTTATGGGGAATTTCCATAATGATTTTTATACTGTACAAACTGTATTTTCTATCCCCTAAACCTATCCATCACCTAAATATTTAAATGTAAAAAAAATGTGGTATGTATGATTTATAAGCTGTTTTTCTGGTATTGATAGTAATAACACACACACACACACTCACACAGTACTCACATAGAGGAAAGTATTGGATCACTCTGTTTGTGTCTACAAGTGTTGAACATCCTAAATATTTTCAGAAAATAAAGCTCAAATACCAAGGAGGCAAGATACAGTAGCATGAGTCTGTTACATTAAATGCTGAGTTTATTTATTTAAAAAACTCACATTTTAAAAAAAATACATACAATTATTTCACACAGTACTTACAGAGAAGAAAGAATTTATAAATGTTGAACATCTCCTGGCAGCTATGGCTCACTGTCTTTCTCAGAACAAGAAGTCTCTGTGTCATCCCTTGATACATCTATTTATAACACAAGAAGCATTAGAGTATAACCACAATATAAATGCCATAGTCATCAACAACAAGAACACACATGAATCAACATTTTAAACGTCCAAACCTGTATGACTGACTTTCTTCTGCTGAACACAAAATATGATATTTTGAAGCATGCTGGTAACCAAACCGTTTTGGTTCCCATCAACTTCCATAGTATAGAAAAATAAAATAAAATGGAAGTCGACGGGAACCCAAATCTATTTGGTTACTTACATGCTTCAAAATATCTTCTTTTGTATTCTGCAGAAGAAGGTCATACAGGTTTGGAATGGCACGAGGGGGAGTCATTGATGACTGAAATTTCATTTTTGGGTGAACTAACATTTTAATCTGACAAAATCAACTCAACGTAAATTCCTGAACTTGGCATGTGACTGACTGCCTGTATCTGGTAGATGCTCTGACCTGCTGGTGGTCCTGAAGTCTGACCACTGACTCTGACTAGCCTCAGCTAGGGGTCCAGTGGTGATGCAAGGGCTGGGGTCTCTTTGTACCTGATCTGCCTGTTTGTGCTTCTTTAAAAAGAACTCTACCTTTAAAAATATATCTCTCCCTTTCTTTTCATGTTTAATTGATCCTGTGTAAAAATATGGCAGCCTATGGTTACATCTAATCATTCAATTATCAACATTTTTATCTTAATTACAAATCCTCATTTTCGTAACTGTACATTAAAATTTACATTAAATGCTACCAGTTTGATCATCGCTAGCCCTACTCTGAAGTGAAGTAACTGAACTAGCTAATCGATTTCAAACTGCTAAATGTTTACACGCTGAAGCGATATATGCATGTATTACTAGCGCAGATGTAAGCGTAAGGATTGTTATGCTAAACTGCGAAACGATCTCTCTCTAATCTGATTAACTGGTAGCCTATTGGAGCCTTATTATCTCACACAGCATTCATAAAATTTATTCAGCAAACAAAAATGATGCTAAACCTTAACTTACTTAACTTAACTTACCTTAACTTATCTTGCAACTATATTCTCTCGTCCTCGGCTCGTTGTCCATTTGAAAACTGTGCACTGCCGGCGAACGTAAAAAAATAAAAAAAATAAAAAATTATTTTGACAAGAGGTTAAATGAGATGTCAATCAGCATCAGCAACTGCCAGGAGCGAATAAAAAGTTGGGGTGGCACCTGGGGTGGCCAATCAGATGTCAGGGGTGTCCATTGCCACCCCTGACACCCCTCTGGCTCCGCCTCTGATCATTAGGTAAGGCTTCAGCATACCTTAATAAGTGACGGGTGCCGAAGAAACACTTCATAAAGAACAATTATTTAAATCAATGTTTTTGAATGTGGATTTACCTGAGCAGTTCCCCATGAATTGTTTTTCTAAGCAATTTGATCAATTGAATCAAAGTTCTGTAATGTTTTATAATACCCACCATACCTTTCAACAGTATCACATCTAACTCAAAAGAACACTAATCTCACCAAAGATAACTAAAAAATAAACCCATGTCATTACACAATTTTTTTTTTAACATTAAACGAAACTTAAAACATAACTAGGGCTTTAACTGTGGCTCAGATGGTAGAGCGGGTTGTCCACTAATCACTGGGTTGGTGGTTCGATTCCCTGCCCACATGCTGAAATGTCCTTGGGCAAGACACTGAACCCAGTGTTATTATGCAATTACAACAGCCAATATCAAGTCCATAAGCATAAACAACAACAGACATTAAAATATATTCCTGGTAAGGAATATAATTCAAGTAGTTTTAGCATCGGATATTCAATTAAATAGGTAAAAGAGCCATTTTGCCCTTTGCACCAAAAGCACTGATCTACAAATACCATGGACCTGAATAAAGAGCAGCCCTAGACCATGGATGAAATAAAGTCAGAAATGAATGAAAGTGGATGAGGGCTTGCTGGCTGTCAATGCCATTCTATGTTGTTTGGAGATGTTCTGTTATACACAATTCAAGCTGTTTATGTAAGTAGTTATAACTTGCATTATATGACTTCTATGATTGTCGTAGAACGACCATATACTGTTTGCACAATTTTATCAAGCTATAAAGTAAAATAACAGTGTTTTAAAACCTATGTGGGTTTCGTGTTATTCTTCTTTCAAGAGGGACATTTGACTTAATTCACAGTAAGACCAAATTTATATCGAAGATCAGTCATAAATCAGCAGAATTAGACAATGTAGGATTAACAAATATTACTTTGTATCCTATTAAAGGTGATGAGGAAATAGCTTTAACCCTTACATCTTCATGTCACACAATGTCAAATGCAAAATACTGTTTTATAAAAAATATAAAACACAAAAACATTGTGTAACATTGTTAAATGTAGACACAAACAATAAAACGACTGTCAATCGATTTAATAGACACATAAAAAAGGGTCCCATACACAAGAACATGCTGCTGAACCAATTTAGTGTTCCAGTAATATCCGAAATCAAAGACAGCTGCCTCATCTAAGGTATGTGTGAACTTTGAATATAATGACAAGTGTATGCCAGTCTCTCTCTCTCTCTCTCTCTCTCTCTCTCTCTCTCTCTCTGTGCCGGTGGCGTGGAAACAGATTTGAATCTCCTTAGTTAGATTACGCCAGCATTCAAACTGTGTATGTTGATAAATAACTAGTCAAGTCACTGGGATTTTGACAATGTTGGAAGTATAAATTGGCCATATTAATTTAATTTCTTTAAATAAAATTTTAAATAAATAAAATGGCCACATTGACTGCGGATTTTTTTTTGTGATGACGTCACAACCAGCCCAGTTATGTACTTTATACATCAACTCTACGTGCTGTAGTGAATGGAACACTACACAGCCTGTCTAACAATCAATTCCTTGTCAGTCATGCATCAGTGCCCATGCATCAGTGCATCTGTAGACGTTCTTTTGAGCAAAGGTTACAGACATTGCATGTGAATTTTCAAAGAACATTTAAATTAATGCATTTAAGGAATGACAGCCTCTAGTAAACAAAACCAAGTCTGAACTCTGTCGGCATGCATCTTTATATTTCAATGGATGGATTACTGGCGAGGAATGAAGGTTAGTTTATGTTTTTAAAAAAACAAACAAAAAAAAACAAAGCTCACTAATCAAGAAACTGGTTTCTGTTTGCTCTGTTGTACCAGGATATACACATTTGTCTCGTTCAGCAACCTTTTGTTTATGGTGCTTTATTCCCCCCTCCTTGCTGAAGTGACTTTCAACTTCTGGTTTACAAGGCCTTGTGCAATCCAGGCAGCTTCAGCTCAATACAGCAGTTTAGCCACCTAGGGGCAATACAGCCATTTATTTAACAAAAAAAATAACAAATAAAATAAAAATAAAAATACATGCATGTTAAAAAAAGTCAAACACTATTTTGAATGTATTTACATTTTTGGTAAATGCAGAGAAACACAAATAGAGTTTTAGCTTTGCTAGCATGTTTAACCAAAAAAACTGACATATCAAAGTCACTTCCTCTTGGTGAAAATTTGATGAGGTGTCTTTCCCACAGAAGGAAAAAGTGTTGAAAGCAAGAAACTAATAAGCAGAAGAATGCTTCTCAGCATCATGTCTTCATCTCTGAGTCTGTTAGCATAGAGCTTTGCTGTTCCAGAGAGGTTTGAAAGCAGATTCTGCAATGAGAAAGGGATTTAGTGTAAATTCACTGGACTAACATAAATGAAAATATAATTTGAGGGGCATTTATCTATTTTAGAGAATAAGACCACAGCCAAAGAGGACTTAAAATCTATAATTTAATCCTCAGTTTCTTTGAACAGATAATATCAGTAAATATCTGCCACTCAAAACTTTGCGTCCTCAGCAGCTTGACTTACTGCAGTTATTTTATTTCATAACATTACAAAGCTTGTGACGGCAGCATAGACGTGTGGCAAATGTTTAGTTAACGTATCCACACATTTAACGGGAAGTTTGATGCCGCAAGTGTGTCTGTAACCTCATCAGATCCAGGAAATAAGGACAGTGGGAAACACACCACAAAATGTCACCACTGACATATAGCAGCAGCCAGTACTTACTCAGTTTCATATCATTCCCAATATGTAAGCAGTTTATGTATGCACATGTGGACATAAATTACTCTGTGTAGTGGATAGTCAATGTTGGTTTATATGGGCTGAAAACAGAGTGATGTCTATGACCTCATTCTCATAAATAATCTTACTCATGCGGGAGAGCCTGGGAAATTTATCTAGCTGACAAAGAGACAAGACATCTGGCCTTCTTATAGATAAGTGTCTCCTTAGAGAGAATGGGCCAATTTGTCATGTGTCACAGGTTATGAGCAGAGAGAGAGGACCCAAATGCAGAGTCAAAAAAACATTTATAAATACAATTAATCAATAAATCTCGGGGCAGAGGGGAGTTCAGGAGTCCTGGGTTGCAGCCTCAGGGCAGAAACGGGGTCTGACGGCCTGTGAGGCGGCCACAGGGCAGAGAGGACAGAGTACTGGGTGTTGGCCACTAGACAGGGTTCAAAGTTCAGGGTGGTGGCCGCTGGACAGGGATCAAAGTTCTGGGCAGTAGTCACTGGATGGGAGTCTATGTTCTTGGCAGTGGCCGCTGGACAGGGGTCTACGTTCTTGGCAGTGGCCGCTGGAGAGGTGTCATAAATCAGGGCAGCGGCCACTGGACAGGAATCAGGAAGAAGCAGCTTTGGGGGATGGAGACGTGGAAGTCTTGGGCGGCGAAGCCGTGGAAGGCTCAGGGGGCGAAGCAGTGAGAGGCACAGGGGTTGAAGCCGTAGGAGGCTCAGGGGGTGAAGCTATGGCAGGCACAGGGGACAAAGCTGTGGCAGGCTCAAGGAGCGAAGCCGTGAAGGTCTCGGGCACTGGCCTCGGCAGGGGAATTGCCTCTGTGGCCGTGAAAGCTGGCAAAGACTTTGGAATGGTCTCCTTGGTAGTCAGCATGTGGATGTGAGCTCAGGCAGTGACGAGGGAATGGCCTCCGTGGCCAGGAGGGCTGGCAGCGACTGGGAAACGGCCTCCATGTCCGGGAGCGCTGGCCGTGACTGGGGAATGGCCTCCGGGTTCAGGAGCGCTGACTCCTCTTCCAGGTAGTCGGGAGCACTGCTGTGGGAGCGGCCGTCATGACCAAGGATGTTGGCACTGGGACAGCCGAGGCTTCAAGCACTTGCTCTGTGACAGACAAGGTTTCAATCAAACCGGCTCTTTGGCCGTTGCAGGCATGGCGCTGGCAGCAGCAGGGGAATGGCCTCTGTGGCTGGGAGCACTGGCAGCAACTGAGGATTGGGTGCCCTCCTCTTCCTCTTCTTCAGCTGCTATGACAGCCTCCACCTCTCTGTGGGGAGTGCCCTCATCCTCGGGTCAGAATGGGAACGGGAGAGCTCCCAAGAGGAGAACGGCCTTGGCAAATATCTCATATTCAATGGTTTGCCTTACTGTGTCGAGAAGGTACTCATCCTTACTCTGAACTTGGAGACAAGATCTAAGGGGTTCATTCAGACCTGCCCAAAAAAGTTCAATCAGAGTGGCCTGATTCTATCCCAGACATGAGGACCAAGTTAAAAACTCAAGGGTATATCCCCACATGGACTTGTATTCCTGCTGTAGCTCATTAAGAATATCAATGTGCCGTAAGAGCTCACAGGGAGGAAAACAAACCTCAGTGGGAAAAGGGGAAAAAATATCTCTGCAGGGACCATATAGCCAGTTCGTAATGTCACAGGTTATGAGCTGAGTCAAAATACAAAAGTATTTATTAATACAATAAATCAAAATCAAACTCCCTTGAGGGGGGAAAATAATAAGGGGACAAAAGGGTAATACAGGCTGGGACAGGGGAAACTGGAGACAGGACCGACCGAACCTAACAGGACAGGAAACAAGACTGAAATAGGGAGAGAAATCAAGAAGGTTAATACAGGGCAGGCGTGACTAATGAAAAAATTAGCAAACAAGGAGGCGGGGTGAGACGTAAGACGATACAGAAACAATAATAAAGCTGCATGTTCTCACAAGACAGCAAAACATCCAAATGGCATGAGTACACATCGCCAAGACAATGAGCCAATATACACTCATGCCAATTGACAAACAAGATGAGAGAACGCAATGCCATGCGTTCACACAAAACGAAATCTGAGCGTACCTTGTGAGAGTTCCTATGACTGAAGTGACCCAACCTCAGCACAACATGAAGACAGCTCGCGACCCAGGCATGCACAACGCATGTCCACGGTTGTGAGAGACAGATACAAAGACAGACGACACGTGGTTTAATTCATGTCTTCTGAAGTGATGCGGTTGTGAGAAACAGACCAAATTAAGCCTTTACACATTATAAATCTTAACATCAACACTCTCCTTGGTTGATGCATTGGCAGAGTGCTGCCTTTTTGGAGCTTGGAACCCACTGACTTGCTATGTATGGAAAAAACTAAACATATTTTTCAAAATATCTTTTTTATTCTGCAGAGGAAAGTCATTATGTACATGTTTGAGATGTCAAAACGGTGAGTAAATGATGAGAAATATATTATTTTGGGGTGAACTTTTCCTCTAAAATTTACTCAGCATGTGTGAATTAGATGCTGTGATTAATTTCCATGTGTACAGAGGTTGTTATGACAGGTCATTGGTATGATGCACACATTGTGTTTGAAGGAGAAACAATGTCATTAGAGACTATTATGATAAATGGGTATGGAACTCATAACCAGTGCAGAGAATCGACTGCCAAAACCAGAGCCGAGTCAGCAACTTTCACCAGCGCTATTCAGGAGTTATATTCATATAGTGCTTTTTTGTTTCACAAGAATGCATGATGAGATTAATTAAGAGTCTGTCACAAATTCTCCCCAGTTCAGAATGGAGAAGAGGTGACAGATATTCCTGCCTACTCCTTTTCTCTCTTCGACTGAAGACTGGTTCCAAAAAATAAGGCTGGGCATAGAAATGCATCTATTCTTCTATTATAAACCCTTCAGAGATGTTTAGTCAGATCAGTTCTCTGGTTTTTGTGCATCTGTGTTGTGTTCTTTTTCACTATCGCTGTGGAGAACCTGATTTAAGATAAACAAAACAAGTTTCACTTGAACGCATCATGTGGCAAGGGGGGCTGCCTGAACTGTTGCCCATCACGAATGTGCAGATGAGGTCAACGGCCAGTCAAAACTTTCACTAAATAATACATTCGATTTTGGTTTGTTTCTCACCAAACCTTAAAATAAGTGTCAGTAGCAGTGGTGTAGTAGTCTCTGAAGAGGTGTTCATACTGTGAATTTATGAAAGACCCCATAAAAATTTTTTTTTAATAAAAAATCTCTAAAATTAATTGACATTTATATACAGTACATATGTAAAAAGTGTAAGAAATGTATTTTTTGCATTAAAAAAAAAAAAAAGACAAGATAATTATCACATAAAATTACAAAATGTGTATCAGAGTAAGTGTCTTTCTGGCATGGTGTACTTTCTGGCATGGTGTACAGAACATCTAAGAACCATGATATAATTTTATAATTTAAAATCACAGTATGCATACCTCTTCAGTCAATAAATGACTGAAGAGGCTGGCATACTGTGATTTTATCGAGGATCCCTACAAAACAGACCCCTTCATTTTTTTCCACATTTTGTTGTGTTGCAGCCTTATGCTAAAATGCGTTAAATAATTTTTTTCACATCAATCTACACTCCATACCCCACAATGACAGAATTTGCAAATTAATTAAAAAGAAAAAGCTGAACTATAACATTGACTTAAGTATTCAGACTCTTAACTCAGCACCTTTGGCAGCGATTACAGCCTCAAGTCTTTTTTGGGTATGATGCAACAAGCTTTGCACACCTGGATTTGGGGATTTTTTGCCATTCTTCTCAGCAGCTTCTCTCAACCTCTGTCAGGTTGGATGGGAACCGTCAGTGTTTCAGGTCTCTCCAGATATATTCAATTGGGTTCAATTCTGAGCTCTGGCTGGGCCACTCAAGGACATTCACAGAGTTGTCCCTAAGCCACTCTTGCGTTGTCTTAGCTGTGTGCTTAGGGTCATTGTACTGTTGGAAGGTGAACCTTTGGCCCATTCTGAGGTCCTGAATGCTCTGGACCAGGTTTTCATCAAGGATATCTATGTATTTTGCTGCATTCAGCTTTCCTTCAACCCTGACCAGTCCCCTAGTCCCTGCCACTGAAAAACACCCCCACAGCATGATACTACCACCACCATGCTTCACCTTTGGGATGGTATTGTGCAGGTGATGAGTGTTGCCAAGATTCCTCCAGAAATTATGCTTGGAATTGAGGCCAAACAGTTCAATCTTCATTTCATCAGACCAGAGAATCTTGTTTCTCACAGTCTGAGAGTCCTTTAAGTGCTTTTTTTGTGTAGTGCACTGAGAGGCTACCATCTGGCCAATCTGTCATAAAGTCCAGATTGGTGGAATGCTGCAGTGATGGTTGTCCTTCAGCAATTTTCTCCCATCTCCACCCATAATCTCTGGAGCTCAACCAGAGTGACTATGGGATTCTTAGTCACTACTCTTACCAAGGCCCTTCTCCCCTGATTGTTCAGTTTAACTGGGCGGCCACCTCTAGGAAAAATCCTGGTTGTTCCAAACTTCTTCCATTTAAGAATGATGGAGGCCACTGGGCTCTTGGGGACCTTCAATACAGCCAAAATTATTTAATTGTAGCCTTCCCCAGATCTGTGCCTCGACACAATCCTGTCTCTAAACTCTGCAGATCCTTTGAACTCATGGCTTGGTTTTTGCTCTAATTTGCATTTTCAGCTGAGAGACCTTATATATACTAGACAGGTGTGTGCCTTTCATGTCCATTCAATTGAATTTACCACAGGTGGACAACAATGAAAGTGTAGAAACATCTCAAAGATGATCCAGATAAATGGGATGCATCTGAGCTAAATTTCAAATGTCAAAGCAAAGGGTCTGAATACCAGGGGAGGAAAAAAGTACTGAAAAATCATACTCAAGACAAAGTAATGTAGACTGTCCTGAAATGTAAAGTAGCTGTCCTAAAAACTTAAGAAAAAAGTAAGAGTTAAAGAGTAGCTCATTTAAAAGTACTCATGAGTAGTGGGTAATGAGTACCAAGTTGCAAAACCTATGCCCCATTATAATGAACACTGTATGCCAACTTTTAAAATACATCACTTATCCATGATAAACACTACATGAATCTAATTCCAAAAAATAAAAGGGAGACAAGATAACAGAAATGAAAAGATTAAAAATATATTTTCAATACTCTGATCACCATTTTAAATCCTAATGTATGAAACAAAATCAGTTTATGTGTAGGGTCTAAATTTCCCTTAATGCCAACAGAGAGGTATTCTTATATATAAAATATGTTCAAACAATGCAAGGAATGCAAAAAAATGCTAAATAAGCAGGATCACTTGGCACGTCATGTCTTGCACAATAGAGGAGGTAGAGCAGGCATGGGAAAAGTTGTTTGGTACAGGGGCTACATCACGCTTAAAAAGGAATAATTGACCCAAAAATGAAAATTATCTCATCATTTACTCACCCTCATGGCATCCTGGATGTGTATGACTTTCTTTCTTCTGCAGAACACACATTAAGAGATGTTTAGAAGAATTTATCAGCTCTTTTGGTCCATACAATGAAAGTGAATCTGTGCTAAAATACAGAAGCTCCACAAATCACATAAATTAGCATAAAGAAAATCTAATCCATGTGCCTCCAGTGGTTTAATCTGTGTCTTCAGAAGCAATATGATAGATGTGGTGAGAAACAGATTCATATTTAATACCTTTTTTACTATTAATTGTCAATCTCCACTTTAACTTTCACTTTCTTCTTGTGTTTTTGGTGATATATACTGTACATTAAAACGGCTTGATTACCAAAAGTGTTTAGGTCATTAAAGACCCAAGATATGTAATAGTGTTTGTTTGTTTGTTTGTTTGTTTGTTTTTTATGTTTCCATCATATTTTTATGATTATTTTATATCTATATAAGTTTGGTATCACATAACATATATTTCTTTATTTATTAAGTCAAATGAGTACATACATATTATACATGCTGTTTGTTACTCAAAGTTATTGACTTAATTTACATTTGACATTGCTTTTTAATGAAGAAGCAATGTGGAAGAAAACTATAGCAAGTGTAACACATTAACAGTATGATACAGGTATAAGTAATGAATCCTGTTCTATATTTGCTGCATCATCTCTTTGATATATAAAAAATAAAAAAATAACAGAATATATTCTGTTCTATTATTTTCTAATTGTCTTGAAAACGCTTTGAAAATGTGACACTATCTGGGCATTTAGTAAATACATTTTTGATAGAGACTGTGTACGTTCCGGGTCGCTAAAGACCCGATTATGTTATATTATTTGATGAAAAAAGGGTTAAGTAAGGATTCAATTAAAAAAGGGTCTTCTTTTTTCTTGTTGACTTATAAACAGTTTCTACAATCGTGTGATTGCTGAGATGTCAAGCAGCTAGCTCAAAGTGCAATAACCACCACAAGTTAAACACCACCAATGTAAAATATCTGAACATATAGCAGCTTGTCAGTGAAGTGATTGTGATAACATGCACATGCTATCTGTGCCCTGCAGTGATGAGAGGTTCAAAGAACGGGTGGTTCTCATTGTAATACCAGTCTGTCAATCTACAATGCCTGAGCTAATCAGCTTAGCTGATAAAGCCATAAATGAAAGTGCATCAGGCAGCATTCTGTGCAGGAGGCAGTCAGTCTGGTACCATCATAAAGTCCATTGACATATTCCAGATTTCAGACTTCCGTTCCAATGAACCATGTGAAGCAAAAAGTTTTTTGAAAGTTTATGAGTGTTTTTGAATGTAAAATAATTGTCCGCTGTGTTTTTATTATGTTCTTTTCTTTTTTTATAAGAAATGTTTAAAAAGTAAACTGAAAGAGATTATTTTGTGGTGAAGTAAATATAGCTGAAAATATTGAGTTCTTTCTACATAAAATGAGTTAGTTTAAGCATGAACTTGGCATTGTTAAGTAAATTATTTGTACTCAATTTAAGCCTTTAAAAATGAATGCATTAGCTTATAATGATTGTTTGTTATCTTTACCATGTGCAATCATGTACCAACCCTAAAGCAGAAAATCTTGTCATATTTATTTGCTAAGCTGAGTAAATTTCACTTTTGAAGCTGGTGTTCCCAGCATGAATGAGCTTGCATGGTTTTACTGTTTGCAACTTTGTATCGTTTTTATAGTTCATTGTTGGTTTTGTTATTAAGCATAGTAACGTCATGTTTTGTTAAGCCTGAAGTTCCTTTTCTAATCAAAATTAACCGTTTATGATTAAAAAAAAAGTTATTGTTGATTGTTACCGTCATTGTGTTTTGTGCACCCAAGTGTTAAGGTCTGCGTGTGCAGCGATTGGTTGATGTCTAGTAATGGTGTAAGAGAGTACATATAAAACATGTTCAAGCAATGCAAGGAATGCAAACATAGATTTTATGCATTAATTGGTCATAAAATGTGATATCACTTTCATCAAAATCACAAGTATAGACAAACAAAATGTGCTGAAGCTAACAACATACAAACGATTACAATCTTTCATGTCTTTATTGAACAAATCCCATTAAACATTCACAGTGCTGTGTAAAAAGTAAGTGAACCCTTGGATTTAATAACTGGCTGATTCTCTTTGGCAGCAATAACCTCAACCAAGCATATCCGGTAGCTGCAGATTAGACCTGTACTTCAGAATTAATTTTAGAACATTCTTGCTTACAGAACTGCTTCAGCTCAGCCATATTCTTAGAATGTCTGGAGGAGGGGTGGGGTGAGTTGTTGGAACTTCTGGTGGAACTGTGATGTATTAAACATGCGCTACATGGACGCCTCTGTGTCAACAACTCTGTCTCCCCCTGAACGAGATAGACATGATCCTCCATGAACATGGATAACTAAAATGGGGCAGGCCCCCTGGGAGTTGTGAGCCCCTGGGTTTCAGCCTGTTTAAGCCTGTGCATTAATGGACCCCTGTAGGCGGTGCCCTTTTTACACCATATGTAGTGCTGCGTGTTCTTCCCAAACAATTAAAGCATATATTCATAAGTCCACAAAACATTTTCAAGTAGAGTTGTGGAGTTTCAAGGTGGTCTTTGGAAATCTTCAGGCCCGCAGCAATGGTTTGTTGGAAAGCAGCAGCTTCCTTCGTTGTGTCCTGCCATGGACACCATGCCTGTTTAATGTTTTACGTACAGCAGACTCATAAACAGAGATGTTGACCAGTTCCAATTATTCCTTCAAGTTTTAGCTGTCACTCTATGGTTCTTTTTGACCTCATTGAGCATTCTACGGTATGCTCTTTGTGTCATCTTGGCTGGATGGCTACTTCTAGGGAGATCAATCAGCCACAGTAATTAATCATCT
The DNA here is from genome assembly GCA_032164185.1 of Moxostoma hubbsi. Taxonomy (NCBI): domain Eukaryota; kingdom Metazoa; phylum Chordata; class Actinopteri; order Cypriniformes; family Catostomidae; genus Moxostoma; species Moxostoma hubbsi. The sequence continues at coordinate 10,646,875 of JAVLUX010000031.1, read as the reverse complement.
CCATTTACAGACAATTTGTTAAACTGTGGACAGATGAATATTTAAGGTCTTTGAGATAACTCTGTAACCCTTTCCAGCTTTATGCAAAGCAACAATTCTTGATCGTAGGTCTTCTAAAATCTCTTTTTTGCAAGTCATGGCCCACATCAGCAGAAGCTTCTAGCGAATTGCAAACTCAAAATGTTTGAGTGCTTTTTATATGTCAAAGTAGCTCTAACCCACACCTACAATCTTGTTTCATTAACTGCATGTCTATCTATATGTTCATTAAGTTCCTGTATTATCTGAAAAAAGTCAAATTGACTCATGAAAATCATGAAGTTAAGTAGATTTTACTTAATTTTACACAATAAAAAATATACTTAGAAAAACTTAAGAAATACAAATTAAGTAAATCTTATTAGTATTGAGTGATTTTTTTGCAAACTGTAGATCTGAAGTCTATTTTATGTATAATAAACATTCAAAGACAACAAAGAATATGATGGCATGGTAGTTTAAATCATTTCTAGATGGAGATTCTTCATGTTCAAGGATTTTAGAGATGTAAACAGTACTTTAAGAAGTCTGCCCGCATGACCGCAAACTTGATGAAACGTCCATCTTACAGTAGGCATTTAAACTCTTGAAAGAAGTCTAGACAGCCACTGTTGAGAGAGTAAATATTGTTAATGACTGCACTCACTCAAACTAGAGGATGTTTACTGCGTAAACTCTTGTAAGTAATCACAGCTGGTTCTCCTGGGTGTGTTGAAACCTTGGTTTCTGTCGGAATCAGTTTCAGTTTGGCCTTCCAAATAGCTGAGGGGGCAATTCACAGCAAAGGACATAACAACTTAGAACACTTATTTAAAACATATGCAGGTCAAGATGTTTGAATTGATGCAGAATAGATTTAAGCATAGGAAAATGTGATAAAAGAGTTAGTTCACCTAAAAATGAAAATGCTAGCATTATTTTCTGTCCCTTGTGTTGTTCAAACCTGTATGCCTTTCAAAATGTTAGCCTTAGTCATCATTAGGGCAGGGTAAAAATATTGACTCTGAAAATCACAAGATTGATTTTTTTGAAAATATACTAATCAAGGACACGGTAAAAGAGCTGTGCAACTCCATATTCATTAAGCGCTCAACAAAAACAAAAACACTTCTGAGAGAAAAGACAGTTTGGAATAGTAAAGATGCAAGCACACTAGAAAGAGACTTTTACATTAAGTGCAGGTTAAGTGCAATTAGTGTGGGTTGGTTAAGTGCTCGCAGATCGTGTGAAGGTTGGAAGTTCATTCCACCACAGAGGAGCAGAGAAAATGAGCGATCGTGAAATAGACTTACACATAGTCTCTTTGTGATGGGACCACCAAGTGTTGCTCATTCATAGACCACAGAGAGTGAGTTGGAGCATAGACCTGAAGAAGTGAATTGAAGTAAGAGGGTCCATTGGCTGTCCTGAAACCCAGAGTCAAAGCCTTGAATATGATGCGGGCATGTACAGGTAGCCAGTGGAAAGAAATCAAGAGTGGGGTGACATGAGACATTTGTGGCTGAAGACCAGATGCGCTACTGCATTCCGGACAGTCTGCAGTGGCTTAATTGTGTGTGATGAGGAGGAGAGCGGGTCCGGGATGTGAATGCACACGGCCGGCCCCCAATCGGGCTAATCAGCCAAGGAGAGGGATAGTGCAGACTCACGGCCCAGCCCACCCTCCTCCTCATCACATTGTGTTAGCTGGAAGGCCAGCCAACAGAGCATTACAGTAGTCCAGTCTTGAAATGACCAGATCTTGGACCAGGAGCTGTGTAGCATATTCAGACAGAAAAGGTCTGATTTTCCTGATGTTGTAAAGCACAAATCTGCAATACCGGGCAGTTGATGAGA